>OZ018401.1:71527912-72148202 GCA_963969585.1 Drosophila helvetica | reverse complement strand
AGATCGTTACAAAGGCTCACTGAGTGAAGGCCAGAAGATGCACGATAAGGAGAGCAGCGACGATGACGTCAATCTGGACATTGACATCAACGAGGATGAAGATGATGAGGAACGTATCATTGAGCAGCGTCGCAAGAAGCGCGAGGAACTCCTCAAGGTTAGTTGACCTCTTAGTCCTTTCTGAATAGTGTATGCTTAAGTTGAACCTTTGCGACAGAAACTAGGAACAGGGCAGGAATCGCCCACGCCTCAAAATTCCAACTCCTATGAGTCTCGTAGCACTTCAGCGGGCTCGTCGCAACGGGATCGCCAACCTAGAACTCCCACACCAACGCTCAATGACTTGGATCACCCCAAGGAGCAGCAGCAGTTGGACAATTCAAACAGCCAAAAGAACAGTTCGGGGAAAGAGAAACGCAATGAGTGGGACATGTTTGCTGATCAGGATGTTGATTCCAATTTCGATGTGAGTCACAGGCTTGTAAATTTCTGTTAACAATTCCCCCGTTGCTTTAACTTATCTCTGCTCCATCTCCTAGTCGCCCAGCACAATTATTCACAACAAGCATCAGCATGAGAATCCTGCCCTCACCGACAACTGGGATGACGCAGAGGGATATTATCGGGTGCGGATTGGTGAGGTTCTAGACAATCGCTACTTGGTTAGTGGCTATACGGGTCAAGGTGTGTTCAGTAATGTAGTGCGTGGCCGTGATCAGGCTCGGGGACAGGCCAATGTGGCGATCAAGATAATTCGCAACAACGAAATAATGTAAGCATATTTTAAGTACATATCTAGCCCTGTTTTAGCCAATTTTCAAATGTTCTTTCTTGTGAACAGGCACAAAACTGGTCTGCGAGAGCTGGAAATCCTTAAAAAACTGAACGACGCTGATCCCGAAGATCGTTTCCACTGCCTGCGCTTAAATCGCCATTTCTTCCACAAACAGGTAATATACCCGGTAATAGCCCGGGTCAATTTTTTGTCTGGTGCGTCCACGTCAACAACAAAAATATACATACAATTTGTTGTAAAAAGACGAATAAGAATTGCGCCTAAAATGATTGGAAAATACCTCAATCTGAAATCTTCATCCTTCTCAGCGCGAGCTAGGAATTTATTTTAAAATGTATCGTAGATTCCAATTCTGGTGGACGCCTACCACGTTTTTTTTACTCCATACAAATTGAATTACTCTAATACACATACTTAGTCTATAAAGGATATTCAAAGATCGTTAATTTTGCTCTTATAAAAAATTTTGTTTTCTGACTCTGGTGGACGCCTACCACGTTTTTTTTACTCCATACAAATTGAATCACTCTAATACACATACTTAGTCTATAAAGGATATTCAAAGATCGTTAATTTTGCTCTTATAAAAAATTTTGTTTTCTGACTCTTAATTTTTTCACGGTCTAGCATCTCTGCATGGTGTTTGAGCCACTGGCCATGAATTTGCGTGAGGTGTTAAAAAAATACGGCAAGAATGTCGGGTTGCACATCAAAGCAGTGCGCAGCTACACTCAGCAATTGTTTTTAGCCCTCAAGCTACTGAAAAAGACGGGTATCCTGCATGCGGACATCAAGCCGGATAATATTTTGGTCAACGAGAATAATTTGATACTGAAACTGTGCGACTTTGGATCTGCTTCGGCAATAAGTGATAATGAAATTACTCCGTACTTGGTGTCGCGGTTCTATCGATCGCCAGAGATCATTTTAGGAATACCATATGACTATGGAATTGACACTTGGTCTGCTGGTTGCACCATCTACGAGCTATACACGGGAAAGATTTTGTTCAGCGGAAAGAGTAATAATCAGATGCTAAAGTTTTTCATGGATGTGAAGGGCAAGATACCGAATCGTATTGTAAGAAAGGGTCAATTCAGAGAGCAGCACTTTGATCAGAACTGCAATTTCCTCTATCACGAGATAGACAAGCTCACGGAAAGGGTAAGTAGGGGAAAACTTCGTATTTGCAAAAGCACAAGATTACTAATGTCTCCCATTTGCAGGAAAATATTTTTGTGATGCCAGTTGTAAAGCCATCGCGTAGCCTGCAGCAGGAACTGATAGCTGATCAAAATCTGCCTGATGACCAGCATCGCAAGGTCACTCAACTCAAGGATCTGCAATAGAACATGTTTGCCCTGGATCCAGCGAAGCGGATTTCTCTAAATCAATCACTAATGCATCCCTTTATACAGGAGAAAATGTAGAGATGAACAACAACATCGAATAAACGTAATTCTTTTTCCTAGCCCGTAAGACAACCGATACGCCCAACTCGCGTTAGTTATTAGTTTTCATTTGTTATCAGATAAACAATTCGCCTAGAAGTCACCCATAGCATAAATTTACACGATTAAAAACGATGTAAATATGCCCTGTCCTGTGGTATATGCAGCAGTACAGCTGTAAGGCGTGGGGTTTTGGTGAATGAATTAAACAAAATATGCTTTCGATTACAAATTGTTCCGGGAATTGTTATACGTGTGTGTAGTGCGTGTATATAATTATTCTAAAACTTTGTATAAAAATGCATGTATCCGATTTCCCACACACAATATATATATAAACATTAATCTAAGCACCGTTCCCGATCTGTCGATTTGTCCTAAGAAACATACATATTAATGTGTACTACCATTTCAGTGTGGTGTGCCGCTGATAACGGAAGAGCGTTCCTTAGCCCTGTGGCTGACTCAACTGATAATAATTTATTTATACGACCTTGCAGAGGATATCCTTTAATCCCATTCTGGCTACAGTCAGTCGAAAGCATTTAAGATTTATCAATTAAATACATGTTTAATTTTTTGTATGATCTTCTGTTTATTGAAAAAGATGGTTGAGTATTTTTTTGCTAGTTTGCTTACTTTTTCGTACACAACAAATGACTACAGCTAAAGTTTATTTTTTATTAGATTATATACAGATGACTAAACACTTGTCTAAATTGAGTATGAAAATGCTCTTCAAGAAAGAAACTTTATCTATGCCAAATTAAATATAAAAACGTTTTTCCTAGCCTATTGTGGGCTAATAACCCCGAAGATTCACACCATCATTGTTATTTAAATACTCGTACTCGTACAACAGTATACGATTTTTCGTTCTTTACTTATTGAAAACTATCACTGCAAGGTATGAGGGAGCTTCGGTTAATCGAAGATAGCAACCAACACTACAAACTAAGACTGGAACGACTCTATTGTTGACTGGGTTCTCTCAGGTTTAACTCTAAAATTTCTAATGCCTACATTCTCTTTGAAATTGCAGTTGGGTTGACTACACAAGTATATATGGAGACCTCTTCGATCTATGGTGGACGGGCACCGGAGCTATCGAAAGGTTAGTTTATTTCGCATTTAATCGTACACTAATAGTCCACCGCTAGTCCAGGTCTTCGGTAGGCGTCGGCAGGGCCAGAGCTGTCTGCAGAGTCTCGCTCTCTCTCAGGCTATGGAGGATGCGGGGCTGAACCTCGCTCTTTAGCAAAAATTTGAATCTCTTGGGCTTCCAATTGTTTTCCGAATAGGGATCACGTAAAATTTCAAAAGCGCATTCAAAAACTCCAACACAGGACTCGGTTGTATGAAGGGTGCCACAGGAGAGCACCAAAACGTGACCATAGGAATCCATACGCCCTTGTATTCCACCGTGGGTTATGTTTGGATTAAAGAGGAAGCCAAATTGTTGTTTTGTGGTTGTAAGTACTGAAAGTACCTCTGAAGCCGTCTCACACTCGTGCACATTAATCCCATCGCTGGCCAAAATAGTTAAGTGCAATGCCGCATCATTCCACAAATCTATAAGGCTGAGAAGGTCAGAATTTAAGCGTTCAAAAAACCATTCACCGAATTTCCGAGCGATTGTGTGAATGGGATACTCCTCTTCGTTGTTGGGTGTATTAATGGGTTCTACGGTTTTCTTTTGCTCCCAATATTTGATCACTTTCGTTACCAAATCTGCCTTGGAGAAGTTTGTGGCTATTCCCGGTAAGCGTTTCTTCACATACATAAACAGGAGCTCGCGCGTGATGGGACGTTTGGACAATAAAATGTATATGTCCTCCACATGCGCTACGAGGTAGTCAAGGGCTTCTGTAAGTAAGATGCAACTGAAGACATGTCTCTATTAAATAAAACTCAGTACCTTACCCTCAGGATCTTCGATTTTACACACATTTTTTGTTGCACTCTTCGCCAATTGCATCAATATAATCGTGTTTTTCTCATTCAGCAAAAAGTCTCGGAGACCGTCCTTGTAGACTTCCGAAATAGGCATGGTCATTAAAAACTTGTATTCCAGATATATTATCTCCGCTTGTATACCAGTGGATATAAATTTACCTTTTTGTCTAGACTCTTACGACTTACTATCAGCTGTTTTATATGAAGACATGGTCACATTAAACCCGCAGTGTTACCAAATGGCAAAAAAAAAAAGTGTTTGACTATTTCGTGAATTTCTTAAATGAATGTAGATTATGCGGGAGTATAACTCGAATTTTATTTCAATAAGGAATTTTACATGATTTATTCTCAACAATACCTTTACCTTTACAGTACCTTTACTAGTTGTATCAGCATGGAGCATTAAACTAGATTAACTTAACCAGAACAGAACAATTGGTTGCGGTCATTTTTTTCATCATGAGCTAATTTTACAGTTCGGGAGTTTGTTGCGGCATAACTTCGCAAGCTGTATTTATTTTACTGCTCACTCGCAATAAAAATATACTCCGTAGAGCGAGTTTTCTGGTTTCACCATTGTCGATAAGAAACGAGAGGGCTCGACGGCCGGCCTTATCTCTCGCAATCAGCTAGACAAATACTGCGAGAATTCCAATAATTGACTTCAGTGTTGAAAGCAAACTCGGAAGAGAGATATTTTAACATTATTATTGTTGAATTTTGGACTCTGAACATCCAGTCGAACTTTTAAATGGAAACCCCAAGTGATACAGCTGTTGCAGGCCCATTTGTGGGCGCCATTGATGAGGGTACCACCTCGGCCCGCTTCATAATATTCCGAGCTGGCACTGACGACATTGTTTGCTACCATCAGATCGAGGTGCCCTCTATATTCCAGAAGGAGGGCTGGTGTGAGCAAGATCCCATGGTTTTAGTGAACACCGTCAATGAGTGCATCGCAGGAGCTGGTAAGAAACTTACCTCTCTCGGTGGACAAATCAAGGTGAGACGACCTAAAGGTTCAGCTAAATTCAAGAGTGCTCTCTTGACATGTCTTACTTTCCGGCTGAGATATTTTTATTAGTATGTGTCAAGGTAATTACAGCGCATATTTAACCACTTTTTAACTATCGTCCAGAAAGTTGCGATAAACCTGAGCCTCATCAATCCTCTCTTGTAATGTGCGTGGCTTGCTTTCGGTGCAATCCTCCAGCTTCACGTAGATCTGATCGTTGTGACCAAAGTCTCCTTGGCGACGCGGCATGACATGAAAGTGGACATGGGGAACAGTCTGCCCGGCTTGAGCTCCATCTTGAACAGTGACTGTGGCCGATGTGGTTTGATAGATCTTCTCCAGCAGCCGCTGGACCATGCAAACGGTGGCAAACATGTCAGTCATCTCGGCACAATCGAGTCCGCACAAACGCGGAGTTACTCGCTTGGTAGACACCAAGACGTGGCCCTCCACTACGCAACGAAGATTGGTAAATGCGAAGCAGTGCTCCGATTCGTAGAAAATGGTGCGTTTGTCCACCATGTTCTCCGCAAAGGCACGATCCGTATCGGGTTCCCTACCACGAATGTTGTAAGCCGTCAAGCTGTAAATATCACTGCGTCGATGCTCGAAGCAGGGCATGCTTTGATAAAGCGAGTCAAGAGTGGAAAGCTCTATTTTGGCTGTGCTTATATCCAAATCCTTTTCACCTCCGCAATCGGCCAAGACCTTTCCCCAGGGACTGATTATCATGCTGTGACCCCAGCTCTGTCGCTTGTGATTATGCCATCCTTGTTGAGCTGCGGCGACTACAAAACACTGCGTCTCAATCGCCCTGGCACGCAGAAGAATCTCCCAATGCGCTTTGCCTGTAGCATAGGTAAAGGCAGCTGGATACGTGAGCATTTGGGCTCCTAACTTCCTTAACAAAACAGCTGGCTCCGCAAAACGAAGATCGTAACAAATCTGTAGACCAACTTGGCCGGCAGGAGTTGCCACTGGCCTCTCCAAACGCTCACCAGGCGATACTGTATCTGATTCGCGTAATCGTATTTCTTTCGTAGTGGCATCAAACAGGTGCATCTTGCGGTAAACGCCAGCGAGCTCGCCCTTCGCACTGACCAGGACATGGGCATTGTAGATTTTCCCCTGATCGTTTAATTCGTGTATGCCGCCGAGGGAGAGCCAAATCTGGTGGCACCTGGCCAGCTCTTTGTATTCTGCCACAAGCTTCCCATCCAGCCTTTCTGCCAACTCGATTGTCTGGGTGCGGGTTTCGCCCACAAAGTCGCAGCACTCGGGAAGAAAGAGCATTTGTGCATTCTTAGATTTTGCTTTCTTTATGAGCTCCTTCACCTGCTTTAAATTCCAGACCTTGTCGTTGGTGGAGCGCATCTGTCCCACGGCAATGGTCGCACCGTTTCTACATTTTTCCGCTTTGCTCGCCATTTTACGTAGTTGCTGTCGATTGTGGCTGGAAATACTTTGACGGATAATTTTGACTATGGTTGACATTGAAGACCGGTGACAGGTAGCAAGTGTCCGGAATTTGTGCTGGTTACGTTGCTTAATTAGATTTCTTATCACCTCTACTGTTTACTGTTGTTTACTGCAGTTTCAGTTTCAATGGCTAAAGGGGTTCAGTGTGTACACACCGATGAAAAATGGGAAATAGCTGTTTTTGTTGCACTGTTTTTATTTTTTTACATGTTTAAATATCTGTATTATATATTATATTATAAATATTATTTTTATATATATACATATTATTATATTATGTATTAATATTATGAATACTATCTTATGTACCAATAATGACGACATTAGGCAAGCTCTTAGGACACGCGCACACTGTAGCTAAAAACGGAGCTGATAGCTAATTTTTCAGCTCCGCAAAAACAAACACACAGCACCGCAGGTCAAATAGACACTTTTTCTGATATGCATTAATAACTCGAAGGCTGATCAAGTTTTCCCTGCAAAACTATTTGGATACCATTATAGATCTCATTTGTAAATGGATTTGAAAAAAATGGGCGTGGCACTGCCCATCAACGCCCCTAGAAAAAACATATAAAAATATTCCAATTTTATTTGTTTTTTTAATAAATATAAAAATAATGTTTTTTATCCATTCTAGGTATATTTAATATTTCATATTTGTATTAAGGCAAGATTAGGAACATAATTTGAAGGTATGGTACAGAAGATTTTGACTAAGACTGACTTTAGCTAATATTTCTGATATATCATCGGGCTGTCTGCATTGTTTTTTTTCTTTCAGCCACTTCGTTATAGTGAATATAAATATCACAATTTCCATTTTTGTATCCCCCTAATGGCGACGTATTGTTCTTTTGTAAGCCCTTGCTCTAATATGAAACCAATGCATCGTCTGGTGAAGATCGTGCCATGCCTGGGCTAAAAGCAAGTAGCTTTATAATAGCTGCAAGGTCAGTCGGACCTTTTTTGCAAGCAGCCTACTTGCGGCTTTTTGATATGTTACAATTTTCTTGAGTTGGAGCGTCTTGAACGCACCTACCTTGGGCGCAACTACCTACTGTGTACAAACTTTAAACACGTTTTTCCCGAAACCATGTTTTGCGTCCGAACTTCAATCGCAGGACTTGATCTATTGATCCGATTCTCTTTAAATAAACTCTGTCAGGAAGCTAACACTTTTTTGTATGGCTTTTACCAACAATTAGCCTACAAAAATATTTAAAAAAAATTTTAAATTAGACCAAAGGTAAAAACAAGTTAAAAACAAAAAAAAATGTTTCAATGCCTATATTTTGGTTAATTTTTTGTCCAAGTTCTAGTTTGGTATAAACCATACAGAGTTCTATAAATTTTGATAAAATTAAGTCATTGCTTATTTCATTACACTACAAGAGGCTGCAGAAATGAAGTTTGGCTACTGTCATTTTCGAGCAGAGGTCGACAAAAGCCGCCATTTTTGGCAAAAAAAAAAAAAATAATAATTAAGAAATAATAAGCCAATTCGACAATAAAAACCAGAAGTTGCGTTGTCTTTTCATTATCCCACAAAAAATGTTCAAAGTTCGGTGTATTTTGGGCTTAGAGATAGGTTATGTGCTAAAAAGTTAAATTTTGGGAAAAGTGTGCAAAAAGGGGAAAAAATCTTAACTGTTCTAAGTTAACAAAGAATAATTCTACCATATGTATCTAGTCACTTGGCTGACAAGTGCTGACATTTTTTTAAAACTCTTCCGAAAGATAAAGTTTTATAATAAAAAATTGTAGTATACCAGAGTTGAGCATATATACATATGTATTCAAATATATGGGCCCTCGATATCAGACTGTGACTGAACTTAAGGACGGCGTACAGATAGGTTTGGTAGCGTGCACTCTTGCTATGCTCGGGTCTAGCTCGTCGGACTAATCGGGGTTCTTCCTCACCAAACTGTACTGTTGTACTCTACTACTCTCTTCTCTGCCCACCCTACCATGACAATGCGTTAGAATGCAGCGATTGTCCCTTGATGAACTTCAAACGAGATTCACCACATATTATAAGATCCTGGCACGGATACTCGACAGACCATTACTACAAGATTAAATATTCATATTAACTTCCGAACGATTCATATTTTAATGTTACGGGGAACTCCAATTTGATTAAACCTAATTTTGAGGTTGAAGAAGCATAAAACACACTGATCACTATTCATCATACATTGGATTAAAAAATTTGAATTTGAAAAAAGTTGAGCTACTTGAATGTAGACAAAACGAGGGGGAACGTTATGAGCCGCGTCTGCGCCGCGGCTCTACTTTATACCCGGTACTCAGTCAGTATATATGTATGTGAGCTTGTTGTAATTTATTACATGTTCGCAAAAGGACAAAATTTAATTTTAGCCAAAAAAAAAAATTTAAGTCGAACCTTTTCGGAGATTTTGATCTATTAGATGTTTCCATATTTGTTTACATAAATTTTTTACATCTGCCATTTCTACATGTTTTTATCTACTTCCTACATATACATACACGGCTGTGTGCGAGAGAGAGAGGGAATCAGTCTGCGCTTGGGAGGCCACTGAAATTTCATTTGTTCCTTCTGACTATATTTATGATCCGATCTGATCCAAATTCAATACTCTGATAGATATGGTCATTTTCTATGATTCTGCGTTTTTTGTTTTCCCGTATCTTCAAAATTGTAAATTTTCATATTTTGTGGGGGCGGAAGGGGGCGTGGCCAAATTTTAAAACAAACTCGTCTCGGTTTGATATCACAGGAGCTTGGATAGAAAGTTTGGTGGTTCTAGCTCTTATAGTCTCTGAGAACTAGGCGTCAAAAAATTCGATCAGGCATAGCGCCTACCCCTGTGTGTGAGAGAGAGCGAGAGGGAACGATGCATTTCGAAATGGTTTTCTTCATTGTAGCTATATTTATCATCTGATCTGATCCAGATTCAACAATCTGATAGACAAGTTCATTCTCTATGATTCTGCGTTTTTATTTTTCTCGTATCTATAAAATTGTGCATGCCACAGATTTTCGTCCTTGGAGTGGGCGGAAGGGGGCGGGGCGAAATTTTGAAATACACTTGTAACAGTGCGTTAGGACAGGAGTCTGGATACAAAATAATGTTCCTCTAGCTTTTATGGTCTTTGAGCTATAGGCGCTAATGAAGACGGACGGACGGACAGACGGACAGACGGACGGACAGACAGACATAGCTATATCGACTCGGCTATTGATGCTGATCAAGAATATATATACTTTATGGGGTCGGAAACGCTTCCTTCTGGGTGTTACACACATTAATTTTTTGCACAAATCTAATATACCCCTTTACTCTTCGAGTACCGGGTATAATTATAGCACAATATATGAGCACCTGATTTTTTATTGAATCAGCTGTTTTAACAGCTATCAACTTACCATCAGAATCCAATGGTAACATTTCTGGTACGCAACATTATGGTTTGGGGTATTCTTAATGGGTACATAACCTAAGATAGTTATTTTTAATACTTTTAAAAAGGTATTTATATCAGAAAAAGTATCTATTTGACCTATAATGCAGTGTACGCACCTGTCGGCTGATTCTGTCTGAAAAAAGCTGAGAGCTTTCAACTCCGTTTTCAGCTCTGCTTTCAGCTACAATGTGCGCGTGGCCTTAGTCTTTTAACAATTTTTGCCGAAATTAACCATTTTGAAACTAAAGGAATGCCCATACATGTGTTCATTTTAGGATATCATCACGATTGGAATAACGAACCAGCGTGAGTCTACCGTAATTTGGGACCGCAACACAGGACAACCCCTGGCTAACGCTATAATATGGCTGGACAATCGCACTACGAGTACAGTAGAGGAGCTTTTGGAGGCCATTCCCAACAATGCCAGAAATATCAATTATCTACGACCCCTCTGTGGATTGCCGCTCTCTCCGTACTTCTCGGGAGTAAAGCTGCGTTGGCTACGGGACAATGTCCCGACGGTCAAGGCGGCAATGGACAGCGGAGTAGCAATGTTTGGAACCATCGACACTTGGCTAATGTACAACCTAACGGGTGGCAAGAATGGTGGTGTCCACAAGACGGACGTGACCAACGCTTCACGAACGATGCTGATGAATATTGAAACGCTTCAGTGGGATCCTAATCTGCTGAAATTCTTCGGACTACCGAATACCATCTTACCAGAGATATGTTCGAGCGCAGAATTTTATGGCAGCATAGCTCATGGCGAGCTCAAGGGAACAAGTATCACTTCGGTCTTGGGGGATCAGCAAGCAGCGCTCGTCGGACAACAGTGTCTTTCTAAAGGTCAAGCCAAGGCCACCTATGGCACAGGTTGCTTCCTTCTCTACAACACGGGCCCTTCCATTGTGCATTCGCAGCACGGACTGCTAACGACAGTGGGCTTTCAATTGGGACCGAAGGCCACTCCGTACTACGCTTTGGAAGGAAGTGTGTCCATAGCTGGAGCTGCTTTCAATTGGCTGCGTGACAACATTGGGCTAATTCAAAACTCCGGGCAGATCGAGGCTATGGCTGCCACAGTGGATAACTCTTTGGATGTCTACTTTGTTCCGGCCTTTAACGGATTGTACGCTCCTTACTGGAATCAAGATGCTAGGGGCGTCATATGTGGGTTGAGTGAGGAGACCACCAGTGAACATATTGTCCGAGCTACACTGGAGGCGGTCTGCTTTCAGGTCCGAGATATCCTCGACTCTATGCACAAGGATTGCAAAATCCCACTGGCGCGGCTGATGGTTGATGGTGGAATGACGGTTAACAACTTGTTCCTGCAGCTCCAGTCGGACCTAGTCGGAATTCATGTGCTTAGGGCCAAGATAGCAGAGACAACAGCGCTGGTAAGTCTTAACAGATCATCTTTCGATAATGCTTCTTTAACCACTCAAATCTTTCGATAATGCTTCTTTAATCACTCAAATTTCAGGGCGCAGCAATGGCAGCGTATAAAGCTGTCGAGAACCGGTACTCCATGGAGGCTCCCCTTTCCAAATCAGGACCCCGGGAGCCTATCAAGCCCACGATAGGTTCTACTGAACGCAATCTTCGCTACCAAAAATGGAAAATGGCCATTGATCGATCCCTGAACTGGGAGACCTCCACTCTGCCTCAGGGCGAACGCGAGGCTTTTGATGGAGCGTAAGCAACTCAACTCAACCACTGGAACCAATGGGAAGCTTTATGATGAAAATTTATTGGTTTTCGCTAGTTTTAAATTAGCATTGGTCTAAAGTAAAGAGTTTTCTGCTTTCGTCCTTTTAGTTTTATTGCATATAAAAATGTTGATGAAAAACGTTAAAAGGGGTCTCTGTGCGTCGCTGCTTTCTGGCAGTGTTTTATGCTTCGGCTACCAGCTTTCGGTCCTTCAGTTCCCTCACACATTCTCGTCTACCCTGCCAGCAGCACCGGCAACAGCTGCGACTGCTTGTTCCAATTCGTTGAGCATCACAACCCCACCGGCTGCCTCGTCCACGGCGACCACTTCGGCGGCACCAGCTGCAGGCACAGGTGCTAGCTCTGCATTATTTGGGTTCGGATTGACCACAGCAATGGGCGGAATTGGATTTCCACCTGAAAAGGAAGTGAATCTATAGGAAGTGGAGGCTTTCCTCGGTTACTGTTACGAACTTGCATCCAATTCTAAGGGAGGATCGGCGTTTGCTTCTGCGAGATTCGTAACGGATTTCGATTTGACGCACTGGAAATCGACATGACGACTCTTGGCTTCCTCCTTCTCCCAGGACATGTGGATGAAGGGGCGTTGGACATAGCTATAAATTACCTCAGCACGCCCCCCTGGACGTCTCCGAACCTTTTCCTTGTGTGTAGGATAACCTTCTATGCCGCACCGAATCTTCTTCAGGCCCCGATCTTTCATGACCTGCTTGGCCACATCCCGGTTCTCGATGTACTTAAAGAAGCGATGCATTGCTGTGCTGTGAACGGCTGAAGTAGAAAGGTGAGGTGGTATAGTAGAACGCATTAATAGCCGCTAATTTTAGTTAAAAGTGGAAAATTCAAAGAAAAAAAAATGCAATTCAAAGATACATACTTTGGCAATATTCCTCGCCCATTTGGGGTGGAAATTCCTCATCCCAGTCGACCATGTCATCTTCGAGGAGCACAACCACATGACACTCGCGATCACCGCGCTGTGCTGAGGCCACCATCAATGGCAGTATAAGATCTTCGAGAAACAGTTCAAACTGCTGACGCGCTCCTTCATTGCTGAGCTCGTGAAGAAGACCTCCTTTTTGTCGAACATAACAGAAGGCATGTTAGAGAGAAATGAAGCGGAGAGCAGAGATGGCCACAACTGAGGTTCGCCCGTGGAGGAGCATTTTGCCTATGACATACTCACTTAGGTTCTGGCAGCGCACGGTAGTGGCGTCGAAGGGTATCAGCAGATAATCACAGGCTTCCTTTAACTCGGGAACAGATACAGTTGGGGGACAACGTATCACGCCACTTTTGTAGTACTCCAATATTGCCCGAAACACTAAATGCGAGATGCCGTCTGCAACGTCGTATTCGCCTCGGTCGTTGGGATGGACAAACTGGAAGCCCGAACCGAACATGGTGCCCAGCATGGTGGTGGGATGGGCAGTGAGCAGAGATTGCTCCACCGTAAAACGAACTCCATCCACTAGCATTGAAATCCGCTCTGGCGGTACAGCGAGGCGCCCACCTGACGCCGCCGCTTGGCCGGTGGTTGAGGCTCCTCCTGGGGACTTGCCATCGTGCTTGGGTACGGCTCCTCCACTGGACATTGTGTGTTGAGATTTATTCAGGGGGCGTTGCAGCCGGGAGCGATTCTTTGAGATGCGCCTTCTCCGCTCCTCGGCGGCCTCGTCAAAGTTCTCTTCAATGCTGCTGCTGTCGCTGCTGTATGTGTCTTGTTTATTGCTACTACTACTATTGGAATTGGGAGTTGTTGACATTTTTGTCGTGTTTCTTTTGCGCCTCGTCGCAAAAGTTAGATCCGATTAACCGCACCGTTTCGATAGACTTTAAGTGGAGACAAAGAAGGGCGTTGCGTTCGTTCTCTCTATGGTGGAAAAACAAAAAAAAAAAATGTCACTACGGTTACAACGGAGCCTGCGCAAAAACAAATGCTTTCTGAATAGAAAAACAGCTCCAGGCTTGTCATGCTTATCAGCCACCTCGCTGAAATTGATTCTTCAATAGTCCTCTAAATTACCTCCGGATCCGAAGCTATGTGCGATTATTGCCCTTTACAAATCTATATATATATATGCATACAGTGCATATGTATATATCATATACACTCATTAACTTAAGTATTGGTACAGCAATAGCTTTTCACTTTACTGCTACTTTTAGAGATTTTCTATCGCGATTTTTAAGAGACAAATAATTTTATCCGATCAATTAATCAATCTTCTTAGAGATTGGATAATTTTTAAAAGAGTATGACTTGCATTACTTTTACTAAAGATTAAAAAAAAAAAGGTCGGTCGAAAATTGAATTTTGCTACATGGCAACTACACAAAGATATCGACAAAAGGCCACGGCCATCTCCAAGAAGCTGCAAAGTGTGTAACCTAGAGAGGGAGGAGATCATGAATTGGTATTCGATAGTGGTTATAAGCCAAAATTCCGAGGTGTGGTTGGTTTTTTATGTTAATTGTTCTGTGCTCCCCACTTATTAAAAGAATCCATTTATTAACATTGGTGTCACGAATATATTTTATGTCGATTTATGCTGCATATATTTCGCGCTTAACAGCACACTGTAGTGTACCAAGTATGACCACACTCGATAAGTTTTTAAATGCAACCCTGTGTATACGCAAAGATGGAGTCGAAAATTTATAATGGCGACAAATCTGTGAAAATCTTGTAAATAATCATAAAAATTGCATTGTCCCCAAAAATGCAAATGCAATTACGTGAAACGTGAGTGTAAAATAAATTCTACGCAAAATGGATGGAACCTGTGCTGTTTTCGCACAGTAACAAGTGCCTCGCGTGTGTGTCTGCGGCGGCAAAAAACCCAAATGTAAAAATATATAACAAAATTCAATTTACTTAGGCCAATACAAAAGTAGTGGTACATATATTTAATGCATTGTATCAGCAACCAGGCTACAAATTATCCCATCTAAAGTTTGCCATCATCAATAACAAATGCTTTTGTTACAATAAAAAGGGGGAAAAAGTGCAAAAAAAAACCTATGATTGCTAGCTGGCAGAAGAGAGGAAGAGGAGGATGGTTGACTGCCAAGTAGAAGCTGATAAATGCAACACGCGCGCCACCTGCTTGCCTCCCGCTCGCACTCATAGACAGAGTAAGCGCGCCCTTAAAACGAGCGTGTTGTGTGGGAGCGAGAAGGCGTGAGAGTGCGTGTCATAGCAGCTAAACAATATCCGATAGCTTAAGCGTTTTTCTATATTTTTTGTGTATTTTTGATGTAAAAACACAAGGATGGACAAAAAATTGCGAAATCCATTTTAAAAGGCAGAGCCTATTTGCCCAAAAACCTAAAATTTTAATGTTTTTATATTTCCGGACGTCAGACCAGTAGCATAAGCGTGGGAATTATCTGAATAAATTAAGCAAAACACAGACGCACAGTGTGTGCAAAACAACGAAAAAAACAAACCGAAGTGAAAGAACGGAAGAAGACAAGCGGAGCGGAGCGGGAATAAGATAACTCGCCTGTAGAGGAGTGCTGAGCACACAGGACTGCAAAGTGGCGTCGCTACTGAAGATTAGGGCTGGGGCAGCAGCGGCGTCCATGTCCAAGGGGCGGCACAACAATAACCACTATTGCACCACTACCAGGAGATCGCAGCAACAGCAGCAGCCGGTGTGGTGTCGCCAACTGTGGCCTTAAGCATGTAGTAAGTGCAGGAAGTGCCTTTGCAATGATCAAATTCCAATTGAACTCTCCAATATCTCTCTCTCTCTCTCTCTTTCTCTCTCTCTCTCTCTCCCTATTCCTTTGCATTGGAATCATCACTCAGGCCTTGAAGCAAGAACCCGTTCTCTTACCAAGCACAAGACACAAGGGAGAAGAAGTAAATCAAAACAGCAGAAACACACAAAACCAACTCGACACCAATGAAAAATGTCACAAAGAGGTAAGCGCGGTAATCAACATCATCATCAGTCGCATCATCCGCCGCCGCAGCAGCAACAGCGTAAGGATGTTGAGCCGCAGCCGCCCCCCACCAAACGGCGTAAAGGTCGACCTCCCAATGGGGCAACAACAGCAGCGGCAGCAATAGCAGCGGCAGCGGGAACAGCAACAGGAGGAGATCGAGTTCCAGTTATACCTTCAAGTAACAGCAAAAATGAGGTGGAACAGGAGCTGGATATTGGTGGAGGTGGAAGTGGACTACTTGGAGCCGCCAGCAGCAGCAGCATTAGCAAATCCAAGTCAACGAAGCTGGCCAAGTCCTCTAGTAAAAGCAAGTCGCAGGGGGCGAGTACGAGCAGCTCATGGCAGGCACGGTCCGTGGCAGACATTAAAATGTCGAGCATCTACAATCGCAGCTCAACGGAGGCCCCAGCTGAACTTTACCGGTAAGTAGTCGACTAAAGGTGAAAGGCGGTGATTCTCTGCTTTGAATATATCTAAAAGGTTCCGTTTTTCTTTCGTCGCATTTGCAGCAAGGATCTCATTAGTGCAATGAAATTGCCAGACTCGGAGCCATTGGCCAACTATGAGTATTTAGTTGTTGCGGATCAATGGAAGCAGGAGTGGGAGAAGGGCGTACAAGTACCTGTCAACCCCGACTCTCTTCCCGAGCCATGCGTTTACGTTCTGCCCGAGCCAATTGTGTCACCAGCCCACGACTTTAAGCTGTGAGTGTTAAGATTATTAATCCACTAATCCCAGTTGTTCTTTTGACCCTGAAATTGACCTTGCAAGTGTATATACTAAATTTTTCCGCATCTAATTTTTAGTCCGAAAAATCGCTATCTGCGCATTACCAAAGACGAGCACTATTCGCCGGAGCTCCATTGCTTGACGAATGTCGTTGCCTTGGCGGAGAACACCTGCGCCTACGACATAGATCCCATTGATGAGGCCTGGCTGCGTCTCTACAATGGCGATCGTGCCCAATGCGGTGCTTTCCCCATTAACGAGACGCAGTTCGAACGCGTCATTGAGGAGCTGGAGGTGAGTGTTCCACCACACATCGCTATCCTCCGAAATAGTTCTTCATTTGAGGGTGCATTTTCGTTAGGTTCGTTGCTGGGAGCAGATTCAGGTCATTCTTAAGCAAGAGGAAGGCTTGGGCATCGAATTCGATGAGAACGTAATCTGCGATGTTTGCCGGTCCCCCGACTCCGAGGAGGCCAACGAAATGGTATTCTGTGATAATTGCAATATCTGTGTGCATCAGGCTTGTTACGGCATTACAGCAATCCCATCAGGTAAGCAGAGTCAACGAATCATCTCTTAGTCCACAACATTTTATGTCTGTTGTCCTTGTTTTACAGGTCAATGGCTATGTCGCACCTGTTCCATGGGTATAACGCCTGACTGCGTGCTCTGTCCGAATAAGGGTGGTGCCATGAAGTCCAACAAATCGGGCAAGCACTGGGCGCACGTCTCCTGCGCCCTGTGGATACCAGAAGTCAGCATTGGATGTGTGGATCGCATGGAGCCCATAACAAAAATCTCAAGCATTCCTCAATCGCGTTGGTCTCTGGTCTGCGTGCTCTGCCGCAAGCGCGTGGGCAGCTGCATTCAGTGCTCGGTGAAGCCGTGCAAAACAGCCTATCATGTGACCTGCGCATTCCAGCACGGCTTGGAGATGCGGGCTATCATCGAAGAGGGCAATGCCGAAGATGGCGTGAAGTTGCGTTCATATTGCCAGAAGCACAGCATGAGCAAAGGCAAGAAGGAGAACGCTGGCGGAGCAAGTGGGGGAGGCAGTGCCTCGGTCACGAGTTCCATGCACAAAGCGAACAAGTACGGCACTGGCACAGGCGGCGGAGCAGAAGATGTCAGCAGTGCGTGTGGCAAGACAGGAGAGGATCAGCGCAGGCGTAAGAATCATCGAAAGAACGACATGACCTCCGAGGAGCGTAACCAGGCAAGGGCTCAGCGTCTACAGGTATGTGAAATCGATCGATGAATATTTTGCATTTTTGCATGAACTCCCTATGCTTTTTATCCTCAGGAGGTGGAGGCGGAGTTCGACAAGCATGTGAACATTAATGACATCAGTTGTCATCTGTTCGATGTGGACGACGATGCCATTGTGGCCATATACAATTACTGGAAGCTGAAGCGAAAGTCGCGTCACAATCGGGAGCTGATACCGCCCAAGTCCGAGGACGTAGAGATGATAGCTCGCAAGCAGGAGCAGCAAGACTTGGAGAACCATAAGCTGGTGGTTCACTTGCGGCAGGATCTGGAGCGGGTTCGCAATCTCTGCTATATGGTTAGCCGGAGGGAAAAGTTGTCGCGCTCCCTCTTCAAGCTACGAGAGCAGGTCTTCTACAAGCAGCTGGGAGTGCTCGACGAGATGCGTCTGGACAAGCAACAGCAGAAGCCAGATGAAAAGCAGCGTCCCGTCTTGGACATGGACGCTGTAATCTATGCCAACGATGGGCCTACGTTGTACGATCGCTTCTACAGCTCGGCTGGAGGACAAACTGTGCCGGCACAGTACCAGGATCTGGAGTACGTCCTCGAGCAGCTCATGGGCAAGCTACAGAGTGGCAAGCAGGGGCGTGGACGTGCCTCCCAGTCGCCCAATAAGCGTAAGCAGGTGGCTAAAGCTTCCCCCACCAAAAAGCTCAACAATGGCGTCATTACCTCCCGCACATCTTCTCCAGAAAAGCCGGCAGCGATATGCAAGGTAGCATCCAGCTCCTCCACTGCTGCTAAGGTTCGGGGTGCGCCGCCTGGGAAGCCTCCTGCAGGGAGGCGTGCCTCAAAGAGCGGCGCGGCGACGGGGACGTCGACCCACATCAAAACCCAATCGCAATCGCATTCCCACATCCGGAGCAGTGCGTCCTCCCATACGTCAAGCGGCAGTTCATCATCGGGTGATTCCAGCTCGCCGAATGGCACCAGCAGTTCCGAGAGTTCCTCTGCAAGCGATTCGGGCAGTGAGAGCGGAAGCTCAAGCGCGGCCAGCGGAATCTCCAGGCGAAAATCCATCACAGGGAGTCCTCTCAAAAAGCAAAGCTACGCCCGTTCCGTGGAGCAGCGACAGAAGCAACGCCAACGGCGTCAAAGTGAGGCGGCTGCGGGTGCGTCTGCGACGTCTCCGAACTCAAGATCTGCCACCAGCTCTAGCGAAGATGAGGATGGGCAGCAGAGGCGGCGGCAAGAGCCAGAGCGTGAAGGCCGCGGACGTGGAGCAATATACAACAAAACAGTACCTAACAGAACCCAGCAAACTAAGTCAAAGCAAAACACCCAAGCAGATGCAGCAGCCGCAGTCGAAACGGGTGCGAGAAGAAAACTGTCGACAACAACACGAGGACTGGCTCAGATGCACAAGGATGCCGAGGAGAGCTTGTCGAGCGATGAAAGTGAAGAACTGCTGCCTCTGAAGGGCGAACGGCAACCCGAGGCAACTTCATCGTTGGGACTGGCGGGGTCTGGCCCGACGGCCGGAGGCCGGAAGATGGGGCAACACATTTACTCAGACTCTGAGAGCAGCTCCTCTTCTAACGAGAAGGAGTTGGAGGAAATAACCACTGTCGAGAGCAACGTCAGTGACTCGCAGAACCAGCAGACGATACGAACGAAGGCGGCCATGAAGGAGTTTGTGGCGGGAACAGCTGCAACAACGACCCAATCAGTTACAACAGCCACAGCCGCTGCCAGCAAATTTACAAAATCCACAAAGGAGGCAAAAGAAGGAGGCGGAAGCACCAGTTCCAAAGTGAATTCAAACGTCAAGTTGCCATATCCAGCGGATCTTCTGGTTGTTCCACAGCGTCAGGCGGCCAAGAAGGCATCCGAAAACATGCGCTCCACGAATCTCGCCGCAACGCTGCAGCCAGATGCCGCAGATAGAATGCGAGAGCTAGAGAGCAACTCGGCTACCACGGCTGCCAAGAACAAACCGAAGGACTCCGGCTCGAAGCAAGCGACGGAAGTGGAGAAACTCGGAGGTGGAGACAAGGTGCGATCGAAGGAGCAGCCCAAACCTACAGCGAAGTCGGCTGGAGAAGCGATAGTGGAACGTGGCAAGCGTGGCAGACCGCCCAAGGTGCCGAAAGAGCCCCCTGCCCCCTCCATTAGCAGCACTGAAAAAGAGAAACCACCTCCGCCTGCCGAAGCAAAGTCTACTGCTCCTCCCGCAAAGCCTACCGCAGCCAAGACCAGTTTTGCTGTCTCCTATGTGCCGCAGAGACAGGCAGCTAAGAAGGCGGCGGAACAGCTGAAAAGCAGCAAGCCCTTGCAGGAAACCTTTTCAGCTGCGAACGAGTCTGCAGAGAAGGAACCAGCGGCGACGACAACGGGGATGACTACGATAGGAATAACAACAACTTCACCGGTAAAACCCACGAGAAGAACTTCACTGAAGGAAGCACCGAACACTCCAAAGGAAAGTTTAGCTAACCGAAGAAAGTCGAAGGAGGAGGCAGTGGTGACAGCAGCGAAAACGACAACACCAATAAAGCGTCGGATTGCGGCACCTAATCTGTCCAGTTCCAGCTCCGGGGACAGTGATAGCTCCAGTTCCTCTAGCAGCTCAGGAAGCAGCTCGAGCAGTGGCAGTGGCAGTGATTCCGATAGCGAATCGCAGGCCAGCGATGCAGAGAAACCAAGGCAAGCAGGCAAGGAGCCAGCTCCAAGCGCTGTAGCGCCGTGCAGTACCGTGTCCTCCAATGTGCCAAAGCGTTCACCGCGCAAATCTGTGGACAAGCCTACAGCAGCCGCAGCTCCAGCTCCAGCGCCGCCTCCGCCTCCACAGCCTCTAACTACAAGGACTCGTCAGAACTCCACCAACAAATCGCCAAAGAGAGCACCCCAAAAGTCAGTGGCAACGGTTGACATTCAGGACGATGCCCTAAACGCCCCCAAATTGCAATCCCATCGACGCCAATCCTCTCCAGACGAGGGATCGAAACAAGTCCAGTCGGAGCAATTCACCAAAAGAGCAACGCGTGGCTCCAAGTCTCGCCCTCCCTCGCCAGTAGTCAAATCTTTGCCAGAAAAACAGACCCTCCGACAAAAATCTCGAGCCGACGAGTCCCCCAAAAAGTTACCAAACTTGGAGCACGAAATCAATCAGAGGAAGGCGGCCAGCGGAAAAGCTACCAGCGCGTTGGACAAGATGCTGGATAAAAAGCAGCAACAGATCAACAATTCCACGCCAGCATCACCTCCCAGAAAGTCACTCACACCCACACCTACGCCGCCTCCAGCTCGTTCTCCGCTGCTGGAGAAGCCCCAACGGGAGTCCGAGCCAGTCGTCGATCCCGAGGTGGAGATAGAGCCCGCAACAGAGGCTGGGGAATTGCCCATGGATATTGATGAGGAGCTAACTACCGCTCCAACGCATATGCAGCTATCGGTGAATGCCAGCAAACTAGCAGACATCATTGATGACGAGCGTCCGCCTGCCGCTCCACTTCCTGCCTCGCCCACACCGACTCCCACCTCCAACGACGAGTTGTCGGATGCTGTCAGTGATCTCAGCGAGCGGTGTCGCAGTCGCTGGCGCTCAAGGCGCAGGAGGAGGAGACGCAGCCACGAGCCAGATGAAGAGCACACCCATCACACGCAGCACCTCCTGAACGAGATGGAAATGGCCCGTGAGTTAGAGGAGGAGAGAAAGAACGAGCTGTTGGCAAATGCTAGTAAGTATTCGGCGTCAACATCGTCTCCACCAGTGACGGTCATCCCCCCCGATCCCCCGGAAATCATTGAATTGGATTCAAATTCGGCAAACTCGGGAGGAGATCAGCAGCAGCAGGCGCATCCGCAACTGCAAGAGCAGCCGTTGCCACAACAGTTGATGGTACACTCACCCCAAAGCGAGGCAGCCTCTACCATTCAGCAGCAGCAGCCCCCGCCTTCGCAACAGACCTTAATCGACCAGTTGCCTGTGGAGCACATGGCCCCTGTGCTGACAACCGGTCCAGCGGCCCCATGTGTTCTAGAGCCGATTGTGGACACCATTCTAGAGATGGAGGCCAGCAAATTTGCGAATAGCTTTGCCTCGAGCCTAGCCAGTGTGCTGAATCCACCCAATCCCGGGCAAATGAGTCTCCTTGGATCGAGCCTGGACAGAGGCGAGCAAATCTCCGAAGAGGATAGCATCCAGGCCACACGAAATCTCCTCGAGAAATTGCGGAAGACCAAGCGGAAGGCCCAGGACGACTGCTGCTCGAAAGAAGCCGTTGACTTGTTGCCCCCAACTCCAGCCATACCGTCGGTGTTCCCCTTCCACAATGCTGCTGACCCCGAGGATATAATTCACGCTCAGAAGGAGCAGCAGCAGCAGCAACAACAGCAGCAGCAACAACAACAGCAGCAGCAACAAAGTTGTCTGTATAGCAACTCCTCAGGACCGAACTCTGTAGCTTCTCTAACAATCAAGGACTCACCAATGACAGCCAACAGTGGAAGCTATGCCAATAGCTTGACGAACACTCCGAATGCGACGCCCACAAATGCCACAACGGGCAACAATTTGGGAGCAAGCGGTGGCTACCAGGTCAACTTTGGCAACTCCCAGCAAGCGCCGCCCCTGAGCTGCTTCCTTGAGAAGTCACCCCACCAAAAGGGAGGCTGTCCACTTTCCAATAATGGTGGAGGTGTGCCGGGGACCACTCCAGACTTTGTGGACCTCGCTGCGGCGGCTGTGAAGAATAGTATCGGAAGCTACCAAGGCGGTGCAGCGGTTCCGGCCCAATCCGGGGCAGGAAGCAACAGCAACAAGCTCAGCGACTACGATGAAAACACGCGCATGCAGTCGCCCTTCGGAAGGATTCAGCGCTGGAACGAAAACGATCTCATAGCAGCGAGGCGCAGTAGCTCCCCTAGTTCTGTCTCGGAGTCCAACGATCAACCTCCAGCAACAGCGGCTGCCCGCAACATATCCCAGCTGGAGGGATGTAAGACCTTCTTCAACAGCTACGCCAGTGGCAATGGTGGAGGCGGTAGTGCTGTCAATCCCTCTGCCCCCTATAATCATGCTCCTCTGGTCAATGGCATTGACGGCATGTCCATGTTCAGCAACGCAGCGGCTCCCCAGCAACAAACGACGCCAACCCACCAGCAGCAGAGGACGCCGAATAGTCAATACAACGGAGGAATCTATCCCCAACTGGCGGCGATGATGCACACTCAGTCAACGCCAACGGAATCGACTTCGAGTTTGTACGGTAATGGTGGAGTAGGTGTGGTGCCTGGTGTGAGTGTGGGAGCTGTACCAACAACACTGCCACCGCCACCACAAGCACCTCAGTACTCCGGAACGCCGTATACTACGCCCAGCCTGGGAATGCTGCCCGTTCAGCAGCCAGTCGTTCCGCCCGTACAAGTTACGACTACCCCCAACCATCAGTTTGCCCTGGCCTCACCGGTAGATGGAAAGATATCCGCCTACCCTGCGCATCCGGCTCATTCTGCTCATCCAGCTCAGCTTCTTAGCAGTTGCGTGGAGGCAGCGGTTGTGTCGATGATGCCCCCAACGACACCAGCTGCCGTCACAGCCAAAGAGTCGCCGAACAAGAGGAGCAGCGTCAATAGCGGAAGTGCAGCAAAGAAGCAGCCAAACAAATCTCCACAACTGCCGCAGGGGAAATCTCCTGGAAAGTCGCCTAGGCAACCTGTGCAGCCGCCGACGCCTCCTACGCCCACTCCGGCTGTGGCTCCATCCAAGTACGATCCATTGACACACACGATTCAGGGCAAGCCCCGACAACGCGCCCCAAGGGGAAGTGGAGGGTCTGGGGCTCCAGGTAGAGGAAGGGGACGAGGCAGAGGACGCGGTCGTGGGGCAGGGGTTGCCAGTGGAATGGCCATGCCCCTTCCGCCGCCCATGTCGGATTACGGAAGCAACACGCATATAGTCAACAACCTGGTGGGAACGCCCTTCGAGTTCAATAACTACGACGACGACATGACGGGACCAGGAGTGGAGAATCTGCAGTCGTTGAGGGATCGGCGCAGAAGCTTTGAGCTGCGAACAACGCGAGGACAGCCCAAGCCCACAACAACACCCACTGCAGCGACAACGACGAATCCGTTGCTGCATCCTGTTCTGCCAGGGCCTGTGGACATGAGGACCTACAATCTCGGATTTGAGGCTCCGCATAGCACGGCTTCCCAGGAGGCCTACCAGAACAACCTCCTGGGAGCCTTTGACTCCGGAACCGCAGATCAAACGCTGAGCGAGTTCGACGAGGAAGATGAACGCCAGTTCCAGTCGGCTCTTAGGGCGACAGGGACTGGCACCTCGCCCAGCAAGCACTCAGCGGTGGCAGCAGTGCCAGCTGCTCCTGCTCCAGCTCCAACTGCAAATTCTCAACCGCCCGCGAACCTGCTCCTTCACTCGACAGAGGCAAATCAAATGGCACCCAGTGTCGCTGTCACAGGAGGCGCTACCCACTTGATGGAGGGATCTCTCGTTGAGGCTTCCCTAGAGGCAACCTCGGAGGAGGTCTCAATAGACTCGGATACAACAATAATGAACAGCAAAACGTCTATCTGCGATGCACGGAACCAACTGAAGCTAAAGATCAAGAGCCCATTGGCGTACTCTGGGGAGCACTACAGCACAATGGCAAACAGCCTGAGTAGCAGCTTGAGCCTCTCCAGCAATACTCTGGTGCAGTCTTCGAGTGCTGTGCAAACCACGGTGTCCACCTCGACGGTGGTCAGTGCTTCCTCCGTGGGGAGCGGCAACTCGCGACGAATGCGAAAAAAGGAGCTGCTCAGCTTGTATGTGGTGCAGAAGGACAACCTCAATGACGACAGCTCCTGTGGACTTCCTGCGGCGTCCGACAGCCTTCCCTTGGAGAACCTTCTGCGCAAGTCTGAGGAGGAGGATGATGTGACCACCGGCAATGGAAATGGGTCTAAGAGGTTCAAAAAGAACTCCAGCAGCAGGGAACTGCGTGCTCTCGACGCCAATTCAGTACTAGTGGAGGACCAACAGCTCACAGGGGTTTCGAGCGGCGGAGCAGGAACTGCATCTGGCGATGGAAGACGTCGCAGCGCTTGTAGCTCGGGAAGCAACAACGACAACAACGGCAAGACCGGTGCGGCCACCAGTGCAGGTAAGCGTCGGGGTCGGAGCAAGACTCTCGAGAGCAGCGAAGACGACCATCAGACCCCCAAGTTGAAGATTAAAATCCGGGGTTTGTCGGGTAGCGAGGCAGTCGGTTCTGCAGGCATCTCCAATGCGGGCGATAGCAAGAGCTACAGCTATGAGATGACCCGCAGAGCTTGTCCTCCAAAGAAGCGCCTTACAAGCAACTACAGCACTCCCACGCTGGAGGAGATCAAGAGGGATTCCATGAACTATCGTAAAAAAGTCATGCAAGACTTTGACAAGGGCGAGGAGAACAATAAGCAGGATAACTCTGGCATAACTCTGGATGGGGAAACCCTAATGCCTCAGCCTCCCAGCAAGCGACCAAAGTCGTCAAAGCCGAAGAAGGTCAAAAAGGAGAAGAAACGTCAAAAGCAGAAGCAGATTAGCAACTTGAATAGTAGCTCAACCACAACTACAATGACCACCACGTTGATTGAGAACACGGCCAGTGCTTCACCAGGCGATAAGCCAAAGCTGATCCTACGAATTAACAAGCGCAAAACTGAGACTTCGACGAAAGTCACGTGCTTGGAGCAGCCGCCGGTGAACGAGGCACCCCTGCGCCTGAAGATAGCTAGAAACTCCTCGGGAGGAGGCTATATTATCGGCGCTAAGGCGGAAAAGAAGGAAGATCCGCCACCAGATCCGCCAAATGTATCTCCAGCTAACGAGCTACCGCTGATGGCTCCCCTCGGGGAGACATCGCCCCAAGGGCTGCTTCTGAACAGCTTTACACCGCATTCCCAGAATGCGAATGCCTCCCCAGCGCTACTTGGCAAGGACACCGGAACGCCATCGCCGCCCTGTTTGGTAATAGACTCCAGCAAGAGTGCTGATGTACATGACTCTACTTCGCTGCCGGAGAGCGGCGTGGCTGCCATGTGTGTTCCTGCCTCCCTGGTAGGTGCCACTACCCCATTGTGCGTGAACGTAGGTAACTATGAGAATAGTAACAACTCGTTGCCATCGGTCAGTGGCACAGGGTCGGCATCCAGTAATTCCTGTAACAGCAACTCGAACAACAATAACAATAACGGCAGCGGAGGAGGCGCAGCCAGCGGAGGTGGCAGTTTGCTTCCATTGAAAAAAGACTGTGAGGTTAGATGATAATCATAAAAAAGCGAGAGAATCGCTTACATGTGTGTTTTCTATCAGTTCATTCATTTCATTTTCCCTCTGCTCCTGCCCTTGCCCTTTTTGTTGTAAATGAGCATTAGTTTTCTCTCCTCCCATACCCTTCCATGTCCCTCACAAACATTAAATTGTACAGTTAGTTTCTAAGCCTCCTCCTTACCTTCTACCGAACTCCTTTGTCTTTAACACGTTTGTTGTAATCGCATGAGCGTAAACAAGATATTATCAACATATATATATATATATATATATATATCTAGCGCATTATGTATACTAAGACCTCACCGCAGGAAACAAGTAAAGCTAATTGTACATTTTTAGTAAAAGCAGATTATACTTTTAAGGTTTTGTAAATTTCTGTATTAAAGTTAAAAAACAAAACGCAAAAGAATGTGTAACCTAAAAATCCAAAAATGCTCTCGGTTTAGGTTTATGAATGCCTCCATTCACCCAAAAATCCTTCCACTTCTACTCACTCAAATGATCGATAAAACCAAGCATATGCATATATATATATATGTATATATATATATTAATATTCTAAAAACTATTTATTAATAACTATTTAATTCAAAAGTGCGTAAAATAATCGTAAAAAAAAATTAGCAAAAAAACTGTTAAAAGCGTGCAAAAGTAACAAAAAACAACAACAAATGTAGCCTATAGTCATTAATTGTAGTTCTTAGCGAAAATCAAAGTCGGTAGGTAGTCCTTGACCGCAATCTAAGTGCATATAACTCCCCTCCCTCATCCCCAGCATATAACTATACCTAAAGAGATGAACAAGAAATTAACAATTTATTATCCTACCCAATTCAAGGGTAATGTTTGTATTTTAGAATGTAAGAGTGCGACGCGACGTATCGAAAAGAAACTCCAAATGAAATAGGTTCTTTTTTTTTTTTAATGTTTTATAAATGTAAAAGCAATCGTAACGATCGTAACGTAGAGCCAAGTCATGAACACACACACGCCCAAACACACAAAAAAAAAAAAATCGCTTTTAAACCGAAGGCGCTCTCACCATCTTGGAGATATTTACCCGATGTGATTGCATTCCAGATTTCAGTTCAGGACCCCAAAGACTTTCAAGTCCCCATAGAATTTTAAAAGCTCTTAATCGTTGTGCATGCTATTTCTTTTCACTCAATTACTTATTGACTTAATCACATTGGGCGTGGTGCCTCCATTAAACAGAAGAAGTTCTCCATAATACATTAAAGAAATAAATGCAACAAATATTAATTCCAAAATATTTAAAACCCACAAGAAAGCATAGAAAATAATTCAAATTGTGCAAAGAATAAATTTAATGCAGTAATTACAAGAGTAATTCTGAAAGTTTTCGATAATTATGTAATTGTAAATAAGTGTGTGCGAGAAATGTTTTTAATTATTATTATTACGTTTACTCTAATTATTAATTAATGATTATGATTATTAATTTTAATTCTAGTTCTTAGCAAAAATTTAATAAAAGCAAAAAAGCCTTATTTAAAAACAAAACTAATAAACACTGCACAATATTTTTATTCCGTTTTGTAGTCGGTTTTAATAGACCTTTGTAGATAGTCAAGCGAATACTTATGATGATCCACGTGTGTACTAAATCTTCCCAGATCCCGCAGTAAACGAAAATTTGTCAATTAGAGCGAAAGCCAAAAGCCATGGTGTCCTTCAAATTAATTTGGCTTTTATGATGACTTGATGAATCTGGCAGAAAAAATATTATGTGTTGAGTGGCAGATTCCGCAGACTTTTATGATAAACAGCAATAAATTGAATTCGTAACATCGAATGCGTTGCGATTCTTTATTCGTTCTATACACAGCCTGTAGACCAACTAAAACTATCCGTAAATAAAGCCATAGAAACATAGAAAACACACCAATAAAAAGATACGGTTTAAACTAAGAATCGTGCATACTGAAACTTACGTAACTCCTTCAAGCAACCTCTAAATATATCGCTATGACACAACTTCTCTTAAGCAACAAAGAAAAAAAGAAAATATTTAAGGAATAATATAAAGTATTACCAATTGAATTAAAGCCTATCGAGTAAGTGTTAAGAAGTTAAAAAAAGGTCAAATAACCGGCGGAAATAGAGAAATATTTCTTAACATTAAATTATTCGGACTATCTATTTACTGCAAATTGAAGTAAGCGCTATATAAAAGGGAAATTCAACTAGAACACTAAGTTGTATTATAAATACGAAAATATAGAAGAAAATATACATAAAATATTGAGAAAGAAATCTATTTATTAATTTGGCAACAGATATTCCACCTCTATATTCCCAACCGATCCCAGTCCGTGAAGGAGATTTCCCCGATCAATGAAAGCTAAATCGGGCTACAAGTCGCGTAGGAAACATCCTTGATCCTAGACAGGGATTCCACCAAGGATAAGGATATCTTTCCGATCACGAAGGTAGATATCGTTGATCATTGGAAAGGACTACATCAAGGGCATTGCACCGATCGCAAGGAGGCTCAAAGAATCCGGAACATTCTTCCTATTACGACGGGGCACGCCCAGATCGGCCCAAAAAAAAGATATATGTATATGAGTGGAAAAAATAGCCTTATTCCTTGATCCTTGAAAAGTTGAGTACGATTTTTTGAATATTTCACACTTTACGCTAATGAATATTTCACATATTCGAATCCAGTTCCGTTCCATGTAAAAAATTAATTTTTTTTAATGTTAGTAATTTTTGTTTGAAAAATATTTTAAAACGAGGGGGAACGTTGTGAGCCGCGTCTACCGCCGCGGCTCTACTTTATACCCGGTACTCAGTCAGTATATATCTATGTGAGCTTGTTGTAATTTATTACATGTTCGCAAAAGGGACAAATTTAACTTTAGCCAAAAAAGAAAAAAGTAATTAAGTCGAACCTTTTCGGAGATTTGTATCTATAGATGTTTCCATATTTGTTTACATACATTTTTTACATCTGCCTTTTCTACATGTCCTACTTCCTACATATACATACACGGCTGTGTGCGAGAGAGAGAGGGAATGAGTCTGCGCTTGGAAGTCCACTGAAATTTCATTTGTTCCTTCTGACTATATTTATGATCCGATCTGATCCAGATTCAATACTCTGATAGATATGGTAATTTTCTATGATTCTGCGTTTTTGGTTTTCCCGTATCTTCAAAATTGTAGATTTTCGTCCTTTGTGGGGGCGGAGGGGGGCGTGGCCAAATTTTGAAACAAACTCGTCTCGGTTTGATATCACAGGAGCTTGGATAGAAAGTTTGGTTGATCTAGCTCTTATAGTCTCTGAGGACTAGGCGTCAAAAAATTCGATCAGGCATAGCGCCCACCCCGGTGTGTGAGAGAGAGCGAGAGGGAACGATGCATTTCGAAATGGTTTTCTTCATTGTGGGTATATTTATCATCTGATCTGACCCAGATTCAACACTCTGATAGATATGCTCATTCTCTATGACGGACAGATAGACATAGCTATATCGACTCGGCTATTGATGCTGATCAAGAATATAAATACTTTATAAGGTCGGAAACGCTTCCTTCTGGGTGTTAGACACATCCATTTTTTCAACAAATCTAACATACCCCTTTACTCATCGAGTACCGGGTATAATAATTCAGTTGCCTACTCGGTTTAAATTTTTTGTATTTATTTATTTATTTATTCGTCAACGCTAAACTAACTTATTCCTATACTTAACAATAAACAAAGAATACGAAATTAACTATTAAACAAGAAAAAATCAGACAGCAACTGTCTGACGGCACCTTTCTCCTGGCAGAAGTCAAATCGCATCCCAGCAGGCAGCGCGTTATACTGTCGAAGAGCCCATTATTTCCATAGTTGGTCCGGTGTAGATCAACAACAAAGAGTGCATGGTCCCTAAGGCTCCTGGCAGGCGAGTTGAAGCCAATCCTACTAAGCAGGTCAGGGCAATCAATGTTACCCATTAATAGATCGTAGAAAAATAGCTGAGCCGCAATGGTCCTTTGATCCTCGAGAGAGGAGAAATGCACGAGTCGACATCTGCACTTATAGGACGGCAACCGAATGGAAAATTGCAATGGTTGTAGTGCAAGTGTACTTGCGAGTTAAGTCTGCACCAAGCTGAAGAAGTATACTGTCCCCGAACGTTTTGACCGAACGGAACATTTTAAGATCATCAGCATAAAGCAGATGCTCAGAAGCATGAATGTTGAGACATACATAAGTCATTGATGAATATGGCGAACAGTAGAGGACCAAGTGCACTTCCTTGTGGAAGACCGGAAGTAGCCAAGTATGGCTCGGACTACTTCCCATTCACCAACACTACATACTCTCGCCGCTCAAGATATGAACCGAACTAACTGAGAAGGCAGTTATTTGTTATTGATTTTTTTGCCAATACAAAATTTAATAAAAATCGGTCCAATGTTTGGGTGATTTGTATATACATATGTATACAAATTTAATTTTTTTTCCACGTTTTTTTTTTTAACATATTTTGTGTGTTACATCTGTCTTTCTTTCTCTATTCTGACCCCAACATAAGCAGTTTTATCTCGCTCCCTTTCGCCAGAGCGCGCACGCTGCACGAGTAAGAGCGAGATAGAGAATGATTAAGGGAAGTGGAAGGGGGTGGAAAGTCAATGATTCTGCGTTTTCAGTTTTCTCAAATTTTCAAAATTGTGGATGCCACAGGTTTTCGCCCTTTGTTGGGCGGTATGGGGCGTGGCGGAAATGTTCAAGATAGTTGATTCAGTGTGATATCACGAGAGTCTGCGCATTAAATTTGGTAGCTCAAGCTATACTCTTCAAGTACCGGGTACCGAAGCTGCTTTCTAGCATTTTCTGTTCGCCTGGTATCTAGATTTGAAATTTCTTCGTTTTCGCCCATTTGACGGCAGATTTAAATTGCATATTTTTGTTGGCTATATCTCGACTACTTATATCGACATCTCGTGATCGGGAGAGTCCTGCCAACCGATTGGTACCCGAAAAAAGAACATCATTAAATTAGTTTAAAATCGGCCTTATTTTCGTAGTCGATGTTTAGATGCCGATCGATAGTCAGGATCCTCACTATGCTGGGAAAGTAGGTCCTTTGCCGATCTGGCCCTATTTTGACTGCGCACATCATTCAAATACTGTTTTTTCTGTACGCTATATTGCTATACGGCAGTCGTAGCGCGATTTGAGATGCCGATCCTTCAGGATGGAAGGATCACCATGAAAGTGCTGCCTCAATATAAATATCGACACTTTCTCGGTGAAGATGAAGAAGCAGGGGTCCATCAAAATATGTATGTATAGTTAAATTATTTCTGGTCCGATCTGGGCAACTGTGTTTTCTCCTGATCGGGTGGGCTCGGTCCTACAAACCTACCGACGCGTCGCCATGCCCAATAATAAAACAAATATTTCTTTTTCGTATCTTTATGTTTTTTTTTGCATTGTATTTCCAAAGAACTTTATTTAGTTTGAAAGCATTTTCCTTACGGTTTCATTATCTTCGTCTCTCTTCTTCTTTTTGTTTGTTACGTTATAATAGTATTTAGTAAGTCTAATGCTGGTTTCCGTTTAGTTAATACAATGGTTAGTATGTTTTTATGGGAGCTGTGGTATATAATGTAAGTTTTCGGGTTCTAGGAAATGGTTTCGTATTTTAAAATGTACAATTCTTGTAAGATCGCTTCCCGCTACACAATTAAGTTTTTGGTTTAGTTGCGTTAGTTAGTACCTGGTTAATGTGTCGATTAGTTAAGCACACACACATCCATATATAATTACATATATACAGTTAAACAGTATAAGTGTTTGTTTCATTTATTTTTGCGGGTCTAGGAAACCAATTTGGGTCTCGAGTAGAGGGGAGAGGGGACTTTGCTGTGTGATTCATAATGGATGATGTTTCCTAAGAGAGAAGAGAAATTTCATTTCGAGTGCTACATACATACATATATAATTGCGTAATACACTTTTTACAACATTTAGCCAAATAGCCCATACACATTAAATATATACGAGTATCATAATTTTGTTTAAGCTTTTGCTTGAGATTTTCGGAGTTATTGATTATATATGATTCTGTATATGGGTATTATGATTTAGTTTTTGTTAACTCCTTTCTGTTGTTGTGTACTACAATTTTTTGCCTTTTCCATTTTCGGTGAAAGTTTGTAGTATTTTTACATACTGCTTTTAAGAAAAAAATGTCCCACCTTCCTCCCTTAAACATCAATGTCATCATTAATGAGAAGCAATCACAAAGTTTTCTCTTAATATATGCCACAATTATTTTATATCCATTTCATTCGTTAGAATGCTAATCTTGAGTAAATTTCCTCATGTATTTACACGATTTCTTAGATTTCATGCAGTGAACAATGTAGACAGCATCTGGCTTTAAGCAACTCTACAACTACGATTAATTTCAATCCGAAAAAGTTTACTGCTTCTCCTTTCATTTACATATTGAGGTGGTATATATTTTCTTGGGGTATTTTGGTTAAAAAAAACTGTGTCACAATTTTTACAAACAGCCTTTTGTTAAACGTACATTAATGTGTGTCTGTTATGCAAATAAGTTTTGTGCTATATACTCGTATAAGAATTACATTTTATAACCTGAGCGCAATCTTTTTATGGTTTCTACTTGTCGAATTCGCATTTTGAGAGCTTTTTACCAATTTGTGTATATACTACTCGAACACACAAATAGCTTAATATTAAAAAAGGATAATCATTTATAGCCGCATTCTTCTTGGAAATGGTTTCAATCCAATGTCCAAATATGGATTACTTATTTACCTGTTTTCTAGTATATTCTGGATGCGATTTATAGTTTTTTAATCTCAAATATTGTCCATACATATACATACACAAATATATATAGTATATTGTAATATATCGTATTTATGTAGTAGGTGTGTGGTTTTATAACTATAAATTCTAATTAGCAAATGCATTGGGTTGGTTGATCCACTGTTAAATGATGTCTGAAAAAATGAAACAAAAATGTATTCGTTTTCTTCTTTTTTTTTGTTTTCTTCTTTTTTTATACAAACAGTTTACACAAGGTTTTTTGTTTTAATTACCAGTTAACGTAAATTAATGTAATACGTAGCTAATATACATACATATATAGTTAAGAATGATTCTTAGCGGGCTCCGTAATTGGTTTATAGGTCAAATACTAATGCAGTTTACAGTTAAAGTTGCTCTTTACTTACATATATGTATGAATAGAGAACAGGAGTCTCCAAAATCATATGATATATATATAGTTTATTGTTTCAATAGTTTTCTCCTTTCTCCAATACTAATCGTAGATGTGGGCCAGTTATTGGTGGGGTGTGGAGATAATTCTATGTACATTGTGCCTAAGCTGAACGAAATATAATGTTCCATACATGTAGCTTAATTATATACGGTGCTCAATACCTTCTACCTCTACGATCTAGAGATGTGGTATATGCTGTTTCGATCGATTGAGTTAATAGTCACAATAACTTGCACTCGAATGTATGTCTCTGATCAAATTAAATCTGTACTTTATATATAATATACATATATACGATACGATATATATATATATATATATATATAAGAAAAACTTCAGTTATAAACAAAGTTGAAAGGAATTCTACTTTTTGGACACTGATTTCTTCTTTTTTTTTCCTTTCCTTCGTTTCCTTTTTTTTCTATGAGATCTCCGTGAAAGTTTTGAAAGTTCATATTTGTTTTTCACATGTGTTCTTTAAGCTAATCCATTTATATGTACTATGTATAGTCGTATTCGTATTTGTATTGCTTAAATTAATAACTACATAAATAAGAAAGCAGCACAGTTAAGAATAAATCGAAGAGGAAATTTTCAGTTTAGTTAAGCTTCAGGTTCGAGAGTTTCTTTCTACTCCTCTATTATAATCGTAGTTTATCATTTGAACGTATTTCGGCTATATGTATAGGCTTGTGTGTTTTCTCTAATCATTTGAATAGAAAATAAATTCAAAATACAAAAATTTCATGTTGCATATATTCAAATAACTAAGTAAACTCAGTCTTAAGCATATATAATGTCCTGGGAAGAAAATGTATCCTTTATAACCGGTTCTATACAGTACCTTAGCCATAGCATTCAGCATTCAGAGTGACAGAACGGTATTCAGACGAAAATTATGCTATATTACATGGTAATCAACTAAAGTCAAAAAAAGTTTACATACATATAAATATATCAACTAAAATCGAATTGGTTCGGGCGGTCAATGTACGGGTGCGACAATTAGGGCTGCCCAACTTGTATGGGACCGCCCGGAATCATTCACTGGGGGGCAGTGTGTCGTCCACTTGTTGTTTTTGTTGTTATTAAATATTATTACAATTATAAAAAGTATGTTTAAAAAGCTTAACAAACTATTCAAGCGAAAATTGTCATAACTAAATTAAATTCAAATTGATTAGTATCATTATGTATATTTGTTTAAATGGTATATGTTGTTCAGTCGACAGTTAAAACTTTGAACTAATTTCATCAAATTTTCTTGCTTTCTTTTTGCTATCATCATATACTCGTACTTTTATAAACACATCATACTCTTGTCGTACTATATATGTATATATTCCACAACTATTTTTGGAAACTCTGACACTAGTCAGATATTAAGTGTGTATCTAGAAACCAGTTTCAAAATTGAAGCTTCAAATTGTAGTTTAAATCAAAATAGTTGCGTAATTATAAATGAGTTTTTTTTTCGTTTTGCTTTTACTACATACAATAACTACACATAATTAGATTTTAGGTTTAGTTGAATTTGATGGATTTTTCCTTGTTGCGCTCGATTTTATTTCGCTCGCTCTGAGGTAAATTTTGGCAAAAAAAAACTTGAGTTCTGCGTGCATTTTGCGTTTACAATTTGATTTTAAATATATATATGGATATATTTAATCGTTAGGCATATTTATATATATATATATATATATATATATATATATACATATTTATGTTATATAATAATCACGAATACGACGTCTATGTGTTTGTGTGCTGCTAATTAATTTACATATACATAGACCTCCTTTTTAGGAGCTTAACATAAAAAATTATCTTTTCGCATTGAATTTTTGTCAAGCACAACTAAATTTTTCTCCCTTCTTTACGAAAACTTATAATTGTTGTTATTATTTTTGTTTTGTTTTTAATACCGTATCGTACGCTCGTAATGCGTAGAATTTTTTGCGTATCTGCTGCTACTTTATTACAATTGCAATAATACGATTGTTTTTTCTTCTTCTTTTTTTTAGACTAGTTTCAGTTGAGTTACGTTACGTTATTTGTTTGTTGGTTTGTTTTTCTACAGGATTATTAATTATTTTTGTTTGATTTTTTGTAGGTTATTTCGGTGGTGGAATGCTTTAAACAGACGGAACGCCCACTTAAAAGTAGTTTGGCGCTTACACAACATTATTGAATCGTTGTTCCTGGCTAAATTTGTTCTAGGTTGTCTCTTGGGGTTGGGTTCAAGTCCTGAGACTCCGACTGCGACTGATAGCTCCTTCCCTGATGGTTTGCTTTTGCTTTTATTTCGATTTTAGGCAGCAATGGCCTCATTTTGCCGTCATTCCCATTGATGCGGTGATGGCGGCAGTTCTGAAGGATGAGCTACAGTCGAACTAAATTTTCGGAAAAAAATACATTAGTTTCATATATTGGTAAAGTATTTCATCTCGCAGAGATAAATATTTGTATCTAGATTAATAGTCTAGATTAGTGTTCATGCTGCACAAATTAAATACGTTTAAAGCTAAATAATTTACATACAATAAAACGAAACGAAACAACAGATAGATAGAAGCTCCCATAAAATATCAAGCTTAAAATGAAATGAAAGTGTACATAAAATGAACTACAACGTTTTTGGGTTGGAGAAGAGGATGGGGCCGGAGGGGGCAGATATATAAAAATAAATAGTTCTAATGGTCCGATAAATATAATAATAAAAAATTGTTTAGTGGAAGTTGTTCAGACTCTTTTTATCTTTTTTTTTTGTGGTTTGTCACTGCTGCTCATCTGCACTGTACTACAAGTATTATTTAAAATTTTTATTTTTGTTGCAATTGTTTTTTTTAAATTTAAATATAGTTTAAGCTTGGGGATGTGACTTTTGTTTAGGGGGGCTTGGGGCTTCTAAGCACAAACTGCAGTAATGGGGGAAGGGTTATGATGGTCTGACTAAAGAAAAATGGATGTACCATGGACGCCCCATGGATGTGAGAATTGTATACAAAATAGGAACAATGCAGTAGATATTTATAATAATGTATTAATGAGCATTTGCATGTGTTTCCATTCCACATTCATTCGTCATTCAAAAATGAATGATGGAATATAGTAATGGCATTCTTGACGGAACAGGTAATAAATTTTGTATAAATTACTTCATGAAATCTGTTTGCTTCACACGAATACGATTAATATATGCATTAATAGGTAGTGTTTGTATGTATGTATGTATAAATGGACATATGAATGTATGAGGAGGAGGGGAATTATGAACACAAAAGATAAACACACAAAATTGATTATGGAGTTGGATTTTGGATACATGTATGTACGATATAGGTATGTTTATATGTATGTGGTCTTTATATGTATCTGGTCTTTATAAAATGGTTGGAAATGTCTGACAAAACTTATTTTAATTTAATTTTCATTCTTTTTTAAAGCCAATTTTTAACATATATATATATATGTATATACGAGTATTTATTTTTTTTTTTGCGACATTTAAACAATTTTATAGCATTTTCACTTCGAGTTAGATTTCCTTTGGAACACACATTTACACATGTACACAAAAAAGAGTTACGCACAAATACCCATTAAAATAACGAGAGTTTAAAATAATAAATAAAAAAAAATTGGGAAGGAAAAGGTTAAAACTAAAAAAATTTAGTTTATTATTTTTTTTAATTTTTGTAGATTTGCCTTTGGTTTTATACACATTTGCATAGGGTAGAATAGAGGGGAGATAATAAAGAGATGAACAAAAAAGGTGTAAACTAAATAAATAAATATTTAGTAAAGTTTTTCGCAGTTTTTCAACAGACCTAAGAGGAGTCGAGAGACAGCTGCTGCCCGGCCCTTGGCCTCTGTATCTCTTTCTGTATCTGTATATTGTATCTCTGTATCTCTGTATCTTGGTATCTTTATATTTGCTTGGATTGGCTTTCATTTGCTTCGATCATTCGGCAGATAAAGTATATCGAGTATATCTTGTGACTTCTGCATTGCTATTTTGATTCGTTCTAGTAGGAGATCGCGCGCCTAGGATCTTGGACTTTCGATTTCTGGTCTTGTTTCGATTTCGGTTCTTTGTGGGCAGCGAAGAAGTAGGCGGCGGCGGAGTGGAGCAGCGGCAGGAGCAGCAGTGCAACTTGTGGTGGTGGTAGTAGTGGTAGTAGTAGATATTCTCATTCTCATTGGCTTAACAACGCAAATATAACGATTCGATTTAATAGAAATTTCAAGATTAATATCCATGTTGAACAACAGAAATAAAAGAACAAACGAAATCAAAATCATTTCAAAATCAGTTAACAAATCATAATCAGAGAGATAGTATAGTAGATAGAGAGTTATATGTATATATGTAGAGAGAGAGGGAGACGGAGAGAGAGAGGGAGAGAGAGAAAGAGAGAGAGAGAGAGAGAGAGAGAGAGAGAGGGAGAAAGAGAGATGGAGAGGGCGCATTACTACAGAAAACAGTAGACGAAGCCATGATTAATCAATTTTGTGTAAACAAAAGAGGTAAGAAAAAACCAAGAGAAAAAATTAAAAAATATACTTTTGGGATTGAAAAATTTTGACTAAAGGTTGAAGAAAGATTTCCAAAAATAGGGTTTTCAACAGATGAAGGAGCTGTACTGTACTGGACTGGACTGGACGGCGTGCAAGGACGGAAAACTCTTTTCTTTTTGGGCAGGTGAAGACATAGATAGAGGGTTGGGTCTTTAAATGTGGAGAATGGAACTCTCGCCCACTCACCTGGCAAAGCTCTTGAAGGCCGCACTTTGCGGATTGATGCAGAGCGGCACCCGACCCGTCTGCAGCTGCTCGGCGATGAACTTGTGCATCTCCTCTGAAAGTTTGAAATGGAAAGTTGGAGATTGAGTATAGAACACTCACACATTTGTGCTGGAGACTCACCCTTGACCTGCTGCACGGATGTAAGTTTACGTTCCCATAGATCGTCAAAGGGCTGGCCGGCGGAGGGCTCAAAGTCGGCTGTGTATTGGCGCATCCCGGCTGAGGTAGTGAAGCAGCATTTGCACATGCACGAGTGGTAGCGCAGGCGTCCTTCGTCCAGATAAGGATGCGCCAGGGCATCTGTGACGGAAATTCGCTTGTCCTGGCAGGGCATAGCATACAAAGAAAATATACAAAGTTATAGAGAGAATCCTAGAGGAAGAAAGATGCAACCACAAACCGGATCGAAGACCAGCATTTGGCAGAGCAAGTGCACCGCCTCATGTGTGGCATGGGAGCTGAGGGTGTACAGCACCGAGAAGGAGGGCGGCTTGGGGGCGCGGCGCAGCATGTGGGTTCGTGCCCCTTCGCAGGCATGCCGCATGTCCTCCATGGTGGGGGTGCCCAGCAGCTCCGTAATCAGCTCCAGCTGCTGGACGGGGTTCTGCGCCTGGAATAGGATGCGCCGGCCCAGAAGCTCCCCAAATATGCAGCCCACCGACCACACGTCCACCGCCGAGGAGTAGTGCCGCGCTCCCATGAGGATCTCCGGGGCGCGGTAGTACTGGGTGACCACCTCCTGAGTCATGTGCTTTGCCTGATCCGGCTCCTCCACGCGGGCCAGACCGAAGTCGCATATCTTGAGCACGCAGTTCGAGTTCACCAGGAGGTTACCTGGCTTGATGTCGCGATGCAGGATGCGGGCCGAGTGCAGATACTTGAGGCCGCGCAGAATCTGGTACAGGAACACCTTGATGTGGTCGGCAGATAGGTGCTGCGGCGACACGATTATTTTGTGCAGATCCGATTGCAGCAGCTCCGTTATCACATAGCTATGAGTCGATTGGAAGTTAAGGCGAAAACCAATTAGTATACTCGTACGAAAACGAGTAGGGGAAACATCCCAGTTATGGGCACCGTTTCGTTTTTGCCTCATAACTTTTGACCAAGAGCATATTATACAAAGCTAGATATCTTAGGTAAAAGTTAGTGATTCCTTCGAATAGAAAAAAGTTATCAAGAATTCACTGAAGTGCATTTTTTTGAAAATACAAATTTTATAGCCTGTTTTGGGCATCCTTGAAAAATCCACTAAAAACTAAGAAATATGAAAGGAAACCACCACAGATAAAGAGAAAATGAAAATGTATCTATTTTCAGAGCCTTCACTGGCCTCCTCTTTCTGGCTGCGCTTATCTGATGGCTTAGACTTGACGTACAATTATGAGGGTATGACGGTTTATGAGGTTGCCAATACTTGGAAATAACATCCATTTTTAGTGTTATGCATAAATTTTGGTTAAATACGAAGATAAGTCGGAAATTGTAACACCCTTATATCGCAATTCAAAAACAGTAAAAAATTTACTTTAGTGTTTTTTTATTTCAACTTTTTTTTAAAAAAATACTCAGTATATTGCTTTCGATATCAGCACATACTCAGATCAGTAGCTTCTGCTTGCTGTCCAAGTTTACGAGGGGTGCCTATAACTGGGGATGTCTACTGTAGGCATGTTTCCCCTGAAAAAAGGAAAGAAAATAAACAAAGAAGGCTGGAAGCAGGCCCCGTCACCTGTTTTTCATCTGTTTGTTTTTGCCTGAAAACTTTTTTCAATTAGTTGAAAATTCGCGTTGGGCCAAACTTTCTGCTGCGTTGTCCCAAAGCTGGCAGTATTTCAACCAATCGAACACCCAAACAGGAAACTATTCTTGCCTCTAATAAATATTTCATTCGGTTTTGGATTCACTTTTGTTCGGATCGGACCCCTTTGAGGTGAAGGTGAACGAAAAACATCAGAGTTGGAAAAAGTACGTCACTCGTGAGTGGGAGCGAGACCAAGCTCGAACAAGCCGAGAGTTGTGACTGATTAAAGTTCATCTGTGTTCGTCTGTAGGGAGGTAGTGCTATTCTTTAATATCCATATCTGTATTTTAAGACTACTACCACCATATCTAGCCCTATACATACGCATTCTTTTTAAACGGATAACCGTTTAAAAGCTTTAAGAGCTGAACTTTGCTTGAAAAAGGATACATTTCCTGAAAGAAATCCAAATGTGGCGGCTGCAAGATGTCCAGAGCCGAAAGAACCTGCAAGAAGAATAGTAAAAAGAAGCGTTAATAAGAGTCTATGCCAATCAATAAATCAATTTTAATATTCTGCACGATTCTGAATTTCTACACAAAGCCATTCAGGGCAGAACACTGCAACATTTTATACCTAACTTGGAGGGTATTTCCTGATTCCCTGCATGTTAATGTTACAAAAGATACAAAAAAGGTGACCCCTTGTGGTTTTTTACGTTCTGAGATACGAAACACGCCACTGGATCCATCAGCAGACCTCAGAAGACATTTGACGGACAGAAGAACAAAACCCAACAGGAACAACCAGCAGACAGACGGACGGACCGGCTCTGATTTATTTTAGCTTGCGGTCAAGATGATGAAGGAGCTGTGAGAGAGAAGCAAAGGCCAGCCAGCAACTCTCTCTCGTCCACTCCCCCCCGACAGTCTTCCTTCCCCAATTCCCACTCCCCCCTCAAAATCAATTTAAAATATTTATTCAGCCCCACTTCCCTGCTGCAGTGGGGACGCAAATATCAGTAAACAAAATGCGTTAAGTGAAAAAAAAAGCGAAAGAAAGAAAGCTTGGCTTTGGGGACCGGAACGAAGCTCTTGTTACCCTTTAATTTCCATCAATTACATTACAGCTATGTGTACACATACATATGAATTTATATACGAGTATGTATAGGTAGAAGGGGAAGTAGTTCGGGTGTGGCCCCCGATTTGTTTTTTACTCACACTTGTAAAGAAAATTGATATTTTTCCAAAATATTCATATCTATGGTAAGCTGGAGATCTTAGCAAACAACTGGCGAATAAACTAAGTTTGTTCTGTCTAATATAAAAGTGGTGTTAAATATTTAGTAAGTGCCTTTTTTAGCCAACAAAAAACTTTGGTTCGGGTGGCCGAGACCCGGGTCCACCCTTTCCTCTACATATGTATTTGATAAATTCATCCGAATTTGATCGTGTTTTCAGTTTGAATATGGATATATAGGATACCTTTCGATGGTTCTAATATAAGATATTCATAAATAATATAATATGTTCTCATATCTGCAGTTTAAACAGCTGGTCAAAATTTTTATAAGCACTATACCGTCTGCTAGCAGCCCCACAATGTTGTTAGAACATACATATGTATGTACATCGCCGCAGAACGCACAGAATGCGCCTCTCTACCACTTTACCTCACCCCTCGCGACGATCGACTGTCGGCAGTCGCCAAAGCAAAAGCAGTTCAACAATTTTGAGCACTCTGGTAACAACAAAACTACAAAAAAAAGTGCCGACAACTTTGGCTCTTGGTCGGTCTGCGTCTTGTCTCCTTCTGCCTGCTCGACTAAGCCACCTTCGTCGCCGTCGTCGTCTTCAAGTCTCCGCTCCGACTCGTCACCGTGTCTTAAGTGGCAAAGTTTTTTTGTATCTACAGGAGCGCGAGCTTTGGCTTTTGCAACACCAACAGCAGCTCCTTTACTTTGTTCAGGCCTTTGTTTTATATATGTATGATGTACGATATGTTACATATATATGATATGTAAATATGTATGTATGTATGTACAATGTACATTTATGTATGTATATTTATATGTATATTTTTTATTCTGTAATATTTTTGACGGCCGAATACACTGTGATAGGTGGAGGTGAAAGTGGAGAGAGGTATTATCCGTATACTATTGCTGTACTTATCTTTGGGTCTCGTTTTGGATTGAATAAGTAGTGTGTATGTATCTTTGATATTTCATATTAAATGTGCATATGTTCTCTCTTCCCTTCCCCACTCATCCATCGTTACGGGTGCTATACATCAAACTTACGTCAAATAAGAATAAATCACTCAGAATGGGTTAACACTAGCACAACTAAAATTCCGCTCATATTTTGGGTAATTGTTAATCGTTTAAGGAATATAAATGAATGACGAAAATAAGTTTTTGAAGAGGCCTACAAAATGAGTCCAACCTATTCCCACCATAACATTTAATACGTTTTGTAGAGAATTCAATTGTCTATTAAATGCATATCATATTAATATGCACTTTTTCCCACTTTCTCTGAAATTTGATATACACTACTGGCCAAAATAATAAGTACACGCTTATGAGCTTTCTTTCACGTCTCGTAAAACTTTTGTAAGAAACATAAAGCAAAAATTAAATTCACTTTAAGTTTTCTAACCTAGAGTAGACTATAAAAATATTGAAATATTTAATTTTCACTTCACATATATTGATTGTGATCGATTAAACATAAAAAACCTAAAAAATTAGTGGCCAAAATAATAAGTACACCAATTCTACAAGGCCAAAAACTCAAAGCATATCAAAATTTTCTAGTTATTTTCTTATTTTTAGTAATAGTACGCTAGTATACGGTATAGCCACTCCTTTCTTGCATGACTTTGGCGATTCTTTTTGGCATACTAGCCATATGTTTGCGGCAAGTCTCCATTAAAATCTCGAACCACGTTTTTTTCTAAAAATTCCAACAATTCTCGGGCTTTTTGAATCGTGTTTTTACCAATTCGACGTTTTAAGTCTCCCCATAGGTTTTCAATTCGGTTTAAGCCAGGAGACTGACTTGGCCAACTCATAACCTTTACAATGTTCTCGCTAAACCAAGCCATGACAAGTTTTGAGATGTCCTTTGGGTCGTTATCCTGTTGAAAGACCCATCTCAAGGAATTGATTTCCCTAGCATATGGTTGCATAAAGTCTGTCCATATGTTTTTATACCTCAATTGGGTCAACGTATCAGTTGGGCGATGTATAGGCTTAACGCCATGCCGAAAAAAAAGTCCCACAACACTATACACCGGCCTACGTGCTTAAACGTTTTCTTTGTGTACCGGACTTCGAATTCCTTGTCCTTGGGTCGACGTACATATATTCTGAAGTCATTACCAAAAAGATTTTTTTTGTTTCGTCGCTCCATAACATATTATTCCACTTTTAGGACCCATCTGGCCCAGACCCTGCCAAATAATATTCGGAAAATGTTTGCATCATCTTAAAATTTTTTCCTCGGAGTGAGGGAACTTTTCGATCTATACCTCCTGGTTAGTCTGTATATTGAAGTCTCCGAAGAACCGTTCGATATAAAATATCATTGCCAATTTGAGAGGAAATGGCCTTGGAAGACATGAAAGGTCCCTTTTTGCAGGACTTTCGACGCGGGTGTCCGTTGTTTGTGAAGTTTTTTTCTTCCGTCCTTGATTTTCAGTAAGCATCTATGATTTTGAGGAATTCTGAACAAACAATGCCAATAATTTTCGCACTTTTCCAAAGGATTTTCCCTTAATTTTGAAGATTCATGGCAACCTTTTCTACTTCAGCAGTGCAATACTTTTTTCAGCCCATTTAAAATTTTTTTTAAACTCTCATGTACTTAAAAATGCAATATGCAATAAAAACCAGCAAACCTTTGACCAGATCCTTATCAAATCCTTAAAAATGTGTAAATAACAAAAGTGTACTTATTATTTTGACCAGACCGAAAATGACCATCCAACACAAATTTAAGCTTAGAATGGAATAAAGAGTGTTCCCTACTCTTATTTTTAGTTAAAATGTTTGGCAAGACTGTAACCTTTCAAAATATAAAGAATTGGCAGCCATGAATTCAAAAACATTCAAGATATATAATATCAAACTAGCACGCTACCTATGTACTTATTATTTTGGCCAGTAGTGTAGTTTTAGTTTTATCGCAACTTTACATTTTTGAATGCTACCGATTTTCGTCCTTTGTGTGGGCGGAAGGGGGCTGGGCGAAATTTTGAAATACACTTGATAGCACAGAAGCCCGGATTCAAAATTTGGTTTATCCACCTCTTATAGTCTTTGAGATCTTGGCGCTCATGAAGAATATTGTTTCGTTTATAAGTTATTAATTAATGCCGCAAAAAGTGGCAAAATTCCCCATAGTGCTGAGTACGCGCGCACACAAACGCACTAAAAACCAATTAAAATATGCGCGCCGACCCCTGATGAACATACATACACGTACACATATGTACATGTGTTAGTACTCGTATCATGTTGCTAGTAGCAACTTGCTACGTTTTGAGATGCTTGGCTCAAGTGTTTTGATATTCGGTTAACTGCACGTGCACTCTGCGCAGGCGCCTAATTTGTTACTCTGTCGACTTATTTTTTGGGGCCCACGTGCAACGCCACGCAACGCAGCAAAGCGACTGCGGCTTGCAGCAGTGGTTGGCAGCTAATTAACATTTAGACTTGGGCTTGCAATCAGAAACGAATCCCAATTGATGCATTCTCTAGCTTCAAGTGTGCTTGAAGTTGGGGTGGGAACAGTGCTAAGTAGTATTAGTAGTAGTAGTAGAGAGAGAGAGAGAGAGAGAGAGAGAGAGAGAGAGAGAGAGAGAGTGACAAAACAGGGGAGGGTAAGAGGTAAGAGAGGGAACAACAGCAAAACGAACTAACCAACGAACTAGGTTTAGCAAGAGCACACATTTTCCAGTTAAATACAAAGAAAAACAAGTGAAAAATTTTTTCAGAAACGTACAGCAAGCGAGCAGCTGTGGCAAGCGAGCTGCGTTACCACCCCCACCCACCCAGATCTTGTCTGCAACTTCCTCTGCTCCGCTCTACAGTTTCTCCTCCAAACTCCTTCCACCAAAAACTTCCATGCATTTTACCTCCCACAGCCCCTCCTGTTTTTCGCAAAACAAAAGCAAAAGTGTCGCCTGCCCCCCTCACCACCCACACAGCGGGATATTCCATTTTCATTTCAAGCTAAGGCTAAGACTAATTTCCAGCTAAAAAAATGTCCAACAGGCAGCAGTAGCGGCAGCTGTCCACACATATTTGTTCATTAATTACAGAGAATATACGAGAATGTACATACATATGTATGTATGTGTGTAAATACATACATAAGTACTCGTGGAGGAGATGGAGATAACGATATTCACCGAAATTGGGTATTGTACGACGACCCTGAAAAGGGGAGGGGGATGGGATGGGAACCCATTTGAGAGGCGCAATCCACCGAAACATAATTTGATTTGCTGTTTCACCAGATGCTGATGCTGCTGCTACATAGAGATGTCGAACTACTTGGATTAACTCCTATTCGGAGGCTATTACCTGTAAGATCTATGGCCATCTTCATGGCATAGCCATACATCTCCTTGCAGATATCTGAATGGGGAACGGGAAAAACTGAAATGTGAATAATAACCAAATTTGTATGCAATTGACGATGCTGCTCGATATCTATCCATCAAAAAAACAAAGGAATGGAATGTCAAAGAAGGAATGCCACATTTTTAATTCGTTCTACAAACAATTCCTCACTTAATCAATTCCCTTAACCAGAGCCGCAACCACTCATAAAGAATGCCACAAATGAATTGAAAATACCTGCACTCCCTACTTCTCGCCAAGACTTTTTTGGAGGACCCCTCAATTGATTGAGTTATAAATAGTTGACTTGCAGAGTACATACATGAATCTATGGAGAGAGAAACCCAATTTGCTTTAAAATGAAATGCAAGCTCACTCCACAGTTCTGCCTCGGCCTTTGTCCTTTGCCTTCTACCCACTCACCTGGTCACACATTGCAAATACTCGAACAACTTTTCCACTCCCACTCTCACTCGGAAGGGCCCATTCCACGAGTTGATTGCACTTGTTTGCCATTCTTTGAATGATGTGTGTCATGTAGGAGGAAATTAAATAGGAAGCACAGAAAGAGACGGATTCAGAAACATATGTACATATGCACTCATCTATAGCGATGACAACAAAGTCGCGCCTTCTTTTACGTACATACATATGTATATAGAAACATATGTCGTCTGTACAGTGTACACTCCTCTCCTCTCCCAGTGTCCCTCCCACATTGAGCATAGCAATTTATGCATATTAATAGAAAATAGAAAATTTGCATATTGGACAAGGTGCTGTTGTCGGCTGGGGGCTGGTTCGAGAAATCGACGGGAGAGTGGGGTGCCTGTGCCCTATGCCAGTTACCTGCACTACTCCACGCCTACTGATTCTTCATCTTCATCGTCTAGCGTCTACCGTCTACTTCTTCATTATTGCATTACGAAATTCAAACGCAGCGAAGAGAGAAGAAAAAAAAGACCTACTACCTCTACCTCTATCTCTACCGAAGCCTTGCTCTACAGGTTATTAGATTTAGGTATAGTGATCTGCATCATTTGGCTATGCCAAAGCTCAAAGACTCTCTCTCTCTCTCTCTCTCTCTCTCTCTCCCTCTCTCTCTCTCTGCCAGGGTATAAGATGATGTAGGTTGCAGCTGATAATTATGGTGATGATAAATACACAACATTCGAGTAGATGGCCATCGGGGGTGGGCTACCTCTTTCTCTTTCAGTTGGTTCCCAGACACAGCCCACAGCCAAGTTGCTGTCTAATGATGTTGAACCAATCGCTGAATCTGTATCTGGAAATGATTTAGAAATCAAAAGAGAAGGAGGTTTCAGGGAGAGACCGTGACATTTAACAGCCGAAGCCCACAACGAATCATATGAGACAACATAGTAAACCCCATGCTCCAATAAACCCTCTATCATACTCATGTTCGAACATGTACATATACTCGTAAACCTCCTTCCTAAACTACTTTTCCCTATGAAATTTAGCTTTGAATGCAAATGCCAACTGCCCCAAATATGGACCCAAAAACTCAAAAGGTTCTGCTTTTTGAGCACGTGCAATAACGGCAACAGCCATGAATATAGGACTGAATATAAATTATAAGCGTTGTCCGATCGAATCGGATCGTTCCCCCTTCTTTTATGAGAGAACGTGGATTCCATTTGGGGAATAAACAATAAATTCTTACTGGGCACTACCGACCGAATCCCTATCGAACAGAGCTGAACCGAAGAACTCTTTAAATTCGATAAATTAACATGACATTTAAAACATTTAATTAGTGACAATAATGCCAGTGGAAAATAATTTCCACTTGAACAATGTACAAAAGAGCAAAAAGACTGAGAGAGAAATGCGGGATATTTCTGCCAAAAGGAAATCATATTTTTTCCAGGCTCAATTCCTCCTTCCCCGCTCCCCGGCTAGATGCCACCACGCAAAAATCTTTCCTGTTTGAGTTGTAAATATTATGAAAAAGAGCCCGGGACTAAAGTGGAAAATATAATTGTTAATAAATTCCCTGTGCATACGCGACTGAAAGAAGAAAGCAGAACCGATGGCAGTCTGCCATTCCGGCCGAGTCGCCCGGACGTACGTATGCGTGACATTTGTATTAAACAAAAAAAAAGGATAAATATCTCTCTCACAGAGAAGTGCGACAATAATCCAATTGAAAACGGATAGTACATGCATACATATATATTTTTTTAATTATATTTTTGTCCCGCCATCAATGAAATGCAATGTTTTTCATAAAGATAGTTACAGCTTTGGGTCAGGTCACTAGAAGGGGGGGTTAAGTTGGGGTTTATCTACGGATTGTTTACTTACATTCTCATGCTTGAAAAAGCAGAGCATTTTTAGCTCACGGAACACGCGCTTCGACGAGACCAAAGACTGGAACACATTTGGTAGCTTCTTCAGGGCCACGCGTCTCCCATCCCGAGGATCTGTGACAGCCCTAAAAAGAAATTATAAAGGTAACTATTAGTTGAGATACGATATTTGTATGTACTTAAATAATATGTATCACAATATTCCTTCAGAGAAGTATCTTAAATTTTAAATTAGAGTCGTTTCATTTCCATCCAAGATTTGGATCCAGAATAAGGAATTGTCGTTCTGGAAACTTGCCGAAACATTGAAGTGCTCCAAGATAATGATGGATAACGTAATAAATCATAAGATTCAAGAAATCTACAGAAAAATATGCTGAGAATCGTGTGATTAGTTCCATTTAATTATGCCGGCTCTTTCTACATTCTACAATAGTGTGGGTTTATTTGGTTTTCTGTTTTGGCTTTTTAGCATAATCGTTTCCTATTATCATTAACACTTCAGCCATTCTGCCTAGACATTCGTTCATTTACTCCGACGCCGACTCAGACATGCAATGGAAAGAAGCGCCCTAATGTATGCTACACCAATGGAATGCTGACTCATCCAATCAGACACACACAAGCACACCTATAGCTATGGGAGAGAGATATATATATGTATACATATATGGATTAGAGTAAGAGTGAGGGACACCAATTGAACCGGCAACTATTTGCCATAATTTTGAACGCCTTACTGTCGTCGGCAAGCAAACAGCACGAGACGATTTACGACAGTTAACATTTCCACATGGCAGTAGAGGAAGAGAGAGAGACTAAAAGTGAGGGAGAATCCAAAATAGTTGGTGACTCTAGAAGTGAAAGAGGCTGCGAAATTTGTTGGGATAGAAAGCAAAAACGATAACTCACTTCTATTTTTCCCCACAGACGAAAGACGACGAAAAAGAGACATCCAAGGGAGAAAAAAAAGGGAGAAGTAGAGGGGCAAAGAGCCAAATAGAGGAATAGCATGAGTCAGGGAGAAAGATATAGGATGAGTCAGGACAGAGAGGCAACAAAGACTACGACGACATCGACGGGGTTCCAGGTCCCAGGCCAGACAGGGACTCCACACAGTCACTGTCACTCCCATGGCCAATGGCATCATAAAAGTTCTCTCCATAAGCTGGCCGCCCTGATGCCTGTACCGTTGTTGTTCTTGCAACAGCCCGGACTCCCCTCTAGATCATCCTGCAACAAAGTTTGTTGGTCTCTCTCGTTTGACCTTTTTTCGTGCACATTTTTTTTTGCTAATTTTCTGTCAGACGTTTATCAATTGAGAGACAATACACTTTTGCCTACTTCTAGGCGCCATTTTGCCGAGAATCTATTTGTAGGTAGAGACCTACATTGCACAAGGATAGGGGATGGGATGGTTGGGTTGGTTGGCTGTGGCTGCTACACCAAACAAGAGACAAATAACTCTGTCATTGTTAAAAAGTTGAACGAACTTTTCAACTCCATCGAATGTTTGTTTGTTTCTCTGTTTCTCTGTTTCCCTGTCTCCGTCTCCTTGTCTGATTCTGACTGGGCTTTGTCTGTCCTGTCGGAGGGGTGTGGGAGTTGGGAGTTACACGACAAAATGACATTATTTCTTGAGGGCAGGAGGGAAAGGGAAGTTCGTGAATGAGAATAACAGAACAGCAAAGCAGGGCACAAGTCTGCATTTGCACATACTGCGACAGTTGAGTGGAGCAGAAGTTGGAGATTGAGTGTGGAAAGCTGAAAATACATCCTGTAGGTAGAGGTAACTTCCGAGAGGTTTCATTTTTTTCAATGATTCGATATTTCGATATTCGATACATACATAGTATGTATTACATACATATGTAAATACATATATTGGATTTGATTTTCATTCTTCGACAGCTTCAATTTTCCAAGAGCGCCCAAACAACAAGCAACATGCGGTTATGGTTACGAAAGAGAGGCCCTGGTCTCAAAAATCACACACATTAATGTTTTTGTGGTCATCTATCAAACTCTTCAAAGGGGACAAAAAGGCGAGGATCCGGTTTTGAGATTGAAATGGGGTAAAATAAAAAATATTTACAAATGAACCGAACCGAACCCCTTGAGAAGATGAAAAGATAAGACAGCATACCACATATTGGTGGACAAATAAGGCGGAATGATAAAAGAGATACGACAGGCAGGCAGGGATTTCAGTGGGGGAGAGGGAGAGCGCCTGATGATGATGGATGACAAAATGCAAGCACGTTCATGTTCAAAGGCGAGAGAGAGAGAGAGCGACAAGCACACAGCGTTCGAACTGCTTTCCCCTTTTCTGATATCTTCTAAAATCTATAGTTTTCCCCTTTTTTTGTTTCCTTCACGTTCCCGTCTTTGCTGCAATTTCGATGTGCTTTCTTTTGCTCTTCTTTTCTTCTTCTTTGGGGCTTCTTCTCCTTACAATGTCAGTTAATGGAAAATCATTTATCATGTGCGTGTGCGTGTGCCCCTGTCGTTCTCTCTCTTTCTTTCTGTGAAGAAGGAGAAGCAGGAAAATTCGAAACGAAACAAAAAGTGGCAGAACTAAATGATAATTACCCACGACTACAATAACGAAAATCTGACCAAAAGGAGGCGTCCATTGTCAGTCATTCCCATTCCCTTTCCCCCTCAATGGATCAATAACTTATCATCTCTGAGCCGAAGCGAAGTCTCCGAATCCCCTAGATTCGTCCGTCCTTCAATTCGTTGTGGTCTCAGCTCGAATTGAAAATTTCTTATAGTTTCCCCCTCCCTCCCACACCGCACTCTGATTGATCGGGGAAACCAACGAAATGGCCAAGCATCTTCAAATGTCTGGGACCACTCCAGGTGTGTCCAGGTGTTTGTGCATTTCGTGCTCAAGTGTACCGAGACTCCCGCTCCCTTTGGATAGGATAGATATAACGGACATAAAGCGAGGCGGAAGGTTGTGAGTCGCAGATATGGCAGCGACGCCACATTTATACACGATACTCAGTCAGTATGTGGGGGCGTGGACAAATTTTGAACTACCACAGGGGTAGTGAGATATCACAGAAATCTGGATACAAAATTTGTTTGCTCTAGCTCCGAGATCTAGGCACTCATCTGGATGGACGGACAGACATGGCCATATCGACTCGGCTCTTGATGCTGATCAAGAATATATGTATTCATACTTTATTTTAGTGGGCTGGGAACACTTTCTTCTGGATGTGAAACACATCCACTTACATTTTCATAGAGGCATTTCTTTGAGTTCTTATTAATAAACATTCTCTTCTTTAGGGTATCGTATCCCCTATCACTATCCCCAGCATTCCTCTCAAACTCGGTGCTTAAGCAGCTTATGTCGAAAAGTAACTTTTCAATGACTTTCGGGTCTGCGGACTCGGAACTTGCCTGCGGGTCACATCTGCCTTTACTTTACATTATTATTTATATTCTTTCTGTCCCTCGTTCGCTCGATCGCTCTCTAAATTGATGTTTTGGTCCCTTTTTGGAGGCATTCCCAGGAAGCACAGAACCAGTGCTGCCAGAATCTCCTAAGAAAAAATTGCTAGATTTGGGAAGAAAAATTGCTAAAATGGTTGTACAAATTGCCAAAAAAAATTGCTATATAATTGCTAATATTACATTTGAAAGTAATTGAGTTGGGTTTCCATTCCGGCTTTGAAAATTATTGTTTAAAAACACAAAAAATAAAAAAATTTATATTATCTTTATTCCGTTGAGAATATGTGCCTTGTGACACTTTTCCGAAGTGGCTGCTAATTCGATATGGAGCTTCAACTCTGTCCACTGATCCACGATACGGAAAACTGCACTCTCTATCGACAACCATCTTGTGTACCTTACTCTCGGTATTTTCAAAGGATTCTAATGTAATTATTCTTTGTGAACCACTATTAACCACTATACGAAATGCAAAAACCCTGAAGAAATATATAAAATAGTTCTATAATAAAATTGCTAAAAAATAAATTAAAAATTGCTAGATAAAACAAAGTTGCAAATTTTTTTAAAAGTGGCCAGATCTAGCAACTAAATTGCTGAACTGGCAGCACTGCACAGAACAGTCACAGCCTCCGCAGGGCCTGCCTCTGCTTCCATAATTTCATTTTTGATTTCTTTTGACACTTTGCACATGTTTTTTGAATAACTCATCACCGTAGTCCGTGTACCCATCATCAAAAATTCTTTGCTTCTCCTCTTGCTGCTGCTGCTTCTGCTTCTGCTTATCCTTCCTTCTCTTCCCCCTTCCACCACTGTCCATCATGTCCTCTACCCCGCAAAAAAAAGCTTATCCAGCCAAGTGAGCATTTCTTGCCTTTGGGCTTTTAGCTTCCTGCTGTTGCTGCCATTCCTCACTTCTATATCTCCCCGAACCACTCACACCTTCTTCCAGATCTGGCTCGACTCGTTCATTGAACTTTCAGAGCATCTCACATCTGTCATCTCTCGCATTTCACCTTACTTGTTGTTATATACTTTTTGAATATCTTCATGAACCCTGTTCCAGAAATGATAAAAAACGTTTGCATAAGCTTAATCGATCAGAAGCCAAAGACGCGCTCAAAAATGCCCTGGCCCCGCACTGCACTGCCCTGAAAGGCTATTTGTATAGATTGTATTGTTACAATCGCTTTAAAGTTCTCAATTACTAATTGCTGTTTTGCTATAATCATAGACACACATTACATTATAAATTCCGTGTGTCACCCAAAGTGGAGTGGGGGTGAACAAGAGGAGGAGGGAAGTGAGCAGAAACATGACGTTTTACATTTTAGCTTGCGTGTAAATTACTAATTTTAGTTATTGCTGTTGTTGTCGCTTTGATTGCCCCTGCCATTCGCTCTCCTCTCTCTCTCTCTCTATTACCCATTGTCATCCGTTCAGCTCCGTTCGTCTATCTTTCCTTGTTGCTGTTTTATGTGCTCAGCCATTCGAATGTTTTGCATTCTCTCTCTCTCTCTCTAGGTATTGGTTATTTTGCCTAAAGAGCCAGGGCCATACAAAATGATGCTGGTGGGTGCGACAAAGGTTGAAAAAGTGATTCAGACATGACTTCAACATAAAGACTGATAGATGTTGCCAACATCTGAATAAATGTACACATGTATATTCATACACATAGATATAAAAAAGGAAATTTTTGCATTCGATCGTATATCCACTCGCAATCAACACATTTGTCGCCTGTGCCTGTGCATGTGTCATGTGTTTTGCCAGTTGTACGGTACTGTACTGTACTGTGCTCTACTCTCCCCTGATTGGACGACTAATTCGCATGTGTCACCATTTTAAACTGTAATAATTATGGCACCGCACCGTACCGTACGAAAATGCCAGTGCCAGTGCCAGCAGGAGAATGCTAATGTCGTTGTATCTGACTCGTTTCTAACCCAACACACTGCCGCCCCCCGTACCAATACCCACACAAACATGTAGTTAGCTGTTTGTATAGAATACGCAACATTAATTGCAACATTTTCGCTGCTGTTAATTGACTAATAACTTTGGGGCATATTCTCCCAGAGGAATGTAGAGGGTAGAATGACAGAAATATGGAGAGGGGACCATCACACACACACACACACACACACGCATTCAAACACACTAAAGCAATTAAGCTTAATTGAATTTAATTATATAAAAATAATGGCATAGAAAAATAGAGCAAGGGGGAGAAAAGTCCTCTCCTCTTTCTCTGTCTGTTTCAGGCGGGGAAAACTCAATTTAAAACTAGCCTAAATGTATGGAAACTCAATCTCCGCTTTTTCAGCTTTCTTCTGCATCCTTAAGCAAACCCTTCTCTCACCCACACTCTCTCCTTTTGGCTACAACCATGTCCTGCGCCAGAGTCGTTGTCGTCTGCTACTTCAATTTATGCGCGTAATCAATTTTACAAATGGCCTGCAGGCGGAAAGGCAAAGGCAGGCACGTAGGCGTGGCATATGGAAGAGGCAGAAAAATAGCGAGAGAAAGAGAGAGCAAGAGGCAGAGAAATAAATTTATGCAATTTAGAATTTTCAGACGGGTATGTCGGATTTGCACTAACCGCTCTGTCTCACTCTCTCTCTCTCTCTCTGTCTGTCTATATACAGAGGGTGTACTGTACTGTACTGTACTGTACTGTACTGTACTGTACTGTACTGTACTGTAAGGTTCAGTCAATGACTTTTACAGCCGAATGAAGCTGAAATCCATTAAAATCTATTTTGATTGCATTCTTGCAGACATGTAAATGGGAAATTATGTGGCACGCCTGCCTCCCATAGATCCTAGAATTGTTGAAATCCTTGATAATTTCCCTATTTTCCGTAAAAAGTATGCTACGAAAAATGAGCAAACATTAAAAATCTGCAAGGATTCCAGTAGCCCCCCCAGAGCCCACAAAAGCAAGACAATAGAGTCATTGTCAATGTCGTTAGCTCTGGGGTTTTTTCACTTTAGTTCCGCCTTTGGAGGCGCCTCGTCGTCCATCTGCTGCTGTTGTTTTGGGGAGTGCGGGGACCCAAAAGTGAGCGGAATGAAAAATGAAAACATTGCCAGGCGCCAAATTGCCAAAGACGTTAAATGAAATATGTACGTTAACAGAGAGAGGGCGAGGGAGTGAGACAGAGACAGTTGCAGAGAGGGGGATACAAGTGAGGGAGGGAGAAAATTGGCTGTTGAAATTTCATAATTTTTCGGTAACTGTTTCAAGAGAAATTAAATTTCTGACATGAACTTATGTCTCAATTTGAGGAAATCAGCGGGAGGGAGCTGTAGATGCTGTCGTTTCTCGATCCATCTTTCGATATATTTCTTAAACGAATATCTTGGGATGAGGGCTCGTATCTGGAAAGAGGGACTGACTGCCCCACTTATCCAGCATTATTCCCTTCGTTCCTTCCGTTCTTTCTCTCATTATTTTGGGCTTACCTAAAAAGAAAAGAGTTTAAAAAAAAAGGAATAAGTGATGATTTGTGACAAGAGTGGACAAATATTTTAACAGTTAAGCGAAAAGTTACAGGTTAAGCAATGCCGGGGCTGTACGTGTTTTGGCCGTCACCCAATTTGTCGCAAAAAATTAGTTCAAAATCTGTTCGGAAATGTAAATTTGATGCCCAGATTAGTGGAAGGGGTGTGGCATACACAGATTGATTATCACGTATTCGTCTGCCCCGCCTCCCTTCTGCAACTCAAAGGGGGAAAAATGGAACATTTACCAGAGATACCGCTCCGATCCACTCTGTTCTCCCGAAATAAAAAGCGAGTCAAATCACCAAAAGAGAGCCAGAGAGAAACAAGGAGGAACGTTGTGAGCCGCGGCAAAGGCCGCGGCTATAATTTATGCCTGCTATTTAGTTATGAGCTTACGACTTATGTAATTTATACAATATATTTTATATATTATCAGGCCCGATACAGATTTTCAAACCAACTGAATTCGAACTGAGTTGGATTGCAAGGTGCCAGAGCATGCTGTCTCGGTTGGTTTTAAAATAACAAGAGATTTGGTTCAATTCACTGGAAAGAACACACACTTTTTCCACATAAAGTGATACAGTTCTGAAAAGTGTATTCAATTTCTGATTTAACTGCATTAGAATATTTTAAGATTTCACTCGTTTTAACTTTATTTCCATTTTACGAAACCTCTTGCCGAATCTCTAGTAGAATTGGCATGTTTCTTTATTACATTATATTCTCAATTGAGAATGTAAGGAATTGACGTTTGATAGTCACAGAAAATCGCAAAAAACATTTGTTTGTCAGGGTTGTCACTCAAGCGCTATAATTGAGCGGGAACAGAATTCAAATTTTGTTGTTTACAAATGCATCACAAATCATAAGGGCTGATATATGCCCCATTTCCGTTAAATAAATTTATATAAAACCTTTTCTCTAAAAAAAAAACAAAGAAATAAGCGAGGACCAACATTTTACAAAAATTTTTTTTAAATACTACAACGAAAAATGAAATCTCTCGAAAGCTTGTGGCACTTACGGATTTTTCGGTTGATTTGACAAATTTCTTGAGTCAAAATCTCTCGAGATCTCTAACAGGGGTGCCACCTGTTATGTTCGAAAAAGGGTTCAATTGAATAGAAATTTAAAAATTGAAAAAATTAAGCAGGACCGTGGGAGATTTTTATATCTTATATGTTTCCATTTTTGTTTACATTTGTAAAGAGGGAATGAGTAAGCGCTAGAAAGACGTTGCGTAGCCACTGAAATTTCATTTGCTCCTTCTGGCTATAATAATGATCCAACCTGATCAAGATCCAGAACACTCAGATAGATACGGTTATTTTCCATTATTTTGCGTTTTTGGTTGTCTCGTATCTTAAAAATAGTGGATTCCACAGATTTTCGTCCTTTGTGGGGGCGGAAGGGGGCGCGGAAAATTTTTGAAATACACTTGTATTGAAGTGATATATAGGAACTTGGATAGGATGTTTGGTTGATCTAGCTCTTATAGTCTCTGAGATCTAGGTCCCCAGGAAGACGGACAGACAGACATGGCTATATCTGGGGAATGGGAGGAGGCCAGTGGAGCAAAAACTTTCGAGCATCACATGGCATCGCAAAGAGATATTGATGATGATGATGATACTGATGCTAATGAGGTGCCCTTGAATGTGTCGCTGGAATGTGACAAGAGCGTGCGGGCGCTGGCTGGGACCAAAATCATTTTAATTTCGTGGGTCTACGATTTTGTGGGGATTTTGGGGCAAAGAATGGAAACCATTTGTGGTCCTTGGTGTTCCAAAAATAGCCAAAGCACAAATAGAATGGGGCACAGCCGTAGCCGTAGTCACCGTAGATGCTGCCAAACGCTTACAAGTTTGCTAGTCGCAAGTTGATAGGGCCTCCAAGGAGAAAGAAAAGAACTGCTACAGGTCGAAGGAAGTTACAGTCTGGAATATTTTGTACATATATTTACATATAGTACATATATTCTGGAACTATTTATTTCAAATTTGTGGAATTCTCGGAATAGCTGTATAGTAGACATTTGTGCACTCCCTTAAGAAGATAAACAATCTCTAGGGTATCAATGTGGTCGACTACTTTCTCTTAGTCATTTTATGGGCCCCGTCTCCTTTTTGTTTTGTTTTAGTCTCGTACTTAAGACCGTCATCATCATTTCTCATGGAAATTTCATCCCCTCAGTCCATTCCTCAGTCATTTTGCATGTTCCAACGATTTCTGGTTGCGCCTCGAATGTTTAATTTAGCCTGAATGTCCATCTCCATGTCGCATTTGCTCTCCTTCGGACTATTTTAGACTCACAGCTTCTCCACTCTTCCCACATTTAACATGTTTGCCCCGACCGCTGGCTGGCTGGGCCAAGGCCAAAAAGGCTACGGGCTACGTCCTGAAATCCTCCCTGAGGGACTCTTTGGGTTACTTTTAAATTAATTATACGCTTAATTGTCTAATTATTGCACAGCAATAAGATCAACAACCAAAAAAAGCAACAAAAGAGGTAAAATCTATCAAATAGAGAGAGAGAGAGAGGGAGAGAATTCGAGGGAATAGTTTGCCTCGGGATCTCTGGTTTTGTTGGGATAGGATTTGTGGCAATCACGATTATTACAACATTTTTAAAAATATATTGTTTCGATATTTGTAATGTTTTATTGTACATATGTACATATATTAAAGGAAACAAACATTAGATTTCCTTGAGGTGTGTCTGTTCTTGTCTGTTCCTTTCATTAAGGTTCTTCCTCTCTTCCCTTCGTTGGACCCTTTCCAGACACAGCCACAGAGATTTACAATTCTACATTAAGGGGGATCAGGATGCACGGAGACTCGTAATCTTTATTTTATCATTTTAAGGCTATTTATATTTTCCACCTGGCTAAGCATTTCCTCCTCTTTCTCGTCTTTACAACCAAATCTCTCTCTTTCTCTGTCTCACTTTTGCTCTGTTCTGTTCTCTTCTCCACTCCATTTCCCTTTCTCCGCAGGAGCCACGCATGCGATGCGCGTTGAAAGTTTTCCCAAAGGAAAGTTCAAGGTGATACTCTTTGTTGTTATTTTTCCACTCACTGCTTGTTCGTCCTAGGCTGCTGCTTTGCTTCTGCCAGGAAAATGTATGAGCTTCCCCTTGGATTTCCAGTCCTCCTCTTCCTCCTTATCCTTCCTTTTCCTGCGCTTATTAAAAAGGGTGCGAGAGGCTTAATCAAAGATGATATTACATACGCAAATTAAAACGTAAAAAAAAACCAAAATGTTTCTGGTGGCGTCTGTGAATAATTTGTTTAAATTAAGCCCCAGCCGCAAGGACGTTTCCACCACTCTAATGATATATACGTTGGAATATGCCACCATCTTTCACATCTTGCCACAGGGAAGGGTCTCCGTCTTCTCTCTCCTCCTCCTCGCGAAAGGGAGGCACAAGAGCAGAGCAGAGGAACATTTGCCGTGGGTGACATACAAATATTATAAATGTAAATGGCAAATGCCGTGCCGCTGTTGTCGTCGTGGAGCACATTTCTCACGTGAGGGGGAAAAAAAAAGGACTTTATCGGATGAGGAAGGAGTGCGAGAAAACGGAAAGAACGAGAGCAGCGGTCTTCAGAAAATAAGGAGCACATGTGTGGAGAGGTGTTCCAAGGCTGCCAGACAAAGCTGCCAGTCGAGCTATCAAACATTCAAGTAAGCAGAAACTTTCCTTGTAGCAAAACAGTCCAAACAGATGATGCACTTAAGTGATGCGACGTCCAAATGATGCAATTGTACACAGTTTTGTGCAATGGATATCAAAAGATATATCTTTCTTTAACAATATTATTTTATTCCACTTTTATGCTCTCTCTCTATCTGCGAATAAATTCAATATTCCAATATTCCCCTTTTTGTCTCCTTCGCGAGAGGCGCAAGGAAGAATCACCATAAAGAAAATTGTAGTCGACTTTTGCGCGCCGAAACCTGTTTCACAGGTGAGGAGTAGCGCACGTGGCACACAAGCAATGACAAGCTGTCATTTTTTTTCGGTGCCACGTGCTCGTTTCGTTTTTGTGCCGCTTGCCACAGCATCTTCGCATCCCTTTGGCACTTTTACATACCTCTCAACAAGTTTCACATACGCCACGTTGTACTAATAAGCTAATAGATCCTCCTGTCCTCCCTCGCCCCCCTCTGTGCTCTCTCTGCCATTCTACCTCTCTTTTCTCTCGACAAATTGGTGGTAAAAAGAATGCGGACCCGAAAAAAATGAGATTTTGTACGTGCTACAAAATGTGGCACCTTTCGGAAAAGGCAATGGTTCTACTTGGGGGAAAATTTATGGCAGAAAATTAAGAGAAAGTCTAGCAACGAAGGAAGGTCAAACAAAAGAGGGCCACGAGCCGTGAGGGGGGAACTATTGGACTACTCGGATGCTGCCGTTAATAATATACAGATTTCCAGCACTGGCAGCCGACGGACAGCTCAAGGTCTCTGTTCTGTTCTCTAGGGTTCCTTTTGTTACTCTGCGAATCGCATCATTGATGGGCGCCACTCCAATAAATTTCAATACTCAAAGCCCAAACAATGTCACAAGGATTTCAATGAAGTTGCCACTCTTATGGCAGGACACACATACATATATACAAAGATACATACATAGACAGCATAAGCATATGTGTACAATACACTGTACAGTGTATACATACATATATTATGGATGGCAGAGTAGCGATTGCCTAGGCATTAGCCCCACAAAAGAGGAGCCTAAGCCCAAGGTCTTTCGGCCTGAATGCTGCTGCAGCTGCTGCTTGCTGGCTGCTGATAAGCCACGTTATGCTACGATTTATCCATTATCTTTTGGCTGGAGGTAGGAGCCACAAGGGAAGGGAAAGGATTACAGTGCCTTTTGGTTCATGCTTCATGCCTCATGCCTCCCATTGCCCCTGTCAGTACCTATCAAAATTTATGAAACGCTTTTCATATTTTTGACAGACACGAGTGTTCCTTCCTCATCCCCTTCTTAAGTGTGAATAGTGAGTCGCCAAGGAGACTTAAGGACTGCTCTCTCAATAAAGATAGTTGTCCCCTTCTCCATTGCTGGACTTAAAAATTAGCTCAACAATTTATCATAGTCCTCCTATCATTCGATAGTTAGTACATTAAGGGCAAGGACATCTCCATGATGACATGGTGGACAAATGATGGAAATCTAATGATAATCGCAAATGGAATCATAATGGAAAGAAAACAAGGGCTCCTCTCAACAAGGGCAATATTCATGAGCGACAAAAAAGGACACATTTTTCCTATTTAAATATTCAAAGGATAAGCTCGCTCTCTTCCCTTGCTTCTCCGTAACCCCCTTCCCATGGACAGCAGAGTCCGTGTCCTTTCCACAGATTGGTATTGACATAAATTGTAATTTTTGTGAATAAACCACTCGCTTGGAAAAGCCATCGAATTGATATTTTGAACAAAAATCGTTTCTGAAAGGGTTTCGCTTTTTTCGCTGCTGATTTTCAATAATTCTCGAATAATAACAAATTTAATATTTTGAGACATTTAATGACAGCATTTTACTTCTCATGTTCATTATTTTTCCGAGTAGAAGTATCTATTGGCTACGAAATGCAACCATAAATGTACAATTTACATTTTATAGTACATATATAGTATTTATATGAAACTAGCAGACTCGCGCGCTTCGCTGCTTACTAAATAAATTTAATTAAATGTCGTCTCGAAATTTAACTTTAAAAACCATACAGGTTTATTTAAAACGCTGTGTGCTTTTTCTTTCAAAAGCAATAAATATACTTAGACAAATTGCAATTTTTTTTCAGAAAACATTTTTTACACAAAACGGTATAAAAAAATCGATCATAGAATGTTCCGTTCTACAGAATGACACAAAATGAAATAAAATGTTCCGTTCTACATAAAAACACAAAATGAAATGAAATAGGCGTTCAAACACAATGTGTGTTTGGCTCAAATTTGATATTTTTTTGACTCATTTTTAAAAACCTCGCCACATACTCTGGCTATCATTTTAAAAAAATCTGCATGCAATGTGGTGCACAAATTGCGGCGATAGCTTCTTTCACACACAGTTATTTCTACAAATTTATAGTATAGAGGATAGATTAACTTTAGATGTTTTGAAGTTATATTTTAAGAGCGGAAGTTTTTTTTTGTACCATATTTGATGTACAAATTAATCACGAAACGGAAGAGAAGAGACGCAGTACATGACTAAGCTCCGCCTTGGAGTAGTTCTTTGGAGTCATTTCAATTTATTTGGCAAACTTTTTACGCCTTCCCCTACAAAAGAAAACGCGTTTCCTGTTAACTGACCAGAACACTTACTCTTTGAATCTGACCTCTAAGTGACCTTTGTAAACACTTCGGATTCTGGTTTTGTCTTTTCAGGCTACAAATATATATATGTAAATATACTCTCGATATTTCATTTCTCATTTCTGCTGCTGCTGATGACATTTATTCGAGCACGCGATGTCAATTAGCATTCTTAGGTGGAATATGGCTGATAGAAGTACGAGTGCGAGTAGCTGGCAAGGAAAAACAAATCAGGAAAACCAGGAAAAATGCTGCGTCAGATAAGCAGGAAAAAGAATTCGTGTGAAAAAAACAGAGGGAATTTGGTGGAAACATTTTTGTACACATTGTGGGAAATGTTTGCCTAGGGTTTTGTTTTTGTTGCATTTGCCACCAGTGCCACCAAGTGCCACCACCTGGATGGGATACTCGAATGTCCGAAAGTCTGAAATTTACACGCCCGTTAATTGACAAAGGCTGGGTTGGGTGTTCGCCACCCGTTCGCTGGGTGGGGTGGGGTGGGGTGGTGTGTGGTGTGTGACCCAATGCACTACTGGACTACTGTGCGTATGTGTAATAAGAGCCCCAAAAGTGGGCCAAAGTGGAGCTGTGGCTGGTGCTGGAGTTAGAGCTGAGGCGGGAGCGGGAGACCACAAATCTCAAATGTCAAATGACTTGAGTGACATTTGTATTTATTAGTAAATGCGATTAATCATGGCTTTCTGTGTTGGGTTGCACGTGGGCTGCTCGGGTGTTTAGTGTAGCATGCAGCACAAACGAAAAGATAACAATAACGAATGGAAACGTTGTGAGCCGCGGCAAAGGCCCCGGCTCTACTTTATACCCGGTACTCAGTCAGTATATATGTATGTGAGCTAAAGATATATGTAATTTATTATATGTTCGCAAAAGGGACAAATTAAATTTTAGCCAAAATAGGAACAAAAAATTAGGTCGAACCCTTTCGGAGATTTTCATATATAAGAGGATTCCATTTTTGTTCTCATAATTTTTTTAAAATCTGTCTGCTCAACATGTCTACATCTACTTCCTTACATTTACATACACGGCTGTGTGCGAGAGAGAGAGGGAATGAGTCTGCGCTTGGAAGGCCACTGAAATTTCATTTGTTACTTCTGACTATATTTATGATCTGATCTTATCCAGATTCAATACTCTGATAGATATGGTAATTTTCTATGATTCTGCGTTTTTGGTTTTCCCGTATCTTCAAAATTGTAGATTTTCATCTTTTGTGGGGGCGGAAGGGGGCGTGGCAAAATTTTGAAATATACTTGTACTGAAGTGAGCTCTAGCTCTTATAGTCTCTGAGATCTAGGCGCTTATCTGGACGAATGGGCACAGAACCCAACCCGGTGTGTGAGAGAGAGCGAGAGGGAACGATGCATTTCGAAATGGTTTTCTTCATTGTGGCTATATTTATGATCCGATCTGATTCAGATTCAACACTCTGATAGATATAGTCATTCTCTACGATTCAGCGTTCTTAGTTTTCTCGTATCTTCAAAATTGTGCATGCCACAGATTTGCGTCCTTGGGGTGGGCGGGGCGAAATTTTGAAATACACTTGTAGCAGTGTGATATTACAGGAGTCTGGATGCAAAATTGTGTTCCTCTAGCTTTTATAGTCTCTGAGATATTGGCGTTCATGAAGATGGACGGACAGACGGACGGACAGACAGACATAGCTATATCAACTCGGCTATTGATGCTGATCAAGAATATATATACTTTATGGGGTCGGAAACGCTTCCTTCTGGGTGTTACACACATCCATTTTTTCAACAAATCTAATATACCCTTATACTCTTCGAGTACCGGGTATAAAAATGGTTTTATCAACCGCAAAAGCACAATTTTGGGCCCTGGAGGAAACGGATAGAAAGCCAGCTTGCTGTTGTTCTCATTCCTGTTCTCCCTTGATTTTGCAACTCGCCTTCTCCTGCTCCTTCTCGTTCCTTTTCTATCGATTATCACTCGATAATGACGTCACAGAGTGACCCACATTGAAGAAGAAATACTAAAAAGTTTCCGTCTGTTCCCATATTGAAAGTAAATGTCCAACAGCTGCTGAAAATAGTTAACGCACAAAACAGCTGCTGCAACCGATAAAAACCGAGGGAAGAGAGGCAGAGCAAGAGTGAGAGCCAGAGCCAGAGCGAGAGACAAAAACTAAAACAAGTTCGACACGTTCATCAGTAAAGGCAGCTGCTGCTGAGAGCTAAACAAGTTGTGACCTAATTTCGCTCTCAACTCAAAATATTATAATGGGCACTCATCTTCAAGCGCCTTCCGCTACCGATACCCGATACCTCTGCCATTCCACCACCGCCCTCTCAATCATTTCACTTTCAAGCTCTTACCTTTTTTACTCATCCTCCTTGCAATCGGGTTCGGTTTGGGAGAGAGACCCTTTTAAGCCACTCCCCCGCACTACCATTGAAAGTCTCAGCCTAATTAGCTTGTAAGTGAGAGCGCTTTCTTAATATGTCGTAATTAATGTGCTTTTCTTTGGGGCTAATTAATTAGCAGAGCTTTTCATAAATGTGGATAAAAGAGCACTCGACGCAAATGAAATCAATTCAGTACAAACCCCCCCCCCCCCCCCCCCCCCATCAAATAGCAGGACGCGGGAGAAAGACAGGATAGGACAGGCAGAATTAGTCAGCTTCAAAAGGAAACAGATAATGAGAGAAAAGATTAGACAGGCATCACAGAGAGTGAGAGAGGCCACATTGAGTGAGTAAGACTATTGGGTGTGGAACTGGAGTGGACGATAGCGAACAGCAACTGTTACTGTAAATAGGTGTCAAGTTCAAAAAGCTCTTGGCAAATCAAATGCTTATTCAGCTGACAGAGATAGAGAGAGAAAGAGAGCACCGATGCGGTCATTTCATACACACATATGTACATACATATGTATGTGTATTTCTATAGATAAGCCACACCGATTACAAATTTATTCAGAAGCACCAGACGTGCGATCAAATATACAGTGGTGCTCATAGACTTAAGCCACTGCCACTACCATAAACTGTTTTCTTAATAACTTTTTTGAACATATTTATTTCGGCCTGAAATTTTTACATTTTGCAACACTGTTATTTAAGCAGTTGATCACAGTAAAAAATGACAAGTAGGAATTCGGGGGTTCCCAAAAAATTGACTAAATGTCAAAAAGGAGTATTGCGCTCTGCTCATATACTTAAGCCACCTTGAGCTAAAATCGTCAAAATTGTGTTTTTTCCGGGAAAGTTGTGCTGGTTATTTTCTAAACTAAAATATTGAATACTAAATACGTTTCCCAAAACAATTTGACCGCTATGGCTAAAAATAAAAATACAAATCCGGCAGAAAGAAAGCTAATATGGGAATATTACGAAAAAAACACAAGTATTCTACAAATTTGTAAGACTTTACATTTTTCGCGTGGCAAAGTCAGAAATGCCATTGCATTTTATAAGAAACATGGAACCTGGGAAAATATTCCACGTGAAAAGCCCAGAAAAACCACTTTAAACGACGATAGACGGATTGCCAAAATCAGTAAAGCCGATCCGTTCTTGACTTCGACGCAAATCAGAGGTCAAATGGTGGCAGATTATGGCGTGAATGTGTCAGCTCAGACCATAAGAAGACGGCTAAATGAATTCGGGTTATATGGACGCATTGCCCAAAAAAAACAAAAAAAACCATTGCTGTCTATTAAAAATGTTAAAAAGCGCCTTCAATTCGCCACAGAGCATATTCAAAAAGGTCCCAATTTTTGGAACATGGTTGTTTGGAGCGACGAATCCAAGTTTAATGTCTTTGGGAGTGATGGTAAACCATATGTACGACGTCCTCCAAACAAACAATTGGACCCCAAATACACGAAGAAGACCGTTAAACATGGTGGCGCTTCGATTATGGTCTGGGGCTGTTTCACCGCATCGGGCGTAGGTCCCCTAGTGAAGATAGAAGGCATTATGAACGGCGAAATGTACAGGGACATCCTTATTAACAATTTATCTGGAGAATATGCCGATAATTTGCCACTTGCCTGGATATTTCAACAGGACAACGACCCGAAACACACCAGCAAGATAGTCAAGTCGTGGCTTAACCAAGAGGCAATTAATGTTTTGCAATGGCCACCGCAGAGCCCCGACTTGAACCCTATAGAGAACTTGTGGGGAATTCTTAAACAAGTCGTTGGCCAAAAAAAACCAGCAAATAAAAACGATTTGTGGCGAATTTTGCAAGAGGAGTGGAAAAAAATCACCCCTCAACAGTGCGCACGCCTTGTGGATTCAATGCCAAAGCGTTGCTCCGCTGTTCTTAAGCAGAAAGGTCATCCCACTCAATATTAAAGTAAATTTGTTAAAAGTATAAGGAATATTGGGCAAATTTTAACTTTTTAAACCATTTTTTTCCAGGTGGCTTAAGTATGTGAGCAGGACATTTTGGAGATGGTCTCAGATTTTTTAAGTTTTTCGTTGAATATATATTTTTATAACTTGGTTATTCTTCTATTAGAACACTGATATATAGAACTAATGTGACACCAAAAATTGGAGCTGTGAAATAAAAACTTTTCTTAATTTTCGTTTAAATTCTTGGTTGAAGTCTTGTGGCTTAAGTCTATGAGCACCACTGTATGTCTCTCTTTCTCTCCTTAGTTCCTGATAGTTTCCGTTTATTTGAGTTTGAATTTAACAGCAGGGCCGCGACCACCTACATGGGGATGTAGCTCAGATGGTAGAGCGCTCGCTTAGCATGTGAGAGGTACGGGGATCGATGCCCCGCATCTCCAATGGGGTAAATAGCTTTTCGTTTTGTTGTTTTTGTTCCTTTTCTGAATTAAATGATGTATTTTCTTCATTTTTACACTTTGTGTAAGCGAATCGAGTCCTGAATCTGTTCCATACTTTATTTGTGGCTCCCGCTGGGACGGGCCGTTGCATTATATTTGCAGCCTCTTTAAAAAATGGTTTCACTCTTTTTCAATCGAGAAAAAACCGCATTTAACTGGATATCTCGAGTTTTCAGTTCAGTTCAGTTTTCCCAGCACTTGAGCCAAGGACAAAAGGCCTTCAAATCATAAAATGGGCGCATTGCAGCATTAAAAAAAAAATTAAAAAAATGAAATGGGGAGAAAAAAAGGATAAAAGGCTGCAGAAAATAGCGAAGCAGAAAAGGAGAAATCACGAATGCGTAGTAAAAAAAACTTTGCACATCAATGCGTCGAGGAGGTGCAAAGGGCGCGCGGTGCATAGCGGAAGGAAGGATATCGTATCCCAAGGGGCGAGTGGCAGGAAAGGAGAGAGATAGATGGATAGCCAGAGGGACATTCGGGGCAGAACCATTTCTAACGAGGGGGAACGTTGTGAGCCGCGTCTACGCCGCGGCTCTACTTTATACCCGGTACTCAGTCAGTATATATGTATGTGAGCTTTTTGTAATTTATTACATGTTCACAAAAGAGAAATATTTAATTTTAGTCATTTTTTATGTATGTGAGCTTGTTGTAATTTATTACATGTTCACAAAAGAGAAAAATTTAATTTTAGCCATTTTGATCTATTAGATGTTTCCATATTTGTTTACATACATTTTTTACATCTGCCATTTCTACATGTCTTTATCTACTTCCTACATATACATACACGGCTGTGTGCGAGAGAGAGAGGGAATCAGTCTGCGCTTGGGAGGCCACTGAAATTTCATTTGTTCCTTCTGACTATATTTATGATCCGATCTGATCCAAATTCAATACTCTGATAGATGTGGTCATTTTCTATGATTCTGCGTTTTTGGTTTTCCCGTATCTTCAAAATTGTAGATTTTCATCTTTTGTGGGGGCGGAAGGGGGCGTGGCCAAGTTTTAAAACAAACTCGTCTCGGTTTGATATCACAGGAGCTTGGATAGAAAGTTTGGTGGTTCTAGCTCTTATAGTCTCTGAGAACTAGACGTCGAAAAATTCGATCAGGCATAGCGCCTACCCCTGTGTGTGAGAGAGAGCGAGAGGGAACGATGCATTTCGAAATGGTTTTCTTCATTGTAGCTATATTTATCATCTGATCTGATCCAGATTCAACAATCTGATAGATATGCTCATTCTCTATGATTCTGCGTTTTTAGTTTTCTCGTATCTTTAAAATTGTGCATGCCACAGATTTTCGTCCTTGGAGTGGGCGGAAGGGGGCGGGGCGAAATTTGGAAATACACTTTTAACAGTGCGATAGGACAGGAGTCTGGATACAAAATTGTGTTCCTCTAGCTTTTATGGTCTTTGAGCTATAGGCGCTAATGAAGACGGACAGACGGACGGACAGACAGACATAGCTATATCGACTCGGCTATTGATGCTGATCAAGAATATATATACTTTATGGGGCCGGAAACGCTTCCTTCTGGGTGTTACACACATTAATTTTTTGCACAAATCTAATATACCCCTTTACTCTTCGAGTACCGGGTATAAAAATTCCTGAGGCAGAAAGAGAGAGAGAAATAACGAAATATGAAAATTACAGAAATTCCTCTCTTCTGCTCTTTTGGCCAAGATGTGAAGACAAGAGAGGAAGACACTTGCAAATCCAGCTAAAAGAAGTGGCCAACGGAATGATGAATCAAGAGGGGGGGTGGGGGTGTTGGGGCGGCGGCGTCGGCAATAAGGGGACATCAGGGGAAATGGTAGCTGTTGCTGCTGACCAAATGGTTTGGGTCAGGCCAGAAAGTACGAAACGTTTTTATTGCAATTTTTCGCTGCCTCTCATTCGCTGCGTCTCCCTCTCCATCTCTGTGTCTCTCTTATGCTGTATTCTCCATGCCACATCCCCTGCAGCCTCATTTGTTGATGGATTAATCAAAGTGCAGCATTGAGGCAGCCACCAAGCAACGCAGGGACAGGAGATGGGGAGGCAGCAGGAGCATTTCCTCATTTCCCTGTGGCAATGCAATTTTACTGCAGCACTCGGCCCTCCTGCAGCATGTAGAGACAGAGAAAAAGAGAGACAGAGACAAAGAGAGACAAAGAGAGAGAGAGAGAGAGAGAGACAAAGAGAGAGAGAGAGAGAGAGAGAGAGAGAGAGTGAGAGAGAGAGACACAGAAGAGCCTTGCAACATTTTTTACTCCTGCTGCTTGTTTTGGCATCATTAAAGCCTTCAGTTGCACCATTTTTTAACTCTTGTCTGTTCTGCTGTTCATTCTCCACCATCTGCACCGCCTCCTCCATTGTCTCTCACCCGCGTTTTGTTTCTTGTTGCACGCACTGCACAAAATTTTGATTGATGATTGAATGCAACAGCAGTAGCAGTTGCAGCTATATCAACAACATCTCATGTTTAACAGCTGCTTAAAAGGAAGCAGACTTAACTTTTTGCAGCTAACTTTGAAGACATTACACAAAAATAACTCAAAATCCGACCCGAGTAATGTCTGAAATTCTACTAAAAATAATTCCACAACCATACCAATGGAAATCATACATGGAAACACTAATACTCGTATATTTAATGAAACAAATTCATTTTTAATTCTGTGCCCACCCTCAAGTCTACCAGTCCACGCTTTCAATTTTCTAGTAATCTTAGCGTTATTTTTGTTTTTTGCTGGATTTCTTTTACCAACGCCTTGAGCTATTTATCTGTCGAAAATATTATTATTATATTTGCTTGTGATTTTCCACGAAAGAAGGTTCCTTGTTTCATCTTCCGTATGTCGTTTGCCCTGGAGGAACTTTGGTATTTCATGTTTTCATTTAATGTTGTATTGGCAATGGCAGGAGGGAGGAAGGGATTCACATATGCTTAAATTTTAGTACTTTTGATTGGGAAAGCCCTAGTATGATAGAAAAGCCCCGCTTAAGTCTGAAAATAAACTCAATTTGGAATGGAAAATATATGTTGTTTCAATTAAATGAATGCTTCTGTTTTGTTCTCACTTGCTCGATATTTCTCATACGGCCTGTGGCAGAATAGCCCCTTACGCTCTTTCACTGTTTTTGGAAATTCGAAATTCTATCCCCAATTACGAGGAATTATCGTTTTTGAAGTTTATCGCTGACATTAACTACTTTGGTCGACTTTTGTAGCTTCTGGCTTCGTCTCTCTGATATTCTTTGTTTGTTTGTGTGCTGGCATTCCATTTTTTTTTCTGGCAGGACATACATTCATATTTGATGTTAATTAATATTTTAAATTATGCTTTTAGGTTATTGGTTGGTGTTTCTGCGCTGGTGAATTTTAAGCTAGCATTTGGCATTTGTGTGGCTTTTCTTTCTGGTTTTTCCCATACCAGTTTAAAGTTTTCTTCACAATTTAAGTGATTTTTTATTGTTGTTTTCATTGTGGCTGCTTTTGCTGCTATTTGGCAACCTGATGCCTGCTGTCTGATGTCTGCTGTTTGGTAATCGGTTTAGGCCGAAAGCAATTTGGCAACTGCATTTCAGATGGCAACACACACATCACAGTTGGGTTAACAGCATCGCTTGCTTTTCAGCCTGATGCCTGATTTAAATACTTGATTAAAACATCTATAGCTCTGGATTCGGATTTGGATTCAGATGCGGATGCGGATTCGGAGGCGGTGTGTGGGCTTTAGCTGTTACTTCAGTGTGGGCTTTCAGTGTGCTCAGGCTGTGAATCTGCGCATTAGCATGTGGTTTCCACAAGCAGTCGCTCAACAAAATGATGTTTCCTTTACGATTTATTTCAATAGTGAAAGGGTTCAAAGGTTTTGAGTGTCAAGTGTTAGAGAGGATTAAACACTTGATTTTCCCTCATCAATTCCAATCAATACGTAAATATGTATTTACATATACGTGCAGACCTTACCCATATCCGATAAACCCGATATCTTATTGATTTTCAACCATTTAATTTCCATCAGTTTATGTAGCAAAAAATGTATTTAAAAAATCGTACAGGTAGAAAAATACATACGAAGACGACGTTTGTCTCCAAAAATGTTCCCACACACCACAAAAACTGAAAAAAATGTCACAACGAAATCTGCGAAAAAGAAAACGAGCAGAAGCAGCAGCAAAACATGTTTAGATATCCATAAATTAAGGCAGAAAGGCAGAGAAAAATCACAGATAGGAAATGCAAATCAGTTTTGAGGGCAAAACAGAAAAAAGAAAAGAAAGGCAGCCCCGAGAACGAAAGAGTGGGCGGGCGGGCGTGTTAATTACAGACGACAGGCGGGTGGGTACAGTGGGTACAGCGGGTACAGTCAAATAATGATAGATAATTCGAGATAATTGCTTCGCGATATGAACGATAATGTTGATCTTGGTATTCATCCAGCTTCCTTTAGTTTATTGTATTTTTAACAACAGGTACCAAAACTGTTCCCACACACTGTTCCAAAGCAGAAAGAACATCAGGGGAAAGAATAAGCAGCAAGGCCCTAGAACTGTTTATTATGTTGTTGTTGTTGTTCTTTTTCGTTGCTTTTAAAGCCAGTTTACGCTTAAAATACACACACTCAAATGGACATACATAAATGCGTTTGTGCATAAGAGCATGCATGTGTGTTTGCATTTGGAAATGCATTGGCGAGCGGAAATGTAAAGCAAAACACACACACACACATGCAAAACATGCAAATGCAAAGCAGCAAAAAGAAACAGCAACAACCACATGAAACAGCTGAGAAAGCAAAAGCAAAGAATCGCCAACGGCGACGGCGATAGCGACAGCGACACAGCAGTGGCAGCGCCGCGCCTGCCTGATGATGACGATTAAAAAAGCAGCAACAAAAACTGGCTGCGAACGTCGCTGCCTCCACCGCTGCTTCCACCACTGCTTCTGCTTTTGTGTGGTTTAATGACCTTGCCCAAGTTGCTTTATGATCTCTCTCTCTCCCGCCCCGTCTCGCTTCCACACTCTCACACACTTGCGCGCTCTCTTTGGGACTTTGGTATTTGCTCCCCTGCCAAGCAGACGCCACCACCACGCCATGTGGTCGCCTGTAGAGGGTGGGCGGAAGGGGAGGGGGGGCGGGGGGCCTGGGGCCAGAGAGAGAGATGGAGAGATAGAGAGAGGGGGAGATAGAGAGAGGAGGGGGTAGAGAGAGAGGGAGATAGAGGATGACAGTGTCGCTGGTATGTTTTGTGCCTAATTTTATCCGCACGCTGTTCTCCAACCCCTTCCCCATCCCCCACCCCATTGAATTTATTGGCAGAAAACAGAGTGAATTTTTATTTTTAAATAGTTTAAAAATTGCCGCCTCTCGACACAAGGGAATTGTGTCAAGTGTAAATTGAATACACTTCATTCCACATCCCTCTGTCACACGGTGCTGACTCTTCTGTTTTGCCCTATCTTTATGAAGGGAGTCGTCCCCTACCTCTACTTGTGGGGGGGGGGGCGTTGTTTCTGTTTATAGAAATCCATAAAATTCCCATCAAATCCAGTCAATAAAAATCGTTAACAATTCAAATCAAAATCTTGCCATAAACACATCTTTCTATTGCTATTAATATACTACTCGTATATAGTATTCGTGTATATTTACGAACATTTAAAAATACATGTTTAGTCGCACAATTTATGACCCTAAACGCACACGACGATGTCAATGACATATGGGAAGGGAAGGGTAGGGGAAGGTGCTGTGGGAAATGCATGAAATGAGCGGAAATGGCACTGGCAACAAAATGAATGGGATATGTGACGCAAAAAGTGGATTTACTAATGTTTGGGGGGAGGGCACCGGCTTGGCAACAACATAAGTGGAGGATAAGGAAAGGGGCTTTCGGAAAATATGATGTAAGGGAAAAAAGATTTGAAGAAGATTTAAAGAAAAGGCAGAGATACACCTAGGAAACATATGTAAATACAACCGAATGAATACGTTACGTTAAATGAAATATAGGTACAATTTATAAACATTCATATATCGTCGATACCCTGTTATCTCTTCACTTATTTTGAGTGATTGAGTTGCACCAAACTCCAACCAAAAAATTGCCTCCCATTGGATTTATCTTTCCGATATCCACTCTCAAAGTATTATCTGACACCCGAACTGGCATACCCGAATTCTTCTGAAAATTCATAACAGCTCTTCGTGCCCCCATTAAGATATCAGAGGAAATTATAGAGGCACCGAAAACTAACAACAGAGTTCAATGCACTTCTACCTTAGGAGCACTGCTCTTTTCTCTGATTTTCCCGCCAGTTCCCCCCAGAAAAATACCACAATCAGAATTCAGAAATTAGTCATTCTGAAGTGTTTGTTGGAAAAGCAAACGAGTCTAGTCTATCCGTGGGTCAGTCGATGATTTCCCACTTTGTAGGTTGGATAAGATATGGAAAGTACACACAAAATACACTAAAATAGAGAATGGATTTGATTCAATTCGATTCGATGATTAGGATCCTTACGATGTGCCACTGGAATCATGATGTGACAGTATATAATTTTGAGTTGAAAGAATTTCCCACATTGATAACACTACTCAACAAAATTGAACTTTTTACCCGCTTTGGTCCAAACCATTTCTTTCTCATAGATTTGGGGACTTAACAAGTTTTAAGCATTTATGATTTTCATACCCGGACCTCGAAGAGAATAGGGGTATATTAGATTTGTGGAGATAATGGTTGTGTGTAACACCCAGAAGGAAGCATTTCCGACCCCATTAAATATATATATTCTTGATCAGCATCAATAGCCGAGTCGATATAGCTATGTCTGTCTGCCCGTCCGTCCGTCCGTCTTCATGATCGCCTATATCTCAGAGATAATAAAGCTAGAGCAACCGAATTTTGTATCCAGACTCCTGTGATATCAAACTGCTACAAGTGTTATTCAAAATTTCGCCCCACCCCTTTCCGCCCACTCAAAGGACGAAAATCTGTGGCATACACAATTTTAAGGATACGAGGAATTTAAAAATGCAGAATCATAGACAATGACGATATCTATCAGAGTGTTGAATCTGGATCAGATCAGATCATAAATATAGCCACAATGAAGAAAACCATTTCGAAATGCATCGTTCCCTCTCGCTCTCTCTCGCATACCGGGGTGGGTGCTATGCCTGATCGAATTTTTTGACGCCTAGTTCTCAGAGACTATAAGACCCTGGAAAACCAAAAACTAAGAATTATAGAAAATGACCGTATCTATCAGAATGTTGAATCTGGATCAGATCGGATCATTATAGTATAGCCAGAAGGAAAAAATTAAATTTCAGTGGCCTTCCAAGCGCAGACTCATTCCCTCTCTCTCTCGCACACAGCCGTGTATGTGTATGTAGGAAGTAGATTTAGACATGTAGAAAAGACAGATGGATATGGGAAGTGGACACAAAAATGGAAACATCTAATAGATAAAAATCCCCGAAAAGGTTCGACTTAATTTTTTTTTTCTTTTTTGGCTAAAATTAAATTTGTCCCTTTTGCGAACATGTAATAAATTACACGTTTCGTAAGCTCACATACATATATACTGACTGAGTACCGGGTATAAGGTAGAGCCGCGGCCTTAGACGCGGCTCACAACGTTCCCCCTCGTTTTTTATGGTTTAGTTTTTGGAGTTTGGATTCGGCATACAAAGGCTTAGTCAAACGGCTGCAATTTAGCCGATCATTCCTCGATTCTTATAAACGATGCCTATCTACCTATTTAAAACCAAAAATTCAGCCCAAAAATTCCTGAGTTTTTAAAGTCAAAATTCCGGAAAAATACAACGCAAAAAAGTATTAAGGTTGAAAGCCTAATAACTTCCAGATAGTAAGCTGAAGCTACAAAGTGTCTGGGTCTGTTTGTTAGCTTTTCAAAATTGCAAGGTTTGTAAGATGCTTAAGTTTTGTAAAAAAAAAATAAGCACTACCTCAGGATAAAAAGGCAAGGTTAAAAAAAACTATACCATAAAAAAATCATAATTGCTAACCAATTTTGAAATCTACAAAACTATCAGAAACAATTATTTTGGGACACAGCGAAAATGTTGTGTTGACTAGTGTAATAGGCAAAGAGGTGTTGAAAAAGAGAGACAAAAACATGTATGTATTGAAATGCTAGAGAAAGAGAGAGAGAGAGAGAGAGACAGCGTATCATAAAGATAAGATAAGGTTTGTTTCTATTACTCGTAGAAGCCATTCAACTTGCGTGTTCCATCCAGATGGATGGAACTATCAAACAACTAAACCCTTTCGGAAGTCTTTAATACGAGCCCGAAATGAAAACTAAAAGAAAAGCAGGGTCGGGGGAAGCATTAACAGGAAGGGCACCCACCCAAATGCTCTTCCCTTGTCAAGGCTGGGTCTTCTCGTAGGGGGCAGGGCATACGGCAGAAGGATAGGTCGTGGCATGGGATTATGATGTACAAATGATAACTATAAAATAAAACGAGGGGGAACGTTGTGAGCCGCGGCTCTACTTTATACCCGGTACTCAGTCAGTATATATGTATGTGAGCTTGTTGTAATTTATTACATGTTCGCAAACGGGACAAATTTAATTTTAGCCAAAAAAGAAAAAAATAATTAAGTCGAACCTTTTCGGAGATTTTTATCTATTGATGTTTCCATATTTGTTTACATACATTTTTTACATCTGCCTTTTCTACATGTCTTTATCTACTTCCTACATATACATACACGGCTGTGTGCGAGAGAGAGAGGGAATGAGTCTGCGCTTGGAAGGCCACTGAAATTTCATTTGTTCCATCTGACTATATTTATGATCCGATCTGATCCAGATTCAATACTCTGATAGATATGGTCACTTTCTATGATTCTGCGTTTTTGGGTTTCCCGTATCTTCAAAATTGTAGATTTTTGTCACAGGAGCTTGGATAGAAAGTTTGGTTGATCTAGCTCTTATAGTCTCTGAGATCTAGGCGTCAAAAAATTCGATCAGGCATAGCGCCCACCCCGGTGTGTGAGAGAGAGCGAGAGGGAACGATGCATTTCGAAATGGTTTTCTTCATTGTGGCTATATTTCTGATCCAGAGTCAACACTCTGATAGATATGCTCATTCTCTATGATTCTGCGTTTTTAGTTTTCTTGTATCTTTAAAATTGTGCATGCCACAGATTTTCGTCCTTGGAGTGGGCGGAAGGGGGCGGGGCGAAATTTTGAAATACACTTGTAACAGTGTGATAGGACAGGAGTCCGGATACAAAATTGTGTTCCTCTAGCTTTTATAGTCTGTCAGCTATGGGCGGTAATGAAGACGGACAGACGGTCTCGACTTTGCTATTGATGCTGATCAAGAATATATATACTTTATGGGGTCGGAAACGCTTCCTTCTGGGTGTTACACACATCCAGTTTTTCAACAAATCTAATACTCTTACTCTTCGAGTACTGGGTATAAAAAAAGCTGGTAGCCCTGGCCCAAGTAGCCAGCAGAAGACAGCCAGAACAAAAACTAATAAGTGACAAAAGCTGCATGTTGCAGGGTCTTGGGGCAGGGGAAGCCGAAGTAAAGGAATAGCAAAAGATGAAAAGAAAATAACTCTCTCTCTCTCTCTCTGTCACCGCGTTGACGTTGTAATTTCGCGCGTCCTCTTTTTCTTTTCAGCTTTCTTTTGTGCCCAGCTTCTGCTTCTGCCATTTGTCAAGGTTGCTGCTTGCCATTTTCATTTCGCCATTTTCCTTTCCTTCCTTTAAGCCCCTGCAACTGCCTTTCTGTGAGCAGCTTTTGCTTGTGTGTATGTGTGCCTGCCATTCCCATGCCCCTGGCAGACTTCTGTTCAAAGATCTTAAAGTATTTATATTTAAATTCCTGCCTTGCTCTCCACTTATGAAAGTACATTCCGTGGAACCTCCGGGAATGATCATCAGTTAACGAGTCCCCCAATCGAAAAGTTTGCTCCTTCTCACATTCATTTTCGAATAGGCTGCAAGGGGGGAGTTCCTGCACTTCCATAGGATTCAAATTTACTTCGAAAAAAATCGAAATGTCCCCCAAAAATAACCACTTACCCACAACCTACGAGCAGAAGAACAGGAGAGCAGGAAAGAGACCAAGATCCAGGAGATATAACAAGTATTTTCGCTTACCTGCAAGGGGAACAGAGAATAATAATCAATAAATATTGTATATATGGTGTATCGATATCTTTGATGGACGTATCATATGGGTAGTCGTAAAGTAAAATAAAGCGGATCGCATATGTCCCCAAATTTTTGCACATTTTTGCACACATTTCATTTGCCAGCAAATCATTTGGTAAGTGTCATAAATAATTCCCATGCTCGACTCTCGCAGCAGTTGCAGGGGAGCAGTGTGCTCGACATTTGGCAGGCGGCAGGCAGGTTGGGTTCATAATTTATGCACCATTTGATCGGTTTTTTTGCAATTCCACTTTTATCTGCATTTTTTCGTCGGAATGAATGACTGAAAACGGGTTCTATTAAATGCGAGGAGTCTCGCACTCACTCAAAATGTGTGAAATTATATTCATATGGGAAATCGACGAAGGAAAAAAGGAACATCGGTGATCCTACAGTATTACCTCCCCCTACCCTTTCCTTGCGGCATTCCACATGGAGAGTTGAGGGTTAAATTAAGTTTTCCACTTCCACTCCCACACACATGCCACATGCAACACAGTGAGTTCATCAATTAAACAGCAAAAAACCATCCAGGTGACAGCTAACAAATAAAATGCATTTACCAAATCAATTTTGCATCAACAAAAACGACAATAGCAGTGGGGTGCGGCAGGGAAGTAATCGATAAAGTATCATTTCTCCTACTTCCCTTCCTCCTCCTGCTCCTCCTGCCAAATCCAAAAACAACAGCAGAGCTGAATCTCAAATCAGAAATGAAGCTGTTTAATTGCTGATTATCAGATATTTGGATATCCAATGGATGACAATTCTCAAATTGATTGCAATTTGCATCTTTGAATGGCTGAATGGATGAATGTTTTTGAGTGGGTGACTGTTTCAAATAATTAGGTTTACATTTTCTTCAATTTGATTAAATTCCATTCGAAAACAAACTCTAATCACAGGGTTATGATTGCCCTCAATCATCAATCAACGGCAATACATATGTAGTACATGCATACATATGCACTTGATGATTGTTGATTATGTACTTCTGATGGGTTATGTGATACCTCTCTGCCCCTCTTTTGTCCCTCTCTTTGCGCACCATGCAATTATAACTGTTTGGAAATAAAATTTCCATCTCTTTGACACCGCAGTGGCAATGGAAGTGGCAGCAGCAGCTAAACAACCGTTAGATGCAGACACCAAATTAAAGAGAGTGCAGCACAGAGAATCCGAATAATCCACGCAATCCCCGGGGCAAGTAGCGTTAAAAAATGAGGCAAGTACTTACCAAAAGAGACGAGGCTGCAGAGCTGTGTTGCAGCCTTCGTTGCCTAGTTGTTGCCTCGTTTTGACAGTACTTAAAATAGAGAAAGAGAGAAGTAGGTCCCACCCACCACCAGCCGTACGTAAGGAAAAACAGACGAAGAAAAGCGGACAAAATCCTTTATCCTTTTTCGAACAAGTTGGTGGCTGCAGTGCTTGAGGCGAAAAGCGAATCAAAAATCAAAAATAAATAAATTGTTAAGAAGTTGGAAAAGCGGGAAAACTGGTATTTACCAGACACCAAATACCAAAAGTCTCTCCACCCTTGAGGCCCTTATTTCACTCTTTAGTTCACACTATAAAATTGTTATAATATTTCCTGCCCTAGCTACTCGAAAAGCATCTTTCAGAAACACAAAAAGTCTCTTGACAAAAGGGGTATGCAGAAGGGTTTCAGCAGGAGGATTGTAGATAACAATTGGACGATACATAAACAGGAGCCTGAAGCCTGGGGCTCAATCAACTTCTTCAAAAGAGACTGGGAGAGCGAGAGATTCCCCCACAAGGAGAAAAAGGAATGCACTATGGGAAAAAAATCAGATTTTTTTGGCATAAAAAGATAATAACATAAAAAGATTAATAACATCTGATTCTAGATGGTTTAGTTAACACCCTTTAGGCAAACCTCTCTTGCTAATCGTATGGTTAAGCTTAATAGGACAGGAACACATTTGATAGTTTTTAGCTAAAAATACACATACATACAATTCGCTCTGAAAGTTGCAATTATTTTTCCCGCGCTTTTTCGGTTCATGTGGCAACGCTCAATCAGCTGCCTTTGAGCGCGCTTCAAACTTTAAGGGTCCTCCCCAATAATCCACACAAATTATTTGTGTATTCTTTGGAGCCTTTAGAATCTAAAGTTTAGATTTACGGAATCAAAGAATTTGTAAGATACCGAACAAAAAAAAAATGTATTTATGCCAAAATATCGGAATTTTTTTCCATAGTGCAATGAAGGATTTGATTAAGAAACAGGAATGTACACGAGATATGCAACAACAAAAAAAAATCAGCAATTGAAGTTTAAGCGCGAAACCTTTTCAGAGAATTCAAAGAAAGTTTTCTTCTTTCCGATGGAAAATATACAGATTTAAGAGATGTGCGGAGATACAGAATTTAGAGATATACAGAGATACAGATCCCTAAAAGGATCCAATGTGACACATCTCTAATCTAATCGAATAAATCATTCTTTATCGACAATAAATCGACTATATTTAATCGTTTTTGGGGAAACAGTTATCGAGTGTAGATGTCGAATGAGGTCAGTAATGGCCAACAATTTTTTTTCTTCACTTGCATCTTGCGCCTTTTCAGTATTTAAAGTCTTCCCTCTTGTGTTTTCCATTCGAATTTTTATCTTTTTCCGGGAATATTCCTGCCACAAAACGTGCTTGGAAATACATACAGCAAATTGTGTTCTCTTGAAACATTACCCTGCCCCCTCCCCTTTTCACCCCTCCACTTAGTAAGAACTTTCTTTGGGGGGAGGGGGGGTAAAAGAAGTTATTTCGCTTTGTTTTTACATAGAACAGGAAATCACCTGCTTAGGGGTTTTCTTTGCCTCCTTTTTTCTCTCTTACGTTTTTTTAGTGGTCCAAACCGCAAACGTGTTTGGCATTTAAAATCAATGTAGGAAAATGCATTTGAACGGGTGGGGGGGTGGTGGGAGACAGGTAGAAGTTTTACGATTGTCTATGCCTGGAGTTAGGGGTATGGTACCTGGTACACAGTCAGTATGTGAGCCTACGATTTATGTAATTTATTGTTTGTTCACAAAAGAGCAAAAAAAAATTGAATTAGTTCCAAAAAAGAAAATTTAGAAGAAAACGAGGGGGAACGTTGTGAGCCGCGTCTACTCCGCGGCTCTACTTTATACCCAGTACTCAGTAAGTATATATGTATGTATGTAAGCTTGTTGTAATTTATTACATGTTCGCAAACGTGACAAATTTAATTTTAGCCAAAAAAGAAAAAAATAATTAAGTCGAACCTTTTCGGAGATTTTTATCTATTGATGTTTCCATATTTGTTTACATACATTTTTTACATCTGCCTTTTCTACATGTCTTTATCTACTTCCTACATATACATACACGGCTGTGTGCGAGAGAGAGAGGGAATGAGTCTGCGCTTGGAAGGCCACTGAAATTTCATTTGTTCCTTCTGACTATATTTATGATCTGATCTGATCCATATTCAATACTCTGATAGATATGGTCACTTTCTATGATTCTGCGTTTTTTGTTTTCCAGTATCTTCAAAATTGTAGATTTTCATCTTTTGTGGGGGCGGAAGGGGGCGTGGTCAAATTTTGAAACAAACTCGTCTCGGCTCGGTATCACAGGAGCTTGGATAGAAAGTTTGGTTGATCTAGCTCTTATAGTCTCTGAGAACTAGGCGTCAAAAAATTCGATCAGGCATAGCGCCCACCCCGGTGTGTGAGAGAGAGCGAGAGAGAACGATGAATTTCGAAATGGTTTTCTTCATTGTGGCTATATTTATGATCTGATCAGATCCAGATTCAACACTCTAATAGATATGCTCATTATCTATGATTCTGCGTTTTTAAATTCCTCGTATCTTTAAAATTGTGCATGCCACAGATTTTCGTCCTTTGAGTGGGCGGAAGGGGGCGGGGCGAAATTTTGAAATACACTTGTAGCAGTGTGATAGGACAAGAGTCTGGATACAAAATTGTGCTCCTCTAGCTTTTATAGTCTCTGAGCTATAGGCGCTAATGAAGATGGACGGACAGACGGATGGACAGAAAGACATAGCTATATCGACTCGGCTATTGATGCTGATCAAGAATATATATACTTTATGGGGTCGGAAACGCTTCCTTCTGGGCGTTACACACATCAATTTTTTCAACAAATCTAATATACGACCCCTTTACTCTTTGAGTACCGGGTATAAAAATTGAGTCGAACCCTTTCGGAGATTTTTAGATATTATATGTTATCTGTTTCCATTTTAGTTTACATTTGTTTTTAACATACGACTTCTCTACATTTCGACATCTACGTCTTTAGTACGACTCGTAGAACTGAGTGCGAGAGAGAGAGAGAGAGGGAATGAGTAAACGCTAGGAAGGCGTTGCAATCGGGTAGATACGGTTATTTTCCATGGTTCTGAGTTTTTGGGTTTCTCGTATTTTAAAAATTGTGGATTCCACAGATTTTTCGTCCTTTGTGGGGGTGGTAGGGGCCGTGGAAAAATTTGGAAATACAGTTGTAACAGTGTGATATAACAGGCGTCTGGATACAAAATTTGGTTGCTCTAGCATTTATAGTCTCTGAGATATAGGCGCTAGTGAAGACAGACGGATGGACAGACATAGCACTATCGACTCGGCTATTGATGCTGATCAAGAATATATACTTTACTTTATGAGGTCGGAAACGCTTCTTTCTGGGTGTTACACACATATAAATATACTCTTCGAGTCGCTATAAAAATAAATAACTCAATAAAAATTGCAAAAAATTTAGTATATTTAATTTTTTTTTTAAGTTTCTGATTAGAATTGGGGGAATAAATACACAATTCGATAATGCAAAAATATGTAAATTTATCGAATAGCGCCGTTAATTAAAGGATTTTTAATAGGGAAAGCCATTTTAAAGCAAATCGAAAATTCAATAAATCCTCTAAGTCCTCGCATTCAAGAATAATATATGACAGATGACGGTGCCTATCACAAAATCTATGAAATGGGACGTGTCTGCAGGGGCAAAATCACAGGTGGCATGGGAGCGGGGCAGCCTCCACCACCACAAAAGTTGATTAAACCTCACCAGCAGTCCGTGCCGCAGTCGCAGCAGAACTACATAGAGAACTGGAGCTGGAGACGTAGAGAGATAGACTCTTTGATAGTTCCTTTTTTTTGTGTTTGTGTGTGTTTTGTGTCTCGTAAACGGATCGGAATCGCCAACAGGCCAACAGTTGGACTTGGACAGGCCCAAAGTTGATAACCTTGAGAGCATTTTCATGCGAAAGTTCAATGAATTTTAAGTTTCTGAAAGAGCGACAGTGAGGGGCACACACATGTGAGTGAGCACGGAGAGAGAGAGAAAGAGAGAGAGAGAGGGGGAAGGAGGAGATCGGGGCTAAAGTGAAACAAAAACCAGACTAAACATTGTCGAATGATGTGGCAGACTTGGTAGAGGGGAACGAGAAACGGGAGTGAAGCAGAAGTCCAAGTCAAAGAAGAGTCTGAGAACCAGTTCAGGCAAAGAGAACTGCAATTGCAGGATGAGAAGAGAGGGTCTTCTCGGGAGAGAGAGGATAGAGAGAAGGTGTGTGAAATCAATGCGTCGTCGATCTGTTCATTTCTTCCTTTCCTTCAGTCTCTCCTTATCGACCTCTCCGTATCCCCCCATTGCCCCTTCGGCGACTGTCTTCATGAAATGCGCAGGAAATCAATGATTCGCTTCGGTTTCGATTACTTACACACACACACGCACACACACGCACGCACACACACACACACACACACACACACACACACGCACGCACACACACACTGATCAACCGTATAACCTGAACGATGATCGCTCTCTGATTTCTGATTTCCCCTTGGCCCTCTGCACTCACCACTCTCTTCTCTTTGATTCCCTTTACCCATTTTTTGTGTTGTTGTTTCTGTTTCACCTGCATATTTATTGGGGTGTTTGTGCATTTTAATTAAGTGATTTGTCAATTCAAATGGCAAGAAGAAGAAGCAGAGGGAGAGAGATAGAGAGAGAATTCATTGGGGAAAAAAGGCAAAATTATAGAGGTGGGTATGGCTCACGAATATAAACAGGAGACTTCAGAGAAGAAGAAGATGCATTGCTGGAAAAGCTTGGTAGGCGGGCAATTAGACAAATACATAGAAGGAGAATCGGTTGCTGCTAATTGAAATTGAACGCAGAAATCGCTGAAAGGGTGCCAGATCATTCGAGTTAAAGAGGAGATACCACTTGTCGAAAGATCGGAATAGAAAGATCAGTGTCCCCAACCCCAAGTTCAAGTCTTTGTTCCCTTGATGGACCACTGATGGAAAACTGATGGACCACTGATAGAGCCGCCTGCCGCGTCTCTTTCGCCCATTTGCACCTCTAAGGAGCAGCCAGAGGAGAGACCCTTTTTATTTCATTTTGTTTTGTTTTAACACATTTATCAGTAATCAGAGCAAAAGTATAGTCGTACGGCAACCGACTGACAGCCGCATTAACCCCTGGAGGTAACTATATTTGTATTATTCGTTCAGAGCTTTTCTTTTTTTGCTGTAACACAAGCAGCTTGGCAGCTCCACTGGCCTCACGTTTAAGACAGATAGGGGAGAGGAGAGGTGACGAGACGAGGCAGAGGCAAGAGTCGAATGCAGCCAGACAACAGACAGCCGACTCTGACTCCAACTCGGAGTCGGGGAATCGGTCTGAACAGCCGTTTGTCAATTACCCTACAAACCTCCAAGCACTTGCAGCCACACTAACAGCACCACTCACAGGAGGAGCAGCAGCAGCAGCAACAACCTCAACACCAACAACTCGGCTAACTCAGCTGATTGTCTTTCATAATCGTTGTTATGTGCCCCGCATGGCTTGACTGAGGCTGAGACTACGACTACGATTGCAAGACTGTAGAACAAACTTGAATACTCTTACAGAAGGTATTGTGCCGTATTTTGAGCATAAGTTTGCACAGCATACGCGTAGGAGGAAGTATTTTTTTAGTCCTGTAAATTGTACCATCATCCATTATTTCCACAGTTTCAGAGGAATTGAACTATACCTCTCACATTACCGTTAGATTTATGGTGGAGTAGGGTGACTTATGCTTCGGCTCCCCACGATTTGGTTTTGCTACTGCCGGTGCTGTTGCTGTTGGAGGTGTGGCTGAAACATTTGTGGGCTCTGCTCTGCGCTCACTCCACTCCTCTATCCGCTCCTCTATCCACTACCCTATCCTCTGAAGCACTCCCCCTCCCACTCTACTACTCTTTTACTGCCCTCTGATTTTCGCATCATTTTGTAAGCTGCAGCTGCGCCAAAGTTCAAGTGTTGCACTTTTTATACCTGGTACTCGATGAGCATAGGGGTATATTAGATTTGGGCTGATAGTGGATGTGTGTAACACCCAAAAGGAAACGTTTATGACCGAATATAGTACATATGTATATTCTTGATCAGCATCAATATATATACATTTCTAGTAGTGGAAAATTAGTACCAAATTTTTGTTCGATATTTCATAGAATTTACAACATGTTGCACAACCCAAAGTCTATGAAATATTGAAAAAAACTTCGGTTTTGTTACTTTTGCTTTAAGGAGTGCAAATATATACCTACCTAAACAAATTAAGATCACTTTAAGATAATTGAAAATAGTAATTCTTTAGACCAAGAGCAAAGCAAAGTGTCCTTATTATTTTTCACACCACTGTATGTAAAGATATAGATATACATATATTGTACATATGTATTTATATACAGTATAATATATAATATACTGACTGAGTACCGGGTATAAAGTAGTAGTCACAACGCCCCTCTCGTTTTTTTTTTCTCTCCTGTTTTTGCAATTTTGCAGGTGTGCGAAGATTTGGAGCTGCTTTGCTGTTTTTTTCTCTCTTTTCTTACGCCTTCCTTTTTGGGATTTTTCTCTCCCCTCGTTGGCTGCTTCCGTTTCGTCGCTCCCTCTTTCTCTCTCTTCCCTCTGCCAATGCCTCTGCTATGCTTGTCTGCTTTTCATAATTATTTGCACTTCACATCATCTGCATGCGAATGGGAAGAGTCAGAAGGCAGGAGAGAGGGAGAGGATATGACCAGAAGTCGAAGCTGCTTTTCCGTCTCTCCCACCATCCTCCTGAGCCAACCGACTCCTGGGCGCTCTTCCCTCTCTGCCCATCTGTTGTTCCACTGTTGTTATTTCTTGTTGTTCTTGTGTTGTCATAATCAGACAAAAACTTTTGTGGTCAATTATTGTTCTTGTCTCTGTTCTTTTCTCCCTTCCTGCCTTCATCCATCCATCCATTCATCCAGCCATCCACTGCTGTTGCGGTCAGCTCCTGTAAATTGCCACTAAAAGTGTTGAAGTGTTCCACTTTGTTGTGTCATTATGAGGGAAAGGGAAACAGAGAGAGATAGAGAGAGAGAGAGAGAGAGGAGTGCAAGAAGGAAAGCTGCATACATACATATGTACATACACACTAATGCATATGTAATATTCATATTAAATGATGTACAATGTATGCGGCGGCTTTCACGACTCTCAAATTACATCAAGAACAAAGGAACAGAATATGAAGAAGGAGAAGCAGCAGGTAGGAGAGGCAGAAAAATCTACAAAAAAAAACAGGTCCTTTAGCTGAATTATCCACAGATTTTTTTTTTTATCCTTCCACGACGAACACAATCATCACCTAAATATAGAAAACATGGATACCTCCAAGCGAAAGGATTTATACCCCCCTACAATAACACGTTTTTAGACCCCAATCTGCTGACGTGTCCCGTCTGTTAGGCAGGAGCCTTTCACGTGTTAAGCGCCATCGGACAAATATATTTATAACCAAGAAGTGCGTCAAGAAAAACGCTTTTCCTTGTGTACGTCAGAAGGAGACTACGTAAAGATTCACTTTAAGGAGGCGCAAAATGGAGAGGACAGGACGCAACCAATAATGCAAAGTCGCATAACACTTGAAAAAACCGCAGCCAGATAAGCTTTTTTGGAAACAGAAAAACTAGTATAAGAGACAGAGAGACAGAATGCTGATGCTGAGGATAATCCACTCAAAAAGCTGGCATTGCTATGCCCTACTATGCTTTCAATGATTTCCACAAAAAGCCCAGGCCAGAGGCACATCCAAGAGGGACGGGACGGGAAGGGACAGATGGAGAGCGGGAGAGAGGCCAAGTCTTGAGACCGAAGTAGTTCGTTCAGCCAAGCATTTGGACAAAAAGTAAGTCACTTGATATAATGACACTTGCCGCTGTCTCGCTCTATGTCTTTTCTTCGTTCTCGTTCTAGTTGCTGTTGCTGTGGCTGTCGTTGTCGTTGTCGCTGTCACGGCGCATTGCGTGCGAGAGTGTCAAATGCAGTTATGAGGAAGGGAGAGGGGCCGTACTGCTCCTCAATCTCCGTTAAGCAATACTAAGCAGAACTAGAGGCTCGCTCTTTAGTTCGCAATCGGAATCGGAATCGTTCGATCTTTCATCAATTACTTTAATGATTGGAAGGAACGAACGCTTTATAGAGGAGTGGAATTAGTGAGTTAATATTAATATTCCAATAGTTTTAATAGTATTCTAAAAATATTTTGAATTTAAAAGCAGTTACTCTCTGGGTGTCAAGGGTTTCAAACTCTGCCTGGCCAAATGACCTTTCCACCTTTTGCTAAGTGTCATTTACACTTGGGTTTAATGGAAAAAAAAAGCAGCCTCACACCCACACCCACACAAACACACACACGATGTTTATTGACCTCGACCACACTAAGCAAACTGATAGATAGATAGGTGCAGTGGGAGAGAAGTGAGGTGACGGTGTTGGTGTTGGGGAGACTTTAAGTTTCTCCCATTTGCATTTCCCAAGGCAGTCGCAGCAGCTTTTCCTCAGCAGCATCATCAGCAGCTGCTACTGCATCAACTTTAACTGCTAATTGAAACTTTGAGTGAACTTTCATGCTTTTCCTAGACACCATTCTCTCCGTCTGAGTCCCTTCCTTATTCTCCTTCATATTCTTCTTGTTCTTGTAAGCGATGTAAAAACGTTTAAAGGCGCCTGCGGCTTGATTCGATTCGTGGCTGGATCCTAATGGATACCAAAAGCCATACTATTATTAATTGCTAATTGATTTCCACTTTTTGATTGTTTTATAATTTATCAAAACTTTTGCGAGGCAGCAGAAGAAGCTCTCTAAATGGTCTCTGTATAGGTAAAATACTTAAATGATTCAAAGATCAGCGGGTAGGCTGTTGCTGGGATCCATTCTTTTCTCAGGCCCTTAAAGGTCATCAGCGTTCCTTCTTATTTCTTGTTTTTTGTGTGTTTTTATACAGGGTACTCGAAGAGTATAGGGGTATATTAGATTTGTGGAGATAACGGTTGTGTGTAAAATCCAGAAGGAAGCGATTCCGACCCCATAAAGTATATATATTCTTGATCAGCATCAATAGTCGAGTCGATATAGCTATGTCTGTCTGTCCGTCCGTCTTCATTAGCGCCTATAGCTCAGAGACTATAAAAGTAAGAGCAACACAATTTTGTATCCAGACTCCTGTCCTATCACACAGTTACAAGTGTATTTCAAAATTTCGCCCGCCCCCTTCCGCCCACTCAAGGGACGAAAATCGAAAAACACAGAATCATAGACAATGACGATATCTATCAGAGTGATGAATCTGGATCAGATCAGATAATAAATATAGCCACAATGAAGAAAACCATTTCGAAATGCATCGTTCCTTCTCGCTCTCTCTCACACACCGGGGTGGGTGCTATGCCCATTCGTCCAGATGAGCGCCTAGATCTCAGAGACTATAAGAGCTAGAGCAACCAAACTTTCTATCCGTGCTCCTGTGATATTACTTCAATACAAGTGTATTTCAAAATTTTGCCACCTTCCGCCCCTACAAAGGACGAAAATCCACAATTTTTAAGATATGAGAAAACCAAAAACGCAGAATTATGGAAAATAACCGTATGTACCAGATTGACGAATCTGGATCAGGTTGGATAATTATTATAGCCAGAAAGAACAAATGAAATTTCAGTGGTCACGCAACGCCTTCCAAGCGCTTTCTCCTTCCCTCTCTCTCGCACATATTTCCAGGAGTCGTAGTAAGGACGTATGTAGATGTCGAAATGTAGAGAAGACGTAAAAAATATGTAAAAAACGTTCGACTTATTATACCCGGTACTCGAAGAGTAAAGGGGTATATTAGATTTGTGCAAAAAATTAATGTGTGTAACACCCAGAAGGAAGCGTTTCCGACCCCATAAAGTATATATATTCTTGATCAGCATCAATAGCCGAGTCGATATAGCTATGTCTGTCTGTCCGTCCGTCTGTCCGTCCGTCCGTCTTCATTAGCGCCTATAGCTCATAGACCATAAAAGCTAGAGGAACACTATTTTGTATCCAGACTCCTGTCCTATCGCACTGTTACAAGTGTATTTCAAAATTTCGCCCCGCCCCCTTTCGCCCACTCCAAGGACGAAAATCTGTGGCATGCACAATTTTAAAGATACGAGAAAACTAAAAACGCAGAATCGTAGAGAATGACAATATCTATCAGATTGTAGAATCTGGATCAGATCGGATAATAAATATAGCCACAATGAAGAAAACCATTTCGAAATGCATCGTTCCCTCTCGCTCTCTCTCACACACAGGGGTAGGCGCTATGCCTGATCGAATTTTTTGACGCCTAGTTCTCAGAGACTATAAGAGCTAGAACCACCAAACTTTCTATCCAAGCTCCTGTGATATCAAACCGAGACGAGTTTGTTTTAAAATTTGGCCACGCCCCCTTCCGCCCCCACAAAAGATGAAAATCTACAATTTTGAAGATACGGGAAAACCAAAAACGCAGAATCATAGAAAATGACTATATCTATCAGAGTATTGAATTTGGATCAGATCGGATAATAAATATAGTCAGAAGGAACAAATGAAATTTCAGTGGCCTCCCAAGCGCAGACTGATTCCCTCTCTCTCTCGCACACAGTCGTGTATGTATATGTAGGACGTAGATAAGAACATGTAGAAATGGCAGATGTAAAAAATTTATGTAAACAAATATGGAAACATCTAATAGATCAAAATCTCCGAAAAGGTTCGACTTAAATTGTTTTTTTTTGGCTAAAATTAAATTTTTTCCTTTTGCGAACATGTAATAAATTACAACAAGCTCACATACATACATACTGACTGAGTACCGGGTATAAAGTAGAGCCGCGGCGCAGACGCGGCTCATAACGTTCCCTCTCGTTTTGTTTTCTTTTTTGGCTAAAATTCAATTTGTCCCTTTTGCGAACATGTAATAAATTACACGTTTCGTAAGCTCACATACATATATACTGACTGAGTACCTGGTATAAAGTTGAGCCGCGGCCGTAGACGCGGCTCATAACGTTCTCCCTCATTTTTTTTTTGTTCTCTTCTTTGAAGGGCAATCATAAATAGTCCTGGCAATGCTTGAGGAGTTCTCTCTGCCCGGGACATTTCTGGGGTTCACTTTTGAAGGAAACAAAACAAGAAGTTGTTAAGCAGAAAGAAGAAGGAAGATCGCTTTCAAGGTGTGGCAGGCACTTTTTTGGAATTTCTATTATTTGTATGGAAATATCCATCAATTTGTTCACTCTTTTCTTTACGTTCGCCCAACACTTTCCCTAAATTCTCCCTCTCTCGCTGTTGGCCACTTCCTGGCCTTCTAATTGGAAACCGGAATCCAATTACCGCTGGACTTCATCTCCTTCTATGTAAAATACTCGCACATAAAATATACAATACTCGTAAGCATTAAAGTATTCGCGATTGGCATATATTATCATAACTGGATCTCCAGAAGCCGTCAATTTCTGCTGCAAAATACTGTACTTAAATTGTTTGCATCGTAATTATAATAAGTAGTGTTTTTACGTTTTAATATATTTGTAGCCTATTTAATATACTTTAACGCCACCACCACCATCACCAGCAGCAGCAGAAGCACCAGGACGCACGAGGCACGAGGCAGCAGCAGGAGCAGGAGGCACGAGGCAGCAACTAGCAAGCAGATAGGATAAAGCACATTTAATGCACCTCCTCCACCCGTTAACCATCTTTCCATTCCCCCTTTTCCTCTATCCTCATCTCTCTCTCTTGCATGTCTCTCTCACATGTCACAAAAACGTGAGTCGTGTGCTTTTTTTTGGTTTAAATTCATTTCTTGATTTCTGAAAGAATTTATTGAAATAAATTGTAGAATTTTCCAAGCATTTTCATTGCTTCTCGTTGAGGCAAATTCCAATTAAAGTTTTGTGCATTTTATAAGAAAAATTTGTATTTTCTTTATGAAAAGATGGCGGGGGAACCTAAGGCGGAGGTGGCAGGCAGAACAGGTAGGAGTCAGAACAGGTAGGAGGAAGAGGCAGAAGCAGAGGCAGAGGCAGAGGCATTCCCCCCGACTGTCTGGCGCGCTTTGGAGTCAGAACTGGGTCAAAAGTTGGGGGAAACTATAAAGTACGGAGAGAGAAAATATAAGAAAAGCATAGCAAAAGTGGAGTTCAAAAGAAAATAACAAAAGAAAGAAGAGGAGGAAGTGGAGGTGGAGCTGGACAAGGAGTAGGGGGTAGAAAAAGAAGAAATCGGAGGCCAGGCACAACTAAAGCCCAATGTTTATGCACAAAAAAGAACTCGTAGAAATATCTCCATGCAGAAAAGATACTTTTTAGTCGCATTCTCCGTCTCTTTCTTGCTCTATTGCACCTCCATCTTTACTGTTTTGTTTTTCTGTGATTTTCCTTGTTTTTATTGCAGCGCAGACAAAGTTCTCATGCAAATAAAAAAATCTCCCCAGAAGGAGACCTATGGAAATTAAATGGGGCGGGGCACAGTGGAAGTGGAAAAGAAAGGGGTTTTCGATGAGTGTGGAGTGCGGATTTGTATGTTTATGTTTTTTTTTTTAATTATTTTCAAGTAAAAATCGGATGTTTCTTCTCAAATGACAATCCGATCGTCATTCAATACGATACGATACGAAACTCTGCCAATTATGCCACCAAATGGCATTTCGCAAATAAAATTCTAATCAATTTCAAAGCAAAATTAAATCTACAATATACTCCCCTACCCTCCCCCAACCCCATCCTCTCTTAAAAAACACCTCAGAAAAAGGTGCTAACTGCAATTTTATGCAAATTAGTTTTCGATTATCCAGTTAAGCGATGCCGATGCCTATCCTATAATCAATCGCTCAACAAATGGCTAATTTCATTGTTTTTATTTTAGTAGTTAAACTAAAAAAAAAATTCAAGACTCCGCCGCACCTTCAAATCCGTCGTTTACGGAATAGAATAGAATAGAATACAAGAAAAGATATAGAATGCGACACCTACTTGGTGGCGGCAAACGGAAATCGGATTTGACAATCTCTTAGACGTCGAAAAACAACAAACTTTTAGCCATAAATATTGGCTAATTATACGAGTATACTACGAGTACCAGTACTCTTGGGGAAACAAAAAAGTAAACAGCCTTCAAAGACACACGAAAACACAACGCAAGAATTCCAATGGGCAATAACCAAAAACAACAAACAGAGAAAATCTAGACGAAAAAACAAACTAAAAACAAACGAAAGATATAAAATCTGAAAATGTCAAAGAAAAACCAGAACCAAGGGATAGCCGAAGCTGTGATACCCTTTCAGCCCTGCGTTACCGATCGATCCTTTGGAGACATCTGGTGTACGTTAATCAAATACCAATACCCCAGTAAGAGTTACAAAGTATACCGTTAGTCGTGATTGGGTACATTTTTTGGAATTTTTCTTGGGTAGTTCCAATAGGCTAGAGAGACTTTGAGGAAAAGCTTTGTTCAAGAATCATCTTTCTTATTGGAGAAAATAATAATGGAAAACATGCCCCATGACCAAAACCTAAAAAACAAAAAAAAAACAAAAGGTATTCAAAGTTAATGAAACTATATTTTAATTAATTAAATTGGCTGAGCTTTAATATCTTGCGAAAATAACATCCTGAGAAAAGTATATGGAAATGTATTTTTATTGACTTTTAATTGTTTGGCCTCGATGACGTTTCGTCGGAAGTGTCCATACATATGTACATACATATCTGCAAAATAATAATAATAACTTTTTCTTCAGAGAATCCGTCTGCAAATAATGTTAAGAATGTATAGACTGCCATGAATACCAAAAATACCCTTCCTCCAATAAGTGTAAAAATATTTGCTATTAAAATCATTTCAACTTCTTTTTCTTTGTGGTTGCTAGAATTTTCGTCAGCTGCACAAAATTTAAATACATTTTCTTCATGCAACAAATGCAGGGGCAGCAGCACCAGCAGCAGCAGCAGCAGTAGCAGAGACTACGTCAGAGGCAGTCACGTTGCGGCAGCAGCAGTCGTCCACAGACAGCGCGCGTTTTGTGCCACTAACCCACTTCCAGACAACCGACAGAACAGACGGACAGACAGCCCGACAACCGACAACCGCCAACAGAGACCGACCCCCCCACACCAAGCTCATAGTTCCAAGCTCCAATCTCCAACAAGATCACTGTCTCTCCATCTCCATCTCATTCTTCCGCCTCTGCTCTATGGCTGTCTCTTTCAGTGCCTCACTTTGTGCCATGTGCAACGTGAAGCGTCGACAAAAAGACGCAAGCAAAAAAACAAAAAAAAAAAAAAACCGAGAAACAAACAAAATGTTAAAAAGCTGCTGAGATGCTGACGACTTTGAGGCTCCGCCGCGTGCGCGCTTGCGTTTGCATTTTGATTACGAAAAATTCATATATCCATGGAGGGGATGGATGGATGCCCAACCTCATTGGAGGTGGTCTATTCTTATTTTGTTCTGCTTTTTACTTACACCCCCTACCTACCAACCACTCCCTCAGACTCCGCCACCCTCCTTCTTCCATTTGTCATTTATCAAAGCTCCTTCTGCCCCTGATTTTTCTCCTCCAACAAATTAGGCAGCTTGCAAGCCAAAAGGCATTGATTGATTTGGAAAAGGCTTTAGAAAACCCCCTGTCCCTCCACACACCACACACCGCACACCACACACCGCACACCACACACATCACACCTAAAAAAGTTTCAATTGATGACAGAAGGTGTGCTTGAAACATGAAAATCAATCTCCAGCTCAAGCCTGAATTCCGAGAGCCAGGGGCCAAGTGATTTCTTTTGTGGTCAAACGGTCCAAGCAGCTGTCGCGTGTGCCGTTGACTGTTGGCTGTGTCTGAAAAACTGTGAAAACGCGGAAAAACAGCTCAATTGAAAGATTGAGAAACTTAGAAATGGGCCGTGTGACAGGCGGGAGACAGATGTATATGCAAATGCAGACAGATTTGGGTTTGGGGTTTGTTCTGTGTGACCCATAAAAATTATCAATCTGCCAGAGAGCCATAGAGAAACCACTCACATATGTATACCTGTATCTGGTGGTGCTGCACCATTACCATTATGTGACATTATCAAAGCTCTCAGTAACAATTATGTGGGCATTGTTGCCACACCACACCACAACACACGAACTCCACTCCACTCCACTTGAGATCTATGCAGTCGCAGTATTCAGTCTTTTTGTCGGGGTCTATGATTCATCATCAGCTGCTGAATGGCCGAAACAGAGACTTCTGGCCTGGCCATAATAAACATAATTTTCTATTGTTAACCGGCCACAGCTGCTCCAGCGAGTGGACACAAGAGTTGAGAAACTGAGATTCGGAGTCGAGAGTTGCCTTTTGTGGAACTCATTTAAAAACAAAAGAGTTTATCAAGATCTAAATGGCTTTGTGGTGCATTTTTTTTAGTACACTCCAAGTAGATGTATCTCAGAATATTTTCAGTAAAATTTGCGATTCTATAAGATTTTTGAATTTACTTTAGCTGCGTTCTGTGAATGAAGTACATACATATGTACATATATTCAGTACTTTTCGGTATTTCAGTATTTCGGTATAATTTAGGATCTTTTTTTTATTCTCTGAGATTTTTCTGAAGCCTTTTTGTATTATGTATTTTTTAGGATATTTCAGTATTTTCAGCACTACCAGTATATTTTGGGTATATTTGTAGATTCCTAAATATGTGGGAAAGCATTCGAAAGAGTGGAACATAACAGTATTTCAAGTATATTCACCTTATTATCTGAATATCTGGTACTTATTCCATACCATTCCAAAGCTGGAATTAATTATTACAATACTCGATGATCTCCCAACAAAGACGACGGTTCAACGAACTAGCATATGACATTTAATTAATTTCCACTTTGAAGCCAATTAAATTAACAATGAACTAATTAAATTTATGTATGTGCAATATCTAAGATATGTATACAACACCCAAGGGGGAGTGAGGGGTCTACGTAAACAGAGGTCACTGCCATATACCATATTGTCATAAAATATGTTTAATAAACAGACAGACAGAGAGAGATAGAGAGACTTCATCTAATTAAAAATATAATTTATGTCGACTCTCTTTTTGCTGATACCAAAAATGGCATTAAAAGTTGGCCAAAACGTGGCGATGGTCGAGCATATGAGGGGTGCTGTCATGCGTATTTGTCATGCGTTTTAAGCAGCTGAAAAAAGACGCTCGGGCGTTTTGAGTGCCTTCAATGTAGCTTAGTATTTCTACAGGGAAGTGTATACGGAATATTTCATTGCAAAAAAAAAAAACGCATTTCAAATGCTTTTAAAAAAGCTCAAAGAGTACTGTAGCTATAAAAAGACGCTCGCACGCGTTTGAACTGTGTTTTCTATGCGTTTAAAACAGCTATCAAAACGCATTAGAGCATTCAGAAGAGCATTTCAGGGGAATGGGATGGGAGGCTGTACATAAATACTCGTATGTATTGTCCCCGCCCCTCCGGGCCATTCAAAATACATATTTGCATTTACATTTGCAATTACATAAAAAACACACACAATTTCATTCAATCGAAAAGAGAAAAGCTTACTCTTTTTCCAGCTATTTCCAGCGTTTTTTGCACAGATAAAAGATACAAAAAGATGAGGTTTTTGGTTGCTTTGTTTCTGTGGATGTTTTTTTTATTTTTGCTACGTAGTATTTCTGCTTTGATGGCTCTGATTGGGGATTAGCGCCGAGGGGATCCGTTTGGTTGGGGAAGGGTGGAGCCAACAGCGCGTAAAAGTCAACGACAGCTTAATGTGGCGCTCGAAATTAATTTCCAACTTTTATTGTGGTTATTCCCCATCCCATCTCTTAGCCCTAGCCCTAGCTTTACATCTATCCTTCGTTTCGATCCGTCTGACTATATAATTTTAATGAGACCCATACGAATCTTCTCCCCTTGAGAGACGGGAGTATAGTATATTCAACTTTAACTTACGATCTTTTCGGTTAACGCATAGCAAAATATCACATGGGGGGCACTGGTCCCTGACTCAACTCACTTTTATGTCTTTCGCTTTGGGGTTCGGTACCCTTTGGAGTCAAGTGTGGGGCTGGTCTATGTCTATGTACCATGGGTTATGTACCTCTCATAATCAAGTAACGAAACTTACCTAAAAAAAAAGAAGAGATAACAAACCGTTATTTAATATGTTTAAAAAGATTTAACAACAAAATATACATACATTTTTTTGGAAAATGTGCTAATTTTTTTCAAATACCTTAAATTACTTAAAATACCTTAACCTGAAATCTTTAGACAGACATTCGTACTAAGGGAATGATGGGTGGATGAATAGAAGAAATGAGGACTGTCTGTCTGAGGGTTTGCTGATTTTTATTTGCGATAAAAGTTTAGGATGATTCGCACCAACTCCCCAATCCCTGCCCCACAGCTCCAATTCTCTACCACTCTGAAAAAGTGTCCTTTCATCGCTCTCCATTTGTATCATTATCTTATCATAATAATTCTAAATTTTAAGTTTTCGTTTGTTTTTAGATTTGTCAAAAATCGTTGCTTTTTCTCTGGGGTAAGTTTCATTTTCTGGTAAGCGGAGCGGAGAGAAATACTGAAAGATAATATGTGCGGCCTTGGGTAAACCACAATTCTAACGGGACTGCTGCTGACTGCCTGATAACGGGGTTAAGCTGTGTGAGAAGGGAAGGGAAAGGGAGAGAGGAATAAAGAAAAGCAGACAGAGAGAGATAGACCTGAAAATAAATTTTCCCTTGAAGGACAGGACTCCAAACTATTTGGATTTTCCATGATTTCGATGTTAATCAAAATAGAGCTTAAGCTGTCCAAAACTCTCTCTTCCCTCTCTTTCCTTCCCGAATTCTCGAATTATTTGAGCAATGTGACAACCCTGTGGAAATGTGGAATCCTTCCTGGTGATTCTTCCCGTAGTTCCCAAATTTCAGTGAAAAGCAAATCGATCTTCCTCTAGTCATCCTCTATCGGTGGCATTTCACGCAATAAAAATCGCTTTTCCAACACATTTTTCCATAAAAATTGAAGAACATAATAGCAGAGGAGAAAAGCGAGACACGTGACGATAAGGGAACGAATGAAACCCAAAAATAGCCACAAAATCAGTAAGAAAGAAGAAAATTTAGCTATGGCCAGACGTCGCCCTCCAGACGTTTTGGGTTCTTTCTGTTTTTCCCGGGAACTTCCACCATACACACACACATACATACAAATATACACAAGCGCTCACATGCAAAGACTTTTCCACAGACATGAAAATCTGCTCAGTCATGGGATGGGATGGTGGCGAGAGAATGGAATGGTGCATGTGTCTGTGAGCGTGAGTGGGAGTTTGTGCGCGAAGGACGCACCACCAGGCCACGCACGCAACCTATCCATCCGCCCACATATCCACGTGTACACGACGCGTGCTTCTCTGGCATAGTAATCGTTGTCGTCGCTTACGTTGTCGTTACCCGCCAATTGCCACACCCCTCCATATTTGCAGTCCTTCTTCTCCTTGCTCCTAGCTTTCGTTTGTCCTTTGTGCGACCCGAGCCAAAGTCCAGATTTCTCTTTTGGGTGGGGTGAATTTGTGTGGATCTACGAAGATAACTCCCTATTCTGTCTACTTAAAATCATTTCACATAGGCAGTGGCATAGAGAAGGGTACTCGGTAGAGGGGGGAGGTCAGGGGAAAACATGTTCTATTTGGGATGGAATTTTGCACCTTTTGTTCGCTTTCGGTCGCTAAATCGTAGATGAAAAGTGCCTTGAAGAATGTGTGCCGGTTGGAAAAGCATATGCCACCCCCTCAAAATGCCTAGAATATGTTCACCAAATCGGAAAATAATGGAATTATTGAAATTTGCTTTTAGCAAAATAAAGCAAAAATGTATTGAATTGTTCCTAAAAAAAAACAACATACAATACATACAATTTGGTTAAATGCGTAGAATGAACTATGGACTAGGAATAGGACATCTTCCGAAATACCGTCTGTAAGAAATCTACTCTGTTCTCTCTTTCTCTCTCTGTTTGTCCTTATTCCATCTACGTACTTTCCATATTTTGCACAATTTTCCTTCATTTATTTTTAATAAACTTTCATTATAATTGTTTCATAAATAATTTCAAACATCTAAGGGGGCGGATGATGCGATTGCTTGACACAAAATGTTTCTTCTTGCCACTGGGCAGCACGGCACTCCTTGTGTCCCTATCCTCCGCCTGGGGGTTACTTGATTAAGATCATAATCGTTAAAATTACTTCAGAGCACAACAACCATTTTACGAGGAAATTGTTACTGTTTTTTTTTTATTTTAATTTTTATTACCTTTGCAGGTCGTTTGCAGGGGCTGAGGGAGGGACAGTGATTGAGACTGGTCAGCGCCAGGGCAGGACCAGATGCAGGGCATAGAGGATGACGACAACACAGTTCAGGTCCATTCGGAGTCTATCTCTCTGTCTCTCCTTCTCCTTTCCTCTCTTTCTTGGTGAGTGATGTAATGGCGTTCCTCCAACCCCTCAGCCCTCAGCTCTCATCGCTCCGTGTAACTTTTACGATGTTGCACAAGTTGCCTTCTATCTCCTGGATGTCTCCTACTCTACTACTCCCCCTCTCACGACTCCTACTCTCACTCTCTCTCCTTTCTCTCTTCTGCCTTCAATGGACAAAGTTTCTACCGTTCGAGTAGTTGCCAGATTACGTTAAAACTGTAGATGCAGAGGGGTGGTGGGGAGGGGAGGGGAGACAGTAGAGTGGCAATCGGGAAAGGACGAAGCAGAAGAGTGACGCAAGGGAATGGGCAAAGGGGAAAGGAGTCGTGGAGAAAGAGGGATGGCTAGTACCATCGGCGTGGGAGTTGCTTCCGTCTCGACTGCTCCTCTCTTCCTCCTCTCCTGCATCTCCCTTTCACACTCTCCTCGTCTCATCTCTCCCTCTCCCTCTATCTCTCTCTTTCTCCTTTGGCTCTAGGGAAAATGTCCTTCATCCTGCTAGGATTTTTGGCTAGGAAAATCATACCTCGGAACTTTGTTTTGTTTAATTTTAAGCGACGCTTTTCGCCCTACCCAACCCCCACCCTCCGCTCTCCACGGAGCCCCCCACTGTCCGGCATCCCCATAACGGAACCAAGAGAGCTACAGAGATTGAGGCAGAGAGTGAGAGTAAAGCGTGCATTATTTTTCGCATTTCGCATTTGGTGAAAATTGTGTGGCAGCAGATAACGGTTCCAACGGGGTACGCACCAAAATGAAGGAGGGTAGGTGCGGTGGAGGATGGATAGTGGGGAGAGCGCAGCGATGTGTTGAAGGTGTTGGTGGGTGTTGGGCTGGGGGAGTGTGTATGGGGATGGGATATTGGAGCTGCTTACAAGGTGGGCAAAAATATTTATTTTGCTCGAAATTTCTCTCGTACTTCAGTGGGCAGACGGATATAGACGGATTGTGGGGTAGATCTAGTGATTTCGATTGCTTATAATATCCACATGCCACATGATATAGGGGGCAGCACACTGGCAGCATGCAGGATGCTCCCAAAAAAGCGTGGGAAAAAGTTTAAAATGTGTCCCAAACACAAAGTGGAAGCAATTTCGTTTTGAGGATAATTTGAGGAAAAAGCTAACAGAAAATAAGAAAGACTTCAAAGAAAAAAAAAAGAAAAAAGGGTAATACGTGAAATAAAAACATGAGTGGAGGAATGGGGGAATGGAGGATCTTTTGATCCAACAAAGGCGTTTTGGAAAATCTTTAGGCAATGAGTAAGCCAGAAAAACAAAACAACAAGAATTGAGAGGAAAACAAGGAAAACAAGGAAAACACGAGGAAAAACGAGGAAAACGAGGAAAGCTACGAAAGGTAGGAAAACTCTGGCTGCTCCGCGGGGGAAATGCAGAACACACAGAAAAACAGGAAATGGGTGGGGGACTCGGGCAGAAGCAGTGGCAAATGTTTCTGACTCCGAGAAGCATTTTTTAAATTTATGTGCATAATTTTTTTTTATTTCGCTTCGTTTTTTGGCTTCTTCCGAAAAGACACAGACATACGCAAAGAACACAAACACGAAAAAATGGGGCGTGGCTTTCAATTTATGCAAACAATAGAAACCCAATCGAAGGACACGACAGAAAGGAGGAGGAGGGGGGGGCAAAACATTTTAAACTTTTAGCAACGTTTTTGTGATGAAGAACATTTACTAGAAAATTCAACGATGATGATTGAAATTTACACATAGGAGGGGGTGGCATGCACAAAGGCGTGGCGAGGCGATACAAATGCAACGGCAGGAGCCATACAAGAAATAAAGAAATTAGCAACAGGAGCAACTGTTTCCACTAGAAATACTATTAATAATAATTAATAATAAACTATCAAAATTGTTTTTCCACATACAGGGGTTTGCGCATGAACGAAGCGATTGTGTAGGGGGCTTTCCCCCTTGTAATAATAATATAATTGATATTATAATATAATATTATTAATATAATAATAAAATAATATAATTAATAATATTTATATAGTGCTAGAAATTCTGTTATCTATTTGTCTTTCCTCTCCTACTCTCGCTTAACCCCGCTAAGCGCTCACAACGCGCTTAAAATTGTGCTATACTTTTGTACTGCATTCTCTCTCTCTCTCTCTCTCTCTAACTGTGTTTGTGTGTGTGTGTGTGTAGCGAACATTTTTGTGTTTGTGTTAGGCACTTTTTCAACAGTTTTTAAAATTGCATTCTGAAGTGCTGAAGAGAGGTAGAGAGAAGAAAAGAGGTATATACAAAAAGAGATGCAGAAAAAGGTGTGAAGCGAACTAGAAGGGCAGCGCAGCAAGCAGAAGAAACTTTTTGCAAGCACACACCTTCCCACTCCCTTCTCCCACTCTCCCTCTCTTGTACATACATACATATGTACGTATAACGGTTAATAAGTCGTGAGGCGCGAAACAGCGGAAGAGAGTCAGCTGAGAGAGTCAAAGAGAGGGAGGCTAACGGGATAGAAGAGTGTCAGAAAGGAAAAGCACCACTAGAAAGAGAGACTGAGATAGGTACTGAGATAAACATACATATATATATATATCGGGGTGCAGTGGGTTGGAATGGAATGAGCTGTGCCCCTGTTCTTGGCGAGCACAATTAACAGCTGTAAATCTTCGCTTTTCTCTGCTTCTGGCTGATGTGATGACAAATCAATGTCGTCCGAGGGCCATCGAGAGATTTAAATTTAGCAATATACATATCTCAGGGGGAGAATGCGGGAACATTTCAAAACAAATAAAACCGCACTCGCGAGAGTGTAGTAGAAAGGGAACCAAAACAAGGGGTCTGTCTATCTGTCCGTCCGTCTTCATGAGCGCCTAGATCTCAGAGACAATAATAGCTAGAGCAACCACACATTATATCCAAGCTCCTGTGATATCAATTCAATTTTGCCATGCCGCCTTCCAAAAATAAATCGTAGGCTCACATATAGATATACGGACCGAAGACCTTGTATAAGGTTCAGACCGTTCCCCCTCGTTATACCCGGTACTCGAAGAGTAAAGGGGTATATTAGATTTGTGCAAAAAATGGATGTGTCTAACACCCAGAAGGAAGCGTTTCCGACCTTATAAAGTATTTATATTCTTGATCAGCATCAATAGCCGAGTCGATATAGCTATGTCTGTCTTTCCGTCCGTCCGTCTGTCCGTCTGTCCGTCTTCATTAGCGCCTATAGCTCAAAGACTATAAAAGCTAGAGGAACACAATTTTGTATCCAGACTCCAGTCCTATCGCACTGCTACAAGTGTATTTTAAAATTTCGCCCCGCCCCCTTCCGCCCACTCAAAGGACGCAGAATCATAGAGAATGAGCATATCTATCAGAGTGTTGAATCTGGATCAGATCGGATCATAAATATAGCCACAATGAAGAAAACCATTTCGAAATGCATCGTTCCCTCTCGCTCTCTCTCACACACCGGGGTGGGTGCTATGCCCATTCGTCCAGATGAGCGCCTAGATCTCAGAGACTATAAGAGCTAGAGCAACCAAACTCTCTATCCATGCTCCTGTGATATCACTTCAGTACAAGTGTATTTCAAAATTTTGCCACGCCCCCTTCCGCCCCCACAAAAGATGAAAATCTACAATTTTGAAGATACGGGAAAACCAAAAACGCAGAATCATAGAACCATATCTATCGGAGTATTGAATCTGGATCAGATCGGATCATAAATATAGTCAGAAGGAACAAACGAAATTTCAGTGGCCTTCCAAGCGCAGACTCATTCCCTCTCTATCTCGCACACAGCCGTGTATGTGTATGTAGGAAGTAGATTTAGACATGTAGAAAAGACAGATGTAAAAAACGTATGTAAACAAAAATGGAAACATCTAATATATAAAAATCTCCGAAAAGGTTGACTTGATTTTTTTTTTCTTTTTTGGCTAAAACTAAATTTATCCCTTTTGCGAACATGTAATAACGTAATTTATTACAAGCTCACATACATATATACTGACTGAGTATCGGGTATAAAATAGAGCCGCGGCGGTAGACGCGGCTCACAACGTTCCCTCTCGTTTTTTTTTAAAGTTGCTGTTACATCCCACAGCAATTTTCATGCAATCCATCCACGGGGCTAATGTTCTGGGTAAATGCTTCTATTGATGGAAGTGCAAATGGAAATGAAATTCACTTCAAGCTAATATAATGGATGGATTTCCAATGATGTGTTTGTATGTGCATTCCAGTGATGTGTGTGTGTGCATTCCAGTGAAAAATAATGTTTATGGATGCGATGTTTATTAAAAATACAATTATGAATTCCCTTGCAAAGGCTTAGGCTCCCCCACATTTTCATGTCTTTCAATCACACAATTCTTGGAAACCAAGGGAATATATTGGACAATATAAATGCTCTGGCATTATGGCAACTAAAATTCCCTGAAAGCCTCCGCCATCGCCCCCGCCACCGCCAAGGCCTGTGCTTGGGCCTGGTTTTGGGCCTCGCCTCAAAAGTGAAGGCGATGGAAAGTTGTTGGGAGAATGGGATTGAGGAGGAAGGGGGGATTCTCTTTCATTCTCTCTGCCGCACGGACCAACGCTGACTCGCCTTTTGCTAATATTGTTTTATGGCCATACAATATTACCATTAGATAAATTGCCATTTTGGGGGAAGGACGAGAGGCGAAGCAAGGGGAGAAAGAGAGAGAGAGAGCTGTTGAGTAGGATGAGGAAACCAGTAGTGGCCGCCGCCACGTTTCAAATTACTTTCTTTATTGATTTCTTCTTCCATGAGTTTAGTGCTCCACATGCATTCCAATGTATTTCGATGCTGCTCCTGCTGCATTTATTGGATGTCTATGTACATTGTACACCCAGCGACAAAAATAAAGCCGCAGTCTGCCCAACAGCTACTCGATTCGTCTATTTTTTTTAGTTCAGAGTCAATAAATCAATTCCTAACAAAAGTACATACTATATTTTTGGATATCGTATTCAAATAACTAAAAAAATATTTTCACAAATCACACTTTTTCTATTTTTTTTTTTTTACCAGTTAATTAATATTTTGTGGTACCAATCTTGGCAATGGTTTAAGGAAAGATCGTGTTATATAACGAGCCTCAGGATCGATTTAAAAATTATGTTGAGATAGCATCAGAAATCAGGCAAAACGGAAAATTATATTGTTGCCACAGCACTGTCATACACGTGTACGCGTGCGTCAGCAGCAGCGCACTTCCCTATGCACTGTGCACTATGCACTCTGCGCTATACCCTTTCCCTCCGCCAAAGTACGTGAGGGGAAACAGACGGACCAAATTCTTTGTCCACACTTCAACCCCGCACGAGAGAAGAAAAAATGCATCTACCCGTGTACCATCCTTCCTCTCCCTCCTCACTCTCTTGAGAAGTTCAGTTCTCTCTTGCCTTTTTCTGTGGCATGTAATATATTTTATGACGCATTTTTATGATTGCCACAAGAGAGGTAGAGAAAAAAAAAAAAGAATTTAATGCATTTTGTTGTCAAATGAGTTTTATGGTCGTTTTCAAAAAATAAATTTCCTTTGTTTTCAAGTTGGGTTTTTGGATTTTATTATTTTTTGGTCTATTGTGGCGTCCATCCAGTATTTGATTGACATTCCAATACCCATTCGAGCTTTGAACTTGAATCCCAAACCAAACAATGAGCTCTTCTTAATGAGGGAATAATATAGGACTGTATGGTAAATATGATACATATAGGTATGTATGACTTACTTGAGTAATGCAAATTTGTAAAAGTTGGAATAAAAAACTTACCTAAAATGAGAACGAAAAAAAGTGGAAAGAAATTTATTGCTTTTGTGTCGAATAACGGAAGAACTATTAATACGATAGATGAATCTCATCCGAGCAGATATCATTGGAGTGGAGTTCCTCTAACGAACATGCCACACAGAAACACAGACCCACCGTTCGTATGTCCGTGTGTTTGTGTGTGTGTGTGTGTCGTGTCGTGTTCTCCCTCCAATTCTGTGAACAAAAGTTAAATTAAAAATATTTAAACTTCGAGAAAAACTCTTCCACCTTCCCGTTTACCCTATCCCCTCCCTGCCCCTTCATTCTATCCAATGAGAGGATGAACCCCACACGCATGCACACACACTTTAGTGAGTGAATGGAATGGTGTCTACAGACAATTAAATACCCTACACAGCACACAACACACAACATAAGAAAAAGACTTGACTACAACATCTGCTGCCTTGGAATACATTATACTCGTGCCCCACAAGTACGGGGCATAAAGTATACTTAACTTGGGATAGGTTGTTGCAGCACGAGAGCGCTGCTATGTTGCCCCAAAGGCATATTGCAACATATTCGCACAGCAGCAACGACAAGAGGCAGAGGCAACGCACGCGGTCTTGACCAGAACCAGTGAGGGGACCATCCGGTTCTCTGTAGGTTCTGCCCCTTCCTCCCCCGCCTCCTTGCTGCACTGTATGCCTCCACTCCACTCAGTCATCGTAAAAATCCCAAACGAAAATTTCATTCTTCTTTTTCTTTAATTTTGTTTTCTTTTTCCTTATTTTTATTTGGGTGCAATGAACGTTGCGTCGCTGCTCTTCTCTGCTCTCAGTGGCAGAGACAAAGGCAGAGGCAGTGTGCGCATGCGTGCCAGCAGTAGCAACAACAACAACAAAAACAGGAGGAGGAGCAGAGGGCGGGAGCGGGAGCGGGAGGGGGACGGGGATCGGTAGGGAGGAAGCAAAAAAACGAATTAAGAGGAGGATGAGCAGAAGGAGGAATAATAACAAAAACAACGACGACGACGACAATGTTGCTACAGAGATAAATAATATTTTACGGGATTTTCGTCGGTAGAAATGGTACTCAATTGGAACGGAATTGGTATATTACGTTGGAATATTGGAATATGATTGGAACTGTGTGGGGAACCGGTGGATACAAAAATTATTAGAAAGGGATAAGGATAGGTGGACCCAAGGAACACGAAGACTATTATTTGGGTATTTCTACCCGAGAGAGAGAGAGCGAGAGAGAGAGACTCAATCTGCATCCTTTATGCTGTGGCTCTCCCGTGTGCACGGCCCACTCCTGCTCCTCCTTTGATTGCTATTATCTGGCCATCTGCTGGTTTGTTTTTTCTTTTTGCGGTTTAATTTTGTTAATGAGGCAACGGAACGGCTGAGGCCGAAGCAGAGGCAGAGGCTCCCACTATTTGCAGGAGGCTCCAAAACTCCAAGCAGCAAATCAATATACATAGGGGGAAATTTGAGGGGACAAAAACCAGAAAATGAAGCCAGACAGCTGCAAAGGATACATAGGATACACAGGGACCACGGGATGGAGTGGGATGAAATAGGACGGGACGGGACGAAAGACAGGTACTTGAGGTTCGGTTATCGGTATCCTGTTATGCCATTGATCCTGTCTGCTTCGATCTCGCTTTGCCGTTCCATTGTACCCACTCCCTTTTCTCTGTGTTGCTGTAATCCGAGACATATCCCTCTCTCTCTCTCTCTCTCGCTCTTTCCTTCCCTCCCTTCTTCTCGTCCTGTTCCTTCGAGGACAATGCTTTGGCTCTCATCATGGCTTATGAAGGATCTCTGGACCTCTTTTGAGGACCTGCCACAATTACGCCTTGCGCCTGCCTCTTGTTTTCAGTTTTTACAACGTAGGAGGAGGCAATTCTGATATAGGATATACATATACATAAGTATGTAGATAGAGATGACAGATGGAGAGACAGTGTGAAGAGGCAGGAGGCAGGGGCAACCATCAAATGCTAATGAATTGCATTGAAATTCCTTTAAGAGTTCTCGGAAAATCGCAATTTTTCCCCTCCTACAAAGCACTGTTGCCAAATTTCACATGGGATAAGCAGAAAATTCCCGCAGCTGCTGTTGCTGCTGCCTGGCAACAAGAGCCATCAAGTGCGTGCCTCATGTGTGTGGCATACATCCACACATACATAAGAGATTTTGTTGTATGGTCGACACTTTGTTGCAACATTCAAAGCATTCAGAGCAGAGACGAAGAGCTGCACCAATTGGTGCCTAGTGTCCCGTTCGCAGCTCTGAACTTTTATTACGCCAGAAGGAAATCAAAGGGAAAATTCAATTCGATTCGTTATACAATGACACATTGTTCTTCTTCAGGCTCTCCGCTCTCGCTTTCCTCACCCACAATCTCCCCCTTTACTGCATTTTCCACTTAATTTTCTTTCTCCAGCTTGGTTTTTTGTTTCAAATTTCCAGTACTCGATGCCCTTAAAAGGAAGCCAGGAATGGAGGAATAGAGGAATAGAATGGAGGGAATAGAAGGAAATGGAAAGACACACAAAGGATATTCTTGCTCTGCTCTCTTGGCATCCTGATCTCCTGCTGTTTCTTAATGTGACCCTTTGGTGGCCTTTCTCTTCTTCTTTCTTCGAGTCCCACTGTTCGTCATCCATTTTCTTTCACTATCTGCGCTGCTCTGCTCTGTTCCCTCTCCTCCCGTTCGGCCGCTTTCTTCTGATCCTCTCATTGTCAGGATGTTTTTGCCACTGCCACTGCCACTTTTCAAATGCCATTTTATCATTTTCCTCTGCTCCTTTTTACATTTTTTCACTTGTTCCACACTTCCGCCTGCGCCTCCTCTCCCCCCCTTCCCCACCGCCACGTGCATTCTCATACTCTACTCGGAAAGTCTGTGACGCATTGACGGCTCGTTCGGCGCCAAAGCAACGCACACACACACACACACAGCTTTTGTTGCACCCAACAGATGAACAAAAGGTGGGGAGGCAGAAAGGGGCACAGTGGAGAGGAGGAGAGGCAGGGGGCGGGGAGGAGCTACAGGCTTTTGTTGTGTGTGCATCGTGTTCCGTATGTTCCGTAGCGATATATCAAGATCATACATCAATAATGACGGAATGACGGAATGACAGCCAACGCCGTGACTCAAATGAAATATGCAAAAAAAAAACACAGAAAATAATATAAAAACCACACAAAGGGACAGCCAGAGACAGGGAGAAAAAGAGAGGGGGTTGGGGAGTGGGAGGGGGAGGTGGGGGCAAATGACAAATGAAATCAGGTGTGGAGCAGCTACCTTTTATGGGCGTGAGGCAGGGACAAATATCTGAAATATAAAAGTTGCATAGCAACAGAATAACAGTGGAGTGGAATGGAGTGGATACGACTATGGAATACCCTCTCTTTTAACAGATTTCAATTTGAAGTGCATTTTAATGGATTTGAAAGGTTAAATATATAATAATAATAAGGAAATTGTGGGAAACCATTGCTTTACCTTCACTTTCAAGTAAACATACATACACAATGCTCATCCCATCCCATCCACCTCTACCCGCTTAAAACGGACAGTCGGACAGACAGGTGGACAATTGGACAGACCGTGCAATGGCCATAAGGATAGGCATAAGCATATGCCTATTCCCGTGTCTGCTCATTTGTCAAAAGAGATTAGAAAGAGGCAGTGCCACAGCGCCACAATGGCTGGAGAGGGAAGGAGGAGTGAGGGAGTGATGACTCAAAGCTCAAAGCTGCAACAGAAGAATCTGCAGCAAATGCAGCAATAAAGAATAGGAAGTATTTCCAAATTGTGGAACGAGAATGGGAGTCCGAGTGCGTGTGCGTGTGCGTGTGCGTGTCCCCTCCCCCTTACAGGAGAGGAGAGGAGAGTGCCACAATTAATGCATCTGTCTAATTATCAGGTTGACAGTAGAACACAGGGGGAGCAGAGAAGATATGGAAAGAGGAGGAAGAACAGCATGGTCAGAGGAGAAGGAGAAGAGGAGGAAGAACAGCATGGTCAGAGGAGAAGGAGAAGAGGAGGAAGAACAGCATGGTCAGAGGAGAAGGAGAAGAGGAGTCAGCTGAGTCAGATCCTCTCCATTTGGCGCCAGGGAAAACCATTTTCAAATACTCTTACACTCGGGTAAATATCAAAATATGAAGCTGCAGTAGAGCCGTACATATAAGGCATTCTCTCAGAAATTACCGCTGGAACTGGGAGCAGGGAGCTGGGAGCAGGGAGCTGGGAGCCTGTGTGTACCGCCATAGAGGTTTTTGTAGAATTTTAATTGAAATGTCAAAAGCGTTTAGTGGCAAGCACACACACACACACAAACGATTATCCGTGTGGCATGGGGCATGTGGATGTGGATGCGGACGATGATGATACAGCAACCAAAACGCGACTCCATGCGGCGGCAGGCACTGCGGCACAAAACTCCTCTGATTGTGTGGCATTATTGGGGTTAAGAAAATATGTTAAGCTGCAAGACGATGAGAGCCCGCAGACATTTTACAGTTGCAAGTTTTGGCTGCCTCCAGCCTCCTGCCAAGGCCTGAAGAAAGAGGTTCTTCGTTATAGCCTTTACCCAAAAAAAAAGAAGAGGATACCATGGATACAGGGAAAAACTTGTGCCTGAACACGGGGATTACCAAGGATAATACATATAGAAATATAGGAATGTATCTGCTATGAATCCTATGGGAAGCCATGGGAAGCATCCATCTATTGGTAGCCAAAAGAGCATAGAAGATTAAATGCAACCCTAGGCTTATGCTATTGTTGCCTTAGATATTTTCTCTGCTTTGTTTAAAACCTCATTTAGCATAAACAGCAGCAGCACAGACAGTGGTAACAGAAGAGCCACAGAAGCAGCAAACAGCAAAAACAAAACAGCAGAAGCAGCAGAAGGGGCAACAACAGTAAGCGGCAGCAAGCGAGAGGCAGTAAGAGCCAGGGCCCAGACAATGGCCGTAAGTTACAGTCGCTTCTGGTGCCTTGCCCCGTCTTTTACTCTGATGTTGCAGCTGCGCTGCAAGAGGAGGAGGAGCAGGAACAGTCAGCCGGCCTTTGGTGGCAGCCACACATTTAACAGCTCGCACGATTTTCTGAGTTTTTTTTTCTCCGTTGCAGCTGAGTGACTTGTGCGCCAGTGTCGTGCCAGGAGGAAGAAAAGCGTTTGCTTTTCCATTGTGCTAAATAATGCGAGCTAGTTGCGAGAGTTTTCCAACGCCGCAGAAAGCGGAGTTGGGAGTACGGAGTTGGGAAGGCGCCTCATCCAGCACCCATCCCCCGCCGTGACACGGTGCAGATCAGTGTCCTGTCAGTGTCAGATCAAAAGAAAGATCCGAGTGTCAGTTTCAGGTGTAGAGAGTGCAGAGTGGAGATCTTTAATTAGCGCACGAATATCTGCAGGAACTCTTTTTCTATCAATCTCTCTCCCAAAAATGGCAAAGAGAATCGGCAACGAAATCTCCGATGGGACTCCGAACATTCCTCTATTTTCTATCTTTATTTGTATTCTCCTCTTTCTCTTTATTGAGTTAATTCTTTAGCTTTTAGCTGTTTTTCCTTTTCTGTTTCCCTTCGCAAATGCATAAATTCTGCCACACTTTCTGTCTTTAGGTCCCTCCTCTCTTTTCTGCCCCCTTTGTCTGTCTCCCCGAGGAGGAAAATTCTCTGTCGTTTGAGGCGAAACTTAATTAGTTTCCTCTCTGGTTAAAACCCTGCCCCCTTTTTGTCTCTCTCCTCCACATTTCCCCCCGCTAGCTATGCTCCCCTCTTCTGCCCTAGAGGGAAGCAACTATTCACCCGTGTTGTAGCTTCATTAGGTTCTCGGGTTCTCGAGTTCGGGTTCAAGTAGACCTGACCACTGCCACTGCCACCGCCAAGGCCACCGCCTCAGGGCGAACCCTTCTGTGTACCGAATCACCCTGCCCTGCACTGCCCTGCCCTCCCCTCCTGTAGCACCCGTAGCTGCCAGAGTGCCTGTCTATTTCAGTTCTCCAATGCACTTTACGACCAATGGAGCAGCAGCAGAAGCAGCAGTAGCAGAGGAGTGGAGTTGTGTTTCTGTTGGCCAACACACACGATGATTTATTTGGCACACACACAGAGATGGAAAGAGGGGGAGGGGGAAGAGGTAGCTACCTGCCGCCTGCTTGAAGAACAAATATCTCCTATCGCTAGTATCCTCGAACCTCAAACTCAAAACCCAATGGAAGCTTTTTACGTTTTGGTGGCACATTTGTTGGCTATTATTTTTCATTTGGAGCACAGCACGCAGGTTACAGGGGGATGTGGGGGATGGGGAATTCTACTCTGGACAAGTGCAAATTATTTCATGATACACATACACACACACACACACATAGATACAGACGCATATGTGGTGGAAGAGAGAGAGGAAGAGAAGGGGGAGGAGGACGAGTAGGAGTAGGAGTAGGTGCCTTGGTGGTGCTGCAAGCATTATTCCTACAGAGGAGTCGCCCCCAGCCCCAGCACTCCCCTCACCACTCTGCTTGCCACTGCCACACTTTGTTACTTGATACCACGAAAGCCCTATAGAGAGATATATAGAGAGAGAGAGAGAGGGAGAGAGAGAGAGAGAGAGAGGGAGAGAGAGAGAGAGAGAGAGGGAGGGAGAGAGTACCTCCGGAGAAAGAAAAGGACAAGCAGGAGTGCCACATAGAGGGACGGGACACAAAATAAACTTCAGGGATACGTTTGCGCTGCACAGCTTGAACCGAAGCGTAGTAGAAAGCATCAGCAGCAATTCAAGTGAACTAAGCTGCTGGCCATGCCACATGCCACAGCAGGAGCAGGAGCACCAACACGAACAGGAGCAGAGGAGCAGCCGCCACACGCAGAAACATATGGCAGATTGTATCTGTATCTGTATCTGTTGTATCTGCTGTATCTGCTGTATTTTTTGTATCTGGCGGAGGACGCAATGAAGCTGTAGACAAAATTGCGTGCATAATTTTCTCCTTTTGTCTTCTCTCCCCCGCACCCGCCACCGAAATCTAGGAATAAGTCTTCTTACAAAAACAAAAAAAAAAAACCGGAATAAAATAGAAGTCTACCTGAAGGATACAGGACAGAGGACATGTGTGCGTGTCAGAGAGAGCGAGAGAACCCTGCTACATGCTACCAGAGTTCAGCAGGAGAGAAAGCAACGTTGCCACATTTCAATGACAACAACAAGAAGAATTAGAGATTGGAGGAAGCAACAAATATTGCGTGGAAAAAGGACATCAAACGAGAGGATTGGATATATTCGTACATACAGAAGCTATAGGAGAAAATATAGGCCACAAAAAAATGGTCCAATCTGATCACCCAATCATATGAAAGATTCCCCACTACCCGTCCCAACAATTCGGAATACACATCTTTGTTGCAGCCACAAAATGTAGCCCCCAATATAAATTCTGCTGTTGTCAAATTTCAACCATATGTTATCCAAAAAATAAAACTTGAACTCTTGACAAATTTCCGAACCCAAAAAAAACAAAACAAAAAAAACTGGTTTCTAAATTCCCACGAAAAAATAAAAGAAATCAATTTCCACCCTCAACCCCCGAAACGACGAGACGAGACTATCCGCAATTAATTTTTGTGTAAGGAAATCTCAAGGAAAAACTTGATGAAAACTCGTAAACCAATTGCTGGCCCTTTGCTCTGGTCTACCCCTTCCTTCGCCTCCTCCAATCAATTTGGGAATGGGGGAAATGGAAATTCAAGGGAACTATCCCCTCCCCATTGCATCGATAGAGCGCTGCGAGTACGAGTCACAGGAAAAACAGTATCAGGATAATTATTCAAACACTTTTAAAGTCAAACACACAAACCGCTCTCTCTCTCTCTCTCTCTCTCTCACCTTCCTTCTACCTACCGTTCGCTCGCATATGAAAATGGCTTCCCTCTGCTGTAGAAGGAAAACGTTGAAAATTGAAAATGTTTTAGAAAAACTTTGTCCGTTGCTGCAACTGAGCGAAAAATAGGAGGAAGGAGATCAGATTCGGGTTCAGGGTTCGTTTTTCTGCTTTCTGCTTTCGGGATGATGATGCAGGGGCCCCGCGTCCCTGGGAAGCGAAACGAAACGAAACAGAGAGCAGAGGAGAGGAGAGGAGAAAAAACATATGCGGGATGTGGACCGACACGATAGAGCCCATATCCTGTAAGCGGGCCAGTGTGTGTGTGTGTGCGTGTGTTAGTGCCAGACAGAAAATACTCTAAACACAGAGCGAAGGTTGTTCAACCACCAAAAACCATCATCATCGTCATCAGAAATCGCAGCGAGGAAAAGAGAGAAAAGAAGAGCAGAGCAGAGCAGAGGAGAGCAGACCCCGGTGGAACAGCAACAACATCAGAGAGCAGCAGCTGTTCCTTCGTTCTACCAGAAATAGTGGATGGAATGGAATGGAATGAGAATATAAAGAACTATTCTCCTCCTGAACTGCTTTCGTTTCCAAAATATAGGTATATATTTTTCGGTGGTTGGCAAAAGTATTTTATGCGGGACTCAGGGAACTTTGATGCTGTTGCTGTTGCTGTTGCTGCTGCTGCTGCTGCTCTGCGTGGAGTTGCGTCGCGTTTGAGATTAGCGAAGATTTGCGACCCGATCAAAAAAAAAAAAAAAAAAAACATAAACCGGAGGCAAACAGACACTCTGATGGAAGGTCGACGCATGAAATACCCTTCAAAAAAATGTAGCACACATTTAAGCTATTTTCAGTACAGGAAATTTAAATGGAAATGCTCTTAAAACCCTCTCTTAGTTTTCCTTTAGTATAACATTTCATGGTCCATAATGGTCCGTTTATGCTGCCCTTCATTCCCTGCTTCAGCCGAGCTTCAGCTTCCATTCCATAAGATTGTCACAGTAAAGTCACAATTCTTTCAGGGTAGAAACAGAATGAAGCCAAGAGCCCAAAAAATAACAGCAGCGCAGTCAAGACTTTAGCTAGAAGGTAAGTGAGTGAGTGAGTTAGGTGAATAAGTGAATAAGCCAAAAGCCTAGACCAAAGACTTCTTTCGAGAACACGACTGGGACGAACGACGTGCAACAACACCTTGCCCAAGAGGCTGTGCGGCTCACTGACCAGAGAGAACTCCAGACCCATAGCCAGACCCAAACTCCAGACGCAGTTGGGGAGGCCAGTTCAGGTCTGCAGGTCCCAGGTTTAGGCCACAAGTCGTGCAGGAAGCAAGTTTGAATGCATCCAAAAGGTTTACACTGTCGTTTTTTTTTTTCCATCGGTCACTGGTCGCTGGTCTGGTCCGCTTGTCGTTCCACTGTCCGGTCGTCCGTCTGGTGTCTGGTGTGTCTGCCCGCGTGTCCGCTCGTCCCTCTGTCCGTTTGCCTCTCTGCTGCCTGTGCCGCTTCTCCGATTCTTCCAAAAACCAGTTGCAGGTAGTTTAAAGTAAACTCCAACGAGATCGTCTTTGCTCGTCTTTTGGGATGCCTTATAGCACATATTTCTTCTTCTTCTTCTTGCTGATGCTGCTGCGCGAAGGGAAGGGAAGGCGACTGCGGATTAGCCAATATACACACACCAACACACATAGAAATAAATAAATAAATGTATATACATACATACATACATATGTATATCTATATATCTATAATTTTTCGTTGCTTGACTCTTTGGGTCTGTTGGGTATCTGGATATCTAGATATCTGTATCTTTGTATCTGTGTTGTGCTGCTCTGTGCTGGTGCATTGGGAGAAATTAAATTCGAAGAACTTTTCGTCTAGGATTAATTGGTTAAATTTTTGTTGTTCTCGTATCCAGTCTTCTCCCGTTCCTTTGGAATGGAGTGCCATTTCTCGGAAACAAATTATAAATAGAGTAATCTAACATTGGGCATCGATTTCGGAAGTTTTATGACAGTGCATTAAAAGCACTCATTCCAAAGGGGTTCCAAAGTGGCATTCCTTCAGTACAGTATGCAGTATGTAGTACAGAAAATCATATTCAAGTGTATGTATAATATTTAATTTGGAAATAGGAGTAGATAAAGATAAATGTTTAAAAGTCCCTTAATCGATTGCCAAACTTTATGTTTAAGAATACTATTTTTTAATCGAAACTTTCCTTCCAAAATTTCCAATCCAGTCGTAGCCGTAGTTGTAGTGCTGCAACAAGACAGGGGCGGCTCAAAATTGTACAAGCCACTTTTCTAGCACCCAACAGTTTTCTATTTTACTTTGACTGGTTCCCAAACTTCAGTCGAAAACAAGGGAACTACTTAACTACTAACTCACGATTCCCGGTACCTTTTTGGGTGTAATTCCCCCTCCCCAACCTTCCCTCCTTTGGGCACTTCCTTCCGCATCTGCGGACCACGCTTCACCTGCTTTTCGCTCTGTCTCTCACTCCACTTCCACTCCCCAAAAGGAACCATAAACAAAAATATAAAAAAAAAACGAAACACGAAAAACGACCACAAAAACCAAGCCCTAGTCCTGGCCTAGGCCTCATGGACTGCATTGTATTTCATCTGTGGAACAAGTTTGACTTTTCGATTTTTAACATTTCGAAATTTGGCACTTAAATTTAACGCTTGATTGCATTCCGCTGTGGACCCAGAACATATCAGAGGGGTGTACGCGTACAACCAGGTAATACATAGAACTTCTCTATTGCCTACTATTCCACTACTATGTATATTCCGCTCCCTTTTCTGTGTTTTAATATTTTTCTGTCGCATACTCCGTTCGTTCGTTCGTTCAGTTCAGCGGGTTTCTCCGGACTTTCCAGGCACCAGGACGGGCTGGACTGGGCTGGACTGGGCTGGCTTTTTCTTCTGGCTTCTCTCTTCCTAGTTTGCCTTTTATTGCGACTTGTTTTTGTTTTTACTTCTTTTGAGGGCTCGCTCCTCCACTTGTGGCTCTTCTTTGGGCCGCCAAAACCCCCACCCGCCCCCACTAACCTCGGCACTCAAGGTTTGCTAGTTTTTCAGTGGCTTCCCTTCCACCCCCATCACAGCCTCATAGACTTCCTCTTCTTAGCCCTCGTCCAGTCCACTTTGCGTTCGTTTTGAATATTTTGCCGGAAATGCCGTTTTACACGTGAATGAAATTGTGCGGTGCAGCGTTGCAAGTTTTCACTTGAGAACAGAAATACATATAGCCGAACCGTTACATGTAACCTCAATTTAAGCAACTATTAATGTACAACATTACTTAATCTCTGCACAAAAATGCAAATCAAAATAAAGGGAAACCAAACAGAGAGGAGAGAAGAGAAAAGCAGAACAGAGCAGAGTAAACGGATAAAGGGAGAACGTGGAATAGAGAGTCAGAGTCAGAGAGGGTAAGAAATTTATAGAAAAATCCACCCTCGGGGCCCAGAGCTGTAAAAACTGCACAAAAGGCACAAAATGACGAGGACACACGGGAGTGGAGTACTACCACATGACGGACGGGATGTGGACAAGGACGGAAGGACGGGATGAGGATGTTGCTCTGTTGATGTTGATGTTAATGTTGCCGTTGACGTAGCCCTGCGCAAAACAACAGCAACAAGAAAAGAAATCAAAAGGGTTACAAAATCAAAAGCACGCGGCGGCCTAAGCAGCATAATACAACAGTGCCATCGTAGAGAAGGTTGCTGAACCCCCGAAGAGCCCGGAGAGCCCGGAGAATGGGCTAGAATGAATCCGAAACCAAATGAAAGAGAGCAAGGGTCTATAGACCGACCACCGATAGATCGTTCCTATGGCAGCAGCATATGAACGAACCCACAAAATGAATGTAATAGAGTTTTAGAATTCACTTACCATACTACTCCGAATGCACCATAGCCGATGGGACGATCCGGCTGGACATCCTGCGGCACCGCTGGGGGCTGGTAGTACGGGGCCGCTGCGGCCAATATTGCGCTGGCGCCCTGTGGCGCACCACCGGCAGCACCACCCTGTACCAGTGACATCGAAACGCTCATTGATGGACTACGGTGGCGAGTGGTTTAAATAGTTTGAGCAGCTGCACTCGCAGTGTCGCTGATTCCGATTCTGGTTCTGGTTGCTGTTGCTGGTTGCCGTCGCTGGAGGCAGATGGAGCTCAGTGGAGTGCGTGCTGGTGGAAGAGATGCTGGTTGCTGGTGGCAGTGTCGAGTGTCGTTGGCGGTGTCTGGGGTGGTGTCCGTGGCAATGGTGGTGGTGCCTGATGATTTGATGTGGGAGAAATGATGCTGCTTGCTCAATGGATGCCGCTGGGGGCCACGCTGGCCGCCATTCAATTGTGAGCCATTTATTATTTTCCTTTCTTTCCTCGCTTTGCGTTTTTGCTTTTTTTTTACCGTTGTTGACGTTTTGTTCACACTTTTTCGTTATAGATTATTTAAATGAGAGCTGAGGACATTTTAGCAACTGAAAAAGCGCAGAGAGATTAAGAGAGAAGAGACTTAGGGCATTGATAAGCAAGAAAAGAAGAATAGCTACAACTTCGGGATCCGAAGCTTACAAAATTTCCCTCTGAGAGAAGGAATTTTGAAATTCCTTTAATTGGCATTTCTTTTGTTTGGGATTTCAGTTTTGGTGGCAAAAACGGGAGAGAGCGGGAGAGAGCAAAAAAGTGCCGTTAGCTGCTGGCGGACTGCCTGACTGCCGGGGCGCGTCCGTGTATTACATTGTAAGTGTGTGTGCGCGTGAGTGAGATTTTTGTGTGTGCCTGGGCTGGCTCTGCCCTGCGCGTGGCCGTGACTGCAAAAACGCGCTCAGTAATTCCTCCTCACCTCAAATCCAAAATAAGTTAAACATTTTCCTTTAAATTTGGGCAATCATTAATTAAGAGTCGTCTCTCTCATCTCCCGCACTTGACAGTTATGTGCTGCTGACGCCAGCAGAGACACAGAAAAAAAAACACTCAAAGCATTGAAACAAAAGAAAAAGCTCAAGCTAAATTCCCAGGCCTAAGGAAATAGTTTTTCTGGCTAATTAAACATTGTTTTGGGATAGCTTTTCTTTTTGAATTACCTTAAAATATGCACGTTTACTTCAGGGCGACAGCGACGTCGGCAGCGGTTTTTTGATGATGCCGACTGAGGTGACTCTTCCTTGTGTGCGTTTTAGTATGTTGGATGTTGGGGAAGGGGCGCGGGTGAGGATTTAAAATATCGCAAGCACGCTGCGAATGTGTGAGACAGATTTGGCGATAACAAAGTATAGAAGAGACGCCCAACCGTAAATTGAAACTTTTTATTGCAATTATTGTTGCAGCAGGCGAATACACAAAAAAAAAAAACGCGACGCGCCGAACACTATTTACTACGATTGCTGCTGGGTTCTCACACTTACACACATTGGCACATATATACTCGTATATATGTATGTAGCAAACAAACAATTGCCTGGGTCACGTTTCTCTGGCTCTTTTAATATCGCATTATCAATGCAGCGGCGCCTCCAACTTTTTCGACCACACGCGGGCGTCTCGTCTTCTAACCGTAATTCTGCTTTCTGGACCGCGCGGTTGTTTCCAATCCGAATTAAACTATCTTTGTGTCTCTCTTGCTCTCTCTTTGCACAAGTTTACACAGTTTTCTTCAAAAATTTTCAAACGCCGCACATTTTGTTCTCTTTTTGTACTTTGTTTCTGTTTTCTGTTCCTCTTTCAAGCGATAAGAGACACTGACGAGCAAACTATAGTACTGTACACTTCTATTGTACACTAGCAAAAAATTTAATTTTCAATTTGTTTATTCGACGACGAGCGCAGCAGTAACGACCCAACCGCGCAGCTCGAAAAAAAATTGTTTTGTGATTTTGCGAGCAAAGACACAAAGACAGAGATGCAGTGTGACCGCGGTCTTAATTTGTCGATAAGATATACGGTGTGACCGTAATTTTACCGATGAAAAACAGCGTTAAGCCTTGAAAAAAAGCACTGTATGGAAATTCTTCTTGTGGATCCATCGTATCCTTCGATCCATCCTTTCAAAAAACCTCGTTATCTGTCATCTAAACTGCGAAAAAATTCTACAAGTTTCATAATTTTTGTGGAAATGTTGGCCTAAAATGGGTTAATCCTTCGTCCACTATCGAACATCATATTGCTCGATTTTCTTACTCGTTAAATAGAAACCTTCAGAACTGAACATATAGTTTTATTCGATTGAATTAATTTTCAACAAGATTGGCTAACTTTAAAGACCGTTTATTGGATTGTTTATAAAATTAAATTTGAACAAAGAAGTTCCACAAAAATGTCAATTTTTACATGGCAACTACAAGGTAACTACATATTAGGTACATATGAACTACATATTTAGGGAGTATAGCATTTGTATACCCTATTCTAATTTAATGTTGAAGTTATGTTTTCAAGCTGCCTTGAAACCTAACGATTATTGACTTTTCCTCGTATTAGCATGTTTTTGACCTCATGCATTTAATTAAATTCCTCTATGTATATATATCTCGAACCCGATACATTAGTATCCACAAAATAACCATTAAATGAAACATCTCGATGCAAAAGCCTAGTACTCAGACCAGCAAAAATTTTGCTGGCAAAATTTGCAATATAAAAATACTAGCGACCGAGTGTGACCAGGTGTGCATGCCCTACGGTTACACTGTGTACAAATAAAATCAGTTAAGAATTCAAATTTTGTGTCAAAGCAAGCAGAAATGTTTTATTTGTGGGCGCTGTGGCGCTGAAGGACGACAATGCACGGCTAATGTACCGCAATATTGTATAAATGCATTTTTGCGGAACAGAAATTCAATAAACTATTTTTTATTCCCTATTTATCACCTAAATTTCATCCCTCAACGATTTCCAAGCTTTTCTGCACGTATCACCTGGAATGCATACCTATGAAAATTCACTTACATTTTATAATTACTTGAAATTGTACTCTACTCTCTATTCATCACTGCAGCCACAGACTCCCATGCGCCTCATATCGGCAATTATTTTGCGCGTGCTGGTACCGCCAAAATTTTGCCGGCAAAATAATTGTATCGGTTTCATACGAATATCAACCCTGATTCCTTCCGATATGCATATGATTATCCAAAAAAGGTTATGCAGCCATACTATGGAAGGAATTTATAAAATTTCCCCGCCGGGGAATTGCTGAGTAAGAAGAGTAAGAGATCAACTGTTAAAACTGCATTAACAGTTTCATGTAAATTAACAGGCTGAAATTATCCGTTTTTCTTTAAATTTTTTTTGGCGCGCGTTTTAAATTCTATGTAAGATATAAAGTACGAACAATTTAAAGTAAACAAAAATTTAAAGGCCATATAAAGGTCAAAGAACAAGATCGGCAAGGGTTCAATGCTCTTTGCGTATTTGTATAAATAAATAAATTATTTGGTTAATTAAAAAATTAATCCAAACTAATTTAATGAATATTAAGTATTCATGGTACTATTTGCTGTCCACTAGCAACATTTTAAAGAATGGCCTTGCCGCCCGAATCAGAACAGGAAATACAATACTGGTAACTGTTAGGATTCATAGCCAGATTTTAAGAGAGAAATTCATAGAGAGGTTCGATCGACTCTCTAATCTCTTCATAACCAGAAAATCCAACACATGCAATTTTTTTTGGCTGTTTTTGCCTGTTGTCCGTACCTTTCCATAACCCTGCTGCTCCACCTAACCATTGGCAAGTGTTGCCGTATTCTGTGTAGTATTTTTACAAAATACTAAAATTATTCGGGTTATCGAGAACAAGTATCTGTTTTTGTCAAACAATAGCCGCCAAACCGTTCCTAATGACCATTTGACATTAGACTTTGCTAAATTTGCTGCGAAGAGAGAGATAGCATGATAGACAAAATGCAAAATTAATGTTCGTAGTCGTCTCTAGGCCCGACTCCCGGCTATCAGTCGAATAACTGAGGCCCAATTTTTAACTAAATTATATTTTCCAGCACACACAGCCAGCCAGCCAGCAAATTTGTATCTAAAAAGTATAGCAATCGATAAGCTCTGCCGCAGCGCTGTTCCCAGCTCAACTGGAAAAGCAACTGGACGCATATATCTCACTCGCTCTCACTACATGCTTTTTGAATAAGGCTGTCTCTATTTTTGCAGCTAGTCCAGCTTCAAAGTCTAATTTCATACGGGTATAAACATTTAAATTAAAATTTGATAGATAAAAATCTGATGGCAAGCATCAAAATGGTAACAACAACAACTTAAAAATGTCCACAAAGATTTTTTGGGATGCACTCATTCAAACTTTAAAAGTGCCGCTTGAAAATTAAAGTCGTCAGCACACAATTTTTGTTTGATGGAGCAAAGATAGCTTCACATACATCGGACTCCTCCTTAACATGCTCCATAAACAATTGGGTGCTTGTGGTGAAACTCCCTAGGCATTTGGGAGACCAGCAAAAAATGCTATCGAGAAGAATCAGGAATGATATTCGTATGAAACCGATAAAAATATTCTGCCAGCCGGTAAATTGCTCATTATTTTGACAATTTCTTTAAATTTCAATACAAATTATTTTTTTCCTATCTTCTGCTTACTCACAGCGTTTGTTTACTTTAGCAGCTCGAAAAGCTGACAAAATGATGCGGAAAAGATGCGGCTTAGGTTTAAACGCCTCGCATCATTTTTCCGGACCTTCGACAATGATGCGGCAGTGTAAAAAGCCTATAAGCCACAGTAGCCATACGCACAAGACATAGTTTATATAAGACATTTATTAATATAAATTGATATTTGATTATACTAAATTATTTATGAAGTCGGCTGTCGAGTTTTATTTGAAATCGCATTTTCGATTTTCGCTGTTCGTCGTAGTGAGAGAGATGCAGTGTGACCGCGGCTTTATTGATAAAATATACCGTCTGACCTTAAGAAATATATCGAAAAACACCGTAAATTCCAATGTAGCTATACAATATATGCGTCGACCTTTTCTTTTTTGTGTTTACATTTCGTTGATTTGATAAAATGCAGCCCCTGCAGGAATTTATAACCGACTTGGTGGTTCCCCACCACCGCTGCAACGTGAACATCATCCCCGAACACATCACCATGCTGGAGGGAGCCAAGAGCCGGAAGCAGCACTCGCGAAAGCGCCGCTCCCACAAGTCCAGCACACTGCCCCGCCGCGAGTACGCCCGCCTGGGCCTCAACACGCTGCCCACCCGCCAGATGCGCTATGAGCAGGCCCTGCCCCTCCACCAGCTCTGGCGGGGATATGTACGTGAACACCTGGGCCTGCGGGAGGGTGCCCAGGTGCCTGAAGTCCACGAGCCGCGCTACGAGGAGTTCAGCAAACAGTTAGTCAAGCTGGACCTGCACGGTGCCAGGCTGCAGGTGATCCAGTCCAAGTGCAAGACTCTAGAGGGACTCGCGGGCATATGTGTGATGGACACGAAAAATGTGCTGAAGCTGCTAGGCAAGGACGATCGCCTGAGGAGCGTGCCCAAGAGTGAGTGTGTCTTTGGGCTGACCCTGGGCAACATGCAGTTCACCATCTTTGGGCAGCACCTGACAATCCGTCCGGCGGAGCGGAGCGTGAAGAAGATCAAGACCTATGTGCAGCCCTTCATATAGCGCCAATAAATAATAAATGCGAATCCGTAGCGATTAGTTTTCTTTCCGTTTTCGTTTTCTTTGTTTTAGTTTTAATATTATATAAAATCGTACATTTATAGTGTTATGTGTTTGGGATCTAGTAGTGTATTAGTAGTTGCTGACTGTGTTGCTGCTCTTCTTACGCAGTCGTCTTGGTCATGGTGATGACGGCGGAGGGGACAAGGCCGAGCACCTCCAGCGGCTTCTCGTAGTCCTCCTCGGCATAGAGCTTGCGCGGAAATGTGGTCATCAGGGAGAAGGGCGTCTCGATGCCGGTCTTCACTTGGATGAACACGCGCACGGCCGACAGCTGTTCCTTTACGTTGAAGGTCTCAGTGAGGGTGGAGCCATCTTGTAGACGCACTTGGATGCGGGTCTCAGTGTAGTCGCGTGGCGGCGACTTGACGCCGGTGGGAGAGCTGACTGTGGTGGAGCTGACGGATGGTGCAGGCTCCTTGTTGGGCATATCTTTATTCTCTCTTTTGGGATAGATAAAGGATTAGAATGGAATCTCCTCAAGAAAGCATATACGAGGGCCCTACCTGGCCTTGCGGGCGGCCTTGTCGGCCTCGATTTGAGCACGAACCCGATCGCGGGCCACCTTCTCCTCCTCCTTTTCGCGCTTGCGCTGATCCACGATCTTCTTCATTTCGATCTCCTCCATGCGACGCTTAGCCTCGGTCATGTCCTTGCCCGACCGAATGCGATTCCTCTCGCGCTCCAGGGCGTCCACCTTCTCACGCTCCTCCCGCTCGATGCGCTTCTGCTTGAGCTTCTCCTCGATCACGTTCAACTGGGCCCTCTTCTCCTCCTCGGTGAGGGGCTTCTTCTCCTCCGTGGACTCGGAGAAGTTGCTGTGCCCAGTCTTGGCAGCATGGTATTCGACTTCCGAATGATCTTTGAGCACTTTGCCGCAGTCGTCACACTTCAACGACTTGGCCACCGTCGACTCTCCAGAATTTTCTCCACTTCCCCCTCCGCCACTACTGCTGGGTGTCGGGGCCGACTCGTCGCCACTGGCTGAGGGTGCTGCTGGTGCTGCCGCCCCTGCAGCTTCACGCACTCCTGCGGATGGAATCTCCTCGTCAATATGGGCCAGCAGCCACTCCATGGCCTGCTCCACACCGTTGCTGCCGGTCACCTCCAGAGCGTATTCCCTAAAGGAAAAAAACCAGAAAGCCAAAAAAAATTGCAGGTTGCCGGCACCACAGATGAAACAGTCACTCACACTCGCTCCCGGGGGAAGCCCATATCCACCAAGGTCTGGACGTCACTCATAGCGGTTGTATTTGGATGCGTAAAGATCAATTGGGGATGTGTGGAGTGGATGCGTTTTGAGAGTTGTATTTATTTATGAAACTTTTTGACAATGACACACAAAAACAAAGCAGGGCAGTTTAGTGAGTAGTGTTGAATAGTGATATATGTACATAGCTCGATAGTTCGAATAGGTCAGGCCGCTGTGCAGCACTGAACACACCCCAACCCGACTGTAGCTGTATGCAGCTGAATTTTTTTAATCGTCTCGTCTACTATTTTGTTTGCTGTGAAAAATGACGCCACCAAAAATAAAGAAGATCGTGATTAAGATACCCCGGCATCCGTACTTCAATGTACAGGTGGAGCAAGAGAACATGGTCGAGTACCAGCTTCGCAAGTGTCGCGTCAATCTGGAGCGTCTGAAACCGCCGACCACGACAGACCCATTTGCCCTGCAGCGGAGAGCCAAGCCCAAGCGCTGCGTTGTTCGTGTGGCACGTCTGCCAGATTTGGAGCGCAGCGAGATCTTCGTCACACCAAGCAGCTCCATCATTAACTCGGACTTCGGCGAGGAGGGTGAGTGAGCATGCGAAGCGATTGAAATTCCAATATTTATTATGACGCTTTTATTATTATCAGACGCTACCAATGAATAAGATAGGAATGGGGAGAGGACTAGACAGGCACCGTACAGGAGGAAATCACCGCATCTTATATAAGTGTACGCATAAGTCATGCATTTTTTTTTAACCACGAGCTATTTTTAATAATACACCTTTAACTGGTATCTTGGCATCTGGAGGCAGACAGAAGCGACCAAAGGAAAACATTCTTATCCAATGAAGTTTTTATTTTTGTAATCAGTCGGATCACATCACATCGCAATGCATAATAAATATATATTTAAATAAAATGACGGTGTAAATGAGTATGGCACGTACTGTCTGCCAAATGACACCGCTGTCGGTGCCACTCGAAGGAGGTTGTGGCTTGCTGGTGGCCTACGGCCTTGAAGCAACTGCAGCGACGTTGGTGCCTTAAATGGAGAATATTGGGGAAGGTGGCACTCGATGTTTTACTGCTCTCCCACGCCCTGAAGACCCATCAAGCTCCACGTTTTCGGCGCCACACATTCCAGCCCTGCAGACGCTCCGGACAGTACTTGAGCGGCTGGCTGGGAGTGGAAATAGTTCACGGCATGGCCAAACGAGTGAGTTTGTTCTTGAAGCTGCTTGCTCCAGAGTCTTGAGTCAAGACTCTTGACAGACATTCCAGCCACTGAAAGCCACTGTTTAAGAGTAAAATGTGTGAATGTTCATACTGCAGTACGGAGAATTTTGGCACTTTTTCTGGCCAAAACCCATTGGCTAAAAGTCGTTAAAATGAAATATTTTTAACCGATATACATACATATATTAGAATAACATTGGTCTTCAATGTTATGTAGTCCTAATTTTAACAGAGCGAACCACTGTTAATTTGTCAGCTGTTTAACAGAGCTATTCAATAGCTTGAAACATGTGCTGAAATTTTTCTTACAACTTTGAAGTACTATAAAGGGTAACAGTCCCATCAGACGGGTTTTTTATATGTTTTTTTGCCATTGCACAATTGAAATCCCGCTCATATTTTTTGTAATTGTTAATCGTTTAAGGAGTATAAATTTATGAAGTCTTTGAAGAGCCCTACAAAATGAGTCCAACCTATTCCAACCATAAGATTTAATACATTTTGTAGAGAGTCCAATTCTCTTTCAAATGCATATCGTATTAATGTGCACTTTTGCACTTTTTCTCTGAAATTTGATATTTTAGGCCCTAACCTAAGTTTGTCAAATTCAGAATTGATTCCCGTGTGGCTATGATAATGATCCGATCTGATCCAGACTCAACGCACTGATAGATATGGTCATTTTCTATAATTCTGCGTTTTTAATTTTGTCGTATATGCGAAATTGTGGTGGCAGAAGGAAGCGGGGCGAAATTTTTAAATACACAATCCAAGAGATTGGATAGAAAGTTTGGTGGATCTAGTTCTTATAGTCTCTGAGATCTAGGCGCTCAACGAAAGAGAGCGAGAGGGAACGTTCCCTCCCTTAATGGTTTTCTTCATTGTGGCTATATTAATGATCCGATCTCATCCATAATCAATACTCGGATATCTTTGAAATTGCTTACGCCACAGACTTTCGTTCTTTGTGTGGGCGGAAGGGGGCGGGGCGAAATTTTGAAATACGCTTGTTGTTGTTGTTATTGTTATACCACAGGAGCTCGGATTCAAAATTTGGTTTATCCACCTTTTATAGTCTTTGAGATCTTGACGCTCATGAAGTCGGTACTCTCGTGTACCGGGTATAAAAAAGGGCTACTACGCCCATTTTTTTTAAATAACTTCCTATTGCTATTACAAACTCATATAAAAAAACTAAACCAAAAAATATTGTTAAGTTGGGAAGTTATTAATTAATGCCACAAAAAGTGGAAAAATTCCCTCTAGTGTACTGGTTGCCGGGCCTTTCGAAAGGTATACGGAAGTAGTTGGCAGCGCCACTGCCTATCAAAAAGTTGGCCGATATGAAAATATCGGAGTTACCCCGATAACACACAGTCATCGTCAGCTGTCAGCAGAAAATATTTTTTCTGGAAAAACAAACCTCAGGCTAAATTTTCGTTACACCTTCACTTCCGACGAAAAATAGCGGCACATAACCGTACCATCCAGAAGCGAAGAGAAGCAGCAACATGAACTGGCATTCGGGCAACATAGCGGAAGCCGTGGCGGAATCCAAATCCAAAAATGCCATATTTGTCGTCTACATACAAGGTATGAGGAAATCCTCCAGAACAGCACACATTCATTCGTAAAAGCAAATTGAATTCACGCACCACGTCATTGCTCATGGTTGGAATCAATAATCAATTTGCAATCCACTCCACTCCCCTGCAGGCGAGAACGAGCTCTCCAGCAAGCTGGAGCGATTCCTGGACGACGAGCAAGTGCGCTCCCGTCTGGAGAGCTCGGACTTTGTGGCCATCAAAGTGCAAGGCGACAGCACAGCCTATGGACAGTTCATGTCGCTCTGTAAGTACAGAACGCAGCCACTACTCCACGGATTGGATCTCATATCATTGTCCTCGCAATCCCTTAGACAAAGTCGTACCCATTCCTTCGATCTTCTTTATTGGCAAATCGGGGACACCCCTGGATGTGGCCACTGGCATAATTGCCAGCGCCCAGGAGCTGTCCGCCAAAATCGACAAAGTCCTTGTCCTGGCAGGTAAGCGGGAGGAAACCCAGCTGCCCACCACTAGCCGCAGCAGCTCCTCAGCCACACCAGGCACGGACCCACGCAAAATTGCCGGATCCGATAACAAAACAAATGAAAAAACCCAGCTACCCGATCCAGATCAACTGTCACACACAACCAGTCTGGCTAGCAAATCAACTTGTTCAACACCGACACCGGCACCAGACAGCAGTTCGACAGCAGCAGCAGCCCCAGAGAAACCCAGCGTTTCGTCTACAACTGCAGCTGAGAATCCAGAGACCCCAGTTATTGGATCCACAGTCTCCGAAGTCTCCAAAGGAAAAAGTGAGAAGCCATCGACGACTTCCGCACCGGTTGAAAAGGGTGAGCCTTCGACCTCAACACCCGTTGACATCGAGAAATCGGCCACTGCAGAGATGCCCGCTTTAGGAGGCTCCAGTCCAAGTTCCTCTGAGGCTGCCACATCTGCAGTCGCCGCTGCAGCACCGCTTCCCACTGCGCTACCTTCTGTGCCGTTGTTATCGGCAGTGGCCGCTGAACCGACACAGCGACATCTAACCGACTCTGAGATGCGGATGGTTGAGGTACAGAACACACTGGACGAGAAGCGACGCGAGCGGTTGGAGCAGGAGGAACGGCAGAAGCGGGAGAGCAAGCTAAGGCGTCGTCACGAGCAAAGGGAAGCCCAGACTCAGGAGGCGCTCACCAAGGAGCAGGAGCTTAAAAATATGCAGGTAACGGCAGAAGAGAGCAAGAGGGATCTCTTGCATCTGTAAATTCACAATCCTGTCATTTCAAAGGAACGCATTCGTCGCAATCGCCAGGAAGAGCAGGAGAATCGCGACCGTATTCGAGCTCAAATCGCCGCCGATCGGGCGGAGCAGGCGCGTCGCGTGGTCACTGAGGAGGACATTAACAGCGCAACGACCTCGAACACAGCGGCCGTCATGTCCGACTCTTCCATTAGCGCCGTGGATGAGACGCGTCTGCAGATTCGTCTGCCCGGTGGCATACACCGCACCAAGTCCTTCCCAGTCGGCGCTCTGCTTGGCACCGTTCGCGTCTACGTGCGGAATGAGCTGCTGTCGGGCACCGATACGCGCGACTTCACTCTGGCCACAAGTTACCCCCGGCGGGAGTTCCGCACAGAGGATGAGGTGAAGACCTTGATAGAGCTGAATCTGGTGCCCAATGCGGTGGTGCTAGTCCTGACCAAGGAACAGGTCAACCGCGTAGTGCGCACCGGTGGTTCTTTGATGACATTGCTGACCACTGTGATGTGGGCCATGATTACGCCAGCAGCCAAGGCTTTCGATTTCATCCACAAGAATGGATGGCGTCCGCTGTCGCAGAGGTTCACCGTGATGCTGGCCAACGTTCGCTGGCCAGGTCATGAGGGTGGTGCCAATGTGGTTTTGGTCCAGGGAGATGCGTGAGTACTAAGATAATAAGATGATTAAGGAGGGACTGATTTCCCTTGTAACCCCTTGCTCTCTCTTGCATCGTGCAGTGCCGCTCGCCGTAACATGGACATGTTCTCAATGCGTCCCATACCGGCGCCAGGTCTCAACCCGCAGCCAGAGGCCCCCGAGACAGAATCAAGCACGCCGCCACCCTCGCCGGGAACAGGAAACGAGGCTGCAGGGCAGCAACCTCTTCAGACACCTACACCTACGCCGCCTACAATGTTGGCGCATGCCACGACCCAGGCCCAGGGCCAGCAGCAGCCGTTCCAGCAGCGTCCGGGGGGATACCAACCACCGCGCTATGGGGATGCTAACATACGACGGCTGCACGATTCAAAGGACGACAAGGACAACAAGGCCACCTACAATGGCAACTCCACGCAGCAGCAATAAAATAGAGAAGGAAGGAAAACAAGGAAGGACTCTAATAATACCAACCTACTGTATAACCTGTTACAACAAAATTAATATATTAAACTAAATCAATCAAACAATATTCCAAATATTAAGTCCTGTTTAATTGATCAAATGTCGTAGGGTTACCCTTAAGAGTTAGTAAGAGAAAAAGGCCCACGCCACTGATCCTGCAGAGATCTGCGGGGTGAGGGATGGAGAGATGTGAAAGCTATGAGGATTATGAAGGAATAGCCTGAGGTCTTGTCTTTTTTTTGGCTTACAAAAGGAAAGGAAAAGGTCCCTTAATTTGATGATTTGCTAAATATATGTATTTCCTTCTATACACAAAAAATACCACTTGTATTTCGGGTGACGCCTGGACGCAGTGCGGACTCGGTGTGGAGTGACGTTCCATCCTCCTCCGCTAGGACATCGAATAAGATCAAGGAGGAGAGTAGTCTGTCGAGAGGGTGTGGTGAAAAAACTAGGAGGAGTCAACAAGTCTTCCTAAGGCGCACCTCTTCGTCTTCATAAAGGGAGTGCAATCCCAAAACTAAGTCTATACAAAATATAAGATCATTTCTTTCAACTTTCCCCGGCTCATTACAGGGTGAACCACATCAGAAACTGGATCAGCTTGTATATATTCACCAACGGGAACTTCCATTCCCGCTCGTGCTGAAGCGGCGGCACCAGGCTAGGGTAGTAGACCAGGCTGCTGATGTGGCAATTGGTGGTCACATTGCCACCCGGATACTTGATAGAGACTGCATCGCCCAGCTTGACCCCGTCGCAGTCGATCAGCTCGAGAGACTTGTTGAAGCAGATGTGGATCTCCGAGAGATAGCTAATCTCATGCTGGAGCGATTCCTGGACGACGAGCAAGTGCGCTCCCGTCTGGAGAGCTCGGACTTTGTGGCCATCAAAGTGCAAGGCGACAGCACAGCCTATGGACAGTTCATGTCGCTCTGTAAGTACAGAACGCAGCCACTACTCCACGGATTGGATCTCATATCATTGTCCTCGCAATCCCTTAGACAAAGTCGTACCCATTCCTTCGATCTTCTTTATTGGCAAATCGGGGACACCCCTGGATGTGGCCACTGGCATAATTGCCAGCGCCCAGGAGCTGTCCGCCAAAATCGACAAAGTCCTTGTCCTGGCAGGTAAGCGGGAGGAAACCCAGCTGCCCACCACTAGCCGCAGCAGCTCCTCAGCCACACCAGGCACGGACCCACGCAAAATTGCCGGATCCGATAACAAAACAAATGAAAAAACCCAGCTACCCGATCCAGATTAACTGTCACACACAACCAGTCTGGCTAGCAAATCAACTTGTTCAACACCGACACCGGCACCAGACAGCAGTTCGACAGCAGCAGCAGCCCCAGAGAAACCCAGCGTTTCCTCTACAACTGCAGCTGAGAATCCAGAGACCCCAGTTATTGGATCCACAGTCTCCGAAGTCTCCAAAGGAAAAAGTGAGAAGCCATCGACGACTTCCGCACCGGTTGAAAAGGGTGAGCCTTCGACCTCAACACCCGTTGACATCGAGAAATCGGCCACTGCAGAGATGCCCGCTTTAGGAGGCTCCAGTCCAAGTTCCTCTGAGGCTGCCACATCTGCCGCCGCAGCGGCCGAGAGACGGTCTGCAGTCGCCGCTGCAGCATCGCTTCCCACTGCGCTACCTTCTGTGCCGTTGTTATCGGCAGTGGCCGCTGAACCGACACAGCGACATCTAACCGACTCTGAGATGCGGATGGTTGAGGTACAGAACACACTGGACGAGAAGCGACGCGAGCGGTTGGAGCAGGAGGAACGGCAGAAGCGGGAGAGCAAGCTAAGGCGTCGTCACGAGCAAAGGGAAGCCCAGACTCAGGAGGCGCTCACCAAGGAGCAGGAGCTTAAAAATATGCAGGTAACGGCAGAAGAGAGCAAGAGGGATCTCTTGCATCTGTAAATTCACAATCCTGTCATTTCAAAGGAACGCATTCGTCGCAATCGCCAGGAAGAGCAGGAGAATCGCGACCGTATTCGAGCTCAAATCGCCGCCGATCGGGCGGAGCAGGCGCGTCGCGTGGTCACTGAGGAGGACATTAACAGCGCAACGACCTCGAACACAGCGGCCGTCATGTCCGACTCTTCCATTAGCGCCGTGGATGAGATGCGTCTGCAGATTCGTCTGCCCGGTGGCATACACCGCACCAAGTCCTTCCCAGTCGGCGCTCTGCTTGGCACCGTTCGCGTCTACGTGCGGAATGAGCTGCTGTCGGGCACAGATACGCGCGACTTCACTCTGGCCACAAGTTACCCCCGGCGGGAGTTCCGCACAGAGGATGAGATGAAGACCATGATAGAGCTGAATCTGGTGCCCAATGCGGTGGTGCTAGTCCTGACCAAGGAACAGGTCAACCGCGTAGTGCGCACCGGTGGTTCTTTGATGACATTGCTGACCACTGTGATGTGGGCCATGATTACGCCAGCAGCCAAGGCTTTCGATTTCATCCACAAGAATGGATGGCGTCCGCTGTCGCAGAGGTTCACAGTGATGCTGGCCAACGTTCGCTGGCCAGGTCATGAGGGTGGTGCCAATGTGGTTTTGGTCCAGGGAGATGCGTGAGTACTAAGATATTAAGATGATTAAGGAGGGACTGATTTCCCTTCTTGTAACCCCTTGCTCTCTCTTGCATCGTGCAGTGCCGCTCGCCGTAACATGGACAGGTTCTCAATGCGTCCCATGCCGGCGCCAGGTCTCAACCCGCAGCCAGAGGCCCCCGAGACAGAATCAAGCACGCCGCCACCCTCGCCGGGAACAGGAAACGAGGCTGCAGGGCAGCAACCTCTTCAGACACCTACACCTACGCCGCCTACAATGTTGGCGCATGCCACGACCCAGGCCCAGGGCCAGCAGCAGCCGTTCCAGCAGCGTCCGGGGGGATACCAACCACCGCGCTATGGGGATGCTAACATACGACGGCTGCACGATTCAAAGGACGACAAGGACAACAAGGCCACCTACAATGGCAACTCCACGCAGCAGCAATAAAATAGAGAAGGAAGGAAAACAAGGAAGGACTCTAATAATACCAACCTACTGTATAACCTGTTACAACAAAATTAATATATTAAACTAAATCAATCAAACAATATTCCAAATATTAAGTCCTGTTTAATTGATCAAATGTCGTAGGGTTACCCTTAAGAGTTAGTAAGAGAAAAAGGCCCACGCCACTGATCCTGCAGAGATCTGCGGGGTGAGGGATGGAGAGATGTGAAAGCTATGAGGATTATGAAGGAATAGCCTGAGGTCTTGTCTTTTTTTTGGCTTACAAAAGGAAAGGAAAAGGTCCCTTAATTTGATGATTTGCTAAATATATGTATTTCCTTCTATACACAAAAAATACCACTTGTATTTCGGGTGACGCCTGGACGCAGTGCGGACTCGGTGTGGAGTGACGTTCCATCCTCCTCCGCTAGGACATCGAATCAGATCAAGGAGGAGAGTAGTCTGTCGAGAGGGTGTGGTGAAAAAACTAGGAGGAGTCAACAAGTCTTCCTAAGGCGCACCTCTTCGTCTTCCCAAAGGGAGTGCAATCCCAAAACTAAGTCTATACAAAATATAAGATCATTTCTTTCAACTTTCCCCGGCTTATTACAGGGTGAACCACATCAGAAACTGGAGCAGCTTGTATATATTCACCAACGGGAACTTCCATTCCCGCTTGCGCTGAAGCGGCGGCACCAGGCTGGGGTAGTGGACCAGGCTGCTGATGTGGCAATTGGTGGTCACATTGCCACCCGGATACTTGATAGAGACCGCATCGCCCAGCTTGACCCCGTCGCAGTCGATCAGCTCGAGAGACTTGTTGAAGCAGATGCGGATCTCCGAGAGATAGCTAATCTCATGCTTCGTGTCGAAGAGGCAGTGGATGGAGGGATTTTTGCCGAGGGCCTTAACGATGGCATTGTTGATGGCCGTGACCGTGTTGTTCGAGTCGGGATGGATATCCGAGGCGTCCAGGATGCGCGACATGATGTACTGCTCCCGCCAGCTGAGGCCCTGCCCAAAGTACTTGAGCTCGTCGTCCAGCTGCTCGATGAGCATGGCGCAGGTGCCGTGCTTCTGCCACTCGTGTTTCCAAAGCCACTCCTGCGACGTGGCCCCCTTCAGGTCCGGCCAGAAGGTCTCCAGGCGATTCGAGATGCCATCCAGCTTGTCCACATCGAACTCCGCAGACTTGTTGCAGAACGAGGGCCCCAGGGAACCCAGCTTGGTGGGCCAGATGCCGTGTATGGTCCAGAACTCTTTTTTCTGCGGTAGCGTGCACTCCTGCGAGGGGTTGTCCTCGCGCCAGTGATAGCAGGTGGTCACTGGCCATTGTTGGGTGAAGATCAGCACATCCCAGTTGTGGTCGTGGACGCGCTGCTGCCTTTCCATCGCCCGCATCGGATCGTCTAACAGTCCAGAGTCGTCGATTGGATACAAGGAGTCGTCATCGCCATCGTCACTGTCGTTGTCAAGCAGCGCTTTCCTTTGTGGCTGCTTTTCCACGATGCCAGAAGTTGATTCATCCGAATCCGATATGTCGTCGTGGGCACTGTAATTGATACCCAAATGAGTAATTGTATAGATTTTGCTTGGCTTATCGGCCAATTTTCTTTGTTGCATTGCTGTCGGCTGGCGAAGGGGGTTACTGGGTCAACCTTGAACTTGACTCTCTCTCCTCTCGGTCGGCCAGTGTGTGCAGGTACGCAACAAAGGATCGAAACTGGTTCACCATTGACATTGAGTGCTTGTCCTTGATGGGGTGGAGGTGGGGGTGTTGGAGTTGAGTCCAAGAGGCAAGTGCGATTCCAGGTCTCTCTCTTCGCCCACGCAAACCAAAAACAAACTCGAAGTTTCTTTCACTTTCTCCTCAGGGCACAGGACTCACCTCAGTGGCGTGGACTTTATAGCCACGAAAAGGCAGCAGAGAAAAACTATTAATAGACCAACTTGCTGGCACTGCATTTTCGTAATAATGCACTTTTTTGTAATAATAAATAAACTACGCAGCCAGCGCAGTGTGACCGGATATTATGACAGTGCTGTCAGACAAAATTACTCAGCGCACTGTCCAGCACTAAACCATCCTCAGCGGTTGTGCAACACAACTGCTATTGATATCGATATATGGCGCGGTGGCAATTCAAAATTTAAAATTGAAACAAATCAGACAACTGCATTTCGTTGGAGTGCTGCCAATGCATTGCAATGTGTACTGACAATCAAACCTATTAGATCGAAAATTTGGTCATTCATCAAAAAACCAGAAAAATACCTAATTTCTTTAATAAATCCCAAAAGTGTATAGCAAAAGGTAAAATTGTTTCAGCTGGTTGCACGTGCACGCAACGGATTTATGAAACAATACTTCGCCAGCTTGTCTGCTCTATTCTCTATTTGTTGTTCTTGAAAATCCCCCTTACAGTTTGATAAGAAGCCCAAAGCAGAGCTCTTGCTCTTCTTTTTTTAGTCATCCAACTTTAATTAGTGACAACGATAATTACACATTGCGATACCTCATGCTTCTTCTTGTTGCTGTTTCTGTTGTTGTTGTTGGTGGTGTCTTTTATCTTTGGGCATGACATGACATGCAGCCAAACACCAAACGACTTCTGTTGAAAAACCAATGACTATTACTACTCGTACAGCAATTGGAACAGAACAGCAAATCAATGACAAGTCAATCGACATAAGAATTGCTTAGCAATTGATTATTGCTTAACTGTACTTTGTACTTTTGATGATCCCCACCACACAATCTAGGGGAATGAATGGGTAAAGAGAAAGGGAAAGGGTAGGCTGTAGCCAGAGAGGGAGAGGGAGGGTGATAGGGTTGGTCAGGTAAGTGGGCCAGCTTTCTGCTGTCAGCTGTCTGCATTCCAGCCTCAGAGGGGCAAAACTTTCACACTTACTCGTAATGCTCCATGAATATGACGAGGTAGCCACAAGGATTGAGAATTGAATGGGTATATTAGGTACCTGATTGAGGTGGAGCCCCCAAATAGCGACTCTTTCAATATCATATCAATCTGATATGATTAATGGGTATTCATTCGATTAAACCATTTCTCCGACCATTTGAATAAAGTCCTCCCCCATTTACCGTTTATTCAATTAGTTCGATTCGGGGGCGATAAGACTCATTTACATGACGAACGCAGCACTTCTAATATTTTGGATCCCCCTCTGTCCCCAACGGCATTGGCCAAACAAATTCCCGCTCCTATCTAGGGATTTTATCAAAAACATTTGTGATTATTTTCATGTCATGTTTTTGTAAGCCACACAGAAGGGAGTGGGGTTGGGTTGGGTTGTGTGGGGGCTTTTATGCTGATTTCATGTGATTGGTGGGGGGGGGCTTTTGTTTGATGACAAATTAATTTCATAATAACAGCTGCAAAAACATTTTGTAATCAATTTTTCCGGCCTGGCCCGGCACGGCCCCGCATTTAGCAGCAACAATTATCTTCGATGTACAATCAATTAATGTTGTTTTTGCAGATATAAGAGATATGAGCAGCAGCCTTCGGATATTTGTGGAATATTGCTTTCGCTTTCACTCGACTTTCATTGGGTAGGAAAATAATTTTAAAAAATTGTTACCTCCCCTCAAGAAGTTATTTTGGCCATCAGTGCCATCATAATCATCATCATTATCATCATCATCATCGCAGGGCAGCATCATCTTTTATCTTGTGGGTAGGTAAACGCCATTATGCTCTCTCTCTCTTTCTTCATCTCCACAGCGTCGGCGCAGGAGAAAGAGATAGCAAAAAAAAAAGACAGAGAGAGAGAGAGAGCGAAGCTCTGATGGGTGGAGCCTCTTGGCTTCTATACACTTATATACATACATATACTCGTACATATGTACATATATGTGGAGCAAAGTTTGAGTGGAATTTTTGGGGGAGGGTAGCCGGAGTCCGGTAATTGCTTCAATTTGGCGTACAGTACATATCCGCATCCGTTTTGCCAGTCAAGTGGCTGACGAGGCTTTTCCCTTAACCCTCCCTGTTCCGTCTCTTTGGGATGCGATGCTTCCTTCCTTTTCCTTTCTCACTGCGTTGTTTTTTTGTGCAATTGCTGTGTAAACGGCATGAGAATGATAATTGTAGCAATTATAATATTAAATTGGGAGATCATGGCTCACAGGGTTTCCCCACTCCCTCACAACCAACCCTCAGGCTAGCCCCCAGGAGCTGGTTTTTATGTAGCATACTTTTTTGTTGCCACTTCTTTCTCTCTCTCTCTCTGTCTGTGTCTGACTCTGTCTCTGTGTCTCTCCAGTCACTCCCTGGAGGAAAGGCAGGGCAGTGGAGAATCCAATGTGAGTTGGATTTTTTACTCTAGACTGCTGTGTATTTTGCCGGATTTGTTTGTTAATTAGAATTCTAGCGTTGAAATTAAAATGCTCACTCCAACGGGGCTGCTGGGAAAACGAGATGGAGCGATGGAGAGCTGTCGCTGTCCTGTCGGGTAAAACTGTGTGGAAAACTTCCGACTAGTTTTTTAGGGCGTTGGCTCTGTGCAGCAGCAGCTGTATGGCCCTAGAGGTTCTTTCACTTTTCTGTTTTATTTGTCTGCCTTTTCTCTTAATTACTGCAGTTTATTTTCTAAGTGAGACTAATTAACAGGCAATTCGTAGCATTGCGGCACATTTTACTCCTTTTTTTTGGTCTAACTCGTAGAGAGTGTGGATGTGTGTGCGTGTGTGTGAGAGTGGTCAACATTTTTGGCTAGTTTGTTGGTTGTGATAGCATCGGACTTGGCATTAAAAAACTGTTACGTACGTGTATGCATGGAATGTCATGCATGTGTTGTGTCGAAGACCAAAGTTTGGTATGTGTCCAATTAGTTTGTCAGCTTTAGCTTTCGTAACAGTATGTGGAGGAGAGGAGAGACATATTCTGAGTATTTATTATACCGTACTTGCTTTCAGATTTGAATTTGAATTCAAAATTTAGTCTAAGGATTCGTTGCCTGTTGGCAGTGCTGGAGAACGCCTGTTGCCGGTGTGTGCTAATTACATCGATTGACAGATTTTGATCGAAAGATCATACGATTTTATGAAAAACGTGTCTTTTGTGGTAATTAGTAATAATCTTAAGCCATAAATCAAAGCCTTGAAAGACTCCCATCATCTGTAGATAGTTTATACGTTCCCCATTGATGTCCTGTCCAGCTAATTCACAGCCCCACCAGCCCCGCCAGCCCCACTTCAGTTAGCTAGCCCACAAATTTTCCTTATTAGTGCAACATTAGACGCTCGGCCAATTATCCACACTGTCTGAGGCGCAAAAAGCTCGCTTAACCTCCACCTCTGGAGCATTACAATGGCACCACTTCCGTGCCACTTCCAGTTCCACTTCCACCCCCGCCAGTAATAGTCCACCACCATTTAAATGGCGCCCATTTTCTCCACCCCCATCCACCATCCACCTATCCACCATTCCCATCCCCACGCCATAAAACATGGCGCACACACATACACACACATGCAGACTCCCACTCACAGACTCACACACTCACAAAGCGGAGCACAACCCTCGCACGTTAATGAACGTCAAATTCACTTAATTCCAACTTTAGCCATGAATTAAGCACGACAAATGGACGCTTATCGTGGAGGGGGAAAACGAGGGAGAGGGAGGGGGAGACTGGGCTCAGAGTGAAGTAGTGGGTGGATTTTGTGGGGCTGTTGAGCGCTGGCTGCTCCAGGGATAAATAAGCACAAAGACGTGCCGCGAGACGGAATATTTTCTGCTGAAATGGGATCCAAACAGAAAACGACAGAGAGAGAGAGAGAAAGAGATATATATATAAAGAGACACAGATCCAAACAATAAGTAAATGTGCTTTTATGGCTCTTAATTAAGGCAATGATGGGGTGTTTTAATACGTTTGCCAAATGTTGAATGACAAACTGCCAGACCTGTCGTTGTACGAGTATATGTCTGTATGTACTATTTGTATGCACATACATATGTATGTATATAAAGCCGCTGCCGATATACAGTATCCACCATCCACTGGAAGAGCCGTTAATGAAGCTGCTACCAAAAGTGGTTTCGGACTCGCTCTCCCACTCCCACTCTCTCTATCTCAGTCTTGTTTTTATATCCGATACTCGAAGAGTTAGGGGTATATTCGATTTGTGGTAACACCCAGAAGAAAGCATTTCCGACTTCATACAATTTATATATTCTTGATCAGCATCAATAGCCGAGTCGATATAGCCAGGCCTGTCCGTCCGCCCCGATGAGCGACTAGATCTTAGAGACTATAAGAGCTAGAGCAACCATATTTTGTATCCAGACTTCTGGGATACAAGTGTTACAAGTGTATTTCAAAAGTGTATTCTTAAGATACGAGAAAACTAAGGACGCAGACCCTACGAAGGACAAAAATCTGTGCAATCCACAATTTTCAAGATACGAGAAAACCAAAAAGAATCTTGGAGAATGAGCGTATCTATCAGGTTGCCGAATCTGGATCAGGTCGAATCATTATTATAGCCAGAAGAAAAAACGCAACGCCTCCACGCATTTACTCATTCCCTCTCTCTCACACACACTTCCGCGAGCCGATGTATATATGTAAAGATGTAGAGAGACAGATGTAAAAAACAAATGGAAACAGATCTCATAAAATATTTAAAAACCTTCCATGGATAATATATATAAATACATTGTATAAATAACATAAATCGTAAGCTCACAAATAGACTAACTGAGTACCAGGTATAAAGTAGAGCCGCGGCCTTTGCCGCGGCTCACAACATTTCCCCTCATTTTTTATTTCCTCGCTGGGCTGTGGGATTCTGTTTTGCTGTAAATTGTTCTCTGCCTTCTCCGCCTTTGAATAATTACCCTTTCTTCCTAGTCCCTTCCCAGGCGATAGATTTATGACGCCCAGTGTACACTTGGCATCCGTAATGAGTAATTCCAGATGACACTCTGTACTCTTCGCTTCGCAATGGACCTGCCGTCAAGGGTACCCTGCATGGGGTAGAGTACGAAAGGATGGTGTATTCCTGTAGGGATATTCTTTAGTTGGAGGAATATCCCTTACCTTTTTACGAGATAGTCCTCTTAAGTCGACGTGAATTTTATGATTTGTAAATGTTTGTGTTGGCAAGTTTATGGCTCCATTTTTGGCAGAGACCGAAGGACCGAAAACTGCCCCAATTTGTGGTAGATTTTATGTGGAGAGCCAGCACAGAAATCTTTATGTGCGATTACGAGTATATGTGTATCGTAAAAATCAGTGTGCCACATAAAAATCACTAAATGCACCATTTGCAAGGCTGGCAAAAATAACATTTTCAACACTTTTTGGTTTGATTCATAAAATGTTTTACAACCCGACGCACGCATCCGCATCCGAGTGATACAACGACTGGTATTCTATCTATGTATTATTGTACTCGCCCTGCCCCCTCTTTCTCCCCATAGTATCATTTAGTCGAAATTAGTATGCCACGCACGTTCCAGAGAATAAAAAAACGGAAAGGGAAACAAAACAAAACACAAAAAATACAAAACAAAAGCAGCAACAAAGCGGAAACCGAAAAAGAGCAGAGCAAAAAATGGCGAAAGCTTTGTTGTTGTTGTTTGTTCTCTCTCGTTTTTTTTATGATTTATTTATATATTCAAAACAAATGCAATTGGGTTTATTACACATCAATAAGCTCCATCGACCATCCGACCATTCCACCACCAAAGCACAAAATTTGCGGTGCGTATTCCAGACGAAACATTCGATCCAAAGAATGGATTTACATGGATTCCAAATGGACAACTACATATGTATATATGCATATTTGCTAGTATCCATGAATATATATATGTATATCTATTACAAGCACAAACGTGATCCAAATTATGGATGATTGTGGGTATGTTTAGAATATCAAAGCTATTTATACATAGATCGAGAGATTAAAGACTTGGAGTAAATGGCAGTGTGGGTTAGTGTTCGCTAAGAGTGTATTTCGATTTGTCAAGGAAACGTTGGACAGATGTCCAAAAACAAGCAAATCGCAGTCCCACACATCACACGCGTAAGTATTATGCTATATTATATGCTCCAGGGAGCAGCCCCTTTTTACAAAAGCCATGGAGGGGGCGTTCTCACATGGCTGGTATGGGGGTGCTACGGCTATAAAGAAGAGTATCCTTCCAACCACAGAGAGGCAATGCGAGGCAATTCCAAATGTGTGTAAACAGGCAAATAGCACGCGTTGTCATATTTCAAGAAACAGAGCAAGAAGCAAAACACCACGAGAGAAGCGGCACTTTGAAGGACTTGGAGATTATGATTTGTTTTGCTTGCCGCTTAACGAGCACATGATACAACACAAGGACCCCCATAAGTATGCTAAGCATGTATCCTGCGAGTGTGTGTGTGTGTCCTTCCTTTTCCTTCTCGCTCTCCTTCTGCCGCTCTTTTTTTTTTTGAGTAATTTCATCTTGACAGAAGACAAATTTTTACAGATTTGTTAGAATTTGTCAGCCGTAGGATTGTTTGTCTTTTCTTTATATATGACTACTATACGAGTATGTATGTGTATGTGTCTGGGTGTGAGTGTATGTGTATGCAAATAAACATTTGCACTTAAAAGATACATATCTGAAGATGTTTATGGGTCCCAAGAAGGAAAGGAATTGCTGACATCATGTAAGCAAATTGCGTAAGAAGGAGGCTCTGACATTGATTTGACATGAACCCACTGAACCCTCTGAGCCGCCTGAACCGCCTTATTCCCCCCTGAAAGCATAACAAATTGCTTTGTTTTTCGTTCAGCCTCAATCAACCCTTGGAAAAGTGTTTTCTTAACCCTTTTCTTGCTCTCAAATGAGACTAAATTGATATGACAAATCCGTAGGACCATAGAAGCAAAGGTTTAATGAAGTGAAAAATTGCAAAATAACCAAAAATTAAATGAAACAATGTCCAGGGATCTATCCACAGAATATGTATGTATATCCTGTATACATATAGTACGTATAGTATATGTATCCCTGCTTATGTTTTTTTTTCGAGTTTTTAGGGACTTCTCTTCTCCCCATTTCCTTCTCCAAGAACCGAGAAATTGTGTAAACAAAAATTTAACAAATTTCCAGTTCAGTGGCTTTGTGGCCATTTGGCCATTTATAAAAGTAGTATCTATATATAAGGGGCGTGGCTCCCACTCCCACTACCCACTCCCCACTCCATAGCGGAGGCAATTTGTATTTATTTGTTGGATTTCATGTTGAAATTGCTTTCGTGTCTTTTATTTGTACAAATATTTGCAGGACACTCGCCCTGCCAGTCCAACCCCCCCCCGCCCATCGAAAAGGCAACACTTTTCGTCTTGGCAAGTTGTGAAAACTGCTCCGATGTTGCCATTGTTTTTCTTGTGGAAAACAAAAATCATACACAAATTTGCGGTGGTTTCTCTCTACTCCACTCCCTACACCCCCGAGGGAAAATACGCTTCGTTAAACACATACGCAAATTGTAGCCAGGGAAATTGCCAAGAAAATTTGAAATTCTATAGCCAGAATGAAGCAGAACAAACCGAGAACTTTATGCACGAGTTGGTGGCACAATTCCCACATAACGATGGATGGATAGAGAGAAAGCGAAAGGGGCAGTTTATATGCAGATATGGCGAACAACCACAACAAAAACAGAGTGAGGGACAAATCAGAGTCAGAGTCATCAGAGCAGCTCAGTTCGAAGTGCCCCGAAATACTGCAAGATCATGGGAACTATGACACCCGAAAGCTATTGTTTGCGTAGCCAACAGCCAACAGGCAACAGCCACAACAGCTAACAGCAACAGACAAACTTGACTTTTCACACTCTGCGATGGGATACTCCGACTCCGGCTCCGGCGCCTACTTCCACTCCCACTCGTCTCTGTCTGTCTCTGGCCCTCACTTCGGGCAAATTTGCGTGCAGATAAATTGCAATCTACCCTGAGGTTTGGACAACGATATGATGGAGATGGCGATGAAGAAGGGAGTGCACTCGGAGAAATTTGAAGCAGATCCCAGTGTCATATGCCAGCCTTTGGTAGTGGTTTTCACAGTGTAGGAGGGAGTGGAGAGGAATGGAATGCAATGGAGGAGGCTGGTTGGTTGCTTGCCAGAGCTTGCGGTCGACTTGTGAGCCACTCAGCGTCGTTGCATTTGTTGTCTTTTAATCACCAGCTAACTAGGAGTTGACTTCATAATTCTAATTGTGTCTCTGATACTCTGATACTACGACGGGGGTGTCGGTGTAGGATGTCGGATGTCTGGTGTCGTGGTCGTCTCCCCCTCTCTCGTTCTCACTCTCTACGAGTATGTGCCTCGAAGGAAAGGCTCGAGAACGTGACCTGAACCTGGGAATACGAGCATTGAGTATATTTGAGTATCTGATGCGCAAACAATAAATTGCAACTGCAGGCATACTCTAGTATTTGCTCTGGGTGTCTGTCCAGTCCAGTCCAGTCCAGTCCATGATAAGTGACCTGTTGAGAGGCATTAAATTGATTGAATTGAACCGAGGTGAGCTAATGTGTACGGGAAGTGTTGGTGGGGGCTCCACCCATCCCTATCCCTATCCACATCACCATCCCCATCCCCAGCCGGCTATAGAGCCTAATGATGTCTAAATATTTACTTGTAGTTTTGCAAAGAGAATTATGAAATCGCTGGGAATTGTTTGATTGATTGATTGATTGGAAGGCGTATTGCGGGACATTTTGAGGAGGTTTCGTTATCGCAAGGCTTAAGATTGGTTTCAGGGTTAGTGCGTGGATTATATTATTTTAATGTGGGAATATATTATCTTATCTCTCTGGGTCGGGTCTGATGGCTTTATACATAAGTGAACCTTGCAAAGCAGAGATTATCTAATGAATCCATTGAATGGCAAGTAATCTTTAATCATATGTTACAGTCTCTTCTTATCCCACAAATGGAACCTCATTTCCCTGTAAAAGACGTAAGTTTCCGTCCTGCCATCTGTTATCAATCAATGATGCCATCCATCTGCTTCTGTTTCTGCTATTGCTACTGTTGTTTGTATTTCTCCTCAATCCTTCAATCAACTTGAACTTCGGGAAACGTCAGAGGCAGAAGCCCTCAAAGTTATAGAGAGAGAGAGAGTCAATCATAAATATCCAATGATATCCGATATCTTATCAGCTGTTGAAAGCACTTTTCTAATAATTAAAATGTCATCATTTAGAAATATGAAAAAGTCAACAAAAGGCGTGGAAACTTCTCCTGTTTTCCACCTACCACTGGTACTCCCTTAACCATCATGGAAACCGACCTGAACTGCAGTTGAAGAATTTATTGTTTTCCTATTGACTATTTAAACTTGATATAGAGAGATAGAGAGAGACAGAGGCAGATATTGGGAGTCATGTGGTCATGTCGTTCTCTGGATGTCTGGGGCTTTCCAGCTGTATATGTATGTGCATATGTGTTTTTTCTGCTTTTATCATATCACCTCTAGTTTTATTTGCCTTTAAACTGGACTGGGCGTCTGATATTTAACCCTCCTATGGCCCATTCTTTGAGTATGAATAGATACATAGGTGCATATGTCTACCAATAACCTACTCTAACCTTTCTCTAAGTTCAGAGTGTATATATGCTGTACCTTGGAATAGGATTTGAATGGCTCTATCTTTGCAGTTCCTCTCATATTTTCAGGTAAGCAACAACCCAAGTTTACAGTTTGATAAGAATGCCAAGACCATGCAGCACACATGGGTTTACCTGACGTTTGTTTGGGCTACGCTACACTCAGTGCCAGTGCTAGTTTCAGTCTCAGTCTCAGTTCAAGTCCCAGTCCAAGTCCCAGTGCTGTGCTGACTGACTGACTCTCTATTGACACTAATGACAGACGATTGGCGTCAATTTTCGTGTTACATTTGCCAGCGGAGCCAGCCACAGCGACACAGTAGCTGCATTTTCAATTATAAACAGATGTTAAGGTCTGATAAAGTCGTTCTCCGGCTGCACAATCTCCACCGCATAGCCGCATATAGTAGTAGGAATAGGAATAGGCATAGACATAACCATATCATCTTATCGCACTCGCGTTGCACTCAACGGAGCATTCCTCTGGGTCTCTGGGTCTCTGGTACTTGAGCCTGTAATGAGTCGTGTCGTTGTCAGTCCTTGTCTCTCTCTCTCTCTCTCTCCGTTCCTCCAGGTTGTCTCTGCCTCTCCTCTCTCTCTCTCTCACTCTCTTGTTGGCTTGTTGGCTGTTTGCTCAGATGAGTTTTTAATTAAATGCTATCGGTTTGCGCCTTAAATAAATTGAAATAATCAATTTATATTACGTATACGATGGGGCATGGGCACACGGCACTCTGTCGCACTCTGTCGCACTCTGTGTCAACAAATTTAATTGAAAATCTAAACAGAAAGTCAACACGATGAGGATGAGGATGACGATGACGAGAAGTCAACTGATGAACGTGCCAGGGTCCCTGGACTGACAATTCGTTCGGGATTGTTTCCAGCTTCCTCCTCTTTTTCGTTGTTTGTGCGCATAATTTTAAAATCAATACAAATATATCCATGGACCATGGGATTCATGGATTCAGGGATCCATTCGGGCACTCTGTAGGGAAACCATGGCATATCCATAGCATTCCTCCCTCTCTGTTCTCTGATTGAGTTGATTGAAAATTATGCTCTTTGCTTTCAATTAAAGCTGTCGATGATATGCCATTAGATCGTAAATCTTATGAAAGTCAATCTACCCACCTTCTCCGCACTATCCACACATAATGGGATGGATTTATGGGGTACCTACAGAGTACCAGCCTACCATACGGGTGCGAGTATCTGTATCTTTATGGTGACGGTAGTCTTATCGACTTCATTAACCAAACAAATGTGTTTATTGCCCAATGGCTAAGGTCATAAAGCAGGCAGCAGCCAGCAGACAGCGAATGCAGCGCTTAACCAAGATAAATAAACAAATTAAATTAAATTATTGTACTAGAAATATTATTAATAATATTATTCACTCACTCTCTCTTTCTATCTCTTTCTTTCTTTCTCTTGCTCGCTTAATCGCAACGGAAGTCGCCACAGTTTTTATGGCTCCCTCTTTCTGTAGTATAATATTCAATATAATGTTTTATTGGGTGCTATATTTGGGGACTAGATCACCCAGACCAGTGCTCGTGGAGTAGAATTTGACAAGGGGTTTCATTTCGAATGGATTTGGATACAATCCTAAAGGATAGAATGATTGAAAAGCAATTCAATCCGCACCTATTCCGCAATTTGCAATTTAAAAGTCCCGTGTTTCAGGCTCTCCCGCGTACACAATTTTTGTCATCACTTTGGTGGATCCCCCATTCCCCATCCGCCTTCCAAGCAACGCCACTGGATGGAACTGGGGATAGCCCTAATGGACTAGCATTAGGCCATTTATATGCATGGCCCAGAATGCAAGGCACAAACGTCATTTGCACACAATTAGTGACATTGGACACCACCTCCGAATGCCGATGGAATGGAATGGAATCCCCTGATGGTATGGGTATTGTGATTAGATGAGGGTGGTCATGGGAGGGGGTGCTGTGAGTACCTGCCAGTTATCACTTACGGTAGCTGAGGGTGAGAGCTGCTACTGTTTTTCGAGTGGGATTATCTATGTCTGTTAGCTGTGGAGCGTCGGCTTTTCTTTGATTCTCGCATAATTGTATCAAGTTTATTGTGTGATAATTAAAGGGAGAGAACTGTTCTCCTAATCCTATCCACTCTCCTTCTCTATGCTCCCCCCTTTCCAGCCCCCTTTTTATACTATTTCAAAATTTACATAATCGCAATCAATCACTCGATGGGGTAGGGGGGAATGGGGAAGACCCAACCAAACAGACTTGAAATACAATTTGAAAAATTACGCTATACTTGTTCAAACAGTTTGGTGGAAAGCTTGCTCTTTTTGCTCATTTTTTGCTCTTGCGCCAAGTGCTTTCGCCAAGTGAAAAAGTCGAGTGGGGGAACAGTAGCATAGATTTGCCTGTGTCTGGATGGAGTGGGTGGAGCTCCAATCGGAATGATAAATGCTAATTTGAGGCAAGATCACGCATAAACCAACAATAAATAAATCAAATGGAAGGCCACAAAAAAAAACTTGCCCCACAGCCCAATCAGAGAGGGGTAGGGGGTGGCCTCATATGAATGCGATTTAGGGCCACTTATGCATGGCCATGTAAAAAAGATACGAAAAATCAAGAAATCTAGGAACCTTGGCACGATTTTCACTTTCGTTTTTTCGCAGCAAATTGTTAAGTGATTTACGAGGACAGGAGGCGAAGCCATTTATTAGATGAGATTAAGTAAAGGGAGCAAAAGGCCATTGAACGAGCACCCCACCAACATCCCCACCTTCAACCTCCAACCGCCAAACCCTAACTACGACCCTCTGCAGCCTCCTCTAAGCTGCCACTTCAATGCCCTGAGTTTTCCCTTGGACTACGATAAACTTTCCAAAGGACAGAAACTTTCGACTTTTCTTTTTTCAATACGAATTTGTAGATTATGCGAGATTATAAAGAGAGACAGAGAGAGAGCGAAGGGTGGGGAATAGGGCGGGTAAAATGTTAAGTTGAATACAACTTTTCTTTATGACATGAGATTATTGTTGTATAGATATCTATCCAACAAAGCGTTGGTATCTTTATTTATCCGTAATGGTCTTCCAAAGATACCATCTAGACATACCTTTCTATAAAGCTTGTCCTTTAATTTCCATCCACACTCACTCATCATAATCATATCTTATAACACATTTCCCGATCATACGCCATTTACATGCTCATCCAATATACCCATACCCATCCTTCGGGGCTATAGTATTACCAAAATGTACCAAGCTACGAAAAAGTGAACATCAATCCACCCATTTCGGTCTCTTCTCCTGTCTGCCCGCCGTTCCTTCTACTCTATCCTCATTGTATCCATCTGCTGGGTTCAATTGTAACCCGTAAAATACACATTTTCTGGTGGTAGAAAATCCAGCAAATTGATTTTAGTGGGTGTTTACACAGAGCTTTAGAAGTACTTCCCAGGCGAACTTTTCACAATTTGCGTTGCCCGAACCCGAACCCCCGAAGCACATTCAGCACACGCCCACACACACACTACACACCAGGAGAGGGAAAGGGAGCGAAATTCAGAGAGTGGAGTGAAAGAGATAGAGACAAAGACAAGTCAGACCAGACCAGACCAGACCAGACGATGGAGAGCGGACACATTCGAGCCATAAAGGGCAAGTGGCAAAACCTCACAAATGGCAAATGGCAGCATTTAGTATGATTATCCATGGTGGAGAGCGGGGGCAGGATGGAAAATGGAGGAAGGAGGATGGCCTGAAGTACCAACAGAAACAGAGCAACTCTTGGCCCTCATCCTCTGTGACTGCTCTGCTCTGCTCTTCCGACTCGGAGGGGGGTTCAGTGTTTCGGAGTTTCCTTTTCCATTTCCATGCCGAAGGGTAAATGCCACTTGGCTGCTAAACATTTGGGTGTGTGTCTCTCCACCACCAACCCCCCTGTGATACAACAGGGGTGGAGTCAACAGAGGTGGGGTGTGGGTGTGGTGCAGGAGGGGGAGTTTTATGTGCCATTTCTTTTATTGCTTTAATATGTTAATAGCATTTACTGCGGCTGCCTTTTGTTGTTGCTGTTTGTTGCTATTTTTCTTCATCTGTCGCTCGTTTGGGAATACCCTGTGCCCCATGGCCAGGCAGGGTATTGTCGAATGAGAAGAGACGTTGGATAATGGTAGGGGGATGTCTCTAGCTCTCTAACTCTCTAGACTTTTACTTTTACTCTAAGAATTATCCTCCCCATAAACCCATTTGCCCTATTGGGTATCCACACTTCGTTAGACGTATCCTTGTAGATCTCCCTTTTAGGGACTTCCTTTTTTAAATGATTTTTGCCTTCAGTCTGAGGTTTGAGACATGAGCTCTTTTTGCGTCTGCTTTTTGCGAATCTGGCCGAAAAGGATTTGTGCACATTATCATCTTTTATAGCCATTATCATATCTCTGCCCTCGTCCTTGTTATCTGATTTCTACTAAGGATATTCCGAGTATTCGGGGCTTTCTTTCCTTTCCTTGCCTTTCCTTCAAGCAGAAATATCATGTAATGTGTCTAGTAACTTCTTGAGATTTTTATGCAAAGATGGATCCAAGGAATATTTGTGTAGAATATTTTACAATTTACAGAGATGTCGAAGGGATGCATGTGTGACTAAGGTAGAGACTTCTTCTGCAAGAGGACTATTTCTATATCTAGAGGCTCCCAGTGAATCGCTTTCCATCGCCACTTTAGTGGAATCTTTTTAGTTCCTTAGACACCTCTCAGCTCATTCAATTCCTATCTCTAACTAAGCCACTAACCCCAACCCCTGTCCCCGGCACCCTAGTTCCTTAGTCAGCAAAACTTTTCAAGCAAATACATAGGACTATCATCCTCAGCATCATCGAATGTCCTTCGCACCTCCGTCTTTCATGGGGAATAATGTGGCCCAAACGCCCTCAGGTATTTCAGCCAATTAGTGGCATATAAAATATATTCAATTTCCACGCACACTCAATCCCACCCGAGGGACTACGTAGGGGATGGGATGGGAGGAGAGGGGAGGGGAGGGGACAAACCAAAGGTTCAGTTGAGCGTATGTGTGAATAATGTTGCCCCGAGGCGGTCCTTCCCCGGGCGCGGATCCGGATGTGGATAAATACCCATGTGACCTGTCTCTTTCCTCTGTCCGCTCTCCACCTTCGTCGAGCCACAAATTAGCGCAGATATTTTTAAGGGTTGATTAGGCAAATGTTTGTTAACTTTCGGGCCTGCACTTGTTGGAGGATACGATGGGATACGATACGCCAGGAACAGGCACTGAAATCGGGAGCAGTAACCAGTTAGAGAACGAGGGTCTGGTTCTGGCTCTGGGCTGGGCTGGGCTGGGTTCTGGGACTGAGACTGGGATCGGAATTAATTATGCTAAACATTTTTAAACATTGTCCTCACGTGCATCGCTAAGGAGACTCGCGACTCTTGAGGATACCCTCTATCCCTCTATGCCTCCGTCCCCCGGTTTCCCCCCATCACAGCCCATCCCTGACGCACTTTTGATTGGATTTTGGATAGAGGGGAAAAACTTTTGCCCTCCCAGGGGTTCGCTTTGGCTTTTGCTTCCTTCGCCTCCCTTCCCTTCGGCTGGGCAATCATGCAAATTAGATTTAATACCTTTCAACACATTTAAGCGGATTACAATTTAATATTTCTCACATTGTTTATCTGCGATTCTACATTCTGTTTGTTTTGGCCGTTTGCCGGGGTGCCGATAGACCCGCGACTCTCTCCGGCACACATGGGTTAATTAGCCCGGACAACAGGATCGGTACGGGGGTATGGTACGAGGGAATGCTACGGGTGCGAGTACAACAAAAAGTGGATGACTCTTTGTGTACATTTTAATTGTTGCAATTAATGTTCCACACGAAGGGAGACAGCAACAAGGAAGAAGTTCTACAAATCATCAACAATTTGTTTGAGAAGTTGATGGATGGTGAAAGGATGGAAGGTTAAAGGTGCAGTGGTGGAGGAGGTATTCGGAAGAAGGAGAAAACCTTAAGCTGTATATATGGAAAGGGTTGAGGGAGAAGATTTGCAGGTGGAGGATGTTTTATAAAAGAAACTAGATTTGGGATTGAAGATGAAAAAGGTTTGGGCAAATGGATGACAATTACGAGATAAAGGAAGTAGAAATTTATGATTTCAGTTACTAAAAGATCCACCAATAAAAAATTAATGTTCATGAATGTTTCCCAGAAGAAGAATACTCCCAAAGATACCATCCAAAACATTACTCCTTTTTCTTCCTTTTCTTACGTTCATAGAAACACCTACATATGTATATTCCTCTCTCAAATGAATATCTCCTTCTTCTCCCACCATTATGCTACCCATCCCCTCGACAACCACTCAACTGTTTGGCGACAAATTTATCAATTCATTAATCAATTCATAGGCCAATTGAGAATGGAATGCATCGCATCGCATGGGATGGCATGGCATGGCATGGCTCGTGATATGCCGCGACTAATACCATAATTTCTAGCATGTTTACACAATCCATCTGGCTATATTCCAGCAAACCAAACAAATAGGGAGAGGACATCTAAAGAGAGGGAGGGAGGAAACGATGGAAACGAGGGAAAATAATGAAAAAGGAAAATGTCCAAGAGCAATCAGCAGGCGAAATCGTAGACCGAAGCTGGTGCCATCAATCCATAAAGGAAGCAAAGGAAAATCGTGAAAATCCGTGCGTGCGTTCATTGAATAAACAGGGGGAAAACAGGGAAAACTAGGAGGGAAAGAGACAGATATAGAAAGAGAGAGAGAAAGAGACAAAGAGCAAGCTGCGAGGATGTCAATGGCCTGACATTTGCCAAAATGATTTCGATTTAATCGTTAGGAAATTCTTGCACCAGTCAGTCGCAAAATTCATTTTCATCAAACCTAATTGCTGCAGCCATTGGGAAAGAGAGAGAGAGAGAGAGAGCGAGATGGCATGATTTGTAAGGAGAAATTGTCACCATATGCGTCAACACGCAATAATTCACCAGAAAAATAATCCAAACAATTGACCAAAGCTGAATCCCCTCTCCCCTCACCAATCTCTCCCTCCTCTTTTGGCTAATGGCGAGGGTGTGTCCTCTTAGAGTCCCGTCTACGCCTCTGACTCTCGATTGTGGCAGGCAGACTGCCTGCAGCAAGTGCCACATACCCTCTTTTGGTGTTTTGGTGCTAATTGAATTCATTGCCACGTTGATCAAGTGCTGCCAAATAACAACAAATCATCCCCAGAGGCAAATGATACCAAAACGTTGACTGAGGCAGAAGGCAGAATGCGGAAGGCACAGGACACAGAACTCGACATGCCAAAAACTCCGCCATGCCATGGAAACTCTTCGAAAAGTATAGGAAACGTAGAAGGGAGTCTAAAAAGGAAGGGGGAGGGGGAGGGGGTGTGGGTGTGGAACGGATAAGCGGGTGGCTAGAGATCAACTCCGGTGTTCCTCGAGTTATTTTTGTGCGTTAAATGAAATTAGAAAACCTTATGTTGAGTTAATTAGCAAATTTAAGAGGCCAATAAGGGGTACCCACAAGGGTGCACAGGGTGCAGGCTGTAGATGGGGGGGCTACGTTACAGGTTGAAGCCAGAGACAGAGATTGGAAATGCAGTAAATATTTGATGTGGAAAGGAAAAAATCTTGACAAAAAATGTTGTTGCGATTGAGAAAAGGATATCCAAAGGACATCCATCTATGCATAAGTCTGTAGGATTTGATAAGTTATAGGAATGATTGAATAATAATAATTCCACAGCTTTGAGAACAGATATCTCCAAAATAATGAAACAGATATTGGAAAACTATTCCAGAGTCATTTGAGTCGATTTATAAAAGCAGATGGATTTAACCAAGGAACTAAGATCGATCCCTGTATGTATTTTGTATAGAAAGAATTCCTTCCCCTACGCATCTGTACCAAAAATGTTGCGCCATCAATTAGAATGGGATTTCTGCCCAGAAACTGCAGCAATTAAAGCCGGAAATTAGTCGCATCTATTGTGAAATCCATCGAGGCCAATCAATAGGACACCACAGCACCATCCTCCAGCTCCCCTCCCTTTGACCGTTCGTTGCTGACAGAACAAACAGCCATTAGCTAGATGGCTAACGAGCAATAACCGCTTACAGAACACCCCTCTTCTCACGGCTCTCTCTCTGATCCCCAGACAAATGCAAATTTGACAATAATAAAATCCAACATATGACAATAATCGCATATATTTGACAATAAAATCGAGGAAATTCGATTGAAAATTAGCGGAAAAGTTCAACGAATGCCACAAGGAATGGTGGAGTGGAGGAAGGTGGTAGGAAGGAGGTGGCATGACAAATCAGTAAAGCAAACATCACATATAACAAAATTAGGCATAAAATGTGATCATCTGTGTTGACATGAAGATCAAATTGGGACCAGAGCAGCGACTTCTGCTGCAGGACGACCCAAGAGGGTTGCCCAACAGGGGATAACCAAACTGTAACACCAGCAACAATGGCAACAAAAGTCAGGACTAGGGCCAGGGAACAGGGAACAGGGTATAGGGTATAGGGCAGAGGAACAGGGAAGTGAACCCTCAATTCAAATGGCAATTTGCTGGGTGTGTGCCTCTGCTGCCCCTTGTGTACGTGCCTGTGTGCGTATGTGTTTATAGAAATTATAACTCAAATTTAATTTGCAACAGATGCGACAATCAGGCATCGCAGCATCCACAGCAATCCACAACTCATCAAATCCCATCCCATCCCATCCGAAATCCAATTCCAGTTTTACGGTTTGATCTTTGTCACCCTTTTTTCGGTTGGGCAGACATTTCAATGAATGAATGAATTTCTCCGCTCCGCCCTGTGCTCTGCGCTATGCTGTTCTGTGCTACAAATTACCCGCTAATAGCTCAATGAATTGAAATTAGGATGGGATTCAACCACTCCTCCCCTTCTCCCCTTGGATTTCCCTTCTGTGAGCGTGCTCTGTGCTCCGGTTCTGGTTTCAAACATTTGGCCACTTCAAGGCAAATCAAAATAAAGCGCAGCATCAGCAACCGCAGGACCCAGGGTGAACAGTGGGTTCCAAGAGAGTGGAAAAGGTTTCAAGAGTTGCAGAGGTAAAGAAATTACCACTATTCGCTAGTATTTTAATGTGGAACATCCCGAACCACTGTGCGGCACGCACATTCTCTTTCATCAAACCATTGTCTAATTCTTTCGTTTATTTATACAGAAATGCTCTACGTGTTAGAGGGCCATCAGCCGAGCGAAATGAATTTTTATTAGCCCATCAAACAACACCAACAAGAAACTGCTGCATAATAACAACAACAGCAGCAACAGCAACAGATCAAACATCCAATAATAACAATATAAAGCATACTTCAAGGCATACCAGTAAAGGTCTCTCCCGCTCTGTTCCGTTCTGTTCTGTTCTGTCTGTGAAATACTTGAGAATTACGTGATAAAGTGGACAGACGAGTTCTCTCTCCCTCTCTATAAAGAAGTATGAAAATGGTGAATGCGAATGGAGAATTGGGAATCGAGAATCGGGAACAATTCCAATTATTATGGGGGTTATCTATGGTTTAATTGTTGGAGTGGATCGTTTAAGGATACGTCATAAGAGGATTCTCTCGTGTGCTCTGAATAAGAGAGAAAATCAAACTCAGTTTCGATGAAGATCAATATAATATCATTCTTTTCTGTTCATGTTTACCAACTGAAAATCACTTCAAAAGATTACCCCTAAACCATCCGTAACATCCGCTTCAGCGGTGGAGCCCAAGTTCAACCTGATCACTCCTTCGGTTATCGAAAAATTGAAATACCTCGACTGATTTCTGGTCTGTGGTTGATAATATATTATATGTATTACCCGTGTATATGGCCCGACTTCGTCTTCGTCTTCTGGCGGAAATTAAGGCTCACCATGATTTTGTTCAATTTTCAACCCACACAATCGAATCGAATCGTATCGAATCAAATCGAACATCCAAGTGCTCTTCTGTTGTAGGTGTTGTTGTTCGTTTGTTAGTAAGTTGGCTACATTTTAATTAGCGAAATAATTCTGAAGTGATACTATAAATTTAGTCATAATTATTGTCTCAACAATTAAGTTGATTATCTTCCGCACATTTTGATTTATTTGCGACGATAAGCTTTATCGCATCGTTGGGCCGGGCCCGGCCACAAGAAATGGGGAACAACCGATTTGAGTGCGTTTTTGATTGGATTGGGGCATTCGAAAGAACGAGTATAGCATTGTACGCGGGTATTGGGTATTATATGCCTTTAAATGGTTCTCTTATTTATGATTGTTGTCGCTGCGCTGCTGCTGTTGTTCGGATCGAGTATACAAGTATTTATAAATTCGAGAGCATAGACAGCCCTTAAATCGAAAATAGATTAGATACAAAATAGAGTTTTTAAGGAGGTTTCTTAGCTCTTGTCTTGCTTTAGGGTTTTCTATATCACCAAGTTCTTCGTTATTTTCCGTCTTCTCCTTTTACCTTTCTTTCTTTCACTTTTTCACTTCACATAGCATCACTTCTTTCTCCTCTTGCCCCTTTTTATTCGGTCCACTTCCTTTATAATAGTTTTAAGCACTTTATTTAAAAAAAAATTCCACCAAACCAGCTTCAAGTCATGCAGTGCCACGACCATCTCTCCAATGTTGGTTTTGTATCGTTTTATGTTTTGTTGTTACATCTTTCTGTATCTGTATCTGTGTGTCTTGTTAATTTAAACTGATTTCTAATAAATACATACACATAAACCTACACATACCAAAAAAAAAAAAAAAATAATTAATGTTAAAATGTTACAATAACATAATTACATAATTACACATTATTTGCACGAATTACACAAGCAAATTGTAAAACTAATCTCGTTTAACGTAATTGAACGTAATTTATTGGCATTATTTAACTTCAGATTTATGTTTATTCCATAAATTGCATTTATAAGTATTTACTTATGTTTTATCTAACTTCACAAAAAAAAAAAAAATGTTTTATCTAATTAAATGTATGTATGTTTATGTACAAATAGGAGTATGATAGTAAGGGATGAGGGTGATGGTGTAGGAAGAATAATGGCTTTTAATTTATATATTTTCGTTGACATACATATATCACACAGTGCATGGTTTTTGTTGCTGCCCCAAAAAAAAGGAAAACAAAATTTCAACAAATTGCGAAATTGCGAAATAGCGAAAATCGAAAAGTGTGTGGGTTTAATGATGGGTGGGACGGCGGATTGATCGCGGCCTGACTAGAATGGATGCCCCTCATCCTCTTCCTCCTCGGCATCCACATCCTGCTCCAATTCGAATTCCATATCCAATTCCATATCCAACTCTGGGTCCTCCTCTTCCTAACTGGCCGCACTCTGTGGCTGATTCTGCTGTTGCTGCTGCTGCTGCTGGGCCTTGGCCCGCTCCTTGGCCTCCTGCTGGGCCTTCTTGGAGCGCTTCCACTTCATGCGGCGGTTCTGGAACCAGATCTTCACCTGCGTCTCTGACAGCATGAGGCCGCTAGCCACCTCGAAGCGCTTCGGTCGACTGAGATACTTGTTCTGCTTGAACTGCTTCTCTAGCTCGAGCAGCTGCTGGGAGGTGAAGGCCGTGCGCGGTCTACGCGTCTTCCCCAGGATCGCGTGGTGTGGATAGGCCGCTAATTCCGGTATGCGATGGTGGAGCATGCCAGCGCGGGCCAGGAATTCAAACTGCAGCTGCGAGGGCATAAAGTTGTGACCCATGGGGATCTAGGGGTAAACCAAAAGACAGAAAAAAAGTAATAAATTGGAGGCTGTTTGAGGAGATCCTCGCTGATTCAGATGCTTACCGGTATGGGCTTGCCGGATGGGTCCAGTGGCCGGTGGAAGGCGGATCCACCTTGGGCCAGCAGCTGGTACGGATGTCCGCCCGCGTACAGAGGAAAATCCTGGGGTCTGATGGGACTATGCGGCGGCACGGGCTTCTTGAACTCGTCATGGAGATCAGACATGCGCATGGACATGTGATGAGGATGCTGGTGCAAATGCGGATGGCCGCCGTGGCCAAGGGGCTGCTGATCCTCGCAGCCGGGACTGATGGGCGGACTGGAGCGATGTGATGAGCTTGGGGACTCGGATCTGCCAAAAAAGAAAAGAAAAAAAAACCAAAAACAAATAAGCAATGTTCAAGAGACACCCTATATAGGCAATTATCGAATCGAAATTACGCGACACATTTCGAAAACAATTAAAGTGTCGCTCTGTGCCTCTTCTGATGCCCCCCAATCCAACCTTTTGTCTAATTTGTTTGCTTTTCTACACAATTCGCACTTGAAAATTAGCCCCTTCACACAAATACACACTCATACACACGCACTCTCGCTGCCAGAGACAGACACATGGCGTATACGTAATCTCTTTGAGTGATGACCAAATGGGAATTGACCAATTGAAGGCTTTTCCCCGTTTCCAGTTTGGCATTTGGCTTTCTGCCATGTTTTCGAGTGCTCCCAAAGCCGCTTTGGTTGTGGGGGGCTTTCAGCGGGCTTTGCTTTGGCCTGGGACTCTCCATGGGGATCTCTGGGCATCAGGATGAGGTTTATGGAGTGCTCTGGTGGCTACCCATGTACTCATTAACGGGAAAGCCTGGTAGCTGGCAAAAGGATTACTCGCAAAAGTTGAGGGATTGGACAAACTTTGAACTAAAACTTGCACATTTTGATTTAGGGGCCTATTTTTAGGAGCCTCCTGGATTCGTTCATTCATGAATGGAATTCATGTACTAAAACTTTAAATATCCTCTGGTTATCCCACAAATCTGTAGCCCATCCCTTTCTAAAAATCCATATATCCAAAGTCCTCCATTCCCGTAATTTTCTTGTACCTACCTCGACATGCCGTCGGGACTGGGCGAATCGTATTCCCGCGAGTCGCGTATGCGCTGCAATGCCTCGTGATCGCTGATTCCGCCGACGGTTGCCGCCGCATGGGCCGCTGCAGCCTGGGCTGCCGCCGCATTAGACGCGGCCACGAAGGCGTGGTTGAGCTCCGCCTGATCGCGGGCGGCATAGTGCAGAGCGGCCAGGCGATCATCGACGATAATGGGCTGGGGGTCTCGCTCCCCGACCTGGTGCTGGTGCTGGCTCTTGGCTAGCAGCGCGTCGATGCAGAAGGATTTCTTCGGCTGGCTCTGGGCGGGAGGCAGGAGTGTCGTCGTTGTCGTTGCGGTGGTGCTGGTCGTGTGGTTGCTAGTTGGCTGCGGGGAGCAGGAGTTGGAGACGGGCGGTGGGGCTGCTCCATTGACTGGCGTTGCGGCATTGGCGGGCATCATGACGGCGGCGAGTGGCAGACGTGGCAGGGGATATCCTCCGTTCACATTGACCACAGCGGGATGCAGATGTGGGGCGTGATGTGGTGCGAATCCCTCCACATACAGCCGGGGATGTGTGGGCGGTGGCGCCGGTCCCTGGGGTGGCGCACAGCCCACGGGTATGGGCGCCACTAGTAGAGCCATTCCAGTTGGCGTTGCTCCTGCCGCGGTGATCTGTTCCGTCGCGTGTTCCTGTCCACCTCCGCCTGGACTCAGTCCCGGGGCGTAGCCGCTCGCGCTCTGTGGGGATCCGGTGGTGGCTGTGGAGTGTGTGGGACTGGCGCCAACAGCCGCTGGACTGGGAGTGGGGCTACTTCTGGATCTGGGCGAGAGTGTCGATTGATTGCTGCTCTGATCGTAGTCGTGTGGCGACGATCTCTGCGGATGGGGAAGCGGATGATGGTGCTGGCTATGGTTGTGGCTGTGACTGTGACTGGCGGCGGCTATGTGGCTGAGGAGCAGCTGCGACGGCATCGATAGCCCTGTGGTTGTCTGCGGCGGCGGCTGTTGCGACACTTGAGCACTGGACATGCTTTGGTTCTCTCTCTCTTTCGAATGAGTTCCGTTTCAACAGCACAGCACGGCACGGCACGCACTCTTTACTATGTATGTATGTATGTATGTATGTATGTGTATCGTATCTCTTCACTGTCTTGTCTTCCACTTTCGCACTTGAACGCGCGATTTCGACTCCGCTTTCGAATTTCGAACTTTCGATTTTTCGAATTGTCGCACTGTGCGCGTTTGTTCACGTCTGCTCACGTCGAACGTTCATTCGATTGTGCACGCCGAACGGTCTGCTGCGGCGTCATATACCGCTATGCGGACACCACCACTATCTGGCAGCACCAATCACTCGCTCTCTCTCTCCCTCTCCCTCTATCTTTCGCTCTCTGCGTACTTCTCTCTGGCTCTCTCTTTGGCTCTGGCTTTCAAGATGGAGGCTTTATGAGCCACTCCATGCTGCTGGTGCAAGAGGGATAGCCATACAAAAGTGGGCGTTGCCTTTTCGTAAAATGTCGAATGGTCAGATAGAGGAGGCGTGGGCGTGGCCTGGCGAGCAAAAGGAGAGCGAGCACACAGGTTCTCGAAGGACGGCGCGCGGTGGAGCAGAGTGTGTGTCGAAAATTTCATATAAATTGTTGGAAAAACGAGGCTATAATTGCCATCATTATGGAGTGTTCAGCAACTAACAAGTTCAACGGTAAAAGACGAAAGAATCTTCATAATCAACTAGAGCATGAGGGATAGAGTGAGAGAGAGAGAGAGAGAGAGAGAGAGGGAGACTGATGGATTGACAGAGTGAGATGGAGTCCGAATAAGTGGCAGGATGGATGGATGGATGGGATGGAGCAGATAGATACACGACATGAGTGGGGGCACACTTGTGTCTGGGCGGAGATGATTAGGGCAGCAATTAAGGCACTCGAATGGCTCACATTTCGAGCTGAAGAGGATTCCATTCTTCGAAAGCTTTAAGTCTTATAAAATCAATAGTCCCCCCACTGCCCCTCTTTATGGCTACGATAAATGGTTCGTTTCATGGGATTTTTACAACTTGGTCGCTTATTTCGCATCAAACTGTTGGCTGTCCGCTACCGAGGTGTAATATTCCTATAATGCATTTTCTGTCTGATGTCTGTTCCCTGCTGTCTTTTTCCGTTATGGTCTGTCATCCCATAGACAATCCATTTTATGAGCCACCCACCCATAAACTGCCCCCAACAAACACGCACTGCAGACGTAGGAGACGATTTTAATGTTCCCTTGATGGATTACTAAGTGGACATGAATGGCTGCCAAGTGGCTCCACATTGCAGATGGGACTATAACGGATTGAGGTGTGATATTAGATGGGAATGGAATGGAATGGAATGGCAGCTTAATATATAACTAGGACTTAACCCAGCCAACATTTGATGTATGCATAGATTGAGTTTTCATTTAGTTTCATTATCCCCTAGGTTTCTAGCATTCCGCAATTCCTACTACCACTTACACAACTCTTAGTGATGTGGATATGCACTTGTATCTGAAAGAAAAAGGGTTAATTTGAACATTAAACATAGAATTATGCTCGGTAAAATTGATATTAGGCTTAAAATTGAATTCTAAGCGTAATCAGTTAAAATATAAATAAAAAAATAAATGATATACATACATATTCAACTAATTCCCTTCCTCTTCTTAAATTACTAATACTCACATACCTTTCTCGTAGTTAGTAATTGTAGTTGTGGTGTACGATAGTTTTAATGCATGATTAACTCCTTTAGTAAGATTAGTTCTAATTTTCCTCGAATACTAGGCTAACATCTATCTTTCCTGCATGATCGCGATCGGTTCGGTTAACGAGTCGCGCGTTTTGCGACAGCGCCCCTCGGTCGGTTGGGTGGGAGGAGGGCTGCGTTTTGGCCTGGGATTCGCGCGTAACAGCATTCGGCTGGTGTCCCATGGGCCACTTGATGGTGCAGTCATTGCACGTCAACGTCCAAACATACATATATGTAATATACTCCCCAAAGAAAACGCTACCTCCTACCATTCAAGTCTGTACAACTCTGATCTAAGAAGAGTATCCTAATTTGGGGTCCTGCACCTATGCCAAGGCAAACAGCAGTGGTCCTCTAAGGAGCTGGCACAAACAAGACCATCACAATTCCAGAACGAATACAAAAACTCCATTAAACATATATGTATATCATGCAATGTCTGGACATTGGAGGGAGCCAGAGAAAGGGGTATCAAATAGAGAGAGAGAGAGAGGAGTGGAAGGTTAAGAGAATAGAGAAGGAAAACTGTTCGCTAACAAGAAACGTGCCAAAGTGTATTTTCTTTGGCCGCGTACACAGAGAACCATACCTAAACCGTTCCCGAATTTTCCGAATCCCAACTCAAACTCAAACTCTCAAGCTCATGCTCAAGCCGAAAACCGAAAATGTTGTCCTAAAAACGAACTCAAAATTAGTGCGATGTCTGCAATGAGGACTGATTGCTGTTGTTTCTCATCTCGTCCCACTTCCTCTCTGTATTGGTCTCTCTATCCTTTATCTGGCTCTTATTTTACTTTCATTATACGATATTTATCTACTCATCCACGTGCATTTAACTAACATTTATGGGGTGGACAGGGGGGACTATACATGACCTGGCAATGGTCCAGGCCATGCCCTGCCACGAAACGGAGGAGCATGGCATTGTTCTCTCCGTATGATTTGTGTTGTTTCAGAATAGTTTATTTTATATAACAGCACAAACAAAGAAAGACAAAGAGAGGGGGTAGAACAGTTGAAGTGAACAGATTGCGAGTGAAGGTGTGAGGATTGTGGATTGGGGATTGAAGCTGGGCTTGTTTGCCTGATTTCATTTTGATTTTGGGGAAATGGTTGCGTAAATATGCAATTAGAGTTGAAATTTTTGAATGGATGGATGGATGGATAGATGGAGTATGTACAATGGTTCTAAATAGATAGATGAAGGGTTCAACTTCGTTAGAAACTGCGGAACTAGATTGAAAGGAGTTCTAGACTAAAGAGAAAGGCTAAGAGATGTTAGGGGATGAATGATATTATGATATAGTGAGATAATACAAAACTCATGTTCAACCCTTTCAGACCCCTCATTTGAGGGATATCTAAGGAGACAGTTCCTGGGGGTGATCCCTTTCCTTCACATTCTTTCTTTCACAATCATTTCCTTTGAAGTAGCATCTCCCTGGCAGCCTTTCCCCCTACTTTTCCCCAATTTAAGTGAACATTTTCTGGCATATTAGGCAAAACGCTAATCAGGCATTAAATTTGTAAATGAAAATAGTCGATAATACCAATAAAAATAAATTGTCACATATGCTGCTGCAATTTAGAAATTGTGGTCAACAGAGAGAGCGAGAGATATACGATACTCCCCCTACCTCTGCTTCTGTCTCTGTCTCTGTCGCTCCCTTGTGTCGTGTTAATTCAGCCGATAAGTGAACAATAATGCCAAAAAATTTCAACAGATTTCCAGAGGCCTTAGTTAGCTAAGTAAACAGCATCGAAACGTGGGCCAGCAGCAGGAAAAGCCAGAGGAAAAGCCAGAGAAGGGTACATTGCGAGGGTTCAGCAATAGTAGAGGGTTGGGGGAGGGACTGGGTCTGGGTCTGGGACTGGAAAGCCTAGAGGGTTGATTGAATTGACTTTGACACTTGTGTTTGTTTTTTTAAAAAGAAAAAATTAACGAAAGGGATAAAAGTGAACAGTGTAAAAGACTTTTGAAAACAATGAAAACAATTTTTAAAACAATAACCACAAAACACAAAGTGAAAAGCCACCCTATAAGAGTGGTCCTTCCATTAGCTACTCATTAATCACAGTGCCACAGAGCGGGACGCCCTGGAAGCACACACCCTTTCCAGATCACATCCATGGCACAATTGATAATTGTGTAAATATTGGTGTACAAATAATTGGCATTAAATTGCGTTATCAATAAATGATTTTTACAATTGAGCTACGGCCATAAACAGCAGCAAAGATACACTCGAAAGATACACAGATACACCGTATCCACGTATCCATGGAGTGGCTTCCATTGGGTCATCATGTTGACAAAGCAGGAACGGAACGGGGGAGTATCAGTCTCCCCACTATATGCACACATACATATGTACTTTTTATGCAAAATTATTACTGCACTTTGGTATTTATCATTCGCTTATAGAGATAGGATACCCCTCCTCCCTTTCCTTCAGTTTTTTCTCATTTTCTGCGCAATATTTAAAGCAAACAGAGGTGGAAAATACTGCTGGCTGGCTGGCTGATTTCTGCCTCTTGCCACATTATCAAAGGGGGTCATATGTGACCAAAATATTTCTCAACTCTCTGAAAGATAGAGGCTAAACCATATTCTGGAATACCTAAGTATGTACCCATGTACATACCCAACCAAATCTCTTAGTTATGGCCGCCTCCCCATTGGAAATTCCATAGCAAGAAATTCCAGCAGCAATCGCCAGCATTTGAAGTGCATTCCAATCGCAGACCAGACGAGAGTGTCGTACGCTTTAAATATTCATTATAAATCAACTAAAGTACACAATCTGATTGCAGACGCAACGCAGGGGCAGCGAAAGAGGCAACGAAGGAGAGTGGCAGTACCAAATGGAATAAATATTTAATAATATGGCGATAATAAAGTATATTTCATTTATTGACACACAATTTTAATTGAAGTTTTCCAGCAGTGTCCTCGAAACAATACTATATACCCCACATAAAGGTTTATAATTGAGTTGTGTTTTTTTTTATTAAGTGCGCGAATTGATTTGCTTGTTTTTATTTTGTTTTTAAATATATTGTTTTTATTGTAGTTCCGTCTGTGGAGCAAACTTATTCAAAACTGATAAACTCAACTTCATATTTCTTTTTTTTCCAGATTAATATTAAAGCGGAAGTGTAGGAGTGACTATGTATGTACGTATATGGAACCAAAGAAATTATCGGAATCATCAATGAGATAAAGCCCCCGCTCCACCATCCTCAATCGCTGATTGATAATCCTTCGGATTTAGAGAGGAAATTGTTTGCTGAACGATTGCAAAATATTTTTTCGATTACAAAAATTCGTACAATTCGTCCCCTGCCTCTACCTACTTACTTCCTCAAGAGCCTAAGAACAGCTCGCTATTTATGTCACAAGTGATTTGTGGGACTCTAATCGCCGAGATAATGCTTTCAGATTTCACAAAATACTCAAAAAGTATGACTACAGCGATGGAAGGGATTGATAGTTTGCCAAACCAATGCTTAACCATAGTTTTCCCACAACTTTAAAACTATTTAAAAACTTGTGTGTGTGCAGCACGATATGTACATCGCCTGGTAATCGTATTTGGATTTATATGTATCTGTATCTATAGCTTCTGTATCTGCATTGGATTGCCTCATTAGCTTCGGTGCAAACAAATTTCCGTGTGCCAGACCATCCACATCTCAGCGTATCCCATTCCAGCTCATCGAGAAACCAAACCAAACCAAGCCAGGAGCAGAAGCAGCAGCAGAAGCGCGGATCGGAGGTTTTGTTTGCACACAACTGAGATACTGAGATACATTTAGCTGCTGCCGTTGCGACATTCGAAGTTTTTTAACCTCAGAGCGAGCTCTGGCTGAGGTTGAAATACTTCCTGATACGTGGATTCCTTCCTTCGATGTGTGTGGTGTGGTGTTTGTGCGGGTAGCGCCAGATTATACGATGGTAAGGGAATAGGGAATGGGAATGGTAAGCAGAAGGTACATAAACGTGCACTTTCCGATAAGAAGGACGCACGAAAATCGCATTTTGATTTGTGTTTCGTATTTGATCAGATACACAGATACACCCGATACACTGATACACACAAGGGTCTGGTCTGGTCTGGGTCGGGTTCCTTCCTATTTGCCCTGCATTTCGTAATTGTTTGCTTAAGTGAATTCAATTGCCAGATAATGATTGTTGCTCCCCAATCCTTCTGTTCTGTTCCTTCCTGCTATCTGTTCTTTCCTGTTTATTTTCCTACACATAAATACATAAATATATACATACATAAATATGATATATCCTCCTTCTGATGATATCAATATTTTTCATCAATATTTTGTATTATGTATTTGCTTTACCTTTTCTCCATCATAATTTGTTATCTCCGCTTATCATTCCCTCCCATATTTTATCTTACCTTTCCCCTGGGTTTTACAGGAGGGCCTGTAAACCCTTTCTGTAATTTAATTTCTTACTTCTTTGATGGAGAATCGCCTTTGACGTCTATTATGATGGATTAAATTTCAATTATGAAAGAGGCCTCCAAATCAAATAGAAAACAAATAAACAAAAAAGGAAAAGGCTGCTTATCTCAGGAACTGCCTTCGATTCGGTTCCATTTGGACTGCTCTTATCGCTGGCTGGGTCATATATATCGCTAATAATCAATTTTCAATTAATTCAAAATACCCTATCAGCACCCCGTCTGTCCCCCTTCTGTACCCGTTTTAATTTATTAATATTGAAAAATTATAGAAATTTGTTTAAAGCCGTTTAAATGGTCGTCACATCACTCGAAAACTTAGAACTCAAAAGTCGTCAAGAACTCGGTCGTAATCTAATCTTTGGACGTGGCAGCGATTTAATTTATATAATCAACTTGTTTTCATAATTAAAAAATATTAAAATTGTTTATTACACACATACAAACACATAGGGGAGGGACACTTTCCGTCTGATAAACCATACCCAAGGGAACTGTGGCTTTGAGTGTTCTCTTTCTTTGGTTCTCCTCCTTAATTTTTTGATTGGTTTCACTCTCCTCCCCCCCTTTCCCACCTCTTTTCCACTCCTCTTCCTCCGATTCCAATGGCTTATCTTGGCCTAATTGAAATTGCATTGAAATTGATTGATTTGCTCATAAAAAGTTCCCTTCGGTTTCCCTTCCTTTCCCCATTTGTTAATCGTTTTACTATTCGATGGGGGTTAGCCCCTCGATTGTGGGTTGAATCGCTGCTAATTGGACATGGGGAGAACTCCGCTACCGTCGGGCAAAGGTTTCTTAATAAAAAGGATTATAAATTATGAATATTGAATATTGTAAATTGTATTCAAGTGATCACATTTCTCTACATACCCCTACTATAACTACGATACCCCTAAGAGGGCCATTTAATCTGTTTTCTTTATTCAAAAACCATCATATCCATCCACAAACAATTCTTTAAATGAAGAAATCTCCATCACTTGGGGTCGGGTGGCACGTCAATATCCCAGTCGCATCCCAAGTGCCCTTAGAGACGTTCCCACGTTCTTAATTAGCAGCCGACTGACTGACCGAATGGTAGACAAAAGGCAAATAAAATAATGAAATGAAATCCAAGCAAATACTCGTATAAAAAGTTTTTCAAAAACATTTAGCAAAGTCAATAAATTCGGGCTTTTGCTAAGGCGTCTCGGGGACGACGCTGCTCATATTAATCTCCATTAAAAGGGAATTTCAATGAATTTACGATGGCCGACAAAGTTTCGCTGTGGCGCCATCTAGCCTTACCACTTTGGAGCACCCCACCACACCTCTTGCCTACACTTCCCCTTCCCCTCTAGAGCTACCTCACTTACGCATTGCGTATTTGACATTCGCCAAAAAAAAGAAGAAACACGAACCGAAATAATTCGAAAGCAAACAAAAATGCCAGAAAATAAAGATGATTTTATACCTTGCGGATAGTCCCCTTGCCCCTTGCGCCTGCCCACTCCACATCTCTTGTGTACCCCCTGTGTGTTTCAACTCCCTCTCTCGTTCTCTCTCTGTCTCTGTCTCTCTCTATATAGAGGTAAGCAACGTCTTCGGGTAAACATTTTAAGCTGCCAGCCCGAAAAACGCTAATGGGTAAACACAGATGCGGTCGTAGACGAGACCGGAGACCGGAGAGCGGAGAGCGGAGACCGTAGCCTGAGACGGAGATGGGAATATTGCGGAGGAGTCTCGTCTCTCGTGCCGTCTCTCGTGCCGTCTCTCGCGTTTCTGGCGCGCTTAAAACGCGGAAAAACTTTCAAGGAAATTGCCACTCGAACTAAGTGCAAATCTTTCGATTAGCTAGTTAATCAACTCAATTGCGGAATTACTAGATTGGGTTTTCCGCGATAACCAGCGCAGCAGAAAGGGAGGGAAAGAAATCTAACATTTTTGATTTATCAATTGATTCTGGATCCTTCTTCCTCTGCCTTCGCCTCCAACTGACTCTGTTATCAAGATGTATTAACCTCTAATCATAGACGTTGATTTACCAGCCCCATAGCCCAATGCCCCAAGAACAGAGACGAGACCCCTGTTCGCCCTATAAATAAGCCATTACCAAGCCCCCAATCGTATATTAGTAATAACAATTGCCATTTATCAACTATTTTGAAATCGCTTTATGTTTCTACCTCACCCACTCCCTATCCCTCTCTCTGCTTTTATTTGATTTGTGCTCTGCGATAAGTCCCTATGGAGGAGGAAGAGTTGGTTGGTTGATTGATTGGAGAGGGAGGGATCCAGGGATAGATCGGGTGTACTCCGACTCCTTCACACAAGTATGACAAATCTCTGAGTAGCCAATTGTTTCCGTATCGTATATGTATGTAGCTCATATTTTGTCATCGCTTCGACAGATTGTGCAATTTCTAGTTAAACTTTTGTGATTCAATTATAATGAAACTGATATCTCGTCAGTGCTGACGATTAGTTCAGTTCCTTATAGACATGCAGTCACTCCATCCAAACCAAACCAAATCAAATTGATTATGATTATGATACATTTTCAGGTGCCAAAAAAAAAGTTCTTTCGGTTTTTGTTCGTCATTTTGTGGCAAGAAGTAATACGGTAAGCGGTACCATAAATCTAAATTATATTCTAACTTGTTTTGAAACTTCCCTCTGATATTAGTCACTCTCTCTCCCTCTCCCTCTCCCTCTCTCTCTTTCCATATTATAACTCGGTCAATAGCTTCGGTCAATATAAAACTCATTAAAGGCAGGCTTCATTGTCTCCGCGAATCTCCTCGGGGCAGCCGCAGCCTCAGCCCCACCCTGCCTCCTGGGTAGGCACAACAAAGCGAATTTGAAATGTAAGCCGACTAAAAGCCCCTTGGACCACCCCTTGCGACGCTCTATTGACTCAAAACGGAAGCCGCTCAACAGTGGCTAATGGCCATAATTAAACTTGGCTTATTTGCATAAATCATGTGGTGAATGGTGAACGTTGAGGTGAGTGGTGACGAGTGGTGAAGGTGTAAAGCAAACTTTGAACAAAAGATGCCGACCGCACCCCACTCTCCATTTATCCAGTTACTTTTATCGGAATTGGTATCCTATCTATCTATGGTATAATCATTCCAATCGAATCACTTGTACAACCAGAATAAGGCGTGAAAGTGAAGTCCCATGGCGTATCTTTCTGTCGAAGTACTCATATTATTTAGATTGAAAATCCTTAACATGCGCTGCACCCAACGATCGTTCTATCATGCGATTGGAAGGAGTATTCCGTCTTAATATACAACTAATTGTCATATGACCGACTAGTTATGGCAATCAGCCCGACTTAGTTATATGATAGGGGGTGTCTGCAGGTCTGCAGCACATGTAATATATAATATATTAAATCAGGGGGGATTTTCCGACCATGTCTGGTGTGGCCATGAGGGTGGAGAAGCCGGCACCTCTTGCCGGACGGGCATTTAATTGAATGCTAAATGTACTTAAATATCTTTATAATTGACGCCACAGTGAAGGTGTCGTAAAAAGCGCGTACACGGACACGGACCCGAAGAAGCGCGTAATACTAGTAGGTATATTTGAGAAGGCGGCCTTAAGAGTGGAGACATCGAACGATCCGAGCCCCTCCCGAATCCCCCAATCACACAATCACTCACTATCCATCTAGCCATCAGCAACCACCCGCAATAAAAGGTATTTATGTTATTTGTCAAGTTTATCGCTCACGATAGTTCACGAGGGGGTTGGGTGGGGTGGGTTGGGTTGGGGTGTTTGTGGGTTCTAATTAAACCATGGGCTTTATCGTCTTGTAAGGATCGAAATTATTGCCCCCGCAACGGTGCAACAGTGCAACGTACATACATATATGCTCTTTTATAACCCCCCTCACTGTCAAATACCAGTAGCCGTAATACTACGACTTCGAAGCCGTAGCCCCATTATAATCATCCATATATAAGTACGTATATATCAGATATGGTACTCGTATGCTATATAGAGAATCTCAACCGATTGCTTGTTTATTTTCCAAGTCTATCGTTTGATTTGTTGATTCCGATAGGAGACTGTTCATAAAAAAGTATGTCTAATGATCGGTAAAAGATCATTCAACTCCTTATGCAACGGGAAGTATCTGAACGATCTTTAAACACTTGAGGCAATGGTACGAAATTGGTGTGTGTTGTGCAGTGTGTAGCAGCCAAGAGATAACGCACGTTTAAGCCGAGCCGCCTAAAGTGATTGTGATTGCAATGCAATGCCCAAAGTCAGCAAACAGAAATCTTACTCGATGGATGAGAGACAGAAAAACAGAGATATTCAAAAAGCACCAAACGCAGCAGCAAACATAAACATCCGATAAGGAGAAGAGAGGCATCTTCGAGCCCCATCGTCGAGCCACATCAAACAGAAGCCAAATGAGCTTGTCGGGCCGGAAACTGTTCGGCGGTTCGACCACCGGTATCTTCAATCAAAGCCAAGTACTGGGAGGAGGTACGATACTAGGTTCCGTGCCTGCGGAGGTCGCTTGAGCTGCAACTGTAGGGCTGCCATGAGGAGGAGTCGATCAAAAGGTCCGCTCACGAGCGGATCGCCTCTGATCGCCGCATCATCCAAACGTCTGTGGGTCAAGCAAACGTACGAGTACGAGTGTGTCGCGGAAGGTGCCTTAATCCAAAGTGGCTACTGAGTTGCCTCCCAGCTCCCAGCAGGTAGTAGATGCGGATAGAGTACTCCCGAGTGCATTCTGCAGGGGGCAAACACTTCTGGTGGCATTCTGTTGGTCAACAAACACTTGCCGGCTACTGATCTCTTCTGGCCAATCCGCAGCGACTCATTCCATTAATCTCTGCTGTCAATCTCCTTCGGCATATAAACTTGAGTGCCTTCCATGCAAATATTCAATATTTGCTCTTGGATTATTAAGTGAGCAGCATCCCATTCCCATTCTCATTCTCAAACACAGTTCTCAGTTTCCCTCTGGTGTTCTCTTCTTCCACCTCATCCTCCCCATCCCCCTTCATCTGCTCTTTCTCTCTTCCCTGTAAACTGTTTGTTTGGGGCTCTTTAATCACTTTAATGGATATGCAATTTATAGTTCTTTTCGTAATTCGTATTGGAAAATACATTTCTACCGCCAGAAATTTGAATTTTCAATTAATTCTCCACTCAGCGTTGTCATCGATGCATCGATTCACATTTACTGTTAAACGTACAATTTATTATGTTATTAGTGTATTACGCGCACAAAATGTTCTGTTATTTGTAGCAGAGATTTTATTCAAATTTATCGAAACTCGGATTGGGATGCGATTTCAGAGCAAAATGTGAGGGGGTTGGCTAAAAAAATTATTTATAAAAAGAGACAAAAGCTAAGTTGCGTTGATAATGGTTTCAATTAAGATATAAAATCGGAAATGCAATAAAAACCGACTGGCTTCCTTCCAATTGTAGGGTTTCCCTTGGTTTATTTTTTTTTAAGGAAACCATTTCATGGAAATGTGTACTAGTGACCATTTACATTACGATAAATACAAAAAATATATATTGGTATTTTCAAAAATCTTTGTGCGCCGCCAGCCAACTGCCTGTGGGAGCCCCGGCATGTACAGAGCTAACATTTATAAAATGTTATTTAAACAGGAAAAACTACTCTGATCGCCACACCGGAATGAGGCCAGCGGTGCGCTTATAAACTAAATCAATTGCGGGTGGAGACGGCACACGAGGAGCAAATTCTGTGGTCCAAAGTGCCGCCGTGGCCAAATTTTTTGTTTACTCCTTGGAGGCCATGTGTCCCACCAGGTTGCTGGTGATTTTTTCGATTTTCTTCAGGTCAGGCATGTTTTCCGCTTTGTACTGTACGCACTGAAAGAATAATTTTTGATATTACATACATATAAATATTGTTAATTGCTGGCCAGCGAAAGTCGTGGCCGCTTGATTCCTCTTCTTCTTCTCGTACGAACCTTTACATTGTCCGTCATTTTTAGCAGTATGTGGCCCTTGGAATGCACGTATTTCATTGTATACCGGCAGTTCTGTGGATTCGCCATGTACATGTTCTCGGCGGCAATCTCAAAGTCCTCCCAATTCTTGACAAAAACCATTTTGATTCAGGAAATGAGAAACGGAGCACAAAAAATGAGGAAACGAATAACAACAACAATGGCACTGGGGATGATATTTCAATATATCGAAATATATATGTATCGGCTATATTATGTACATATAACGATAGTTTTGGTGCTATCGATGCATCGAAATATGTCAAATTGTGAATTTGCCAACACTAGAAAACATTTCGTTCAATTTTTTTCACGCAAATTCGTCGCTCGCCTGCAATATTTATTGCAAAAATGCGCTAAAAATCTATAGTTTAGCTAAAAATAGCGCGTAATAATACTCATCACCTGGTCGGGCAGGCGTGTGCAGTGGAATCCGGACGAAACACTAACAAAAATGCAACGAAAAACGTAGACAAAAAAAAAAATGAAATCTAGTCAAGAAAACGATGTAAATGGATGGGGAAGGGACGAGGCTACAACAACAACAACCACTGGACGACCAAAACGAAAAACGCAAATAAAGTGACACGCAGAACGCAGGCAGAAAATACAAAAAAAATATATTAAATATAGTATAAAAGAGAGAGAGGAGAGATCAATCCAAACAAAAATAGAGAGCACCAAAAGCGAGCATTCAAATCAAGTGTGACCCTCTCTCTCTCTCGCACTCTCACGTTCCCCTTACTGTCTCTCCTTGACTGTGTGAGTGAGTGGGTCGGTTGCAGCCCACACAGGCACCTACACGCAATACCGTAGCATAACTGCTGTTGTTTTTGTTTTTGTTGGTGGGGGTGAAAAGCTATTGGCTGCATAACGGTTAACGCGTGACGTGAGATCCCACACAAAAAGAGTAAGGGTGACCACCACCTAACCTTTCTCCTAACCCATTTCGGAGAACGGGCCTCCCTAAAAATGATGGACAACGACGATGCGCTGCTCAACAACGGTGGTCCGCAGTCGGGAGCGGAGACCGTCTACGGCACGGAGGACAACAATATGGTCATGTCAGAGAAGGTACATATACATGCATATGTATACACATACGAATGTGTGATCCATAAGTGATATCATTTGTGCACTGAATCTCTGTAAATGTAAATGATTCATGCGGGTGGATACAATGGGCCACACACTGATTTTCCCTTAACTTTCATATCGCTCCCTCCTTCTGGTACTCTGTGTCTAATCTTTTCTTGTATTTCGATTGGGGGCTCTTCACAAACAAGTGGAAGATAATGAGGCTATAAAAGTATCCAAGCGGAAACATGCTCTCTTCTACAGTTCTTTCTCTCACTCTCCCTCTCTGTATGTGGATATATATGCCCTCCTCATTATGTAAAAACGCATCTCAGAATTGTTTATCATGCATCAGCTGACGCAGAGTCCAGTGGGGGTCGAGTGAACCTCCCGCATCTGTGGTCATTGACATTCATATTGGCGAAAAAGCAAAGCAAAACCAAGAGGGGGACAGAGAGCGGGTAAGAAATGCAGAAGGAGAGCGAGGAAGAGAGCCAGCCATTCTATTGCCGGGAGCAGAAATCAATAAAGTCAGTCAGTCAGTGGCGGCGGACCTCAAATTTGATGACCGCCTCACGCAATCCCGTGCCAACCCACTCATGCCACTTCAACCAGCACAGTTTATTTTTATTCAATTTTCACCCCAATTCCCCGATTGATTTTGCACTTTATCAGCTTCTCCAAGCAGTACTACCTTTAATCGACGTGTGTGCTATGCAAATTTAAGCTGTTTAGCTTTCGCTCCCAGACAACCCCCAACCCCCTCTCCTCTTCCTGTCAATCACTTCCTCCCTCTCTCTGATAATGAGCTCATTCATTCAGTTCAGTCAGCGTTCGAGCACATGTTCCCACCTGATAAGCCCCCACCACCTGTGCTCGTACTTTTCTTACCGTACCGTACCTCTCTGCTTGAGTAATTGAGTAATGAAAAGAAGAGGAGAGTTAGTTGTTAGTTGCCAGCAATTTCAAGCGACAGAACTCGTTTCTTAGGCCAACAAAAGCAACCACACGAAGACTATTTTAAAAACGGGTCTCACCAAATAAGTTTATGAATATTTAAGCATTAGCATGACGGTAGCTACGAGTAGTTTTTGGCCTTATAAGTCCAAGTAGGCCTTGGCCCAACAGCGAGTTTCGGTAGCGAAAGGAATTCGTTTATCATGAGGCATTAGTACTTGGGAAATATCTGGCGAACCCCTATGCTATATATACACACATCACAACCAATCATTCCTGGAAGAAACCATGACTTTAATACATAAAATTAGATTCTTTATTTTCCTGTATATATGTATGTATGTGCATTGTACTTACTAAACATTTTTTTTTCGTTTTCCATAAAGTGTAATTTATTATAGTAATTTAATTAGTTGAAAATTATGGTTTTTTTATGTGTTCTTTACACCTTGTTTTTTGTTCTTTTCTTTTCTCTTTCAGAATGATCAGGTTGTCAGCATCGTGAGTTATCCTAAATTATTCATTTGGTGCCTTTTTTTGTTTACTATTTTCCGTTTCTGCTATTCACTATTCGATACGTATAAGATGCACGCTAGAATAATTTCTAAATAATGCTTTGCACTTTTGTTACTTTCGTTCTGTAACTAACAATTTTTAAAGGCCTGCAAAAGGTGCAAAATAAACAGCAGGAGGGGGGAGTATTCCACTTAACATATTAATAACAGTTTTTCTTTTCATGGTGTTCTCATTAGGTCACATTCAAAATAAAAACCATTAAATGAGAGCTCCTCCAACTATCTGTCGTTCTTGTTCGACATTCGAAGAAGAAAAGGATTCTATAAATCCGTCCGTCTGCTCATAGAAGTACAGATACAGGTCTCCCTTCCATCTCAAGCTAATAAATAATCGATTGCGCCTTTCCGTCTCCCATTTTGCACCATCCCAAACCCCAAAAATCAATTGAGACTGATGCACCCCTTTCTATTCTTTCTCTGTCACGCGCCTCCTTGCAGGTCCAGCAACTGGCGGGGAGCATTTATCAGGAGTTTGAGCGGATGATCAATCGCTACGATGAGGACGTAGTGAAGAACCTGATGCCGCTGCTGGTGAACGTGCTGGAGTGCCTGGACGCATCGTATCGCATCAATCAGGAGCAGGATGTCGAGTTGGAGCTGCTGCGCGAGGACAACGAGCAGCTGGTGACGCAGTACGAGCGGGAAAAGAGCGCCCGCAAACAGTCCGAACAGAAGGTGAGTCGAATGCTGGGATTCGAATGCTGGGATTCGAATGCGTAAAGTCTAAATAATCCTCCTCTCCCATGCAGCTACTGGAGGCTGAGGACCTGGCTGAGCAGGAGAACAAGGAGCTGGCCACGCGCCTCGAGTCCGTGGAGAGCATTGTGCGAATGCTAGAACTCAAGCACAAGAACAGTCTGGAGCATGCCAGTCGCCTGGAGGAGCGGGAGACGGACCTCAAAAAGGTGAGTGGTGTGGAATGAAAATGCAAAAACCCAATCCCCTGCCATGTCTGATGCTTCCAGGAATACAACAAACTGCACGAGAGGTACACGGAGCTGTTCAAGAACCACGTGGACTACATGGAACGCACCAAGATGCTGATGGGCTCCACGCACTCACAAATGAGCACCGCTTCCGACCGCATGGAAGTGAGTCGTGCGCGCCTCAATCCCGTTGCGCGCAGCTCGGGTCCCGTCTCCTACGGGTTCGCCTCGCTGGAGAACTCCGTCATGCTGGACACCGAAACCATATGCAGCGTCGGCAGCCAGTCGGATGACTCTGGGCCGCCATCGCTGCAGAATGAGCTCGACATGAGCCTGCCCAGCACGGCGGAGCGGGGTGCCGCCACCGATTCGCAGCAGCAGCAGCATCAGGCCACCTCGCCCCAGAGTCCCCCCAACACCAGTCCCGTTGTGCCAAATGTGCCTCCCGCAAATGGTAGGTTTAGGTCCCTCTTCCCGAAAGATTCTCTGCCACTCTGCCACTCACACACCGTACTAATGTGTCTACTTCTTGCTCTCTTTTGTTTTTGATTTGTGTGTTAACTCGACTAAAACCTCCACCAAACCCCAAATACTGCCCCAACCTTTGCGTCCATCAGTTGGTCGCTCAACCACCAAAAAGGAGCAGCGCTCGGACAATAATCTCTACCAAGAGTTGTCCTTCCAGGACAATGAGGAGAGCGAAGAGAATGAGATTGTCACAGGTAAGAGAGGAGAGTCGAGAGTATTTGAATTTTCGAATGGAGAAGGGATTTCATGTGTCTAGGATAACTCTCTTTAAAGATCCCTCTCTAATGGCCTATTCCCAACAATACTTAATGTCACTTTTCCTCTCTCTATCTTTTTCCATTTCCGCTTCCGCTACACTACACTCGTGTGAAACGCATCCTATCTCTGTGGTGACACGAACCCTCTTCTGTACAGGCTGCTGGGTACATCCCGGAGAGTACGCGTCCTCAGGTAGGTACCACCACCATACCCAAAACCGAACCCCAGACCATACCAGACAGCCAGAACAAGTAGAGGTGCAAGAAACTGCACCACAAGCACAGGCACAGCCACAGCCACAGCTATATGACTCCTACATATATGGTTTCATCTATATAACCTGTAAATACATCAAATATCATGCGAGAATCGACTGAAAATTGAAAGCTAAGGATCTTCTGCTGCTGTAGTTTCTGTGTGTGTTTTCTTGTTTGTGATACTCATATCTCTTGGAAATTATCCGAACCCTACCATGTGCTCGAGAAAGTGTGTCCCATCCATTAAGCAAACAAAACAAAAAACAACTTGAGACAAATAAAATTGTATAATCCGAATCCGAATCTAATGAAATTTCTCTTTCTTTTATGCCGAATTCTACTTATCCCCACCACAAACACCACATTTTGTATATCCTCCCACTACCAAAAAACCAAATCCCACCACCATCACCACCACACAAATAATTGTATATTCGAATCCCTGAAGCAAACGACAATTATTTTGGTAAGTCTGAAGAAGCTGCTGCAGAGATCGTGACAGATCCAATAATTAACCAATCAGTAGATTCAGTAAATCTCCTAACTTTTCCCCTCCACTCCACTTCACTCCACCCCATTTACCCTGTATTTCTTCTATCGTAAGTAGTTTTATCGTAGAATCATATTTGGCATTCGGCTCTAAGATTATTTTTCGACTTCTTATGGTATTTGTGTTTGGTTTTAGGACATTGGTTGGAAAGCTCTTCTGTTCTTCTGTTGCTTCTGTATTAGCAATATATCATATTTGGTTTTAGTTTCCCATTCCCCTCTCTCTCTCTTTAGTTTCGGTTATTGGTTTTCGGTTCTCCCATTTATCATTTATCATCTATCATCTAATAATTTTACACTTAAGTTCCACTTTGGGATGCTTTCCCAATGCTTGCAATTTTTTTGTCTCTTGATTATTCATCTATAAATCCCTTTTTTCTAATAAATCTTTCACACATGTTGCAGGTATGGGCAAGGAAGTGGAAAATCTCATCATGGAGAACAATGAGCTGCTGGCCACCAAGTAAATATTATATCTCTCTAAATCTCTACTATTCCCCCAATCAATAATCCTAATCATCCTCTCTCTATCTATCTCTCTCGCTCCTAGGAATGCTCTGAACATTGTCAAGGACGATCTGATTGTCAAAGTGGATGAGCTGACGGGAGAAGTGGAAATTGTGCGCGAGGAGCTCAGTGCCATGCAGCAGTCGAGAATGAAGCTCAGGAAGCGCATCAGCGAACTGGAAGAGGAGCTCAAGAAGACTAAGGAGCAGGTGAAGCAACAAAGTAAGCCGATCCCTCGAGCTGAAGCTGAATAGAAACAATTTCTCATGCGGTTCTCTTCTTCGACTTTTCCAGACGCCGAACAGGAGGAGAATGATGTGCCGCTCGCACAGCGCAAGCGTTTCACTCGCGTGGAGATGGCCATGGTCCTCATGGACCGTAACCAGTACAAGGAGCGTCTGATGGAGCTGCAGGAGGCAGTGCGTCTCACGGAGATACTACGCGCCTCGCGCACCGTCGATAACTTGGACAAGAAATCGAAGCAGAGCATCTGGAAGTATTTTAGTAATCTTTTTACGTGAGTTTTCCCTTCCTCCCTTATCCACAATCCACAAGAGTCCGAAATCATTGTAATAATCTCTATTCTCTATTTCGTGATAGCCCCTCCAATCGCCCGACGGAACGCATCGCCGACGGGATGGGAGGGGGGCCGATGTTTCGTCACACCGGCGGAGGAAGTCCTGCCCACAGCCACGGATCCCCAAGCCGTGGAAGTGGGGACAATCGCCTTGCCTTAGCCGGCTCCCAGCCGCTCATGCATCCTGCGAGCGCTGGGCTCGCCAATGCTTTGGTGATGCCCAAGGACTACTCCGAGGACGGGGGTTCGGAGCGCATCAGTGCGAGGAGGCGGGAGCAGTACCGGCAACTGCGGGCCCATGTCCAGAAGGAGGACGGACGCCTGCACGCGTATGGCTGGAGTTTGCCCATCAACAAAGCAAACCAAGAGGCCAATCCTAGCCGGCACTCGGGCGGAGTTCCGGTGCCCGTCTACTGCAATCCCCTGGCCGAGGCCTCGCCCCACATGAAGGTGTTCTGTGCGGCCGGCGTCAATCTCCACGGAGGCTTCACCAAAGACGGCCAATCGCTGATCCCCGCCGACTCGCCATACGCCCCCAAGGCCACATTAAAAATCGCAGAGATCACGAGTCCCACGACGGAGCAGAGCGTCGAGGCGCTGGATAGACAGATAGCCCGCGCTAGCTTGGAGACCCTGGAGCCGGAGACGCAACTGAGCTCCTTCGTGTGGATCTGCACGAGCACTCACGCGGCCAGCACGGTCAGCGTGGTAGATGCCAACCAGTCGGCCACCGTTCTGGATGCCTTTCCCATCTGTTCCTCACATTTGCTGTGCATCGCCTCCGTGCAAGGAGCCATGGAGAGCGACTACGCACTGCTGGAGCAGTCGGAGGTGGTCAAAGCAGGCGAGATGCTGCAGCGGCCCGGAGAGGGCACAGAGCTGCTCGGCAAAGTGGAGTTTGTGCGCGTGAAGCCCAAGTCCGAGGACGAGCAGAACAGAAACAACAAGCACCAGCAGCAGCAGGACGAAGAGGAAGCCAAGGAGGCCACGGAGAAATCCAATGAGCCACTGCCCCACGGGAATGCCGAGGAACCCCTCGTCAATGTGGAGGCCATTAAGATACGCCAGGCCCTTCCCGGTGCCCCCCAGCGTCTCTCCAGCGGCAACAACAGCAGCGACGGTAATCAGGCGAATAATAACATCAGCAGCAGCAGCGGGAGCGTTCTCTTTACCACCAAGTCGCTGAACCCCATTCTGGGAACAAAGGAGCGCGAGGATCCGCCGATGACTTCGGTGGGACCAACCATGTGGATGGGGGCTCAAGACGGCTGGCTGTACGTCCACAGCGGGGTGGGGAGGTGGCACGAGTGCCTGCACCGCGTTCTTCTGCCGGATGCTGTCCTGGCGATTGTGCATGTGGAGGCGAGGGTTGTTGTGGCGCTGGCCAATGCCCAGTTGGCCGTGTTCCGCCGCCAAACAGACGGCCAATGGGATCTGAATAGTTATCACCTGGTGACGCTCGGTGATCGCAATCATTCGATACGTTGCCTCTGTGTGGCCGGCGAGCGCATTTGGGCGGCGCATCGCAACAAGATCTTTATTGTGGACCCCATATCGCTGAACATTGTGCACTCGTTGGACGCGCATCCGCGCAAGGAGAGCCAGGTGAGGCAGATGGCGGCCACAGGTGCCGGTGTCTGGGTATCCATACGGTAAGAGACACACTTCAAGCAACTAGTTAAATGGATGCTAATGTTCTTTCCTTTAGGTTGGACTCCACGCTCCGTCTGTACAACACGCATACCTTTGAGCACAAGCAGGACGTGGACATTGAGCCTTATGTGTCCAAAATGCTTGGCACTGGGAAGCTGGGCTTCAGCTTTGTCCGCATCACCGCTCTGATGGTGTCCTGCAACCGCCTGTGGATCGGCACCAGCAACGGGGTGATCATCTCAGTGCCACTGGCCGAGGTGCAGCAGAAGACATCCTGTGAGTGGAGGAGAAGACAATCCGTTAATCACGTGATGATAATCCTAATATTTCTTGTCCTCGGCTCCTCCGTTTCAGCCGATCCCCATGGCCAGATGCCGTTGTGCTGCATGGCCAATGCTCAACTCTCCTTCCACGGCCACCGCGATGCGGTCAAGTTCTTTGTTTCCGTGCCGATGCTGCAGCAGCCGAACCTGAACGGTAAACTGACCTTCGTGAACAAGCGGCCCGATATGCTGGTCATGTGCGGTGGCGAAGGCTACATCGATTTTCGCATAAGTAAGTCCTGCACTCCTCCTGCAGAACAGGACATGGCATCCAAGCTATAGCTGAAACGCAGCGTGGAAACATATGTATAACCATTCCATATTCCATATCCTCCCATCTCCAGGACATGATAAATTCGATGCTAGCGATAATGCAGCGCATTTGATAGTTTGGAAAGTCGATACGTAAGCCTTTCTTTATTCTTTCGTTATTATTTCTTTTCTTTTTTTTATGATTGCCTTGATTTCACTTTATTTCGGTTTATCCGCTTTTTGTTTACGTCTTTCTTTGATTTCTGTTATTTTAATCCGATTTATTTTTGCATTCTCTGCCTGCTCTGCCCGTAGTACCTTCAACTTGTAGTACGCCCGACATGGGATGAGCTCCTCCTCCTCCGCGTACTCCAGTTCCAAGTGAAATGCAGCATTTCTGTCAGCCGTGACCTGAAATTAAGCAAGTTTCCTTTTTTTTGGTTCATGTTTTGAATGTGCGTTCAATATTGATGCTATAAAATGTTATGTACATGTTACGCGCACCTTCACACCTGTCCTGTCCTTTGTCCTTGCACTTGCACCTAAATGGATTTTCTTCCTCTACAAATCCTGCTCCCATTGGTGGTGTGCCATGTCCCCCCTGTCCTTAGAGCACTTTTAATCGGTTCGGATACTTGTACATTTGTTTAAGCTATAATTATTTACTCAATTTAAAATTCTTTCCAAATGTAAAAAGACTTTTCTACAAACTACCAAATAATGTGGGCTCACCTTTCACTAAAATGCTTACTAAAACGACCGGGAACGTTGCAACGCGTTGTGAACGTTTACTTTATACCCGGTACTCAGTCAGTATTTATACAATATATTTTACTTGTTGCTTGGTATCACTGGTAAAAAAAGGGTCGTCCCTGATTGATTTTTATTAAAAAAAAGTTCATAAAAATCTATCGAACCGTTTGGGAGATTTTGATATATTCGATTTTATTCGTTTCCACCTTTTTTTAAATCTTTCTTTTTTTTTATCAGCACACTTTTTTTTATCACCATATGTTTTGTCTCGCTCTCTTCCGCCGGTTCGCGTAGAGAACGGGGAAGAGTGTGTGAGAGGCAGAGATGGAATGATTTAGCGCGTAAAAGGCATTGCGCAGCCACTGCAATTTCATTCCTTCTGGCTATAATAATGATTCGATCGACTATAGATTCTGCAATCTGCTAGATATGGTAATTTTCTACGATTCAGCGATTTTTGTTTTTTTTTTCGAGTACCGGGTAGAACGAGGAATTCCCCCAACAGTTTTTGGCTCTGTAAATGACTATGAACCCCAAATGCAAATAATAATAATTCATCCCCAGTAGTTTTTATCATTCACCTATCCTTCAGGTACACCTTCGACATATCCATTAATGTTTTCTGAACTGTATATTTTGCAGATGATAATGATATGGAGAACAGTATTCAACTGGAACCAAATCAAACGATCGAGAATCGAGGAGACAAGAGCTACTTGATTGTGTGGCATGTTAGTCAACGTTAAGGCCGATCCGATCGATCCGATTCTTCGGCTTGAGCGAGAAGTGCAAATGATATAATTAATAATATTTATAGAAGTTACGAGTACTATCTAAATACGCAAAATGTATAATCTACTTTATTGTGCAGCAGGCTAGCGAATGGAATACCCCTTAACATTAGTATTTATCTAACAATACCCTACATGCTCTACAATCCACACGATGACAAAACACCAACTAATACTAATGGGTTTTCTAGCGTACCGTACTCTTAATTTAGTTTAAAAAAAAATGCGATTTCGAGCTTTCGAGGGGCTCTTACAATTGTTTCAAATTACTTCATTCAAACCAAAAAACCAAAAACAAAAAAAGGAAACCTGCAAACGACGTGTAAATTGTATGCTCTCTGCTCTGCAGGAAGACAACAAACAACACAAAAACGAAAAAAAAAAAAAAAAACACATTTTCGAGAGGATTTCAGGGGATATTTCTGCGTGATTTTTTGTCCAAATATGTTGTAGATTATTGATTTCTTCTGTATCTTGATTGGTTTTTTTTTTTTTGTGGCAAGGAGGCGGTGCTACGCGACGTTTAGATATAGTTATTTTGTTAAATAATTTTAATTTTAGTTGAAACGTTTCAAGCCTTAATTTTGATTGTTATTCATTTGTTTTTAAGACGAAAGAGCCTATGTTTAACAATAAAAAGACAACCAGACCAAAATTCTTGCTTTACCCCAATACCAAACATCGGTGTTTAATAAGTTATCTGTTTTCCAATAATATCCAAAGGCTCCAGGAAAGTGATATTTATTTTTTTATGGAAAGTTTGTAATATTTCAAGATGCGCATACGCACACGCATTGGCTTTGGCTTGACTCGAATCGACTCGGGAAGTATCTTTCTAATAATAATAACAACAATATATACCAGGCAAATTAACGCACTACATAAATATGTACTATCTACTGTAAATAGAAACCGATGCGATTCAGAAAATAGTAAATAAATTTAAATTGTATTTTTTGCCGCCATTCAATAAGTTGTTGGATTTTGTTCCCAGCCCCCCCCCTCTCTATGACAAACACCTTGCAACCATGGTTTTGCAATCGGCAAGTCGATTACATCGATTTTGCTTGTTATCGTCAGCTGTTTAATGGAAATTTAAGTATTATTTACGATTCTCTCATAACACCATCCCCCCACATGGATATTGATGGCCACCTTGAACGAGACCTTTCGCTCACACTGGCTCATCTCCATCTTCGGATCGGTCCTTTTCCTAGCAGGCACTGTCGTCCTCTACTGGAATGAGGGCCGTGCGGTGCACACAATGATGGCTCTGGATGAAGCGTACGACGACATCTACTCCATCCAGTTCACGGAGGAAGAGCAGGACCAGAGCTTCGAGAATCGCATTGTGCACATCTCGGGGCCCATTCTGGTTGGGGAGCCACTCACCGAGCCCGACTACAACATCCAGCTGATGGCCGTCAAGTTGCGGAGGCGCGTGCAAATGTATCAGTGGGTGGAGGAGTCCATGTGAGTAACTCACTAGTGAAACCTTTCAATGCGGATTCCAAGCTAACCATAACCTGCCCGCAGAGAGCATAACTATGGCGAGGGTGTGGGAACGGAGCAGTCAGACTCGCGCACCTACTACTACACCAGGGAGTGGCGGGACAAAATCGTGGACTCGCGCAACTTCTACAATCGCCATGGCCACACCAATCCCACGCATTTCCCCATCGAGAGCAACGTGCAGGTGGCTGACGCCGTGTACATTGGCAGATACGAGCTTGGGTCAGAGCTGAAGAACAAGTTCCAGGACTACCAGGAGCTGACGTCGGACATTCGGCCAGAGGACAGCAGCATCAAGCTCCACCTAGGCCTCTACTATCACACCAACGACGTGTTCAATCCGGTGGTGGGCGACCTGCGAATCCTCTTTAGCTTTGCGGCCATGGAGGGAGAGACGTACAGCGTGGTTGGCAAGCTGGAGGGTAACAAGCTGGTTCCCTACGTCACCTCCCGCGGGGTGCGCGTGCTGCTGGTCTATACAGGCGCCCTGACTGTACACGAGGTGTTCAAGCTCGAATCTCGTGCCCAAGTGCTGCACACCTGGTGGTGGCGCTTCATTGGCTGGCTGCTCATCTTCTTTGGCGTCACCTGCAACTCCAAGATACTCCGATTGCTGCGTGAGTATCCAGCACGTTTCCATTTAGCTCCTTTGAATCACGTGCCCGTGCTTTCAGTGCTGCGTGTTCCTTTACTCATTTGCCTGGCGCCGGATCCGCAGTTCCCAATGACCGGAAACTTTGTTATCGCCTTTTCCCTGGCGCTCATCAATGCGGCCGTGGCCTGGATCCTCCATCGACCTCTGATCGGGGCCTGCCTCTTCCTGGCCGGAGCCTCGCCCTACCTCTGGTTCACCCGCAGCCTGGTCGACTATCATCGCCTGGATTGATTCGATTTCCGGATTCCGATTTGTTGCTTCGTCCATTGGCTACTTATTTACAGGTTTATTTATTCCTCGTTTTACGTCCAATTAATAAAATAAAAACTTAATAACACTTAAGGCTAATCGGTACGGTGCACGCGATGCGATGCTTGGTGCTTCTTCCTAGAACTCTCTAATCTCCACCGTGGCTCCTGGCTCATCCAGAAGCGGGAGGCCGCTGTTCTCGGGCTCTGGCCGCCCCAGTGGCGGGAGCCCGCTGCCTGCAGCCGCTTCGGCGGCAGCCTCTACTGCCGCTGCTTCTGCTGAGACGATTGCTTTGGACTCTGTGGACGTGTGAACACTGGGGCTCTGCGACTTGTCCTGCTCCTCCTGGCCTGCGGAGGCCTCGTCGTAGCGGACATACGGCTCGAAGCTATTGTTGATCTGGAGGGAGCCGCGGTGGAGATTGTTGGACTCGGCCTCGAACAGAATCTCGTTGATGAATCGCTCGGCCAGGAGCCGCTGCTCGCGGGGCAGACGCCGAAGCTTGTGCGTCCAGGTGCGGGCTATGGACTCCTCCTCAGGATAGGTCCCAGCCAAATACTCACAGGCAATGTTGAGCAGCTCGTCCGCGTTGTGGGTGCTGTTTGCATTGGCAGATCCGCCTCCAGAGCCGTTGTTCAGGGGAGGCGTCTGTCTGGCCCGCTTCGACCCAAAGTCGGAATGCCCGATGCCCGGCGGGGGCTGCGACGGTGGCGGGAGGCTGTCCACTCGCTGGGCATGCCCAAACGATTTGTGAAACATTTCAGAAATGTTGATGTTTGGTGTTTGTCCGCCCGCTCCTCGCGGCGTCGGATAATGCTGCTGGGGATTGCCATGCTGGTCGATGAAGGCAGTCGAGCAGCTGCTGTTCTCACTGAAGAGGAAGGAGGGCTCGTTCTTGAAGAACGGGTTAACGGCCAAAAACTTCTCCGAGTTACGCAGGAAGTCCAGCTCCTGAAAGGTCCAGCAGCGAGGACTGTGATGAGTGCCCGAACGCAAGGCACTCTCCATTACCTTAAGCTCCTTGCGGTAGTTGGTGCGCAGGGTGTTTATTTTTTTCTTCACATCTTCGACCGTCGCGTCGCGCTTGAGGTAATGATAGATGGGCACAAGCCGCAGGTACGCCTCCGCCCGCTTCTCTCGGTTTGTGTAGTCCCGCATGGAGGTGTCCCAGAGCACGGGCAGGTCGCGGTATGTGTGGATAAATGCGCGAAGGTAGTGACGGCATTCGTCGGGGCCGGACATCACCTTGAAGGTGTGGGGCGGCGGTGGTTGGGGGAGCATTTTGTGGGGCTGGGCTGGGCTTTTTGCGTTTGTTTGGATCGCGATTTCAGTGCCACTTTCCTTGCAGGGGCCGAGAAAATTCGGGGGCACGGATTATGTATGGACCTATTGACGAACTGTCAATGCGCAGTTGTTGTTGTAATTGTGGGTTTGACAGATTGTTTGCCATATTGACCGAATTCATGCGTGTGTTGGTGTGTCCGTGTGTAGCTGTGACGTCACAGCAACAAGTTGTCTGCAGGGTGGCAGCTCTGTCCAAGAATCGAATACATATAAATAATTAACCAAGTCCATTTGCAATGCAATTAATAAATTAAACAGCATATACTGTATTTCAATTAACTACCTTGTTTGTTTTTGCCAAAATGTTTCTTTTTGTTTAAATTGGCAATTGTTCGCGCTTATCAAATGAGGGATGAAACCGATTAAATTTCTTATGTTATGTTAACAGACAGCGTTGTCTTTTTTAAATTGATCGAGACCAGCTGTTTTAAAATGTTAGAAACGTACGTGTGCCCGTATTTGCTGTATAACCTTACTTGCAGAGAGAGAAGAAGAAGAAATAGAGTAAACTCCAAGTTATCGCACCGATACTATCTTATCAAAAATAAAAAATATCGCCCATATCAATAGCACAAACGAGAGCAGCCCTAGTTTTCAAAGCATTCGCAAAATTCGTCAAACTAACAAAAATTTTCGCCTAGGCTAGCTAGAAAGTAGAAATTGTGAACTTATTAATTTTTTTTTGCGCGTGTGCGACGTAAACGTGAAAATTTCTCTAGATCAACTTTATAATCGGAGGATAACAAAAGTGCGAGCGAGACGAAGACGACCCGGACGTGCTTGGCCGTTGAATTTTGATTTTTAATTCCGACGCGCAGCCGTGGCGCGTACCCTGGCAGAGTGCAAGCCACTTAAGTGGTTTATCTTTTATTTGTTGCAATAATTTGAACAAATTCCGGAGTGCAATTGTGTTAATAATATACGACGCTGCCGCTGAACTCACCCCTTTGCCGCCTCTCTGTTCGTGTCCCCGTTCGCCGGCTGTTCCTGTGTGTATTTGTGTGTACGCGCACTTTGTTCTTTTGCGCGCCGCCTTTTAATTGAGCAATTGACAAGAGTATTATAAACAAAACGATGCCCTGGCAATGGGCGACGCGACTGTGAAAAATGCATGAACGGGCCAGGATTCAATAGTTAACAAAATTGACAGGTCAAAAAATATATAATTCCGAATAGCTCCTTAACTGTGTTCCGTTTTCGTGTGCGTGAGAGTGCTTGGTCGAAATGGAAACTATTGAAGAGCAATCGAAATGCGGTGAGTACTGAGAGGGAGAAAGGGCCAGGCAGCACCTCCTTGCCCTCCCCCACACCCCACACTTCGACCCAGCCCACAACGAAACGAATATTTCATTTTTCAATGTCGCCAGAGGTACGGTGTAGATAGGGGAGTCAGAGGGGAAACCACTGTCGGGGCCAAAAGATCCTCATAAAAAAAGTCTCTGGCAGCAAATAAACATACATACATACATACATACATACATACATACACGTGTATACATCCATACATATGTGTGCTCAAGTACATACTCACTGACTAAAAAAAAAGACAACAGCCATGGCAGCGCGTCAGGGAATCTTAAGCTTTTTTCTGAATTTATTTCTGTGTAGAAAATATTTATCGCATAAAAAGAATTGTTGGATGTGCAAAATGCGGTGGGCCCCTCACCGCCGGCACTGTACCGTGCGCTGCGCCCAAAGCAGGCAGAGCAGGCGTAAGAAAAGGAAGAAGAAACAACAACAAAATAGCGGCAGTTCCTGCTATCAGTGCTGGCCATCTAGCCTTTTTTCACTGCTTTAGAATTAGCATTGCTCGTTGGCTCACAATTTAGCTGCAAGCCAGACACCACTGGCCTTGGCTACTTCCCTCAGGTAGATGATTTCTTCCTGTGTTCGAGTGCGTGTGCAAGGAGTGCAGTTGCGCCTGCTCGCTTCAGTTATTGTCCTTTGATTTTCCACCCCTCCACTCCGCTCCGTCTCTCTCCTACCTATTACACATGTTGACAGAGGCGCACATACCGATATTTAGAGGAGAGGGGTCGTTCGTGTCGTCTGCCTCAATGTTAATGGCATTTTTACATGCCTCGAAGGTCTGCTCTGCCTGCTGTCTGTCTCTAGGTTCTCTGCCTCTGCTTTGCTCTACGTCAAGGCTTTCTCCTCTTCGGGACACGTAATTTTATTACAAGATTTTTCTTTGATGAGTCTCTACTGTTTTACAAAAGACTACGAACAGACCAGGCCACCCACAATCTGCCGCCCGCCCTCTTCACTCATGTCTTCACTTGGCTTTTCATTTTTCAAATGCCATTCAATTAGTGTTTCATCAGGTTTCTGGCAGGCAGCCAAAGAGATCAGAAAACAACAACGCGATCCGCCCAGGCAGAACGGAACGAAGAAAGAAATTCCCAAATGGCGAAAAATAGTTCCCATTGCAAGCGAGAATCCTGCCGCACCACCACCACCACCTGTGAGGGCTGTTTCTGCATGCCACATATCTCCATTGCCGTGCCGTGCATTCCCTTTCCTTTCCTTTCGACCCTTCGTGGACAAGAACACCTGTGGCTTTGCGAAGCAGTTTGTAGGTCTCACGATTCTGCCTCGACTTTAGTTACAGTTCGGTGCTTGATCCCTGAGGATCTGGCTTGGAAGAAGCAGCATGTTGCACTTGCCCGTTACGCGGCTATCATTCGGCTGCCACAGCACATACTGCAACAGCAACAGCAAGAAATTGGTCAGGGTCCAGCGACAGGCTGCCTCGTACTTCACGTATGGTGAGCAGGAGCACATCAAACAGACAAAGCTCCGGCAGGCGGCCCTCTGTCAGGTGTACGAGGATTTCACAGGTACATGTACGAGGGTGTAACCCAGGAGGGATCAGTGAGGGTCGAGGAACGACATTTAAGCAGGGTTGAGGTTTCAGAATTTACCCGAGAAACGGGAATCCAAAATCGCACAAAAAATAAACATTCTCAAAGTGCAGAACTATTTCCATGGAAATTTTCAGTGGAAATGGAAAATGTAGCACTCGCGGTTGGAATTCATAGAATTCATGATCGTTATTAATCATTTCTGGGAGCAACATCATTTCTCTGTTCAAAAACCATTAGCAATCAAAGCCTGTAAAACAATTGTTCTAAATTGTTTTGACAGTTTTCCCAGCCTCCTATTCGTCGATTTCCCTGATAAACAGCTCAGCGTTATTCCGATCACATATAACATCAAGATTTGAGCTGTACGAAGTTCGAGATTCGACATTCCTTAGTTATTTCTGTCTAGATTTGAGACATTCAAAGTATTTTAAAGGCTGAAAGTAACTTAATACAAAAAAAAGTTTTAAAAATATTCCTAGTCCACAAATCCCCCCGGACCTCTCATATCCATTAGGTGAGTAGCAAGTGCATCTGTTTGTTGTTTTCGGGAATGCATTGCATCGCTGGAATTATTATCCATCTGGAGATTCCGCCGATACGTAGGAGAACGACATCAAAAACACAAGCGAGAAAGAGAGAGAGAGATTCTCCTCCTGCCACTCCCACCCCACCCCAACCCAACCCGCCTATTTTGTTAGGTTGGGGATCTTCTGCAGTTGCTGGACTTTGCCTCAATTGCACAAGTGGCGAATGTCTCGCCAGGGCACAGATACTCACACAGATACAGATACGGATGCAGATGCAGATGTGGATACAGATACAATTGGCATCGGGTACAGCTGCACAATTCTGGATAAAATTAATGCCACAAAAGCTGCTGCATTTCTCTCGTCTCTGCCCACCCCCCCCTTTTCTCTTTACTTTCCTCGCTCATGTCGATTGGGGGTAAATGATTTGCACTTGAAAACTTTTACTAGAGCCCCCATCGTACTCTCGTCGTACTCTTGGTTCTCTGTACTTGCCTGCCTGCCTGTCCCTACGTGGGTGACGTGGCCAAGCTAAGAGCCCTGCCCCTTGCTGTTGCCTCCTCCCGCTTTTCTGATCTGGGCTGCTCCTCTCCTGTGTTCTTCGGCACAATTAAAATTGATGTCAACAGCTCACAATTTGTGGTTCCGTTCCTAATGATCGACAGCCCATTGCTGAGGATTCTGCTTGTCCACGCTGCCCACTACCACACAGCCCACATTGCCATTCTCCTCTTACGCTCCTACGCTTCACTCTTCACTCTCTTCTCTCCGTTCTGGGTGTGTGGATTATATTTGTGTTAGTTTTTGCTGTTCTATTCTGCTCTGTTTCTTCTCTATTTCGTTTGTTTTATTTTGCACAATTGCCTGCTTCCTCTCTCTCTCTGAGCCTCCCTCCCTCCCTCGAACCATCTCTCATTGTCTGTCTGTCTCTGTCCCGAACTCACTCAATTGCATAAACAAACAAATCCACAAAATTTGCCATAAATCACAACAAGAACTTTTCCCAGTACCCTGTAAACAAGACGGGTCCAAGGGGGGACTAGCTCCGAGATGGAGAATGATAAATGAATTTAGTACGACGAAGAAATGTGCAAAAGAAAAAGATTTTCGTTATCTCGTAACGGGAATTGAAAATCAGTATTTGAGGGATGCAATGGGATAAAACAGCTTCCTCAGGCACTACCCCCCCTTCCAGCCAGCACCGTCTACCCATGTATGTGCGTTCATTACAGGATATCATCGCATAGACCCTCTGCCAGAAGTGTGTATAGATTTGCTTGATTTATGCCCGACATGCACTTATGTACAATTCTCATTTCTGATCCGCTTCTCCTCTCCTTTCACAGAGATGTCTATTACAACGCTGCCCACACGAATCTGCCTGGTGGGCAACGCTGGCCAGGATGCAGACACGCTGCTGGCAGCCGAGAGCTTCGGCCTGCCCGTTATAACATCAGACACTGGTCTGGCCACCACTGACGACAAGGAATGGCGGACGTTCTACGTGTTGGAGGACTTTGAGGGCGACAGCTTTCAGGCGCTGCACAAGCAGAAGGAATGGTGAGTACTAGTCACTAGACACTAGTCCACAGCAGTGGCTAGCTATTATTAGCCCCGTCTCCGAAAATAGCAATAACAAGTGCAAAAGCCAGAGTCAGAGTACTGCTTAAATTAGACACAAATCTGTCACATGTGTGTGTCTGTCCCCAAAAGAGTTCCATAAGCAACAAATTGAATTTGAAATCGAGACACGAGTGCTGCTCTGCCCTGCCCCGCTCTGCTCTGCTCCTCTTTCTCCTGTGGATCCATCCCTAGTATTGACAGCGCGTCATACGCCATGAGCAGCAGTTCGTAAGCGCATCTGACCAGGAGGGTATCCGATAGTCGGCGTTGGGTCCAATGGTTTTGGTTGGGTTTCTATGGCTACAAATTGTCAAATTTGAAACTTGCGCAAATTTGTGGTTCTTTTTCTGTCGCTTTAAGTATTGTTATGGTATTTGCTCTGTTCTTTTCTTTTTTTTTTGCACGCTTGATTAATTTGCCTGCTGCGCAGTAATGTGGAATACCTCTCCATACAACCTACAACCTACACTCTGCACCCTCTCTTCCCTCCATCCAGCCATGCTCTCTCCCTCATTAGTGATTAAACATATCTTTTGGTGATTCTTTTCTTTATTTACGAGCAGAAAGCTTGGAGGTCACCAAATGCGTGGAAATTGTTATGGCTTAGACATACATATAGAGAAAAGGGTGGTGAGGGGAATGGGTGGCACAGGAAGACGAGGGACGAGGTGTTGTTGGTGGGTGGACGTCTGGTTTTCATTTTCATGTTCTCAACACTTTTGCATCACGTAAACGTAAGGGAAATCTACAGAAGCGGAAGAAGTGCTCGTTCGTTTCCCCCCGTTTCACGTTCCCGTTCTCCCATTAAGAATTATTATTTATTTCATAGATTTTCATTCATGTTTCGCCGTTCCGTTCCGTTCGTTTTGTTATTGCAAATATTCAACATTTGATTTTCTTTGTTCGGGTTTTCGGTTTTTATACCCGGTACTCGAAGAGTAAAGGGGTATATTAGATTTGTGCAAAAAATTAATGTGTGTAACACCCAGAAGGAAGCGTTTCCGACCCCATAAAGTATATATATTCTTGATCAGGATCAATAGCCGAGTCGATATAGCTATGTCTGTCTGTCCGTCCGTCCGTCCGTCCGTCTGTCCGTCTTCATTAGCGCCTATAGCTCAAAGACCATAAAAGCTAGAGGAACACCATTTTGTATCCAGACTCCTGTCCTATCGCACTGTTACAAGTGTATTTCAAAATTTCGCCCCGCCCCCTTCCGCCCACTCCAAGGACGAAAATCTGTGGCATGCACAATTTTAAAGATACGAGAAAACTAAAAACGCAGAATCGTAGAGAATGACAATATCTATCAGAGTGTTGAATCTGGATCAGATCGACTCATAAATATAGCCACAATGAAGAAAACCATTTCGAAATGCATCGTTCCCTCTCGCTCTCTCTCACACACAGGGTTGGGCGCTGTGCCCATTCGTCCAGATGAGCGCCTAGATCTCAAAGACTATAAGAGCTAGAGCAACCAAACTCTCTATCCATGCTCCTGTGATATCACGTCAGTACAAGTGTATTTCAAAATTTGGCCACGCCCCCTTCCGCCCCCACAAAAGATGAAAATCTACAATTTTGAAGATACGGGAAAACCAATAACGCAGAATCATAGAAAATGACTATATCTATCAGAGTATTGAATTTGGATCAGATCGGATCATAAATATAGTCAGAAGGAACAAATGAAATTTCAGTGGCCTCCCAAGCGTAGACTGATTCCCTCTCTCTCTCGCACACAGCCGTGTATGTATATGTAGGAAGTAGATAAAAACATTTAGAAATGGCAGATGTAAAAAATTTATGTAAACAAATATGGAAACATCTAATAGATCAAAATCTCCGAAAAGGTTCGACTTAAATTGTTTTTTTTTGGCTAAAATTAAATTTTTTCCTTTTGCGAACATGTAATAAATTACAACAAGCTCACATACATACATACTGACTGAGTACCGGGTATAAAGTAGAGCCGCGGCGCAGACGCGGCTCATACGTTCTCCCTCGTTGGTTCTCGGTTGTTGTTTGATTTTTGCTCTTTGCTAATTATGTTTCTGTTTCTCATGTTCCCATTCTAATGTATTTTTTATGGCACTTCCCAAAGTTCTACAAGTTTTATTTTTGTTGGTATTTATTAAAAGAAGAAAACATAGATATTTCTTGCTGGAATTAAATTCTGTTTACCAAACGGAATGGAAACTACCGTGAAAACGAAAAAAGCGTAGATCACATAATTTTTTTGCTAGGAAGTTGCCTGTTCATTTCATAAAAACAGATTTTTGTTCGATTTTGTCATTAGAATAGACAATTTTCTCATTGTACAAACCTTAAGAGCCATACGATATGAAATGCTTTTCTTTATAGCCATTGCACAATTCCGATTAAGCGATTGGGGGGCGGAAGCGGGGAACAATTTTTAATGAGGAATTCCCGGGAAAACCGCGAAAAACCCAGAAAAGCACTTAACGGCCACTTAACATCCACCCAAAATTATGCCACACACACACACACACAAGAGAGGGGGAAAGAGATCTTGTTAATTGTGTTTACCCGTGGATATATCTGAATATCTGAATCATAGAGGAATTCGCTGGCAAATCCCTCATTTCGATGATCCATTCATTTATTTGGGACGGGTCTCAATGGGGGAAGTCGTTGCCTATTTTGGCAGCGAATAAAAACATGAACTTTGAGAATATAAATGCATGCATACATATAAATATAAATAAATGACAATTTCAGATAAAAAACTTTGCGTATTTCTACAGAAATCGAAAATGAATCGTGTTTTGTTTTTGAAATTGTTGGGCCTTTTACATATTTTTTTATCTAGATATTTGTTTCTTGAGGGAGGCTTCAGCTGGCCAGCTGGGGAGGAGGTGGTCGCCTGTGGCATTGCAGCAATTTCTTGGCGCCAAGATTCTATAAAAATGCGAACAAACGATGTCAAATCGTATAGAGAGTAGATAGCAGAGAGTAGAGCGAAGAGAGTGTTGAAAGCAGCAACGGAAATTCCTACCATACAACACAAGAAAAAATAGAAAACAGAAAAAACAAGCATGTATAACAAAAGCAAAAAAGGAAAGAAAATCATGAAAATCATGAAAATGAGGGAAAATAAATTGTACGCACAGTTTTATTAACTCATTTTATATGAAATGAGTTCTCTGTGTGTGTCTGTGACTACTACAACAAACCGAGAAATCCGAATGCGAATACGAATACGTATGCGATTGTATATTATACATATGTATGTATATAGAATTTATAAGTTTCGATATATCTATATGGCAGATTAATTGAGGCAGAACGTAGAATCAGAATGAGAATGAGAATGGGGACGGGTTCGCGAACGACATGTCATTGACTGTTCAATAGTTTTGACCCTCGCAAAGTTCGAGTGCCCCACGGAGCAGAGCAGCCAAAGATCGGCGCACTTTACAATGTGCCTCAAGAGTGCTCCTTTTGCCACATCCATCACTCTGCCCCCTCACCCCCTCACTCTCCATTGTGGAGGCCAATCCATTGCGATCCGAAGGAGACGCCCGTCCATTGTTGGCGCGTGCGATGCGCATTTTTATGCTTTGACTAAGCACAAGAGCATTTTCCTGGGTTTTCCTTGAGTCAACTTTGAAAATTATTTAATTGTTCTTTGGAATTCTGTGAAAAATATCTGTTCGTCTCTCTCTCTCTCTCGTTCGGGGATCCTCTCTGGGGAGATCCAACTGTCGTGGATTTGTCACCTCACTCTCTCTCCCTCTCTCTTTCTCGCTCTCTCTCTCTGAGAGATCTAGCTCTCATTGTGAGAATGTTTCACATATTAGGTGGCAACAACAACTACAGGAGGAAGAGGAGGAGAGGGTTGACAAGGCATTTTCTATTTCCATTTTCCATACGCTCGTGCTGTGGCTGTGGCTGCTGTCTCCATCGTCCCCATCGTTTATTCAATCATTTTTCCCCAGCAACGGGTGGCAGTCGCTGTGGCAGTTGTGTTTGTTTAGTTGCTCTGCCCGGATACGGATAGAATAATCCACTCTTGTGGAACAGAGAGAGCCAGCCGCAGTAGATGCCACCACGACATGCCACACACATTCCCGGGCTGAATCACAGTACAAGAACAAGTGACAACAGAAAACAAAACAGAACAGAACCGAACAGAACCGCTCAGAACCACAGACGACACCAGATTCTTTCGTTTGGCTCGTTTGGCTAGTTTGGCAGTGACAAATATTTGTGCATATGGAAATCTTCCTTTGTTGGTAAGGAAATGCTGTGGAAATGTGGGTGTGGAAAAAAGTAAATGTTTAAATGTATGTAAAATGATATGTGGAAAATCAAGTGAGTGAAAGTCAACAGGAAGTCCAACACGAGAAGAGTCCAAGAAAGTGAAAGATCAAGTGAAAATGTGTGTTGCAAGAGAAATGCTTTCTATGAAAGGAGCGTTAATGTGGAACAATTCTTAGAAGATCGAATGGTAATGGAAAGCCACCTTGAAGAACCCCCAAAATGGAAGCTGTTCAATAGGTATCCCTCGCATTTTCCACAAATAAATTATGAAGAATTTTCCCCTGGGACTACTCAATTTTCGGGTGTACCGCAAATTGTTTTTGCAATTTGAATCATACCCCTGATGTGCGGCATGGGGAATGAGGGTGGGATATACTCGTAAATTAAATGCTCCCCATGAGGCAGAGGGACAGCGGAGGAGCATGCTTCAAAAATGTATCATAAATAAACGCCGCATCACACATCACAGATCACAGATCATGCATCATACGCCTCGTACGCCCACAAAAATGGGAACGAGACGGGAACAATGCTCGAGTGGCGGCTGCAGGCTGCGACTGCACTTCCGCTCGATGATTCCATTCCATTTCGATTGATTTGTTTATAAAAACTTCCGGCTTCTGCCAGATTAAGGGATGCCGAGGATTGGCAGCGGCTGCGATTGCCACTGCGGAGGACAACAGCTGGCTGTCGATGTCTGTTGGCGGATAAGCAACAGAAAAGGCTAGAAGGAGAAGGGCCGCGTCAAAGTTCAATATATGTATCAATACAATTTCTCGCTTCAATTGTGCCTCAAAGGCTGCCGCCAAAGGGACCAACCAGACCAATCGATCGATCGATAATAACCGATACCCAAGCGATTCGCAATTTAATCACGGCTTCTGCAAGGTCATTGCAGCCATAAAAGAATGCAGCCGCCACAAACAGATTGCCTTGCATAACTCAAAAGTGTGCCACATAAATATTTAATTTTAATTGTCTCTCGGGATCCCCTCTATCTCTTTCTCTCTCTCTGTGTCTCTCGCCCTCTCCTGCATCTGTATCTGCATCTGCATCTATGTATATCTGTATCTGCTTCTGTATCTTTTGCAGCATTCTGGGTCCGCCCGCTTTGAAGTACGCGGCAGAGATGAAGCAGACTCTGGGCCAGAATTCGCGGCCCATTTATAACTATGCGATGCGCGGCGTAGTCACTTGCTTCACGGGCATACGAAAGAAGGATGAGCTGGTGAGTGGATCTCTCTATATACATATCTCCCTAGAGTATCCTTCAATCGATTATTCTCCTCCTGCTCCTCCTTTCTCCTTTGCAGACCAAATTGGTCCACCTCATCCACTCCATGGGCGGCTGCATCAAGAAGGATATGAACCCCAAGACAACGCATTTGATTTGCAGTCACAGTGGCGGCGCCAAGTATCAGTAAGTATCAGCCTCGATCCCAATCCCCCGGAATTTCAGAAACTAATCACAATCGTCTCATCGCTCGTTAGGTACGCCAAAACCTTCCGTTTGAGTGTCGTTCGTCCTGACTGGGTGTATGCTGCCTGGGCGGATCGCGATGCACTGCAGTTCGAGGCCACGCAGGATAGCTTCACCAAGAACCACCGTCTGAAGGCCTTCGAGGGACAGAAGGTTTGTTTCTTTGGCTTTCCCGCCGAGGAGCACCAGCACATGGTCGATGTGCTACTGGAGAACGGTGGCGTCTGCGCCGATCTGGACGATCCCGAGTGCTCTCATGTTGTGAGTTAATCAATCCAATCCAAACGAATCCCCCCATCCCCCATCCGCCTTCCCGTAGTTGTCCCCCCCCCCCAAAAAGTAGAATGTCGGAGTACACTAGTGCATGCCGTAGTGTCATTTGGGTCTTTTGTTTTCCTTTGGAATGCCTTTTTTAGCCATAAACATAAACTAGCCATAAACTCCACGTGTCTGTCTTCCAGGTGATGCCCAATACGGGCGCCGTACTTACTAGCACTAGCACTGATACTAACCCAAGCACAAGCTCAAGCACAAGCACAGGCTTAGGCTCACTAACTAACACAAAACCACTACCCACCTCCCCCACAACAACCGGCGGTGGGGACTCGGGCACCCACCACACACCCACATCGTCGCAAGGCAATGAGCGAGCAGCAGGCACGGCGGCAAAAGAAGAAGAACCCATGGATGAAGCGAAGATCGATAGTGGAGGAGTAGGAGGAGTAGGACAGAAGGAGCAGGCACTGGAGGTACTGGAGGCACTCGAGGAGAAGGAGAACGAGAACGAGAATCATGCTAAAGATGACGAAGACGAGGAGGACATATACTTCGATGTGCGTCTCTTTGTGGAGACTGCACCTATCCACAATGCTGGTGATGATCAGCTTCCAGAATCAGATGAAGACGAAGAGCAGATGGCCAATCCTGAGGATGTGGATGTCCAGGCCAGTACTCCAAAGACGAGCAAGCTGTGCATCAGCCTCGCTACTGCCACGCCCATCAGTAGTTACCCAGAAATGACGACGGAAGAGGTGACGATGGGAATGGGAATGGCAATGGCAATGGACTTTCAGGGTCACACATCCAACATATCCCCCATCCTGAAGGCAATCGATGAGTGTGACATGGAAACGGACGTTCTGTTCAAGGAGGTGGAACCGATGGATGTAACAGGAACGGGAACGGGCGCCCCTGCCACTGATAATGATCTCAAGCGAAAGCGCGATAGCATCGACAATCTATCCCTAATGTCGGTGGACTCGTGCGTCCTGCCGGCGAGCACCAAGAAGCCCAAACTGACCTGCCAGGGATCCATCTCGCGCACCCTCCGTCGCTCCGTGAGCTTCGTGGCCGAGCCGCTGAAGAATGTGCTGCGGCCCCGGCGCAGCTCGGTTGCGGATCCCTCAATCATCCTGGGCAGGGAGGCATCCGAAGACTCATTCTGCTCGACGGCCTCGCTAAGCGAATCAATCAAGAAGCCCGTAAAGGGGCTCCGCAACATCTGTAGCCGCATCACAAGAAGCAGCGCCCGACGAGCGGACAAGGATCGTGACAAAGAAGGCACTCCCGAGTGCTCCTATGTACTGCAGCCAATGGATAGTGGCTTCAAGACTCCAAAGGCACCCAAGCAACGATCTTCGGCTACGCCAAAAATATCCAAGCGCCTCTTCGGCCCCGTCTCTGGTGTCGTGTCCGCCCTGGCCCTCACTAACGCCCCATCCCCCAGTCCCAGTAACATCTCCCCGAATCCTTTCACTCCCAATGCAAAGCTCAATTGCGATACCAACGACTCCTCATTCACATCGACATCGACATTGGCCTTGTGTGCTGCTGCTGCTGCTGCTACCGTCGTCACTGCATCATCCGCATCAGAATCATCATCATCGTCGTCTGCTGCTGCTGTTGGGCATAGCTCGGTTCAAGATATCAAAGAAGATTCCCCCGAAGGGTCGACAGAGGGGCGCGAACCCATGCAAATGGTATTTTATATGTGTATTTTGTGGATACTATCCCGATATTTCTATCTATTAACTTTTGATGGGAAAAATATGGCTTTGAAACGGCAAAGGAATGAAAGATTTATAGGGATTCATTCCTCTTAGGGATCCACGTGTTGTTTTTTTAAGTATGCCAAAATTGTGACTGCATAACCATAACCAATGAACATTTCTATATTTCAAGAAGTTAACGCTTATAAATGTTTAGGTTTATTCCATTTGTAATCCAAATCCAATCCATTCCAATAATTTTAAACATATTTTTTTTTACTTTTTTTGAGAATTTTTGGAACATTTTTCCGTTGCCCCCGTTCACATTCCCATTGTCATCCTCTCCATACCCCTTCCCCTTCATTCCTCAATCCCTCACCTTACTCCTAAATAATTGTTAATTGTTATTTAATGGTTAATGAATGTGTAGCTTAAGTCTCAACTTCTAATGTGGTGCGGTGTCTGTAATTTCTGTAAATAATTTATTTATGGTTTCTTTTGGTGTCTACTACTCTTACCCACCTCCAGCTCCACCTCCAGATCCAACTCCAGCTCCACCTCCACTCCGATTCCTCCTCCACTTCCCTAGTCAGCCCAGCGCACAGAATCACACAAAAGAGTGGCACAATAAATATTTTAAGGAACATTTGTTTAAAGAACAAACAAAAACAGAGACTGAGACAGATCAACAGAAAAAAAGAAATTCCTCGTTCAGCTTGAATAAATGTTAAAAAATGCCACCACCATCCAAAAAAGTAGATAAACAATAGAATAGGAATCGCGGGGTCCGGCCCCAAAAAGAATTTCATTTCCATTTAGGTGAATATTATTATTTTTGCTTAATTTACCCGATTATTTGCACAAATGTTTCCCTTCCCTCTCTCTCTCTCTCTCGATGGATAAACAATTTGCATTTATGTTCTGCACCTTTCCCCCTCTGATGCCATTCCATTCCGTTTGCCGTTTCAAAGTGCTGCCTCCTGCCCTGCTCTGCCTACCTCTGGCCCGCCCCCAAAAAGAATGTGCACTAAAAATGTTTTGTTTGTCCTTTTTTGCATTTGATGAATGTTTTTAAAGTTTAGAAACAGAAAATTTATTGTGCCTGCTGTACCGCTGTGCTGCTGCTCTGCTGTTCTATCCTATCCATCTATATATCTATGTCTACCGAGTATATAGATTGACTGCTTGATTGAGACTGCGTATAATTAAAAATTGCCTCGAGGCAGAGCAAAACAAAACATTTTTTCTGTCTGCATTCCTCCTTTCATTCCTCACGAATAAATTGTGAATAAATCGTTCGAAAATGTATTAAATCGATTTAATCGTTCCTTCGTTCGTTCGTTCGTTCAGGTGGTTGACGAGCACACGACCGTCGCGAAGCCCGATCTCAAGAACAATCACACACACATCCTGAAATCAGACTGGTTCTGGTATACCATACAGAATGGCTATGCCAATGAGATGGACTATCTGTTTGGAGACGTAAGCATTCTTGTCCGTTATCCATCCACCCATTTGTATCTAACTAAAATTTTCTCGGACAGTATCTGGATAGTATTACAAATACCCCGGATACGGATCGTCGGGACTCGCTGCCTGTTAGCTTTAACAAGAGGAAACGCAAGCGCTTATCGCAGCGCATCCAGCTGGAGGGAACTCCGCTGGGATCGGGGAAGCGACGCTCCTCCGTGTCGGATGCGGGCCTCCTGTCCGTCTCTAATAGCTTATTCGACTGCACCACAAGTCCGGATAAGCTGCTGGACAGTGACGACACGCTGCTGCTGCACGCCGAACCGGAACCCATCGAGGGAACGCCTGTAAAGAGATCCATGCGATTCAACCACTTTATGGACTTTTTTACCACAGAATCCAATTATGTCGGAATACTGGACACCATTTTAAATGTAGGTGCACCATAAAAATTCCCTTTCGTTCCTCATTCTAATCTCTCTCGTTCTTGTGCAGCTCTTTAAGAACAAACTGGAGGAACTGGCCGAAACAAATGATCCGCTGCTCAACAAATCAGAGATCAAATCTGTGTTTGGCAACTTTCTGCCTATCCACGAGGTGCACCAGAGCATGTTGGAGCATCTACGAAAACTGCATGCCGACTGGCGGGAGGACTGCCTCATCGGGGACATCATCATCCGGCACCAGGAGGAGCTGATCAAGGCTTATCCGCCGTATGTGAACTTTTACGAACAGATGAAGGAGCAGCTGCAGTACTGCGACCGGGAGTACCCCCGCTTCCACGCCTTCCTCAAGATCAACCAGACGAAGCCCGAGTGTGGCCGCCAGAGCCTGCAGGACCTGATGATCAGGCCCGTGCAGCGGCTGCCCAGTATTAGCCTGCTGCTCAAGGACATTCTGAAGCACACAGGCAGCAGCAATGCGGACCACGAGAGATTGGAAGAGGCCTTGAAGGCCATCAAGCAGGTGACGCTTCACATCAACGAGGACAAGCGGCGCACCGAGTCGCGCATGGCCATCTTCGATATATTTAACGATATCGATGGTTGTCCAGCGCACCTCGTCAGCTCCAACCGCAGCTTCATCGCCAAGTGCGAGGTGACCGAGCTCTCCGACTCATTGAGCGGTCGGGGGGACAGCCTCCTGCTGTACCTCTTCTCCGATTCCATCGAGCTGTGCAAGCGACGCTCGCGCAGCTTCAACACCGTCAAGTCCCCCAGCACTGGCAAGCCACACAAGCACCTCAAGCTGATATCCCTCAACACGATCCGCTTCGTGATCGACATCTCGGACAGCCCGCGCGCCTTTGGCCTGCTGCTGCGCGGCGAGAAGGAGAAGCTCTACACGTTCACCATCAACGATGAAGAGACGGACAAGAACAGCTACATGAAGAAACTATGCAACCAGATAGCCGCCCACATGTGCCGCACGGATGCGGACAAGCTGCTGCTTTGCCACTCATCCCAGGAGCTGGACGTGGACATCAGCGATGTGAATGTCAGCACGTTGAGCAAGGCGTTTAAACTAGCAGCCAAGACGCGCCTTAAGGTGAGTTTCTCTCTCTCTCTCTCTCTCCTATAGGATGGATACACTTACTGATGCTATCTTTCTTTAGGTGGGTCGCGCCTTCTCCTTCAACAAGACCCCAAACAAGCTGAAACGAGCCGTTTCGACAATGATGACCTCGCCCTTCGGCAGCACAAACTCTTTGACACCCTCATCCCAGCTGGCCCAGATGCGTTTGGCTGCAAACAGCTGCCGGAATATTAACGTAAGCATTGATATATATTCAAAGTGATCGATCCCGTGCTAAGGGTATTCTCTTTGTATTTATTTGTTTTCATAGGAAGTTGCTGATGAAGACGATTGCTCCAGCATGAGAAGCAGTTCCCCTTCGACGCAGTCGGAGACGCTGGTGGTGCCCCCCATGTCCGTTCAGCTCACGCGGAAGAACAAGGCTGGTGTGGGTGTGGGCCGCATTTAGAGTGGTGATCGGATCGCCTCACACTTTTTTTATTCCATGCCCCAACCTCGTAATCTCACAGACGACACATCAGAAACAAACCACAAACAGACCACAAACAAAAAATCATTGTATCTTTTTTTTTTTAAATTAATTGTTTAGATCGTAGATAAATTTATCGTTAAGTTTCTTGCTTGTCGATGAGCAGAAAATGGCAGAAATGTTGAAGCGTTTGCCGCCGCACACCATCAACTATCGACATCGATAACGACCATTTGTAAATATGTAACCCGTGTCCCGTAAACCGTAACATGTAACCGTGTCCGTGCAACGACACAATCGTAGATCGTCGATCGATTGATTCGAATGGATTTCGGTTGAATTTGAGTGCCACACGACACACTGCAACACACACTGCAACAAGCTGTGAATGTTTACTGAGTAAATTTTACAAAAAAATCAATTTTCATAATTAAACAAAACAATTATACACAACTGGACGGCATTTCTTCTTTTAATTTTAATATTATCTCGTAACAAATTTTGGCATTCATATCAAAACAGATCTGAGAGGACAGTCCAATCCAATTTCATCTCCCTTTAAACGGTGTAGATGGACTTGACGCTCGAATTGGACTTGCACATGGCATCCGAGTGGAGCTGATATTGCAGATTGTTCGACTGCAGATGAAGGAAGAGCTTTAGTTTCTGGCCAATCTCTAGAATGGCCAATTCATTGCTCCCATTGGCAGTCCAAATGGCTTTAAGAGGAGCAGAAGCAGCATTAGTAGGAGCTAGCGTATCTGATTTCTGGCACTTACAGATCTTATTGTTTTTGGCTCGAATATTGATTACTGCACCGCAGATCTCCTCAGAGTTATCAAAGATACGCGCCGTCATCATGAGAAGTAAATCTAGCCAGAGGCGATCCAGATCCGCCTTGGAGCTCTTATTGACGCTGATCAGCCAGCGCCCCCCCTTGCTGTTGGCCTCGTCCTCCCACATGGGCCTTAGCAAAGGGAGAAAGATAATTTAGATGAAGAAAATGAGAATTGTTTGTGTCCTACTTGATGCCCAGCTTGAACATGGAGTAGTCACACCCAACCTTCAGCTCCGATGGCGGTCTGATGGTGTAGTACAGGCTCCAGAAGGTCTCCACACTGTCGATTTTGGCGACTTCGCTAAGCATGTCCTTCCAGTGTTTGGTGCGATCGTTCTCCAAGTACCACAGAGTCCACACGTTCTCCAATGGATGACGCCCGTGTCGTGGGCACGGCGCATCGGTGGTGTCTTTTTTCTCCTCATCAGCAATGTCATCAATCTGCTCCTTTTGCATTTCTTCCTTCGGCTTCTCCGGCTTCTGCGGCTGCTGCTCCACCTTCGAGTTCTCTTCCACTCCGCCTTTCATTTGAGCACTGGCCATTATATTCTTTACAGAATAGAACACAATTCTAACCAAATTCTGGGAACTAAAAAAAAACAATGATTCGAAATGGGATGTGTATCTAACAGTAGACTGAAACATACTTCAATCTACATAAAAACATCTAAAGGACGATTGATGCAAGAATAACGGACTACTGATCTACTACAGTTCGTAGGTACATATATAAATTATACATTTTATTTATAAATAGTGTAAAACTTAATTGAAATGAAATTTACATGAAATGTTAACATAAAAATGCGATTGTTCCCTCCGTTTTCTTTCTAAACACACAGAATACATATCGAACATTGATTCAAACTCAAATATTCTCTTCTCTCCACCAAGTATGTGGTCATTGCAGATTCATCGTCTTGCGACGACTTAATTCGCTCAAAGCGATCAAATACAAAATTAAAATTAAAAAAAAAAAAAGGTAACCATCTAACATCCAAGTGAGAGAGGCACACACTACAATCTACAATAATAATGATATGGATATAGGGGCTGGGTGGCTCCTTCAGACCCACAGCACAGCGGCTGCATCCTCATTCGACAGAGTGGAGAAGCGCTGATAGCGACCTGCATTCCTGTACGTCGTCTTCGAGGGCTGTGGATTGCTCTGCTGCGGATTCTGACTTTGATTCTGATTCAGAGTCTGCTGGAGAGGAACGGGAACTCCTAGCACATTCAGGCCCCCCGACTTCAGCGTCGAGTTGCGGCTGTCTATTGTGGAGACAGAGAGGCGCCTCTGATGGTTGATTCCTCCTCCTGCAATCAAGGTGGAGCTCAGGGGCAGGCCCACGTCGTGGAAGGAGCTGATGGAACTGAATCCGCTCTCATCCTCTGTGCTGCTCGATCCCCCTCCGCCTCCATTGGTGGGCTGCTGTTTCTTGTTGTGGCTCACGGCTGTGACTGTGCTGCTGCTGTTGCTGTTGCTGTGGCCGACGGTGGTTGTGGTCAAATTGTTGTTGTTGCTGTTGTTTGTCTTGCTGTTGTTGTTGTTGGTATCCTCATCCGTTTCGATTTTCGAGGAAGCGGAGGAGGCTGTCGAGGAGATGGTGGAGTGCACAGAGCTGTCGGTAGAGCTGCGCAGCGATAGGCGCGAGTCCCGCATGGTGTTGGCCCGCAGGAAGAGCATCTCCGCATGGGATTTTCCGGACCCGGCTGTTGAGGCCGAGGGTGATGGCGATGGCACCTCCATGGTGATGCTGGCATTCATGATGCTCGTGGAGTTGTGTCGCGGCGGCGTCTGGAGGATCGTCATCACGGAGCTGGTCTTCGCCTTGCACAGGCGATGGAGATGGAGATTCGGCATGTGGTTTCCGTTTCCGTTGGCGTTGCCTGGCAGCGAGGAGACAGAGGCCAACGAGTGGCGCGGCTGCGTGAGATCCGGCTGCTGCTCGGACGTGTGCAGCAGATTCCTGATGGTGCGTGCCAGGCGGAAGGCCTCCTGGTTGAGCTTCTCCTCGGCAGCCTCTGGGGCGGACAGGCGGGCCTTGCAACCTCCACTTTTCTTCGGAGAACGTCGCCTGAGCGTCAGGGCAAGAGAGTCAGAGAGAGAGCGAAAGAGATGATTATGGATTAATGCCTAAGATCTCTAAGATCTAACTGCGATCCACTCACCATGTGAAATCCTTAAAGGCATTGTAGCTGCCGGCTGGGGCAATCGCCTCGTAATTGTGCTCCTCGTTCATCGCTTGCATCGATTTGTTGAGCATCAGATTGGTGCTGCTCCTGGCACGCAGATACGAGGCAGATCCAGCGTCATCCTCATCGTGTAGGAGCAGGGGATCCCGCTGGTCGCTCTGCAGCGAAAAGCCACCGCCCACTCCATGGACATGGTGAAGACTCTTGGAGCGCGCGATTTGCTCCCCGTTCCGATGGGTTTGCTGCAGATGCAGCTGCTGTTGGTAGCGCTCGAAGAAGCGTGCCACTTCCTCCATGACAGCGCGATACATCTCGCAATTGGTTTCGGTCTGCGAAAAGGCAAAAGAAAAAGATGTCTGTAGAGAGGCATACTGGACGGGATCATATGGGTTATAGGCTGAAGGTTAAAGTTGAGGTGAATAGATCATAGGGAAAAAGATGATGATACAAGGAGGGGAAGGATGTTCATTCTATCGGGTGTCTGTCTGGATAGAATTTCCTGCTACTCTTATCCCCAGCTTCTGCTGCTTTCTCTGGATCTTATCGTTTCTTAACTATTGCATTTGCTCTTTCAGGTTCCGCAAGTTCATGGAGTTCGTCAACCTATGCAGTTTGGGGTCACTGCTTTGACACTTTTCAAAAGGCATTTGGAACCAACGATCGACCGATCATCGACAATGACTTTAAATTATTATTTATGTTAATTGTTTATACTTTTCAGTGATTTTTCTATGGCACCAGCAGCAGCAACAGCCTATAAAAACTTTCACTTGATTTGTTATCGCTCTCCACGCCTTTCTTTCTGCCGCTCTTTGTGTGTGGGTCTGTGGGCCAGCATCTCTCCATTACCCAGTACCCATTACCCAGTACCCATGCCCCAATCCCGATGTGCCGTAGGAATGTGTCGTCTCGTCTCTTCTTTTGGTTAGCTTCTTTCTGCTTTGAGCCAAATTTCAGTCTAATTATCAAATGCCATTCGTGTCGCAGTCGCAGTCTCCGTTTCTGTCACTTCTGTCGTTTGCCAAATTGGCAGCGACCTCAAATAGGCGTTAAGATTGCCATCCATCTGTCCATTCCTCCACCTGGCACACGCCCACCGCCAAAACCATTTGAAACAACATTTGAAAATTGGCCAAAACCAAAACCGAAATCAAAGAGTGGGGCTTCATGACTTCACACGATGCCAAAAATGTTGCTGGGGTCTGGCTCTGCCACTGATTATGTAAGTGGCTGCCACAGACACAGCCACAGCCACAGACAGTCGCTGCCACTGCCTCCGCTGCTTCATGCATTTCTTGCACTGCAGTTGCAGTTTGGAAATTGTTGCTAATTTTTCCATTGGACGTTTTCCGTTTACAGAGTTTTCCTCGATGCGTGTCAGGCAGAGCTTTTGCTGCTTTTGGTTTTTGCCTTCTGTTTTTCTTTGCGGATTACGAATTGTTTCGTTTCGTTTCGTGTATGTCTGAGATTTATTTGAAAATTATGTGTGGAAATTTGCTGGCTCTTTTCGAGTGATTTTGCTATTGTTTTTTATGGTTTTCGGTTTAATTCCATTAAAAAAGTGCACTCCAAATGCTGCTGCTCATCGAACAATTGGAGCTGAAATAGAAGATACATCATCCACGAGTATATACTTTTCCAGATCTTGGGCTCCTCCGATTTGGAGTTGGACTTGGGTTTGGATTCAGATTCAGATTGGGTTTACGCTCTGTCAGGCAGCAGCAGCAACGACGTATTTATTCCCCTTCCCCTTGCCCTCGCATTCGAACGCACTTCCTGGCTGTGGCGGTGGCTGTGGCGGTGGCTGTGGCTGTGGCGGTGGCTGTGGCACCACACTTCCATTGGGCCACCTTTTAGGGGTCCAAAACCAGCTCTGGCTCTGGTTTTGGCTTCTTGGCTTCCTTTCGCTCTGCATAAACTACATTCAAATTTGTTTTAAAATCCACCCATCGGCTGTGCATCAATCAATCAATCAATCAGGGGTCCACCCACGGGTGGCTGCTGTTCAGCAACAGTGTTTTACCTGCCTTCTAACCCACTTTTCCATCATCAAGAAACGGAAAATATTTCATATTTTTGTATCATATTTTCATTCGATAGTTTTTGTTTCGTTTTTCTTTCTGCAATTTTCTATCGGCTTTCCATCAACCAAGAGGCGTCGCCTTCAATCATAGGATGGTGGGGCTGTGGCTGTGGCTGTGGCGGTGGCTGTGGCATGTGGCATGGAGCTATGTGGGGCTCATTTAAAGCGCATTAAATCAAAACGAAAGCGTAAATATTTTCGCTCTCGTATCGGTTGTATCAGTTGTATCGGTTGTGTCTGTTGTATCTGGACATCCGTTGAGGTCTCATATGCTTTTGCATAGAACCGCTTCGAATGCGGGGAATTGAAAGTGTTGCACAATGCACGTGCCGCACGTTGAAGGTCATCGATTGGTCATCCATTGGAGCGTTGGAGCATTGGAGCGGGTCTCCAGTGCAAAGTGCGGTAAAATGAGACCAGAGAGCGGCTTTAGGCCTCGAAAAAAGTGGGTTAGAAAAGCACTGCAATCGGGGGAAAACTTGGGGCGGGGCGAAAAGTTGATGTCAGTGGAAAGTGATCTTTCCTCTTTGAAGGTGACTCTTCTGTTTTCTTTTACCCGTTGGGTGGCATGGGTGCGATGGGGCACTTCTGACCCGAATCCAGGGATTGGGGTCATGCCATCAGCCAATGGTTTCACTTTTCATTCTTAGGCCTCGAAAATAGAAGCTCTATATATTTATGGTACATTTGTAGAACATATGTATGTACATATGTCTTTATGGATGATTCTTAAGCTAGTACATTAGCTTTCGAGAGGAAAATCTGTATAGAAAACATTAAGGAAAATAAATTAAAACAGTATAATACCAAACAAATACTTTAAAGAACTGATATTTTCATACAATTCTTCTTAGATCTTTAGCTATGAAATTTCCATTTGAAAACTCGTACATATATCTGCATTAAATTTCATTAAAATTTCATCATTAAATTACCCTAGTATTAGGAATCAATCGAATTTCCTTCAAAAATTAATATCCATAGAAAGAGTATTTTCCGTTCTTTCTACTCATAATTCTATAATTATGTACCCTAGGTTTAACCCGTTCTCCCATCATTTGTGCGCTCTTCAAAGCTGATTAAATCAATTGAATTTCCATCATATAGGAATGCTCTCTTCAAGTTTCTTCAATATCGTAGTGTCATTCCGTTGATTGTTCTTTGGATGGGATTGGATTGGATTGTATTGTATCCCCAAACGTATTATTATTTCGTATCCACAAAATATAGATATTAATCGAAGGAGTTTCCTACCTCCACAGAGAAAAGATCAGGCAGGTCCATTAACAGTCTTTGTTTTGATTTTATCTTCTTTTATTTTTTAAGGAAGTATAAAATTAATGCAGCAGCAGCTGCTGCTGCTGTTGTTGTTATTTCTGTAGAGGAAATGGCCAGAAAAGACAATGAAATGATGACCATGGATGACCAGAACAAAGCCAAAAGCAATCTAGAAGATGTCGATGGAGGATGGGGGCCCACACCGCGAAAGAGTCGTCTATAATTAAGCAGCAGTCCAAAGGCGGAATGATGCCGCCGCGACGCCTAATTGCCATCGCATTGGATAGGTGTGGGGATGGGGATGGGGATGGGGATGTGTGGATGCCCCAACAGACGGAAGAACATCATAGAAGTGAGAAGCAGAGGAACAGCAGAGAGGAACAACAGATGGAATGGCAAGGAAATGCCATAACAAGCCTCGCGAGAGACGTACTGCTTAACCGGAATGGGAATCATTCTACACACACACACAGAGATCTCATGCCACACATTTCCATTTCCATTCCATTCCACTTGTAAATTAAGCGTGAGAACTATTTAAAAAATTATATATAGAGGTGGGAGGTGGGGGGGCAAAACAGGTTGATCCATGGAGAACAGTAGTCTGGCATGGCAGCAGGAGGTACATGCATGTATGTGTGCAGTCGCTAGAGGGTGCTATAGGGTGTGTGGTGGCTGGGGTGTGGGGGCATTCCGGGGGCAGATTTGTATCTACAAGTCACGTTCGTGTCTTGAGTCTTTTGTTGTTTGTTTTTGTTCGGGCTAAGAAATCGAATGGCCATTCGAATGGGACTCATTCGTTCCATTCACACTCATTCATTCTGCTGGCACTCACCTGTTTCAATTGCCAATGCAATGTATCCACCTGATTCTGCAATATGACAGCCTCGACATTTAGTGGATGCTGCTGCTGTTGCTGCTGCTGCTGTTGTTGCAGTGGTTGCAAGTCATAATGGTTGTGGTAGCTCTGACTCTGGCTCTGGTGGCTGTAGCTCTGGTGGCTGTGGCAGCTGGGTGCGGCAGCTCTCATCGTTATGATGTTGCTGTTGCTGCTGCTGCTGTTGCTGCTGCTGTTGCTGGAATCCTGCAAATGTTGTCACAAATAAATACATAAAATATTGTTTATGGCCATCGTCGTTCAATAATGCATAAGAAATGCGCGTTAAATAAGTTAAAAAACAACAACAACAAAACAAACAAAAGTAATGTGAAAAATGTTGTCCAAGTGTTGGACAACCACTCGGCGGAGGTCCAGTCGTGGCACCACATTTTCCAACGCTTTTCCATGCTGGAGGAATGTTTCACCTAAAGCGGAAAGCAACTTCAGCCCCACAAATAAAACATACCACGCACCCATCCCTCTTACCCTCCTCCTCTAATCCCCACAAGTGAAGTACAATTAATTAGAGAAAATTATTTTTACAATTCCCCCGTGTTCCCCCACTCCCCCCACCGCCTCTCTGGTTGCTTTATGAAATTTGTATTTCTTTATTTGTTGTAGTTTTTTGCTTTAGTTTTTGTACATAAAATAAATAAATTTCTGGTATACTTAACATTTTCCACATGCATTTAACACACAGAGAGTGGGGAGAAAACCAGGGATGGGGAGGGGAGGGGAGGGCAGAACTCGTTTACGTCCATGTCCCGTGTCCCGTCTCCATATTTTCATATAACTTGGCTTTTATTTTCGTATTTTCGTATCGTCGCTGTGGCCGCTTTTAGTGGCCGTCCCGTCCCGTCGCGGTTTACTTTTTCTTTTACAACATCATTTTTTCAAAGACTTTGACCTACAACTCGAAAAAACTCACAAAAAAGTGTAGAGGGTAAAACAGAAATAGGAGGAAAAAGTGCCGCAGGTGGAAAGCTGGCGACAAGGTAAAGACTTGTGGGATACCCTAGACCAAGGGTATATGTTTCAACACCCTGCGATATCCTAGACTTTATTCCAACCTAAAAATAATTACGAAAATTGGGGGACTTGGCATTTTCTGATACTATATGTTCGATCAATAAATGAAAGATACAGCGAAGGAACCAGTAAATCGACTTCAGAGTACCTTTGATCCAAAAGCATCTTTACTGAGCAGTCAATATACCCTTACCCTTTTTTATTTACAGGGTATTTAAAGAAAATCTTACCGAAGCATTTGTTAAAAAAGAAGCAACAAAATCTAAAACAAAGCAAAAAAAACAATTACTGTCTGAAAAAACAATTGCAATTTCGATCTCTGCTCTTTTTTTCTTTTTGGTTTTTTGCTTGGGCCAACTCTTTGGGCCATGATGTAACATTTTCCCTAATCTCTGTCTCTTTCGCACTCTTTTAGCCTATTTTCCACGCCCACCTTGCCCCTCCAGTGCCCCACAGTAGCCAGAAAACAAAAATGAGAGAAAAAGACAAATGACCGAAGAACAAAGTTATGAATTTTCATCAAAATTGATTGGAATTGTTTGTTGTTTAATTTTTGTATTGCTGTTGCTATGGTTGCAATTCCTCAATGTTTGCCGCACTGTAAAATTATCATTTGCGGCTTTTCACAGCTGTCACGCCCACTCGCAGACACTGCAGCAGACAGTTTCATCCCCCCTCGGCCCCCTCGCCACCTGCCAGCCTGTTTTTGTGGTGTAACCAAATCTGTGGTCGGTTATATTCCAATTTTGGCTCAATTTTACGCTTGTTAATTTATGTTTTTTTTTTCAGGATTGGTTTGGTTTTGATTTATTGGATTTGTTGGATTACACGAGTTATAGAGAGACAACTACATATATGTGAAAAACATTTTATACATTTTATACATAGATGGGAATGGAGGGAGGGAGCTGGCTAGAGCAGCAGAAAGGGGGGAAAATGGGGTATGGACTATGAATATTAAGTGATATTTTCAGATAATAATAATAATAATGATAAGTACCTCTATGCCTACCTACCTCTGCCTCTGCCCCTGCAAAGGTGCAAGGTGATCTCTCAGAAGATCTTTCAGAAACTGAAAAGCAGTTTCCGAAGAAAATGCCTCTATTTTCATTTGCACCTTTTCGGTTGGAAAACCGTTTCATTCTTTCGTTCATTCTGGAATATTCTCAATCTCGATCCACTCTCAAATGAGGTAGAACCCTCCCATTTCCCTTCATTCTCTTTCATAATTTTGCACACGAGAATATTCTCTGAGAATCTCCTTCCACCACTTCTGCTCCTTCCCCCTCTGTTCCAAGCATTCCCAGCACGTTATTATATTCATCAATTAAAGTATATTTTTAATGACTTTTCTGTAAGTTTTAATTGGGGGAAAACGGAAAACGCCAACGAAAAATGGATCAGTTTGCGAGAGAGAAGATACGAGATAATAGGCCCCATGCCATCTTCCTCTGTTCTCAGTCCTCTGCCCCACTCGTTTTTCAGGCCTTATTATATGCAGATGCAGATACAGATACATTTATGGCACACTCGTACGAGTATGAGTGCAATCTCCCACACATTCCCACATCCCCCACCTCGCAAATTCTTGGCTCAAAACTAATTTACATTCCCCCTCACTTCCCCTGGAGTAGCTGTAGTTCTAGTTCTGGTTCTAAAACCTAAAACAAATCTAATTTAAATTCGCAGACAAACAAACGATGGGGAGAGAGCGATAGAGGCGGAGTGAAAGACAGAGAGAGAGAGGGCAAGATGCAGTACGACCTCATTCCAGCCAAGAATTTTCCTTTTAGCTTGGGAAAAACACGTCGTTTGCCTTCGAGGCTTCGGCTTCGGCTTTGGCTTCCCAGTCTTTCGACTGCCAACAAAATGAACTGACGATTGTCAGCATTTGCATTTCCAGATATGTATCTGGATCTGGAATCCAGAGAACACATATATGTACATTGCACATATACATGTATGTATGTACATTAGAGTGGGTCAATTTTGTTTCGCGACGAATGCTTTGAAGAAGGGTTGCCGTAGAAACAATGGGTCTGAAATCATTTGGGAGCTTCCGGTTTTTAAAGAGAAGTTGTTCGTATTTTATACAGTAAACACATCTTCCCTGCTCTTCCCTCCAGTGCCACCCTTCTTCGACAAATGAGGGCTATTTATATTTAAATAAAATGAAATAAAGCCACAAGATGCGATGCAGGAATCTGCATTTCAAATCAGCAGAAAACAGAAAAAAGCAACAGCAACAAACAGTTGCATGCTCCAGTAATTTCCAGACAAAGAGTGGCGTAAGAGGGGGGCACGGGCAGCACGGGCAGCAGCGAATGCAACAAGTGTGCTAAAAAGGGTCTCCACATGTGCCAGAGAGAGGGGTGAGCGGAGAGAGACGGCGGATTCCCAGGCCTCTGGCAACAACAAAAAACTGGCTCACCCCCAAACCCATCTATCCCTCTACCCATCTACCCCTCTACCAATCTACCAATCTACCCATCCCCTCCCCATCCCCTCCCCATCCATCAACCAACAAAAACCCGTATACTCGTATCAAGGTTTGCCTCGTCTATCTCGTCTGTCGTTCTATCCCCTGTTTGATATTGTTCGCTAGAACAAAACCGCCAGCGAGGGAGTCGGTGCATCATCGGGAGTTCGAGGGTTCGGGGGTTCAGGAGCCAAATAGAGGAGGAGCATCTGTGTGTGTGTGTGTGTGTGTGTGTGTGTGCTTGTAAGGCATTTTTGGGGGCATAGGGAGGTGGCAGAGAGTGGGTAAATAGCATTTCATGCATCGCTAGGAGAATTCGCCGCATTCTCATTACAAATTTTCAACATTTTTTGTTCAACGATCCGCCAACGTTTTTCCGATTGTTTGAACAACAACACTAACAACAACAAAAACAACAACAAAAAGGACAGTGGAGTGGCAGGAATGAGGCAAGTACTGATAGAGGGAAGAGAGGGGCAGTAGGCAGGGAAGCCGAAGGAATATCTTCTTGATGGGGTGATGTGATGCCATTTCCTCATTCACTCATTCTCATCGATTTCAATTAGTTGGAATCTTAGCCGTAGAATCACTCAACACTTCCTAGAGAGACCACTCCCACACCCAACACCCTACATTAACCACACCCCCCCGCCACCACCCAAGGAGACCTTGCGAAAATGCAATTAATTTCATCTCGAAATCCAAATTGATTCCACCCCCTCCAAGGGCCCCCGAAAGTCCGCGACTAATTCAATTAAGGTCTTTTTGGGGTGGTGAGGGCAGGGGAGGGGAGGGGGATAATTCAAACACTATTCCCACTCTTCGGCCATTGGATTCATTTGGCCATTCATTCTGTTAGTCCCTCATTTTGGCCACAAACTCCAAAGTTCAACCTTCCTTTTGTGTGCGGCATTTTCAAGGCAGACATAGAGAAAAGAAAACCACGAGGGGGGAAAAGAGCTTGCAAATGTGTCTTATGCCCATTTATAATGAGGTGAAAACTGTAATGAAAAGAGTGCAGAGGAGGTGGAAGGGGGATGGAGGGAGAGAGGGAGAGCAATGGTTAATTCATTCATTCATTCATTTAGTGTACAAATTGCATAGATCTGTTCAACAATTTGTGGCGCTTTGCTGTGGCTCCTGCTGCATTTGTTATGCCCCCCCCCACAACCATCTGAAAAGTACTCCGTTGTGGCATTGGAATTCGCTCCATCATCATCATCATCTTCGTTTGGGGCTACGCGGGGGCCCGTGGGGAGAAGGAGCGTTGATAATTGTCATTCGGGTAATGGCTAAAGATCTGCAGATCTGCATTTGGCACGACTTTCTCACAAGACAAAATCCCTCAAACAAAACAAAGACAAAACAATGACAAAATTTGTTGAAATTTTGCTTCGTTTTTCGCGCTGCCCACAAGATCCGATGACTGATTGCTGTTTATTATTATGGCTTATGGCTTATAGCGATGGCGCTTAAGGCTTATAGCTTTGTGGCTCTGTGGCCGATAGCTTTTGGCCAAGGAGTCTCCTCCGTTTCGTACTATACTGTACTGTACTGTTCCGTCTTTCCTTAGTTTCTGTATCTATTTTTTTCCGTTTTGTTTTTTTGTCTCTTTGTAGCACGGAAATTGGGTTAATTTCCACACACAACAACACTTTATTTCGGATTTCCTCTCCCTCTCTCTCTCTCTCTCTCTCTGACGTCTCACGCGTACAACATTTGAATGTTGCGTGTGTCGCTTGTGTCGTTTGTGTCGCTATTGCCTCGTGTTCCGTCAACTGGAACTGTTTTCGATACAAAAAAGCAAAAGCCACGCCATTAAATTGTTGCCAATGATTGAAGTTGAAGTTGGAGACGGCGTGGCGATGGCGATGGAGACGTGGATGGATATCTGTCAACATATTTGACCTTCAAGGGGCAGCGGTTCGGGGACACTGATTATCCGACAATGTGGAAGGTGGCAATATGTTAGGTAATGCAATGTACATGTAAATATGTACATATGTACATGTACATATGTATGTGCTACCGATTTATGGTTTTTTGTGTGGTATTTTTGGTGTTTTTTAGTCATGCTTTACTTTACTCTTGTCTCCTACAAAAAAGATGATTCTTGACACAATTTTTTTTCTCAAAGACTCTCTGACATTTTGAACTACCTAAATAAATTCCAGAAAATGTTTTCAATATCGGCTATCGGATTTTTGTAAGCTTTATAAAGCCAATGCAGTTTAAGTTCAATTTCTTAAAAAAACTGCAAGCCATACTTAAATTAAATTTAAAACAAATTTAAAGGGACATCAATGCACAGTATTTATCGGGAATTCACATCGATATACTGCTTCAGCTTTAGCTTTCGTTGAAATCTGAGTTTGACCTTTCTACCTTTCCACTTGCAATCTGTACGATTGTCCAGTTCGACATCCGGGAAATGCCCATATGTAGAATATTTAGAGGGTTCGTTCGATCTGCTCTAAATATCGACCTTTGAAACCCCATCATTGGTGTTTTTACATCCCTAGACCTAACACTCTCCACCAAAGCCACCAGCCCTTCCCCCCTTGAATTCTTCCCTCCCCCCACACTACAGCTGCAATTGCAACCGACAGTGGAACCACAACCGACGCGACGCGACGGCAATGGACGGGAGAGGAGACCGGAGACCTGTGGCTGTTGTTTTGTTTATTGTGTAAACTGATTTTCGGTTTAAGCCATTCCAGAGGTGGAACTGAAGATGGCGGGGTGGCCGAAGAGAGGGGGCCTAGCCTTCGGGTTAAATTTCAAATGGACCTCTAATGGGTCCTGAAACGTGGCCCTTTAGGCCCTCATTGTTACACTTCCTCATTGTCTGTTGTCTGCGGCACTACCCACTGGGCCCACCCACCCCCCTCCCTTGTGTCTGTGTGTGTGTATTGCCACGCCGCCCATTGTTTGTGGTGCCTCTTTACGCACAATATAATTCAATTGTTTGATCTTTGGAGCCATTTGGAGAGAATGAAAAGCCCCAAGGGTCGTGAAAGACAATTTGAAAGGAAAAACTATTTGACTCCGGATTCTGAAATCTATTCAGATTAAGGAACAACACCACGTGCACCACACTCATATGTACAGATCATTTATAATTACCTTTTTTTCTGTCCATATACATATGTATGTATGTATGTATATCCCTCGACCTACCTTTCTTTCTATATCTATATCTATACATCTTTCCACAATACTTTCTTCTATCCATTTTTCTTCTTTTAATTTTTTGAATATTTATACAATTTGGAGATATTTTCGCTGTCCTTTCGTTCGTTTTTATTCTGTTTATTCGATTTTTGATTCTTATTTTTGCTGTCACTTTGAATATTGTCTTGGATGAAAAGTTCTTCAGATACATGCATATCTCTACAGACTCCACAGACAGATACAGTGCCCCTTGGGGCACAAAAAGGTATCTTAGAGGAACATTTACAGCAGAATTTGCTACGCTCCCCGGGGCGGACACTTGAGCGTTCGTTCGTTTCTGTTTCTGTTTCTTTCCTCCGAATTGGCGAAAGAGAGAGACTGTTTCTTGCAAATCACGCAAATGGATTGGACTACGCCTTCCACTCGACTCGATCCGATTCGATTCGATTAGAACTGCTCAACGCCTCAAAGTCAGTTCCAAAAGTTCCAAAACAGCGACAGTGGGGAAACAGCAATTGAATTCTTGCCCTGCCTGCCCTGCATGCCTGACAGACAGACTGACTAACTGACAGACTGACTAACTGATCGACTGCCACAGATACTTTTTGGCTAGCCAACTTTTTGCTGAATGCTTTCAAGTGGCTTTTCCCAAGAGATGCTGTTTCTGTTTCTGTTTATGGCACTCCTTTTGGTCACGAGAAATGGGGATGGGAATTCAATTTTCATCACTTGATTGAGACGTGAAAACGTTTCAACGCATTCGACCTGCTTTCGACCTGCCATTTTGATCGGCTTTGGCTACGTTCTCCTTTAACCTCTGACCTACTGGCTGCCCCCCTGCTGTATATCCCCTGGCCCTAACCTGTAGTGTAGCTTAAAGACCTGTTCTGTTCCCTCTTTAATATTATGTATTCCCATAAGCCACTGGCCTTCGATGACCAGAGCTACAACGAGGGAGAGGAAGAGGAAGAGGGAGGGGCAGCGGAGTTGGGGATCTCTCCCATGGCAGAGAACGGAAATGCAAAGCGACAGAAAGACGAAAGGCGGAAAAGTGCGCAAAGAGCGGAACTGGAAAATTGTGAACGAACGAACGAACAAGCGGATGGATGGATGGATGGGAATGGTTTGGGCCTGGCCAGAACTCACCGAACAGAACAGAACAGAACAAAGGCCACCTTCTGTCGCTCTACCTGTCGCACGAGAGGAAGGGGCTTCAGTGGGCATTCAGTGGCAGTGGCAGGGTAATTGCATTCTCTTCCTTATTGGAGCTATCGTGTCCGCACTATGTGCATTATTACGTCAGCGGCAAATACTTTGAGCCACGTTAGTACTTTTCTTTTATGGCATATGTATGAATATAACTGTGGGCTTCTGCTTTTGCATGCGATATGCATATTTTATGGTCAAAAGTGATGGTTTTCACACCTTGAATGCAATATCTATTTGATTCTGCTTTTTCAGCTCTGTGCGAGATGGATACATACATTCTGAGGAGACCTTTCAAGGAGGGGATGGGGGGAGCCAAAGAAGTCATCATTTTAGTTAAAGAAGAGGGCTTCCACCATGAATGGTCCCTCTCTAATCTGTTGGCTCTCAGATTCTCCCCTTGACACATGTTAACCCTCTGTTAACCCTCTTCACAGTAATGTGAATAATTATATTTATAATAATTCCTCTGCCTCCTATTCCCCCACTCCTCCCATACAAATTCTGCGTTTTTTTGTGGCGTCTGCTGTTCGGCTCATCAATTGAATAATTCCCTCGGCGGCCTAGAAGCGACAGGGAATTATTCACAGTTATAGACATTTGCACGACCGTTCCCCATGTCTGCACCTACCCCACCCCACCCCCCTTGGCAGCCCTTTCCACCCGCCAGCCACTGCCTGGTGCCTGGTGGCACGTTCTTTTTAATTTTCTGATAACTACAAATAGGTTCGATTCGATGTTCGTCCGTTCGACGTTCCCGACACTCGTGCTGCAGCAGTTATTTTACCGCTGCTCTGCTCTGCTCTGCTCTGCTCCGTTCTGTTCTGTTCTGCCAGGGCACGGCATCCACGAGAGAGGTGTTGGAGGGGTGACAGAGCAGAGGCATAGGGACGCCCTCTGCATGCCAGATGAGGGTGCTGTGCCTGTGCCTGTGGCTGCAACTCCAACTCCAACTCGTCCATCGACTTTGCGAGCTTCAAGCGTTCCAGCCAAGATTTCAGACACGATTTTTTGTTGTCTTCGATTCAGTTCTTTTTTTTTGTGGAGGGTAGCCAGGGTATCATCATTTCAGTCAAGTGTTTGGTCATGCAGAGAAGAAGTGGGCGAGGCGATGTGGCACCCTATATCGTGCTCCATATGGTATCTCCAGGGTATTCCTTCACCCAAATATCTTCATGGCTTTTACAAATTGAATCAAAGTTTAATGAATCCATATATGTATACATATGTATGTATGTATATGTAGGATATATGTATGGGAATCTGCGCCAAAGGTAGGGAAGAATTTGCTTCGATCTTTCTGTTTGTGTTTTTTTTTCTTGGGCTTCGTTTCAGTTTCGGTTTGGGAATGATTTTATTTATGTGCCGCTTGTGGCTGGCTGCCTCATAATTCAGTGCGATGGGGCAACATTAATTTTCGTGGCTGCCACAGGAGCTACCACCGCCCCCGCCCCGGCCCCGCCCCTTCCCTATGCTCCAACGCACCTGAAAATGCAATTTAATTGGAGAGCAAACTTCTCTCTCGCTCTCTCCCTCTCTCATCCTCTTGCAGTGAAATCCCCGAATGTCAAGGATTTCTATTTGGCATTCCGCTCCATTCCATTCCTTTTCCTTCTACCGTAATGACATTTGAATCAAAATTCAAGGTTACTCACACACTCACACAAAAATATAGAGTGAGAGGAGTGGGGTGGGGTGGTACACTCCCTCCCACTTACATGTTCTCCGCCAAATGCTTGCGATTCAATTTTATTTTATGATATTTCTTTGCATAATTTTCAACCATTTTTCGACTTAAAGTTTCAGTTCACGTAGATCGGAGATCGGAGACGAAGAGTGAACGCGAGAGAGGGAGAGAGAGAGACACTTTTTATCCATGATTTATCCAAACACGCGATCCGCCGGGAGCGAATTTCAAGCGATTCCATTACGTATTGTATATGGCTTTTATATGGTCTCTATTTTGGCCAGAATTCACTCTTTCTTTTTGGGCAGCGTTTTAGAGTTTCAGACGAGTTCAATGCACTGAACAAATTACTGAGCAAATCAAATCAAAGTTCATTTGGAGACGGAAAAAGGTGAGAAAAGCGATTTAAACCAGACGAAAACCTCAACGGAGTGGAACAGATGAATCCCATGATATATGTGCATACATATATATACATATGTACATATGTATTTATGTACGAGTGTTGTAGGAGGAATATCAATGTGTTTCGAATGTATTTCGAATGGGATTTCCTTTAAAGAGGAGATCCAAATACGAGAATACTAAATTATACTAAAATGATACTAAATTATAGTAAGATAATACAAAATGATTACTTAAATAATAACAACCAAACGTATGGTTAAGGAATAAAAGGAAAAACCATAAGGAAAGGTCCCAAAAGATACATACATATGTACATATGTATGTGTATCGCAACAAATCTCTCTGCTTAGCCTCAAAACTCCAAAAATAAATGCAATTAGTTTTTCGCTAACAAAAAAGTAATCAGCACCAAGATCCATAAGCCCCCTCCCCCCCTCTAACAGGATCTCCATCTAACTCCAACTATCGCCATCTCCTCCGAAACACACCTTTTATATACATATGTACATATATGTATGTAAGACCCACAAAACCCGACCCCGAACCCGAGCCGAAGCGAAGCACTGCTTTAATCTCCCCCGAACAACCGCATGATGATTGTCCAACCAAAAAAAATTAAAATAAAAATAAAACCAAGATATATTATGCATAAAAAAAAAGAAGAAAAACAACAAAAACAACAACAACAGCAACAAAATTACATAATAATTCTTTTTTATTTGTCGTTTCGCTTGGATTTGCGCTTTTTGTAGCTTTTTGCAGATTGCAAAATATTGTAAATATCTCTAGTGTTTTCCTTTAAGCGATTCCATTGCGACCCTCCATCTATATCTATATCTATCTATATATCTATCACTCTGTCCCTCTCTGTCTATCCGAGTCCAAATAACTCTATCTATCCCTCTCCATCCGTGTCCAACTTTATAGCTCTGTCTCTCTCTCTCTCTGTTGCTCCACGAGACTCTTTTTTTTTATGCTTGAAAAATTGGGACAGCAATTTCACGCCGCTCTCTGCAGCAACAGCAGGGGGGGGGGGAACTGGGGGAAAAAACTGAAATATGTTTTTGATTCTAACGGAAGTTGTTGCTGCCGCTGCCGGCCCGCTCGCTCTTGGCCAGCTTTTGGGTCTCTTGGAGCTGTCGCCTGATGACCCATTGGCTAATTGGCTAATTGCCTCTCCACGCAGACATTCAAATGCGAAAATGGGAATCCAGAGAGCGGAGTATGTAGGGTGGAGGGTGGATTCGGGAATGTTGCTTGTTAATTATAATATTTTTCCATTTACTTTTTAATGCGTTGAACGTTGCCTCTGTGGCTGCCTCGATGGCTCATTAGTGCTTTAATTTTGGCCAAATGCAACCCAACCACACGAGAATATTAATGAAACTTTTGCGAGTTTTTGGGAATCACAGGAGGAACAGGAGGAGCCCACAGGAAGTGCAGATGATTGCATAGAGGATTGTGGTATGATTGTGTGAGGATTGTGCCAATTGGGGGAATTGAATTGAATTGAAAGGATGCAGGACTTGTGTAGGATGTGTAAGATTGATGGACCTTCTGCATAAAGTGCTGTGCTCTCTGAAAGAGCGTTCCCAGCCTCAGTCACAGATTTACAGATACAGATATTTCAATTCCGACTCGACTCAATACCGCTTCACAAGCTTCCACTAAACATTAGACGCTACATGCTGCATGCTACGTGCATCTGCTTCTTCTACTTTCCAGATGTATTTCATTCCCACATTCTACAAATTCCTCATTCTCCCTCTCTCTCGCGAGTGTGGCAGAACTATAGCATTTCCACGCAAGAATCCCAGTGAAAGTTTGCACTAAAAGAGCACTAGATACACGGATACACGGCTACACTTGTTGTTTTGCAACTCAATTCATGAGATACTTTTCAGCAGCAGTAGCAGCAGTAGCAGATACAGAGATACAGATACATTTAGAGTAGAAGCATCACCAGCAGCAGCAGCAGCAGGCAGCAATTAAAATATTGTGCATGGGGCATGGTGGCAGCTGATTTATGTGTGCCACAGAAAGGGACAGAGTTGGAAAAAACTAAATTTAAAGAGCTCTCTCTTTGCCTCTCTCTTCTCTCTTCCGTACAGCTGCAAATGCAAATTGTGTGTAATTTATGTCGCAGCCGAAAAAGATACTCGTCGCAGAAGCAGAAGCATACCATAAATTCCATGCAGCAAAGTGGAGGAAATACGAGCTATAAATGTACGAAATAACCACTCCGTTACGTGGCCCACACTCTGGCCCACTCCCACTCCCACCCCCTGTCCCCTGTCCCCTGCTGCTGCTGCTACTGCTGCTGCTGGAGCTGGCAAAATGTGATACGGAATGATTAATTTGATACGAGAATAGGGCCTAGAGCGGTGGCACATTCGTACTTCCAGCAGCAGCAGCAGCAACAGCATCCGCCGCCAAGTTTTGCTTATTAGTTTGCTTAGTGCATCTCACAGATACAGCTCCCCGCTCTGTGTGTCTGTATCTGTGTATCTGTGTGTTCGGTGTGTCTCTCACTCTGTGGCAGGCTCTAGTGACGACTAGTGCAACACGTTGCATGTCAATGGCCATAATTAAGCATGCGAAAACGAAGCAAATGAAAACAATGCGGGCACGTCTCTCCATCTTTCCATCTCTGCTTCTCCGTCTGTTTTTCCTGTGCCTGTTTTTCCTTGGCTGCTGGCGGGGCTGCTGCTCTGTTGGCCATTTTCATTAATGGTCTGGGGAGGGGGGTGGGGTCCGTTGCCATGCATTGTGGGGCACACAACCCCCCCGTCGTCTATTCTGTTGCTGCCTCATTGTCTTGCCTTTCGCATTGTTTTGGCCGTATTCTGATTTGAACCACAGTCACAGCCACAGCCTCCATCCAGCAGCCCCTCCAAATATCCCGGAGCTATCATTATTTCAATGTTTCTCTATCACTCTCTCTCTCTGTCCTTCTCTTTCTCTTTATATTGCTCTTCTAATCCTATCTCTCTCTCTCTCTCTTTGTTTTAAGTTCTGTCATTTGGGGATATTGTGTGTGCTCTCTCTCTCTCGAGAGAGAGAGGGAGATCTCCTTTTCCATTCTGTAATTTTTCATCCTCCCACACATTGCCAATGCCACTTCCACCCATTGTCCCTTGACCTTTATAAGCTCTTCTGTTGACCCTAATTGTTGACTGGTTTTCCGTTTTCCGTTTTTCGCTTTTCTGTTGCTCTTCTTGCCACAAACGGAAAACTGAACGATTTTTAAGCCTTCGAATTTGTTTTCGAGTATTTGCTATACGAACAAAATGGGCAAAATGCGGAAAAGTTCCCCTCGAATCCAAAACTTAAAGAGACAATGAAAATTAAGCATTTCCGCTTCAATTTGATTTCCCTTCTTTCCATTAAAAAAAACCTTCTTTAGAATCATTTTCACATTTCACACGCTTCGACCCTTTTCTTGGGGTGGTGGGGGAGGGGGTGGAGTCAGACAACATCCAACATACGACTTGTGCCTCTTCCCAACATCTCTCTCTCTCTCTCTCCCTGTCTGGAAATCCCACGTTGTATCGTATCTTCCCCTTCTTTAGCCGCTACTTTCAAATGCTTTTTGGCCTAAACGTTGTTAATTTTCGTAGTTGTTACGCTTCAGATACTTCTGCGCAAAGCCAGAGACTGAAAAAATCAACAACAGAAATAAAATCTAGATAAAATATAAATCATTTTTACAACGAAACGAAAAGAGTTATGTGAGCAAAACCAAAAAACACAAGTAAATTTCACCAAAAAGAAAAGGGGAAAAAGGAACAGGGAACAAGGAAGGGGCAGCAGCAGGGGGCTGTACACCTCACAGATGGAATTCCTGATCTTATTGCGTCTTCCAGCTTTTTTACATGTGTAATGGGAGTGCGGGATCGGGAGAATTATATAGAAAAAAAGAAGACAAGGGAAGAGAAGAGGGAAAAGAGGAAGCACACACATCTGTGTGTGGACACCCTTTTGAAGGGTATAATGTTTCTGTCACGACTTTCGCCACCCACGAAACATGAAACATCTGCGACCCAATAGAGGTCACATTTCGTATTCGAATCAGCAGAACCTTCCAATGGAAAGCTTCGCTGGAGGAACAGTATCAGTAAGTATCAGTATCTCCCTCCTCCTTCGACCTTCGGACCATAGTCTGTCTCTCCCTCCTTACATTTATTGTTGCTGCTGTTGTTTTCGTTGTTGTCGAGCTTAGAATTTATTATTTCCGCCAGCTTGAAGCTTCGTAAACTCCCTTTTTAGTTTACTGTACAAAAAAAGAGTTGACAAGCGGCGGAAAGAGAGTACAAGTCAGCAAGAGAGGCAGAGACGGGGACAGAGAGGCAACAGGTACGCATGCGCAACGCTCAGCATTCGCTGTTGCTGTTGCTGTCGCTGTCGCTGTCGCTGCCGCTGCCTCTGCTGTCGCTGCCTCTGCCGCTGGGGGTGGCCGCTGAAGGGGAACGCCGCGGACCAAACGCAGCGAAACGCGTTCACTGCGGCTTTTCGGGGGCTCTTTTTTTCTCTTTGTCCCTTCTCCCCCTCTTCTACCATTTTTGCTTTGTTCCACGATGTTTTACTTTAATTTCGGTTTACCTTGTTGCTTGTTGCTATTGTTTTGTGTAGCTGTCGCTGCTGCTGCTGCTGCTGCTGCTGCTGCTATTCTGTTATCGGCGCAATTCCGCCTTTTTCGAAATTTGCTGCTCTGTTGAGCGTTTTGTTGTTGTTGTTGTTGTTGCTTATCGTTTTCGTTGTTATTGTTTTACACTTGATGAACGCAACGCGCGCCCCCACCACCACTGCCACTCCCACCACCACCCAATCATCGTCCGAAAATGCACAAAACGCACACAGAAAGAGTGCTTGAAGAAGGGGGAAGTAGTAGAGAACCTGTCTGCACCCCTCTCTCTCTCTCTCTTGGCTTTTTTTTATAAAGCAATAAATGTTCATGGTCTGGCAGATTCACGCTTAAACACAGTTGCCCTTTTATTTCAGCCAGCAGTGTGGCTATAGAATTCTCTAACCTGACGATTCTACAGGTGTCCACACTATTCCAACAGTTCAGGCATGTATGTAATATTTTGAATCGTTATGAAGCAGCAGTGTTTCCATATAGGATGCACACTTTATTTTGTCCACCAGTGTAATCATTCACACTATATTTCGGACCACACTGTTGGTCACGGCGGGAGGCCCTTTGTTAAGCGTTCACCATATTTCGGACGGCAGTGTAGTCCCCCTTTTACCCTTGCCTGTCTGCGGACCACCACTGTAGCTGTGGCCATCCAAAATTCTTTTCCGCTCACTTTTCCAACTTTTCCCTTGAATAAACAACAACAAATAGATTCATTTTCATTTCTCCCGAAAATGTAAACATATTCATTTTATAGCTTTCAGCTTTCAGCCTTCAGTAAGAAGTGCAAAAACGCAGGAAAATTATGGAAAATCGTTGAAAAATTCCATCAATTTTATGAACACGGAATTTATGCATGTTCCTCTTTTGATAAATTGAGTTGCAAATGAAAACAAATTAAATACAAAATCTATAAAAGTATAAAAGTGCTGCTCCCTCTCTCTCTCTCCCTCTCTCCTCCGCCAGAGTTTCCACAATTTTCTAAAACATTTTTATGGCTCCTCTTAGCAACTGAGGCATCCGATGGCCATCTCCAGCAATCCAGCAATCCATCAAAGGGGGCAGAGGCAGGGCAGGACAGACATGCAATATCTTTCAATGGCCAAAAGCTAATTGTATGACCAAACCACTTTACCCAGCCTCCTGCTCTCCCTCTCTTCGCCAACAGGCATTTAAATGATGGCCTGAACACAAATAAAACTTCACCAAAAAAGTGGAAAACCAAACTTGGGGGCTGCAGTCCCAGCCCCAGCCCCCCTTAGTCCTCCTCCTCCTCCTCCAGTGGACACAAAGTATATCAATGTGTCAATCAGTGAGAGAGAGAGAAAGAGAGAGGGAGAGAGAGTGAAACAGGGTAGAAGAGTGCGGCGAGAGAGTAGGAGAGAGATGGTTAAGATGACCAAATATTATGGCCAAATAGTTTCCGGCTTGGGAAAATGCTGCCTAATGAGAGGCCAGATGACAGACATTTGCTGAAAGACGATTTCACGATCAGGCCAAAATGCAAAATGCTCTGCAACGAGCAACGAGTCAGTCAATCAGCCACTCTGTCAGTCAGTCAGTCAATCAGTCGTACAGTCCATCATTCACGTTGTTAGTCGCCGCTGATTTGAGTCTTGGCCAAGTAAAGAGCCAGCGCCAGAGCCACATGCAGAGACACGAGACATACGAGACACAGTGGAATGTGGCCAAAAACAACGAATGATGCCACAGACAGACACAGGCCCAAACACGAAACTCCTCTTAAAATATCTAAGAAATTACGGTCTTACGGTTATTCAATTGTTAGAAAATTGTCGGAAGGAAAAGAAAAGAAAAGAGAAAAGAAACTCTAACTAACTCTAACGAAAATTATTTTATTATTATGATTCTTTCGTTTTATTTGGGCATTTGATTCGATTGCACTGAAAATGCACTTTTCATTCATTGCATCTTTTAGATGTGGATTTAGAGGTGGGGGGGAGGGAATACAATTACGACTATTCGTCTGAATAACATATGAATAAAGTATGAATAAAACATTCATCAACCGCAAAGTTAACCCATTTCTTGGCGCATTTATCTTTCTTTTAGCTTATTTTTCGTACAAGCTGGCTATAAATAAATATCACACTTTTCTCTCCCTCTCCCTGTCTGCCTCTCTCTCTCTCTGTGTCTCTCTTGTGGAGATTTATTTATGTGTGGGAGCTGTCCTGAGAGGCGGCAGGGCAGGCAAGTGCAGGGGCAATCAACTTCCTCCCTCCTCATGCGTTCGCGTGAGAGCCACAAGTGCAGAAAAATCAACAGAAACATTAATTTTCCACACTCTCTTTCCTCTGCCATGCATTTTCCGGGATCCATCGCACGTTTGCGGTACATCCATTTTTAGCAAGAATTCAGGAGCTGGATCCCGTGATTATTTTCTTTTAAAATTGAAATATCCCTAGGAATACGTAGAACAAAAGTGTATACTCTTGCCATCTATGTTTAATCTGCCATCTATGATTAATCTTTAATCTCTGTTTCCCCATGTATCCTAAACTAAGTATCTATTCTGAGGGAATTCCCTCCCTAAAACCATCTTCTGGCAGAGTATTTCATGTCTCCGCTTTCCGTCTGCAACATTTTCCTTTTTCCCTTCATTTCTGCAATATTTCATTCATTTTATTTTGGATTTTTCGTTGGATTTTTGCGTAATGCAACCTGGGAGCAAAGTGGCGTCTACACTTCTATGCCCCACCCTCCTCCGTGGCTACCCTCTTGTAGCCCCTCCCCACTGGACTCCTCTTCATCGAATTGACGATTGACGAGCAGATGGAATAAACGGACGGACAGATGGGAATACTCTCTGTGTAGAGTCCATCCATCCATCCATACATATATTGTAGGAATGATGGCTACGATGATGATGCTGATGATGCCACTAGCCAGGGGATTTCTAACAAAGTGTTTTCCATCTGTGGAAAAATTCGCCCCAGGAAGTATTTCTATGTGTGAATAAAAATTTTGCATAAAGTGGGAAATTTATGTTAAGTAAAAATGCATTTCAGGATAACCTCATTCCATCATTTATTCTCGTATTGCGTTCCACCTTATTATTCGGTAAAATCACCCTTCAATTAGCCCTAAACGACATACATTAGCAGACAGACAGATAGACAGGCAGACAGATAGACAAATGGCTAATAAAGGTACTCCCCAAAAAGTCGTTCGGTCATGGTCTTATAATTCGTTTAAATGAAGACATTTCTGTGCCATTTTGGTTGATATGACAATCTTCAGGGTAAATGGAGGCCACAAATGACAGCAAAAAATGATGATATAAGATAGGGGAGGGAGGCATGGAGGGATGGAGACATGGAGACGCAACACCAAGGCTAAGATACAACAAAAAAGGAAGCCAGAGATGGGGGGGAGTACATATGTACTCTTTAAAGCCCATCGATTCCAATCCCCCATCGCATCGGCAATTCCAGCGATTACTGCATTTTCACAGAGATATTGGATAATCCCCTCCTTCTCCTCTCTCCCTCCACCACCGCTTAAGGTCATCGTAATTTGACTTCTATTCACGCCTGCATCATGCCACAACTAGAGGCAGGCAGCAGCTGTCAACACGCTACGCGAACTTCGGCTGTGGTTTGTTGTTGTTTTCCTTTGGTTTGCCATACCACAATTGAAAGTGAAAAGCCAATGCAATGAACTCTCCTCTCTGGGAGGATGGTGCATGGTGCATGCAACACGACTCCTACACCCCTAGAGGTAGCCAGCCTGCCACACAACAAGCTGCAACAGTCGCTACGGGGAAAGCTTCCGAAAGCAAGCGGCAGCTGCGTTAGAAAAATTCAAATTATGCGACAACGCAGCAACAGAGCGAGAGGCAAGCTGAGGCAGAGGCAGAGACCATTCGAGTGTGACCAAGAGGCCAGCACAAGCCACAGACAACAGGCAACAAAACATCGAACAAGCGACAATATCAAGTGACAATCATAAGGAAAAATAAATAAAGAAAAGAAAAATAATAAACTGCAGTTGCTGCTGCTGCTGCTACTTTTTCTCATTACGTTTTATCTGCGTCTATTAAAGCCACAAATCTTGGCGACATTTCGTAATGAGGCTTGCAACCGGGTGGAATGTGAGAGGGTGAGGGAGGGGAGGGGACGGGAGAGGGCGACACCATTCGGGTATCCAATTGCCATCAGAGCTTTTGCATTTGGCCACAAGACAAAAGGCCATCAACTTGTTGATTGTTTGATTGTCTTTCGTGTTGCTATGGAGAAAAGCCATTGAAAATGGAATTGGGAGGGTGCCCCTACCCCTACCCCTACCCCACTCACCCTTTCCTTCTCCCCCTTCCCCTTATTCACTCTGTTTCCTTAACAGTCATTAAAATTATGGCCTGACCTTTGCACGCATTCGCTTTTTTGGTCCGCCCTAATGAATGCTTTTGGGCCTAAACGCACGCACGCACACACACGCTCACACACACACACACACACATACTTATATGGAGAAACAATTCTTTTGGCTAATTACAGTTTAGGCCTCATATTAGAGGCCTCTTAGACCTTGCTGCAAGTTTTCTATAAACAACAAAAAGTTTTTATTGTTGTTTATGGTCGAGTTTTCAACAATTCGATGGGAAATATTGTGATTGGAACTCCATAAGGTCAAAGGTGGATGGAATTTGTAAACTTTTGAGGGGCGATCTAGGTCTAGGTGAACGCTCTATAATGGATGAGTCCCGTGAAAGATTTATGGGCGGAAGAATCTGTTTAGAGGTTTGCAGGAAACGAAGAAAATAATTCCTTGTGATGGCCCAGAAGAACAGATGGATCCTAGTTGTTTCGATTATGTATATTTTGCTACCATTTTTTATCACGAGTAACCCTACGGCAACTTTCAATTGAATTTAACACTTGAGGTCCACACTTAATAACTGTTACATATTCCACCTCTCCATCTCATACATACATATCTCCCTTCTCCTTCTCTCTTATCAATGCCACTCACAGCCCACACACACACACATATGCGCACAGCATAACACACATGAAACCAACACACTTTTTCGCACATACATAAATCATGAAGTGACCTTAAAAAAATGTGAAATGAAAAAACTTTTGTCATGGCATGGTCACACCAAAAGGAGATCTGTACAGGAGAGGGGGGAGTGAGGAGGAGTGCCCACCAGAGACGCGGTGGCTGTCAAGGCTACGTGACAAACAACAAGGTGACATAAATATCCAGTTGCTCCGAAAAAGGAAACTAAACTTTTTTCTATCTCCACGGCAACATAACAAAAGAAGAGGAGAGAAGAGGCGGGACAATGCGGAATGCGGAGTAGTACAAAACGATACAAGTGCAGAAAGAGAGAGAGTGAGAGAGGGTGAGAGGGGGGGCAACGCAGACACATTTAATGGAATGAAAGCACATAAAACTGATACGAACCTGAACCTGATGCGACGTTGACTGCGACGCCTGCGGCTGCTCCATTGGCCAGACAGAATTAAGATTCCTCTGCGTCTGCATCTGCATTGGAGCTGGCTGTGGAGAGAGCAGCAGCTGATTAGCGGCAGCACTGCTAAAATGCATCAAGTTGTTGTTGTGGCCAGACGTGTGACGTCGCGCTGGCAGAGCCGGAGGCGGCGTAGAACAACAGGATGATTCCTGTTCTCCCTCTCGCTCTTCCTCTGTCACCACTTCTGCTTCTATCGGCTCTTCCTTATTCCGGCTTTGCTTTTGCCTCTGCTGCTGCGTGACCTCGTTTGTGTGCGGTTTCTTGTTCTTGGGCAATGCCAAGGCTGCGCTGCCACCGCCTGCGCCACTGACGGCGCCATTCAGCGAAAGGGAACGCGCAAAAGAACTTTTGAAATAGCGGCACATCTGGAAATCAAAGTCTGGCGGCGATGCCAACTGCGACTGCGCTGCCTGCTGCATAGCTCTAACTGTTTTTTTCTTTTTTTTGTGCGTGTGCTTCTTAAAGGAATTTCCAAGTTGCCGTACTTATTTCTCTAGTTTCCTTCTCCTCCTGTCTTTGGGTCTGCTTCAAATTGACATTGTTGATGTTTTTCTCTTTCCTTGCATTAGTGAATTTTCAAGCACTTCCAGGACACACACACACACTTGCACAACACTGTATCCGTTTTTGACACTCTACCAATTTTTCCAATTCAAATTTAATGGAAATCAATTTCGATCACAATTCAAAACAATTACAGTTTTTTTAAGATCTTCCACCACGCGCGCAAAACAAAAAAAAAAAACGAGCGACGCGAGCGAGCTTGCTTTTGCTTTTATCGTACAAATAACTTTTGTTTCCACTTGTTCAAACCAACCGCGCACATGCGCAACCAGTTTTTTGCCTATGGAGGGAAGTTTATAAAATTTCCCCGCTGGGAAATTGCTGAGTAAAGGAAGGTACGGACAACAGCAAAGTGGCCCAGAAAAAGGAATGCATGCAAGGTAAAATTTACCCTATTTGCCTAACATACCATGTGGACGACCACCGACCTCATAGCATATCATATGTATAAACACGGCTGGGTGAGGTTCGTATGGGCCTAACCATTTCCCTTGGCTGTTTTTGCCTGTTGTCCCTACCTTTGCAAATCCCTGCGGCTCCATCTAGCCAAAGAGAGGCTCGATCAAAATAAAAAAAAAGTTCGATCAAACCAAATACCTTTAAAATACCCTAAAATGAACTTTAATAAATTGATGAAATTGCTGAAATATATCATTACATACCTTTATACCGTAAAAATACCTTCAATACAATTTCGGGATCAAAATAAACAGAAGGGTATATAAAATACAGTTAACCGCGTAAAGTAATACTGTTTATAAATTCTTCCTGTAGATCTATGGATCACTTCAAAACAGAAATGACCCCGATATCTTTCACCTGAAAAATTCTTTAAGTTTCATAATATAAGTGGGGTGTATTTGCAATGGCCTGGTCTACAATGGGTTAATCGTTCTCTGTCCATGATCGGAAATCATATTTTTCGATTTTGATATTAGCCAGCTAATACAAGCATCTACAGATTGTATGGATAGTGCTTCAACGATCAATTCAAACAAATCACTGGTTTTTGCAATGATCTCTTAGTTTTTAACGACATTGATTCCATGGTAAAAAATAGTGCATTTTTTGTGGTAAAAAAAAGTGCCTTATAATTAAAAAAAATAATGTTCGCTGGCGGCATGAAGGACATGTACGAGTAGATCGGAGCCTGGGCCGTTCTGTCCGCGATACATGTACATATGTTGCTATGCGGATCCGGAGGCCAGAGGTGGTGTCCTATCAACACGTTATCCCATGATAACCCATACCCGTCCAAGATCGAGGAGTCCGTCATTAAGATGATCATGCGCTATGAATAAGTAGCTATTTGTACCTTCAACTCAATTTCGACGTCAAAATATACAGAAAAGTTATAATTAAGAATGATGTTAAGGGTTAAAGCTGCTGCTTTCACAAACAGCTTTTTATTAACAGCGAGCGTACAACTTCATGGGTAGCCATGGAAAAGAGAGAGAGAGAGCGCCAGTGGTATAAAGTAGCAAATGACAACCCTGTTAACTGCTAAATAACAGTGGGACTATTACGCTTACTGTTGGAAAAGTTTTTATTTAAATTTAAATTTCCCTCAATTGATATTTTATGTTATATCCGATAGTTTCTTGCGATGGCAATGATATCGATGATAATATATGATCAACAACAGAAGCGACGCAGAAAAATTTGAATTTAAGTTTTGGTGAATAATATATACAAAAAATACACGCGCAAATGCGCAACGGAGCAGCTATCAAAAAATATAGTGTGACGGAAATCAAATCCAGCGTCTTTCGAGCCGGCTACTATTACTTAAGTAATATAACTCACGTATGAAAATTATATTGTACGAATGCGGTACACTAGTTGTTGCGGTGGACCGCTGCAGATCTTCTGATCTGTGCTAGCGATTTCCTTAAATTTTTTACATATACAATTCATATGTGGACGAATGATTAAGTAAACTACAGTGCATCGTATTGTTAACACATCTAAAAAATTAAGAATATCTAAACAAATCAGTGAATATGTTATAATATATTTGCAATTTTTGATATTTCAAACAAACAAAAAGCATACCGCAATTGCAACGGATAATAAAAATTTTAGAAATGCGTAATATTTTATTGCAATATCCGTTGTGGACTATCACGATCTATCTGGGGAAGGAAAGGAAATTCGAGCCGTGACGATTTTTGGCAATTTCAATACCATGATCATGATTTTTGGCGAAAAACGCGACGGCTCGGATGTCCTTTCTGGTGCCAATCAGTTGGCAGGACTCTCCCGATCACGAAAAGGCATGCCACGCCCCGATCGGCCCAGACAGCCGAGATATAGCCAAATGAAAAATTCAAATTCAATGTGCGCAAAGTTGGGAATTTCAGGAGCTGGGGCTATTCTGGGGCTATATATATTATCTATCTAAATCGCCAGGAACTAGAAAAAAGAAAATCCGAGCTGTCGATTTCCAAAATTGCCAACAATAATGATGTATTGTCATTGGATCTACACATTTGCTACGTTTAAGCTACATACTAGCTACATATTGGGTGTAATTAGCAACAGAGACACCTGACGAGGAAATGTGTACGTTTAAAAAAAAAAATGGCCGTATTTTTTTCATACGAGCCCCATGGAAGCAGCAGTGTGAAAAACCTCCGTTACCCGATTTTCGGAAGCCCTTTTTTTCGACATTTTTGAGATTTTGATGCCAATCGATCGGAAATTCGACGCTGACCACGTGAGAGGTGAGGAAGGGGGGTCGGACATGCCCCGAAATGGTCTTTCTACATGATTTTACACAGGTGAAACTCCTAAACTTAGGCCACGCAACCGATCGCGTTGCCGATTTGTGTAGTAAACTAGATGTAGAAACTGATGTAAAATGCACAGTGGTTCCCTCCCATAGGCCAAATATAAGAAAGTCGATTTAAATGTATCAAAACTTCTTCATAATTGTATGACCAATGTCTAGGCTATTAAACTGTATTCTTGTTTTTGTTTTGTTCTAGTAAGACAGTAGTCCTCTTCAAGAATAGTATCGAAAGAGACAGCCATGATATTTTTTGGTAGCGTGAGCAACTTGCACGTGGAGCTCTCAATAAAAAAATTAAAACAGCATTTAAAACCTTTGTTATTGTGCTATGGAAGGAGTAAATATTATAAATAAAGGTATTAACTATATTTATACAACAAAAAGTATACATAAGTACTGTTGTGTTTTATTTAAATCGGTGGTCTGTACGTTATTGTGGACGTTCTGTGTTTCGTTAGAGTTTTCGTTATAACCGTCCCCTCACAACTCAATGAAGTCTTATTTTATATTGCTTATTAACATGCTAGGAATATGATATGTTTAATTCAAGCGCCAATGGGTGACAGGGCTCTTGCAACATACAAAAAGGAAACCTAACCTCAACTTTAGAAAATCAAATCTATTTCGCGAGAACCGACTGACGCCGCCGAAAAAATGCAAGTAGCGTCATTGTTGTTTTTTGTTGTAGTTGTTGTTTTGCTGTTGTCTATATAAAATACCCATTTTTTTTCTATATATTTGTTGAAATTTTAATTTATAATTAAATCGTCTACATATAAACCAAAAAAAATCTTTAATGATTTTGTGGTTTTTGTTGTTAAGTTGATGTTACATTTTTGCTATTTGTCGTTCACATCCAAATGATTTTACCAACAAAAACTCAATTTTAGACTGATTGGAACAATCAGCTATGGCAGCTATGCTATCCCGATTTTTACCAAGCTCATCCTGGGTTTATACAATTATTTTTTTAATGAAGAATTATAAGGTTGCGGTGCAATATAATGGAAAACAAAAAGGTTCCAAACAAACACTTAATTTCAGAACGATCGTTAATTTGACAGCTATATGATACGATGGTCCGATCCGGCTTATTAGAATTTTCTGTTTAGTTTCAAGCCTCTGCCTCAACTAGAAGTATTTTTGGCCGCCCTCCCCATACAACAGGAACCAGTGTGCAATGCTGCAAAGCTTTTTGATACTTTCAAATTTTAGATTTCAAAAGAATTCTAAATTGTGAGCTTATATAAATTCTATAATATAATTATCACTTCGTATCGGCATTCGACGTAAAACATCTTAAAAATAAAACAAAAAATTGATCTAATGAAATTTCAACTTTTTCGACAAAGAAAAGAAGGAAAATCAATTTTTAGCGAACTGAGGAAAACCAACCTCCGAATACGGATTGTCCTTTTCTACTCTCAAAATATCAAATCATGGAGTTCTCAAAAAAAAAAAAATAAAAAAACAGATTGGTCAACAATTCTTGACGCGGAATGAAGCTGATAAAGCTTTGTTTTTTTGCGATTGCTTGCAAAAACAGCAAGCCTTGCCAGAAGATCGGCGTAAATAGGTTGAAACATTTCAACGTGTGTTAGTTCATTTATGAAAGTGAATAAATGCAGCTCTCGTATTTTCTGCATTTCCAAAAGGAAAGTGTACACTCACTTCGCTGAAGTGCCGAATGAGAGGCCCGACCGACCTCCCTTGCAACACAATTCCTATTAGAACTAATAATATCACTTGACTTATCTAAATTTGTTATTTGTCTCTACAGCGGAGGTGGAATTACCGTTCATTCCCCTTCCAGCCCAGCCCCGCCCCAACATTCTTCGTGCTCCACAGTCAAGTAATCCCCAAAACTAATTCCCCTCTGCTCAATGTGGTATCTAAATGGGCGGACGACAGCTTGCCAATCAAATTGATTTTGGGGCCTGCGCCTTTATCGAAGTAAAATAATTCCTCTTTAACACCCACTGTACTTGAGATTTTCCGACTTTCGATTTCGCCTTGCCATAGACTGAAAATCCTTTTGCAACTTGACCCCGACGGATACTCAAAATAGAATCATCCAAAGATTAGTCATCAGAAACAGACGTCAGCACATGACTACACTATCTAATATAGAATTCTATTTTTATGGCCCACTGTTCCTCTCTGCGCATGCCTGGTCGACTCACCGTTACATAAGCTTATATAACGGCTAGCAGGCACTTGGCAGACATTCAAATGTGCTCCGGTGCTCTCTCGTTCGCTCTCAGCCGACCGCTCGTCCGTCCGCCCGTCCACCCGACCACGTGATGCGTTTTCGCCGGCTGCAGCAGCGTCACCAGGCAGAGCAGAGAGTGTTGGCTGGAGAGAGCAGCGCTGTTGATCTTGTTTTGATTTCCAATTTACAACAGTTTGTTTCATCGATTCTTCGGCTATGTTCCGACTCTCTCGCCCCCTCACCGGCAGTTAGGATTATTCAGTGAGAGCGCCATGTTGGGATTAGAGCGTAAATTAACAGTAGTCAGCGGCAGCCGCAGCAGCAACAGCGTTGGCGCGGGACGGGGGAACATCATGGATTTATCAATTCGAGGTGAGTGCCGTTGCTTCTCTCTCACTCCCTTCTTCAAAACATTCGGCGATTCGCTCATCTCACTCAGAGTGTCTGCCCACAAAAAGTACAGCAAAAAGAACAAGTGAAACAGAAGGAAACACGTGCAATACCCCCATGGTGTCTGATTTTGTTTACTCTACCTCTCTCACTCGCTCACTCACCCCATTGCCTCACTCGAGTACATTTTGTGGGAGAAGAGATTGTGCGGAGAGCTGAGCGCGGTTTCGTGTGCTTGTGTGCGTGTATTTTTTGCGCGGGTTAAATCACAATCGACACCACAGTCCCACCAGACTCCTCTCTCTCTTAGATTTACAGGCAACATGTGATTGTGACAAATTACTTGATTTCGCTTTTCTGATTGTTGAAAATTGGATTCTTTATTGTATGCCCCTCGTTGTTTGTTATTTGGTGGTGGCGGCAGGCACCTGGCAAATAGCGGTTAATATAAATATGCAAAATTGGTGAAAGAGAGGGAGTGAGAGTGTTTGTTCGATTCGCAATTGTTACAGTGGCACTTGGCACAGTGGATCGAAACTGAAGAAAGTGGCATGATGTCTAGGCTACACCGTATTTTTAAATAATCATATGATTCCACTATCTTACTCTTTTAACTTGTGGATTCTCATAAAAGTTTCCTTGACAGAGTGCCCACTGTACTGCCATGAATAATTCATAATTTACTCAACATACTGTCACTAATTAGCTCCCTCCAGATGCAGTCTAATTGATACATCATATGTATGTATGTATGTAGGTATATTGTATAGCCACAACCCTCCGTATTTACCCAGTCCGATCACCTGCTATCGATATGCATAGAGGAGAGGCAATGGGGCTAGGGAGTACACCCAAAGCTGACCCCATTGGATCGACGGTCGGCTTTTATGGCCTTTGATATCAGACTAATCAAATGATGGGGAGGAAATTCGATAAAACCTTCGAGACTCCTTGGGTTGCCATGACGGACTGCTGTCCACATTTGTGAAATAGAAAACCAGAATATGAGCGACGACGTCGCCTTCTATAATCAATTGCACTGTCATCATGGTTGGAGGCGTTATCAGGAGCAGCAGGCATCAGCGACGACGGCAACGACGACGACGAGGTTACCAGGCGACTATAAATATTTACCCTCATGATAATATAGTTGCGCATAAAAATGAGTTGTCTGGAGGAGAATGTTGAAGAAGGGAAGACGAATTTAATTATAAACTTTTACGACAAATAAACACAGAAATTTCTCGTACCATTCATCATTCACGTTTAGAAAATAGGGTCTTTTAAGCCCCCTACTATTTTGAAAAGCTCCATTTAAACCCAATGCAACAGCATTATCTAGCAACTTCTTAAAGCTCCACAAAAGCTCAGAGGGCGCGTATCGGCTCGTCTTTCTCTCTCTCTCTCTCTCTCTCTCACTCTCAGGTGTGGCTCTCGCGATCAGATCACATGGTCAGGTTGGGGGCTGGATCCGGTCGTTCCATTCACTTTACTGTACCTGATAAGATCGCGACGCACGCTTTGCCGCATGGAAAATTTGTGGGGTAATGCAAAAAAAAAAAAATAATTAAAACAAAACATGCAGCATGACAAGACCTGATCTTCGGCAGCATTATCATCTTTGAGTAGCATTAATCTATTCTAAAATTCGGGTCATTCGAACAAGCCCCTTCAACAAGCCTTGGCACGCGCCTCGTCTGAGGCCGTTTTGGAAAATTTCTGAGCTGATCTCTGAGTCAGGCGTTTTTTCGGTGCTTCGGGCGGTCAGTCATGGACTTGGACTCTCAGTGGCGTGATGATGTCGATTGTTTTGAGATTGGCGTGGCACAGCGTACAGTCTCCCATATGCTTATGGTGCTCAAGTTTATAATGACGGGGGAGTTCCAGTTGGATTAGATAAATGATTGGTCATTAAACCATGCTTAAGGGGATTTCTTCTATAAGTAGGCGGGGGCTTTTCACTTGACTGGTTTTCAATAACCTCCGATTGACCGCAGAATGATTAAATATTTGCAGTGAAATCACAACTGAATCACGGGAATTGTACGATAAGCTAAAAATAATCATAAAACTCAGCAAAAGTTCACAGAAATTCTCTTCAGGATAGCTCTCCGTCTACTGTTTATGCAGTTCCCTCTCTCATTTCCTCTTCATTCACCATTCCCATCCCTTGCCATCATCTTCTCGTATTACGTCAATCTGCAATAACAGTATAACAGAAATCTAAACAAAACTGCAGCGCCATCAAGTGCTGCAATAAGCAGGAGTCCATCTCTCTTGCACTTGCATCAAGCCATTCAAATTGCAATGCGAAATGGGTTTTTGAGGGGGAGTGCGGAACAGGGGCTTGAAATGAAATGGGGGAGAAGGCAGAGCCACCGCCACTGCCACCGTTTAATATTTATTATGTCATACACATGTATTGTGGTCTGCGGCGTAATCTGTGATTGCCTGTGTGTGTGTCTGTGTTTAATTAGTGCTACGTTACACGAGAGAGTGGGAGATTGGAGACCGAGAGAGCCGAGCTTTATCGGGCCGATATCAATCTACACGTGTTAAGGGAAGTCAGAGAGAGAACGACCTCAACGATGGATTCGATCGTTCATTGCCACGCAAACGAGACAGGGGCCAATAGAGCTCGGGTTTTGAAGCGAACCAACATGCACACATATACATATGTACATATTTATATGTATGTACTAAAGGTACATGAAACAGAAGGTAAGACTGGTGTTCTCTTCGGGTTCCCTAGTTTGTTTGCTCACACACTGCCCTACCTTCTGTTTATTCTACCTTGAGTGAGACTTTGTGATAGATAAAGGCGCTTCAATTAAAAGGCGCCATATAAAGCACATAGTACAAAAACGGTACATTTGCCTGCGGATGCCTCTCGCATACAAATTGCAACCAATCAATTTGCAACAATAACGATAAAAGCAGCCACCAGACAGACCGCAAAACTACCTAAATATATATGTACATATGTATGTATATATTGGACCACCACTAAGAGATGGGGAGGGGGGCAGAGAAATGGCAGTAGCAACAAAAACTTAATGAAAACGGCCAGAGAGCTTTTTATTTATGACAGAAATCGTGACGAATGTGCGTGAGTGTGTGTGGAGAGTACAGGAAAATAAACAGAATAAACAAAAATTATATTGGCCATAAAATTTCGCACTAAAAATAAAATGCAGAAACCAAAAATTTGCTCAGCAAAAATATTAACAATTGCCAAGTGGAAAAGAGATGAATGGGTAGGGGAAGGATGGTAGAGCGTGCCAGGGAAGGGGCGTGGGGATAGACTTGCAAAACATAATTTACACATTTCCATATCACGACACGACGACGCAGACAAGGCCAAGCTCTGAAAGAGACGGAGAGAGAGACAGACAGCAGCAGAATGAGAGCAAGAGCGGCTTTAATAACAGGTTTGGTTTAGCTGTTAAGCAAATAGAGCACAGTGGGACAGATTGGATTGATTAGCAAGCATAATCAAAGTAATTGCTATGCGGGTTTATTAATGAGGGACTTCACAATGTCCCCTCCTTCGATAAATTATCATCAATTGAAATTTATCTATCAAAACATACAAACAATATTGGGACCCCTGTTCCCTCCAATAATTGAAGCACGCTCTTTTAATTGGTTTTCCACTACAGACCCACATGTGCTCCACAGCATCAGAATGGGCATCTCATTCCACTGTACATCAGAGTGAGAGAAAGAGAACGAACGCCCGGCAAAAGTTTAATTGAAAACCACGTGGAGCAGCAATGGAATTACATACATATATACATATGTACATATGTGGCTGTTGTTGCTGTTGTAGTTCGAGGTGGAGTTGTTGTGAGCGCCTCTCTTGCTGCTTGATCTCTTATCATGGACTCTCTTTGGTTTTGTTTTGTATACTTGTTATTCTTGCGGTCTGCTGCCGCTGCCGCTGCCGCGGGCGCGGCCCCTCCAGCATCTTGAGTGTCAACAGATGATGAAAAATGAGCCACTTGAGAGCCATGTGCCGGCAAGGTCTATTAATATAGGGTGAGGAACTCTTGAACTTCAACAGGATATTTCTATCCAGTGTTCTCGGTGCCCAAACTCTGTCGCTCTGTGGGTCTACACAAAACATACAAATTGGCTTACCCTATATTCATATACTTTGGCCCATGCAGAGCATGCTGCTGCTTTAGCTTCTGCTTGCGTTTTCTCCTCCTTCCCATCTCTTTGCCTTTTTTTTTTGATGTATTGGCAGGAGCAATGACAATGAAAGGGGAAGGTTGAGTGCGTGTCTCTGCCATGGTCTGTCTGTGTGTGTGTGTGTGTGTGTGTGTGTGTGAAAGGTGAGCGTCGTGTGAAGTATGTGACGTTGACAGTGGCAGAGATTTGTTATTTTTTTGGAGAAAACTCAATGTAAGTGACGCTTTTCAAAGGAGCGAGGGGCTCGGCTCCGACATTTTCGGTTTCTCATTTACGCCCCCAACCGAGAACTGGTCGCACAGATCAATCACCAGACCTAAGCCCATGTCTTACCCCACTCACGCCCCGTCCAAATCCTCTTCTCCAACCCGTAACCATGCCATGTAATGCTGCGTTAATTGACAGTTGCCTCTGCCCGCTGCCGCTCCCACTGCCGCCGTTGCTGCTGCTGCTGACAGTAAATTGAAAAATTGTTGAGATTTCTTAAAAATAAAACAAATGTAAAATATTTTAGACAATTACAAACAACAAAAAGCAATCAACAGAGCGCGATATACATACATATGTACATATGTATGTCCCCCCAACGATACCCCTCCCCTTTCCCATCGTATAGATCTTTATTTATTTGTTCTTTTGGTTTTGGCAAAAATAAATGAAACTTTTACGAAAAATGCTCGCGGTTCAAGGTGAAATGTATGGGGAGAGTGTATAAATAATTTATGTGGCCATAGTTCTATCGTACCTATTCCGTCTACCCCTCCATACCCCCTCCAAACACGCGCCAGTGTCTGCCAACGTAACACGCAAAATTTTAATTGAATTTACATACATTTCCCGCCTTCACCCGCCTTCTATTGGTGGCATGGCGAAGAAGGAGAGGATAAGAGTAGGAGTAGAAAGAAATATTCCCATTCCTAAAACGATTTCATATCTTTTTGCCAGTTGATAAGACGAGTACAACGAAAGAAGGGAAACAACAACTAATTCAATTAACAGTTTGCCCAATCAAAACGGTAAACGATTGCCCATTCGACTGACCACGGGGTACCGTAGGGCGGGGCGGGGGGAGGGCTTCTGGGAAAAAACGTTCAATGAATTAGTGTCCGAAGTTGAGTTGGGAATCGTGGAATCTCGTATATCCTTCAAGATAGAAACCGATACCATCACCTGCACTATGTGTATGAATTTGTCTTTGAATTTTTGTTTCTAACATATTGCCAAAAACCATTTCTCAAGCTCGTGCTTAGGCTGCTAGGCAAATATTCTTTTTCTGGCATACACAGTAGTACATATCCCATTCCCTCCCACCTCCTTGGCTTCCTCGCTCTTTTGTTTGAGTTGCAAGGTTTCACTGGTCTCTGGGCTGCGTGAGCTTCCACTTAAGGCATTTCCGGCCCTGCACGCCACCCCATCCCATCCGCTCCTCCCACTATTCTCCCCCTGAAACTGACAGTTTATAAATGATCATGCGTGGGTGGTAGGTACACTCAGCGGAGGGCAAGGGCGTGGGATAGGGACGGTGGGGTGGTGGGGTGGCAGCGAGTGTGGTGCATTTTTACTTTTCTTTTGTTGTTCCCATCACGTGCTCTCGCTCTCTCGGTCTTTTCTTTTCGGCATTGACACTTTTCCGAGCTTTTCTTTTATTTCCTTTACTTTTTCCGCTGCTGCTGCTGCTGCCGCTGTTGCTTCTGTTTGCTGTATTTTGTCGTTTTTTTCCTTTGGCTGCAGTTGAAATTATCAATATTGTTGTTGGAGTTAGTTGGAAAAATGTTTAAGTGGGGAGGAAAATAAAAATGTACTTTCCTTCCTTCCTCCACGTCTCGTCTGTTTGTTTTTCTTGTTTGTGGAGCATTTAAGAGAGTGGGTGGCTGGGATGGTGATAGGGCGGGGGGGTATCTGGGTGGCTGGGTGGCGGCCACTGGGAAAAGAAAATAACCCAGAGAACGTCGCTGAGATTTCTGTGACACTTTATGAATTGTGCTACCAAAAAATGAGAGATGAACCAAAGGAATATTTCTTTGATGTGGGGTCATGTGGCAAATACATAGTTGGTATTTCGAAAAAGAAGGTAAACGAAATCTCAAAGCTTAGAAGGAACCTACATATGTACATATGTTCTGGAAATAGTATAGTATCGTTCTGTATTTATCCAATATCCGTTTATATGTACATATGTATACATTCTTCTCTCTAATTTTCTCTTGATCGACATCTCTTTACCTCTTTACGTATAACACATACTATAGACACATACGCACACACATATGTGTACTCTATCTCTATCTACATACATATGTAGGTATGTATGTATATATGCATGTATGTTTGTACATATGTATCTGTATTTCATGCCACCTGCTGCTGTTTCTCCTCCCACCCAACTTGACTCTCCCCTCCCTCTGTGCTAACTTGCTTAGAAAATGGCGCGTAAAACCCAATTCTCATCATAATTAATTCTAATCATCAGACGGACTGCGTGTATCCGTGCATCTCTAGCAATCTATTCAACCGGACAAATCCAAATGTATCTACGAACAATCATCTATACAACAATCATTGCATATGCTATTCCCTCTGCCCCTCCCTCTGCCCCTGCCATCTCCTCGAAAAATGTGTTAACAAAAGGAAAAACTTGAAAGATACTCGTATATTCTCGTAGTTTGGTGTTATTAATTCATTTGCGTGTTGCTAATGAATTGCCACAGCAGTAGTAAAGTGTATCCATCAGATACTCTGTACACTGGACTGTTCTGATGGTGTGGTGTACGTACTGTGTATCCAACAGATTCAACGTTAGCTGAAAGATAGTGCTCTACATCTGAGATCCGAGATTAAAGACCAAATTACTTGACTTACAAAAGGAAAATCTAGGCCTTATCTTCCCCACCTCACCTCCGGCTAACTCCGCTCACCCTGCTATGATGACCCTCTAGATAGAGATCTAAGCCCCTCTCCTCTCCTTTTCCTCTCCATTGCCTCCCCACCCCTCCCCTTTGTTGATCAACAAAGAGCACACGTACTAATTCCGTCATTCATTTGTACGTTAATTTGTACAACTTGTCGTCGTAGTCCGTTTTTCGTTTCGTTTCGTTTCGTATAAATGTGCGAGATTTCAAATAGAGCAAAATGTAGTTCAGTTCAGAGATCTTTCAGAGATCTGTGTGTACGAGTACATACATATGTACATACATATATACATATGTACATACATATATGTATGCAGGCTGATAATGGGTAATCTCGTGTGTGTGAGACAAATTAGAGAAACAAACAGAGGGAGAGGGACAGATGGACAGACGGTATAGACGCAGGGTAGATGCTCTAGTCGATGATCCCACAGATCGCTAAACACGAACACGAAGATCCCTCACAAGACTGTGTTAATTTCCACTAATTAAACGCATTTCAATTTTCAATTTTCGGTTTTCGGTTTTCTTCGATCTAAAAACTCCTCAAGTTGATGGGTTCCCAAGGCTGGATGGATGATTGCTGATGGATTTTGATAAGAAATATAATAATGCTGTTTGGTTTTCGGTTTTCGGGTCTGATGTTTGCCTACTGATATGCGTGCAATGCGTGCTCTGATGGAAGTGTAGTCCCCCCGCGATAAGGTAAGCGACAATATTTGCCAGCAGCAGCACCAGCACCAGCAACAGTACTTAAGAGACCTCAGTCTGAAAACCTGAAGAAAAAAAAAGAAAAAACACACGAAAATCCATTCGAAATGCTGCCTGCGACATTTCAGAAATTAAATGCCAAGCAAATAAGTTTTCGTTTTAGCTGCTGCAGATATACATGGATATATGTATGTATATAGAGATATATGTACATATGTATATATGGATATGTACATGTACATATGTATGCATATGTATACATATCTGTAGAAAGAGCGGTGCTTGTAGCCAGTTCCTTGACAGTCGTGACATGTCGTCGTGATGGGCGGTCGGACACAGTATTGGATTGGTGGTGGAACTACTACTCGTATTTTTGGGATGGATCTGCCTTGAAAATTTAGAATTCAATTTCAGAATTCCTTTTCGAAATGCGTTCCAACAAAAACACTACACACTTCTCCCGTCCCGCACCCACACCCACACCCACAACCACACTCTAGCTTTGTCTTGCCTTTGTTGCATCCACATCTACCGGAAGGGGGTTAGCGGGGGTCAAACCCATCTGCCAAAGTTGCGTCGCCTCTCGCTCGGCTCATTTATAATTTATTGCGCTTGAACACGTTTCATTTTGCTCACAGGGACAGTGGACTATGCTATGCTATGCTTTGAATGGGAATGACGTTTCCGCCAGTCGAAAAGTACATCCATCTATCTACCTAATACATTTTTATCTTCAGATGCATATGTACATATATGTATACATAGATACTGTATACAAACAATATATATGTAGATATGTATTTCTGTATAGTTTGTCAGATATACTCGCATATTGAAGGCAATGGCGCTCCTCTCCTGTCGTCGTTTCCTAGTTCTTCATGTCACATGATGACAGGCGACACTTTTTCGGGGGTGTTCGTTCTGTTTCGTTCCCCAGAAATTGAGTTTTTTGGTTCCTTTTACCATACAATATACATATGTACATATGTATATATGTACATATTCTGCATCTGCATCTGTATGTTCTCTGGCATATCTTAGTCCTGAGTCACCATACCCCATCTCACAAATGGCCAAAATAGTACGAACCCACTCCCCCCCCCCACATTAGGTCTCACGGTACGTTCAAATTTGGTTAGACTATTTTCATTTGATGTGCTTTGTTGTTCTAGTTGATCTGAAGGTTGTCTAGTGGAAGTATCTTTTGGTTCATTACCACTAAGGGATGGTCAGTGGGGCAACGTCTTTATCACAGCCCTTACAAAGATCATTTGGGTATTTCTAATTTAAACACATGATCCTACTGATAAATTTATAAATAACTCTATATTTTACATTTATATCGATCTTAATCGAAAATACAATAACACTAATCGATTAATCATCTCATCAAACTGTGAGACATGCGGTGGTTGTACTTTTAAAGAAATTTCAATAAAAACTATTAAAAACAAATTCGTTAAGGAATTGTAATATTAAATTTTCCAATCATTTTGTTTGCTCTGGGGCATCGATGCTGTTGTGATCGGGGGATTGCTCTTATCAAGAATGATACTTTTCGTGTTTGCCCCTCATTTACAGACGAATTTCAAGGCGCTCTAATTGCTGCCACACCCCGTGCCCCACTCCATCACCATCCCCTCGCGAATCGCAACAAAGTTCTCTCGCTTCTCTCGTGATGATGATGATTCTTTATGCGAGTTTCGCCGAATTTTTATTTATACAAATTACACCGAAGAAAAACGAGCAAAAGAAATCCCCAAATAAACAAAAATTTCCACACATTAAAAAGATTTTCATAGAGCTCTGAAATCCACTCACGTGAGCGCTGCTGCGGTCAGCGTTAGCGTTAGCGTCGACGTCGTCACAAATACATATTAGAAATAATATTAGAAAAAAAATCAGCCGAAATAGTGAAAAATAAAGAAACGCAGATAAATCAGAGAGAGAGAGAGAGAGAGGGATAGGGATAGGGAAACAGAGAGGCAGAAAGAGAGCGATGGAACGTGAAAACATTGAAATGAACGCTAGTTGCCGCAGTGCCAAATACAGGCAAAAGATACAGATACAGATACAACTACAAACGTCAGCGTTTCTGTTCCATTGACGTAATAGCCAAGCCACCAGCAAAAAAAAAACAAAAACTTTTGCATGAGTAAAATAAATACAAAAAGCACTAGAAGAGGCCGACCGGCGATCCTCCATCCACTCCGAGAGACAGAGAGCGAGAAGGAGAGATAGAGCAAGCATTCGGTGAGAGAGCACGCGAATATCAAATTGAACTTTGAGACGCAGTGGAAAATGCCAAAAGATCGATGTGTGTGTGTGTGTTTGCGTGTGCATTAGAAGGCAATTAGAAGTGTGTTTCAAGCGGAGAGAGAGAGAGAGAGAGAGAAAGAGAGCAGCGGGAGAGAGAACTTCACTTAAGCTTAACTCGGAGCTTTGAGTTCTTCACCTTTATCTTCTACAGCTGTAAATTTTGTTGTTGCTTTTAGTTAGATGCGCGCGCCATACAAACGACGAAAAGTTTGCCAAAAATAATGCCCTTCCATAAAGAGAGAGAGAGAGAGAGCGTGTGTCGCCTCAGAGAGAGAGAGAGAGAGAGAGAGAGAGAGCAGCACATGGTTCTAAGCTGTCGCCGTGTATCTGTGAGTTTGCCCATTGCTCTGTGTTTGCGTTCGCTCTCGCTCTGGCGCTCTCTCTCTCTCTCTGTCTTGGCGGCATCGGGCAGCAGCGGCAGCGGCAGCAGCAACGGCGTGTTTCTACATTTTGCAACGAGCGCGTGTGCCAGTCAGAGTTAGTTTAACATTCAGTGCCGTCTAAAGGCAAATTAATTACAATTACATTACAAAAAAACAAACATCAAAAATATTGTTAAAATTCAAAATTAATGCCACCAAGAGTGCAGCGCAAATAAAATATAATGAAAATTGAATGCTCTCCGCTAGAAGGAAAAGCTTCTCCGCTTCCAAAAAGCACGTGTGAGCAGTAAAAGTAAGGAAAATCAAAGTAAAACACAAAGTACGAGAATTGAAATAAAAGAAATAAAAAAGAGGCAACAAAAAATTAGCCTGACAACCAAAAAAGCTACAAAGCGAACGACACGACACGCCGCGCGTGTTTCTGCCAGAGTTTGTATATGTGTGAGTGTGCGTGTGTGTGTGTGCGTGTGTAGGGTGTATTTGTGTAAGTGTTTGCTTCATAGTGCAAAAAGCAAAGCAAAGTAAAAAACAAACAGAAACAACAATCAGCTGACTTGTGCGCACTCTCTCTCTCTGTCTGTCAAAAGTGCATTTCGTTGAAACTGCAACGGAAACTCCTTGCGCTCTCTCTCTCTCTCCCTCTCTCTCTATGTTTCGCTCTTTCACTCTCTCTGGCATTTGTGTAGACTTTTGGCCGTGCTCTCTCTGCTTCCGCATCCTCTTCGACCTTTCGAACTTCGAATGCGGGGAGCGGAAGCGGCGGCCGAAGCAGCGGCGGCGCTTGTCACATGCGCTCTCAGTCGATAGGAGCAGAGGCAACAGCAGCAGCGACAGCAGCAGCAGAAGCAGCAGCAGCAGCTACACGAACGACACCCACAACGAGCGAGCAACACGAAGCGGTCGACACTAGTCGAGCGTTCGTTGAGATACAAACATACTTCCACGGGAGAGGCCCACGGATACGCCGCGCGTTCAACAAAACCGTAACACAACCAACAGAACCGTAAACCTTAAACTGTTAACTGTAAACCATAGTTTCCCAAAAAGCAATTACAGTTATTTCAATAATTTTGCTAAATATTGAAGTAAAAAGTACGACTACTGCCGCCCTCTCCACCCTCTTCGCCTTCTCCGTGCGTGTGTGTGTGCGTCTTGTAACTTTTTTTTTGTGGTTGTGCGTGCGTCCGTGTGTGCTAGTGTGTTAGTGTGTGTGCAGGAGCTGTCAACATTTTCCATCGATTTTCCCTGTCGTGCGGTCGTCGTTCGTAGTTCGTTTCCAACGCTCGGCGCTCTCTCCCACACTCTCTCTCTCCCAGTCTCTCTCTCTCTGGGGCTGTCATCCTGCCTGATCAACACCCACGAGACCACCCCCGTCCTCCAGGCCAAAGCTCGACCACAGCCAAAGCTCTGATTCTAACTGTGACTTTGACTCTGACTCTGCCTCCATCTCTAACGCACGCCGGGCGAACCAGTGACGAACGTGCGGGCTAAATAGCGGGACTTCAAGTCTATGCAAATGCCATATTAGTGCTTTATAACTGTACAATAAGATATATATCGACTACACATGCACACAAACACACAGATATACACACATACATCTATAGAAGAAATCAAAGAAAGCAGCAGCCGCAACAGCAGCAGCAGCAGAAGGAGAACTCTACAACAGAAAAGCAATTGATTTTATTTTTAGTGCCGCCACTAAAAAAATCACAGCAACAACAACACATCATTTAAGCAGCAGCGTTAAACGTTTATCGAAACTGTAAATTGTCAACAAAAAAAAAACCAAAAAAAAGCCAAGGAAAAAAAAAAGGAAAGAAAATCGCCCCAAAAGAAAAACCGCAGCAAAATAAAACGCAGAGCGAAACGCACTCGGCATTTGCAATAACAGCAGCAGCAGCAGCAGAAGCAGCAAAAGCAGAAGCAGCAGCAGCAGCAACAGTAGCAGCAGGAACGCACGAGGGAAGGCTATAAAAATAGCTTAATTAGCCAATGAAACAACAAATTCAATTAAACAAAAGATAAAGCAGCAACAGTAACAGAAACAACAAAAACAACACAAAACTAAACTAAAAAGTAACAAAAAAGTCAGCAGAAAGAACCTCCTCCTCTATTGAAAGAGAATAGAATAGAATATAAAATAAAATACATAGAAAAAACCACAGCCAAGCTATACAAATAATCGAAATTTCTTGTTGTACTCGCAAATGTTGTTATTCAAAGAAAGTTAAAATAGTTTTACATAATTAAAAAAAGCAAAAGTTAAAGAGCGTATAAATTGTTGAATGAATTCGCGGTGCCTTTATTTATAGCCAGCATATAGAAACAAAGTCTTAACAACAAATCAAGTAACATACATGCATACATATATATATATATAGAGAAAGTATATATATATATATAAAATATATAGACAAAGCAATAAATCGTAACGGAAACGTGCAATATTTTCAAAGGTTTAATTAAATTAATTTTCAATTGTGATTCAAAATAAAACAAAAACCAACAAATTAACAAATAACTAAACTCTAAGCAAACAAATCAAAATAACAATATTAAAAAAAAAATAAAATACAGAAACCAGCAACAAAAGTGAGAAACAAATTCTGTTTTTCTATAATTAACATAATTGTTATTGTTGTGAGATTATAAATTAATTGATATTCGAAATACTGTTACACAAAATAAAAATTAAAAAAAAAAACGCACGCAAAGATACAAAAAAATAAAACAAAAACAAGAAACAAAACCAACCCGCAACGAGACACTTTTTTTTGTTCGTGTATAATCACAAAATTTCGGAAATTTTTATGAAAAAATGAGCGACAGGGAGCGATCGTCCCCAACACTGATCGAAACTGGTTTAAAAAACTTAATTGGCGGCCGTGATGGTAATTATCCACTAATCAGCGGCATAAATGGTAAGTTAAAGTGCAAATACTAAGAAAAATACCAAAAAATACTGCAGAAATATAGCGAAAACTACCACAGAGAGTGATATTCAGGATAGGACCACAGAAAATAACTAGAAATATAAGTATACTAATACTAAAGCATCCCCCTCTTCTACTTTACTTACTACTAAAAATACCAAATTTAATGCCACAAAAAAAAATAATAAAAAGCAAAAAATACCCTGGAGTACACTTCCAAGTGTTCTAGTATTCCAACAGTAGGTAATATCACAAGTGCTGGCAGGCAATCTGTTTCCACTTGAAAACTTTCCAAAAATTCGAGCCACATCAAATAAAATTCTAAAAAGAGCCAAGAAAAAGCATAAAAAATGAATTATTCTTTGATTAGGGGGTCAGTGCATGACCGGAAATATGCAAACTTTTTAAGAGGAGAAGGAGAGGGAAAGTAGTAGCAGACATAGACACGTTCCAAATTAATGGCAAAATAATGTTTAGTATAAAATCCAAACATTTCTCCTGCCTCTTCAAAAAAAAAAGAAAAAATAAAACAACATAAATCAATGGAATGGGGCTGGGGGGTGGTTGTGCCAGCAAGGGAATTCAAGGGCGTTTGGTGTTTAGGGGGTGGTGTGTGCGCGAGTACCCGTAATGGCCCATTTAAGGGAGCAATTCCCGGGCTTAGCGATGATCTAACGAACAGTTTCAATGGACGCTACGAATGGGATGTCAAGGAACGGATCAAAGTCAGAATCAGAATTGATAAGGTTGTTAACCCCCTCCCGCCATGAAGGCAGACACCAAGGGCGAGGCGGGGAGACTGCCGGTTGACAACTGAGGGTTGTCACAAGGTTAAAGTGTGTCATATGGTCATCTACGAGGACGAGAGCACGAGAGTATCTGTCGCCGGCAGTGGGTTGGGATTGGGGATGGGGAGGAGATTGGAGGTCATTGAAGCACATTGAACGTGAGTTGACCCCCAGTTCCGCCTCACTCCACAGAAACCTGTTCCCCCGCTCCTGCCACTCATGAAGCGAGGCGCGTTATCAGGGCCCTAACCCATTGCCCCTAAAGGGGGCCTAATGGGGGATCAATCGATGTAATCGGAATGCCATGTGCGAGTAGTACGAGTGCTTTTTTAATGGGTAATCAAACTAGCAATTGGTTGCTTATTTCTAATGGAATTTTTAAAGAAATCGGGCATATTTAAATGGCGCTGATTTTAGGAAAAAAATGAATGGAAACTATTTACTCGTTTGAATAATTTTGTATAGCAGAAAACATGTGCACATTCATTCCTTTTCAATTGAAAATCTGTGCAGTTTTGTATCTCAGAGGTTTTCCTTTGGTATACATTTGCCTTTAGCAAATCCTTTTAAGAATCATTCGATTCCCAACCAATTCCCAACCATAGCAATGCATTGCAATGGTTGGAAGGACTCAAGGCTGTCATTTATCTTTACTTTTGCATCAATTTTCCATCTGCATTTTTCATTGCACTTTCAATTCCAATTTCTCTCTCTTTTTTCCAAACAATTACACAGCAATTTTCCTTACTGTCTTGGTTTGTGGATGGGCCCCATCCTCTGCCCAGCTTTCCCCTCTCTCTTAATCCTCTCAATCTGTTGGAAAAGACATTTGCATAAGAAAAGAAATTGGACTTGACCAGCATATGGCTTCAAAAAGAAACAACCGAGAACCGAACCCAGAGAATGTTGCATGTACATCTCTGTGGAGGGGTGTGCTGGGGTGATGGAAGGGCTGGGGAAATGTTCAATTGGGAAAGCATTATAATTTTCTGTTTACCCCCTTCCTGCTGTCTGCGGTCTGCTGCCGCAACGTAACCAGAAATCAATAGCATAAAAGCAGAACGAGAAAATGCCATTAAAAAGTGTCATAATCGGTCAGCATAATGAAAAGTATTCGCCTACAGTGCCAGCCCTCTCTCCTCTCTCCTCTCTGTGTCGTCCCTCATGTCACTTTCCATAAATCAATATGCGGAAACCCCTATCTGGGAAAAGCGTCTGCTCTACGATTTTGGGGTTTCGTTAACGTTTTCAATTTTCTTTTGAATTTATTGTAGCATAATTTTTTGAGGTATTTTCTGAGTAAACTCTTTCGTATAGTAGTACTACTCTACACTTCGTTCTTATCGTACAATGCGTCTCCCTCGTGTCGTATCGTTGTGTGTTAACAAGCGTTTGATTGCCGCATTAGAAAGAACAGAAGAAATACTCTACAGAAAACACGCTAGTTAAATGCAGCAAGAGAGAGAGAAGGGAGAGAGGAGAGGGGAGAACAGGTGCTGATAAGCCACTACTCTGATAAGAAGAAAGGGGTGTCTAATGCCGGAGGGGAGGGTCAAATCAAGCGATAAGCCCCATAGCCATAGCCCCTCAACTGAAACTAGGAAAATCTTACAGGAACATCAAAAGTCTCATAGATAAGATTATTCGAATCGTTCTCCGGAACGGAGTCTTCGTCTTCGTCTCCGTCTCCGCCCCATCTGCGTCTGCGTCTGTGGCACAAATAACTTGACTGCCTGCCACACATAAATTCCTCGAGTGTCACCCCATATAAGCCCCAAAAGCCAGAGAGAGAGAGAGAGAGAGAGAGAAGACAGAGAGAGCGGGAAAGAACCATGAAACGCTGGACGCGAGTGTCGTGTGCTGTCGAGTACAAAGCTCAAAAGTTGATTAAGTTTATTTGATAAGCAAAAGCATTTGATTTGTATCTAGCAATCCACCAAGAGGCTGAACGAGTGAAGAGAATGGGCAGGGAGGTAGAGAGCGGGAAAAAATGGGAAAGAGAGGGGTGGAACCTGCTTAAAAGAGACAGACTGTGAGACAGAGAGAGGAAGTACAAAGTTCGCCGATGAGTCGCTTGTTTAACAAGGTTTGTGAGGAGAGTCATTTTGTGGACGGAACCAAAAGTCTAAATCAAATGAAACGCAAATCCACTTCAAAGCAACTGCAAAGCAAAACAATGATAAGTATTAAGCACTGAGGGAGATTTTTCTGGAAAATTTAAAGCATCGGAATACATATATAGCTATCTAAATCCATTTTACTTGCTAAGGAAATGAATTAAAGACTCCGAAAATTGATTAAAAAACTTAAGCCTCGAATCGTGCACATCGAGGAAAAATTCATGTTCCTTTTCCTATTTTATTGGTTCCGATATTCTTAAGAGTTTCCCAAGAAATAAACGAACGAAAGAGTTGAAATTCCAGTCCAATTAAAACGCATTGATTTTATGAGAGAACTTATTTTTCTCTTGAATTTTTCTTCATAACTTCATCAATGAATAGCCTTGCAATCAATGCTGGAGAAGCTATTGAAGGCTAAAGGAAAAAGAATAATCCATGAGAGTCCGGGTAATTCGAGGAACTAATTAAGGAAAGAAATAGGCACTTAAAGCAGTAGATGCTATGATTATGCCACCTGCTGTTTATTTGCTGTTTATCTCACTGATTTATGCTTTCATGCATTTAATCGCAATTTTCACTATTATTTTGTGATAGTTAAATCATTTTGAAAATGAAATTTAATTTAATGCCAGGCCGTCTAGCATCTAGCATCCACCATTTGCCATTCGTTTTTGCCAATTGAAATATGGAATGCAATGAAACGAATGAATTATGTTAAGTGGAATACTGAAATGCCAACAATACCCTCTCTATGCCCCTCCCTGCCTTTCTCTGGCTATCTCTGCTTCACAGGCGGGGGGGACTGATGTGCAATTATATTTTATTTGATTTGCATGTCAATGTTGCATAAAACGAAGCGCCAGTGTCGGCAATTGGCATAAATAAATGACAGACAGCTCTAGAACTCGAACGAATTGTTTTTGTGTTGGTGTTGTTTGCCCGAGTAAACAAGGCACAGAGCGCGAGAGAGAGAGAGAGAGAGGCAGCAGCAGCAGCAGCAGCAGTAGAAGCAGTGGAATCGAGTGGAACTATCTTCTATATATACGAGTACTTCTCCTCCATATACGTATACGTATTATTGATTGCAAATTGGCCTGCTAATCATTAATCTAGAATATTTTGCAATGACATAATACTCGGGCATCAACTGTGGCAAGTGTGGCTTCAATTGATATGACAATAAAAGTACATATATGTATACCGACATATATATATATTCTTGCAAAGGAATGCATTGATAAGCCTTTGGGTTGATTGCTCCACAAAGCTTCAGACTGTACCAGCCCTGAGTCTTGAATCTTCTCTGTCTCTCTTGAAGGAAAAGTTTTTCATTGATTCATTGACTTTCTTCGGGGCAATTAAAACTTTTAATTGAAAAATTCTAACCTCCCCGCAGAAGGGGCTGGAGGGGGGGAATGGCTCTTCTGCCTAGTAGAAACATTTTGTTTGCTTTGCGTATGAGCAATAATTCTGTGTGCATTTTCATAATTAAGCGAGTGAGTGAAAAGTGTGAAAAGCTCACACAAAAGTGCATACAAAGTGTGAAAAATATTTTCATAAATATACTTACACTATGGCAAAGGATGGGGATGGGGAGGTGGTATCGGAGGGTATAGAGATGCATTTGAAGAAAAACTGAACTGAGCAAAAGAAAATGTGTGGCGTGTGAGAAATTTGTCACGCCAGGACGGCAGCAGCTGGTGGTCATTTTTTGTGCATGTGAGGAGAATCGAGAATCGAGATTCTCCCCGAGAAGTCTGTCCCCTGAAGCACTGAAGCACTGAAACACTGAAATTGCGGTCACAACAATTTGTTGGGGGAATGGATTCTATTTTAAACAAAAGATATAACTATATGTAAATATACATACTCGTATACTCGTATATCATGTGTATCATGTGTATCTGTATCTTCAACTGCTTTTTTGGGTTGCTTAAAGTTTCATGCTGCTGCTCCTGCAAATGTCAGACACTTTGTTTAATCAATTTTTGCTGAGTTTGGGCTTTAAAAAATTATGGGGAATATTTGCGCTGGCATTTAGCCATGTGAACACACACACACCCACACCCACTCCCACTCCCACTCTCAGATACACACAGATACTCCAGATACTTTTTGTGTGTGTAAGTGTGTCCCAGCAAGGACGTCGTTACCTGGAAATTCAAGTAAGGAATACGCCAGCAGGCGGCAGCAGAAGGAAAAAAAGCAGAGAAAAAGAAGGAAAAACGAATCAAATTAAGGTTAAATACCACAAAGCGAGCAAACACACACACATACACACACACACACAGGTACATGCATATACACTCTACCAATACATGGAAACTTAAATCCGAAACTAAACACACACACACACACACCAATACAGATACAAACAGACGCGGGGAATACACGTACGTGTCGTCCTGTCCCTCTTTGGCGGCGCCTGAAAGCAGGCAACACTTTTTGGCCTTTGCCGCCCGCTGACTTCGTTTTAGACCCCCTCTATCCCCACCCCCCGTTTCCAGCGACTAATCTTCTGCTTCTGCTTCTGGCTCTGGCTCCGGCTTAAAGGTTCCTTTTTCCACGTAGGCGTTGCCACCGGAATTTTTGTTGGCAAAATGATGGACAACAACAACTGGCACACACAAAACAAACTGCTGCTGCCAGGAAGTGCCAGGAAGGAAGGGAAAACAGTCACGAAGCCCACTCCAGGCAGAGCCTAAGAGCCCCCGAAGAGGCAGAAATTGAGCACTAAAAATACCAAAAACAACAACTGGGAAGAACACAGTTCACAGTTCGTGCAACATTAATAACAAAATCCATAAATGAAATAATGTTGCTCCTTCATTTGTTTGCCTGATGACGTCAAAAAAAAAAAAAATAAAAGCGAAGGAAAGAGGGAAAACGGAACAAGGAAACCGGAAAAAGGGAAATAGAAATGGCAACACAACAGCAAAAAAAAAAAAAGAAAAAAAGAAGAATATAGAAATAAAACAGAAGGAAATACAAAGTTCGCCAAATGCCTAAAAAAAATCGACTACAAAAATACAAAACGGGAAGTTCTGCCACTTCCCCCTACTACCCCAGCTAGCCCTTCAAGGGGTGGTAGTGGTAATGGGGCGGGGGCGGTGGCAGGAGGGCCACCCGCTTTGTAATGGCCAAAAACCTCGCGGTACACAAAAGACACACAGACCTACATACGGCAGAGTCGTCGTGCCCTGCCCCCCGCCTCTTTGCACAGATTTTCACTGTGGAATGTACGGCTCTCAAGCCCCAACACACTCCTGCCACAGAGCCGTGCCTCAGACTGAACATGTGTTGGTTGTAAACAGGAAGCAGCAGCAGCAGCAGCAGAGAGTGTGGCAGTGGCACAAGCCGAAGCAGCTGGGGCCCTGCAAAAATACGAGGAACGAAGAATGTTGTGCCACATTCCCTGCCCCTCTTGGTGCCTCTCTATACCCCTGCCCTGCCTCTCCTCTGTTCGCTGGGTTGTAGCATGTTGCAAATGTCAAAGTAGCAAAACCCGGAAATTCGAAGGACATGTTCGAAACACGACGCCCACGACACGAAACGACACGACACAAGAGCAGCGCCCACACAGGCAGAGAGAGAGCGCCGGAGAGTGGAGACTTGGGACTCTTGTCTCCAAAAGAGACAGAGAGAGAGAGAAGTGAACACATGCGCAGATCGCATCTCTCTTTCTCGTTTCTCTCCAAGTTTTGGTTTTTGTTTTCGTTTTAGTGCGTGGCTTTGCTTTTGTCCTGTAATTGTTATTGTCTTTCATGAGCCGGTAATACTATGCTTTCTCTCTCTCTCTCTCTCTCTCTCTCTCTCACAAACACACACAAACTCTTTCTCTCTCTCTGTGTTTCCCCTTGGGCAAAATGTAAGTCAAACTTAAGCATCTTAAGCCAAGTTAGTGCCCTGTCCGTCTCTCAGGTTTCTCGCTTCTCGCTTCTTGCTTGTTTTTCCAACTAATACTAACAAAACAGAGAGCTTTACTGTGCATTTCCAAGCCTCTTCCTCCCTCTCCTCTGTTCGTCCCTTTTACCCCCTTTTGCTCTGTTGCAAAAAGCGTGCTTGAATTATTAACGCAAAGTGCGGTTTCTTCGATTAGTTTTTGGCTCAATCACGAGTTTGAGTGTGGGTTCCAGTCATAGTGCTGGTGGCTTTTTTAGCAGCTCATGAAGAGGAGACACGAGACAAAAGAGATGATGAAATCATAAACAGAAGCCAGGGACAGAGACAGAGACAGAGGTACACACACAAACGCACACGCACACATGGCGTATACGCAATGCAGTCTTGAACGGGGAAAAGCTTTTAATCTGCAAGGGAAAAGCGATGTAAACAAGTACCAAGCCATTTCAAGGTTACTGCTTCTGCTTATCCCTGTACCAATCGGCGTATGAGCATTTTGGGCTCAATCATACGCAGTGTTGTCTCTGCCGCCTCTGGGCTTAGCCTTTGACAAATTACATTCGATGGCAGATTATATTCCGCACCAACGTTCTACCGCGGACTTGAATGTATTTTTCTAATCAGTTTTCTCTCTGGGGGTCATGATTTAGCTCAGCTTTTCCGCCAATACTCTCCTCTAATCAGCTTTTCCATTCGCTGACGTCGATTTTCAGGCACTCGGACAGATCATGTGCTAAGAAATAATACAAATAAAGCAAAAACCATTTAAGAATACAAAAAGGAAAGCATGAAAAATATTTGCCGAGGGGAAAACAAGCAAAGAACACAACATTTTATACGATTTTTCGAAAAAGAAAAAAAAACAAAAACTTAAAATTAGCCAAAGATAATTTAAAATGGAAATTGCTGCAACAAGTAATTGCAGCCCCCTCCCCTTCCGTTCCCCCCAAGAGATACATTTGCTAAATTTACCTTTTAAAATGGCTTTCATTCTCGAAATGAAAATATTTTTGGAGCATCTCTGTGTGTGCGAGTATTTTTGGATGTGCTTTTCTTTGCATTTCAATTAGTATTCAGCCGAATGCCGCTGGCTGCTGGCCGCTGACGCAATTATCAATTGTTTTTCGCATAGAAAAAACTCTTTTTGAATGAGTTTTCCGCTCGCATAAATCGTCACCTTCAATTGTTTTGATCTATTTATACCTACATTTTGGACATTCCTTCTGGCCGTCTTTTCGTTGTTGCCAATTTGTGATAAGGCATTTATTCAGCTGATGGCCTCAATTTCCTGAAGGAAACAGTACGAAAAAATGTAGCTGCGAAGACTGGAATTTGATTGCCTGATTACTGATAGCTCGAAGGTGCGAAAGTGCACGGGGTGTGCCTGAAGAGGGTGGGGGTAGCTGTGGGTTTGCTCTTAAGCATAATTGAATAATTCGTATCACTAGTTGGTCTGGAACTATGGCACAAATTGCATTGTTATTGACTCTTTTATGGCTTGTGCAGGTACCACTGCTGTTCCAGGAATTACTTAAGAGCTCTTTCTATAGATATTTGTGTACTATGTAGCAAGTACCTTGAGAATTCTCGGTTCTTCGATTAACTCTTCAGGCTAATCAGAGGATTCCGTAGACCGCATGCTTCGGGCCCAACTATTGTACATTTGATATCTTGCAATACGATAACGGTTCACTGTACATATATATTCATTTACTGTTTATCTTTCACTCAAAAAGGTTCGGTTCCCCTATCTATCCCCCTATACGATATATTGATACATATATTATTATATACATGGCACATCGATCTTCATAATCAGACTTCCTTGAGCGGAAATTTTATTTGTTTTGTTGGCTCATTTGTCAAAAAAGCGAAGCCGCCTTTTGTTGCACAAACAATTTGCGTCTACGTTCCTTTAGATATCGTCTGTATCTGTATCTGTAACTGTATCTGTATCTACAGACAGGCTTAATCAATAAAAATGTTTGTATGTACGACGATAAATCAAAGTGCAGGAATTGCAATATTTATCAGAGAATCAGAAAAGACAGACAAAAGAGGGCAGTGGAAAGGAGAAAGGGAAAAGAGAGTGTTATTTTTCAATTGAGAGCGATTTGCGTATAATACGATACTATAAACAAAAGATTATGGGTTTTATGGGCACAAATTAGTACGAAAAAAAGGCGAAAACCCGAAGAGAAATAAACATTTTTGCGGAATGAAATATGATTATGGACAGACGGGCGCCGCCACTGTTCAGAGGAGGCCACAAATGATACCATAGCAAACAGGAAATACCAAATGAATATACACGCCACATACATATACCTACAGTATGCGTACATATGTGTGGGTTGATATATAGGTACATACCATATAGGTGTGCAGATAGTAGCCGATGTATAGGTGTAGAAACGTACACATCTACCAATTATAGATTTTGGTTAAATTTTAAATGAAATTTGTTTGTTTGTTGCCTTTTTTCCGGTACAGATACAGGTACTGGAAATTGTGGGAGATAAAAATGCAAATAGGTCAGCTTTAATATTTAAGAAATATATTTTGAGATGGAAATTTTGAGGCATATAAAATGATGATAATGCTCGTTGGAGTATCCGTTTCCCGAAACAGGTCGTTCGTTTCACAGATACTCTTCTGCGAATGAACATTTATTGAAATACATTGGTAGCAGATGAAGATTGATTCCTTTAAACGGAGTATCCATTGTCCACGAGGTACCTAGCATCCATACTTGATGACTCTGCCCCGCTTCGCGTTCGGCTTGCGCCTTCCATCTCTCCCAATGTGGTTTAGGGCTGAAGTGTGGCCCATTTCTTGCTTTCTTCGTCTCTTTCTTTTAAGTTAATTTTCCTACTCGAGTAAAAGTCAACCTTGCTCAACTTTAATTTGTTTGCTTGTCAATTTATAATTCCCAGAAAACTCAAACCCCCAAGCCCTATCCCCAACGATATCTACATATATGTTATTCTTGGACTGTGTCCTCATTTTGTTCCTTCAATCAAGTATTTGCAATAAAAACTAAAGTGCAAGAGGGAGCGAGCGAGAGAGAAAGAGAGAGAGACGCATCAAAAATTGATTAGTTTATAACGAAGGCAAATTGAGGTTTAATTTGTTTTGAGTGGGGGCTGAATCGCACAGGCGGCAGACATCGTGCGCTCTGTGCGCTGTTCGTGACTGCTATATCAATATGTCTGCCACTGTACATTGTCTGAAAGGTCATAAAGGGGTAGTAGAGGGGGAGGGGGTAAGAATGGTCATGACTGCACTCAGAGTCAGGTCATAGCCACAATTTGCTGGCCATTAAGCCGCAAAGATTATGGCTTATGGCTCAAGAAACTTTCCATTGGGGGTGGGTGGGGTGTCTATAAAATATTTAAAATGCCATCCCCATCCCCATACCATAGAATGAATGATTCCCCCCCTTTGTGTATTTTCCCGTTTCTCTCTCTTTCTCCCTTTCTTCCTGTTTTGGGTCATTATATTAGTTGGCTTTCGTTTTGTGGCTCTTTCTTGTTGCTTTGTTGTTGGCTCTGCAATTAGTTTGGCTTGCATTCGTTTGACATTTTGCCGTGCCCCATCCGTACAACCATCTGCCATTCCCACCCCCCTGTAGCCCCCTCTAGCACCCTCTAATACCCTGTGGATAGTTGTCTTCCTCTTGCGACAATATCTCGTGCATTCGCTTTTGTCAAATGACATTTCTATTTCTTCGAGTCACTCAGACACACACACACTCACACACACACACACACACACACACACACACAGATACATATACACAGATTCATATATATATATATATATATATATATACATATGTTTATGCATATTTGTGCACCTGCGCGAGTGTATTAGTGTGTTGCCAGGACAGACCCCTTTGCCCTTCTCCCGCCCTCTCTCTCTCTCACAGTCTGCCACTAATGTGGCGTACGTTTTTTGGCCAACACTTTATCAAGATGGCAGACGCCTTGGCTCCCAGCCAGCCAGCCAGCCAGCAGCAGAAGTGCACAGAAAACTACAAAATTGTGTACCTACCCCGAAATGAGTAGAGGACGTGGCTGTAGAGAGGGGGTTGGTACACCTTGAGTTTTGGCCACACTTTTCGGAGTTTTCTTGCGAATTGCTAAAAAGTCGAAATTGGTAGACAATTTTTGAGAATGAAAATATGAGAGCTATTTGGTTCTGGTTTTCTGTTAATATGCCACCCATTTTTCCCCCACCAGTCCCCCCCCCCACCTACAGATGAGTCATTTCTTTCACTTTTTGCTTTTCTATTTTCTATTTGATATTCTTTTTGTCTTTTTTCTTGTTCTGTGCTTTCGTTAACAAATTTGTTTTCCTTTTTGGAATTATTTATCTTGGCGCAATTTTTCATTTCCCAATAGGCAAGGGAAGCGGGAGGGGAAACTCTTAAGCATTTGCTGAGGGTATCAAGGGGTTCGCTGCGACAACATGTGCCATTTGTCTTCAACCTTCAAGAAACATTTAGACGTCATTCATCTCTCATAATTTCGCTCGGGGCGTTTTAGTTGCTTTTGTTTTTGTGTTTGTTTTTGCTTTTGCCTTTGCTTTATTTTGTATTTTTATTGTTATTTGTGTCCTTTGGTTTTTGTCTTTGCTCTGCTACTTATGCTTTCTTTTCTGTGTGCTTTGTGTGCTTTCCATTGGGAAAAACGGAAGGAATTTTCCACTCCACCGTTAAATCGAGTTAAAATATTTGGTTCTTGGCTTATTGTTGATTGCCCGAAAAAGTTGGCCCCATTGTTCCCCTGTTGATGATGGTTCTTGATGGCCTTCGACTTCTACTTCTGGTTCTGTTTCTGGTTCGAGGGGCTATATAACTTTTCGATTGCTGCCCCCGTCAAGGACGTTTGATAAGATTGCCCCAACAGCAGCAGCAGCAGCAGCAGGAGAGGCAGCAGCGGAAGCAGCAGCAGCAGAAGTTGAAACATTATTTGCCGCTGGAATTCAAGTTTTATGCGGAATAAACTTTTATTGCAAAGGAAAGGAAAATATAAACTTTTTAGGACAGGACAGCACAGGACACGGACGCAGGGGGGTGTCGCCCCAACAACAAATAACGGGGAATTCCTGGCTGGTGTGTGTTTTCAAAGTACACAGAATTAAGGGAGGACCCATGCCATCGAAATTATTCGGAAAAGTTCTGTAAATACTCGAAAGAATATTCGAATATGTAGATCTTTAATTCACATGAAAACATAAATCACTGCGTGACGCAGTTTGGGCCCTGACTAATGTCTATATAGTACTATATATACTCGTAGTAGCTGTCTATATCTTGAGCTAATCCGCCATCAAAAATATATGTCAGCAGCAAAACCAAAACCCAAATAAATTCCATTCCTCGAACAAAAAGGCACACAAAAAAGCGTACACAAAGAAAGCTACACAAATATTCTATGAAAAATGTTTAAAAATTAAATGAAAATAAATGTCTTGGGTATTCTGAAAATTCCAAAATGAAAATTAGTCAAATAAAAACTCACTCTCGACTGCAATAAAAGTGTGAAAAGACGGAACGGAACGGAACAGAACGGACGTCGTGGGTCGTGGATCGTGGATCGCGGCGAGTGTTTATTTTGATTGTCTTGATTACAGTCATCATCAGCAGGCAAACGACAGACAGACGGACAGATGGACAGACAGACAGACCGACACACAGGTTGATTACACCATATACTCGTATAATATACACTCTATAGATACAGATACACATTCCATACAGATGTACAGCTATAGCTGTAGCTATAGATACGAGCGATATGGATGGACATTATACAATACCATAGATTGCTGCTCTGCTGGCATGGGGCCAATAAATTAGGCTGTGGAAATAATAATAATAATAAAAAAAAAACAAAACAGAAAAGCCATACACCCATACACCCATACAACTAGAGACCTGTAGAACAAAGGTTGATTCTGGTGGCATGGAGGTGTGGCATGCATGTACATACGAGTACATCTAGAAAGTGCAAGTGCCAAATGACAAACAGAATTACAATTATTAGAGACCCAGAGATATAAATCCGAAATGCCCCTCTGGATACTGATTCATATTAACAGACACAATTTGTGGACAATTTATTTAAAAGATATAGGTACTATATACATGTATGAATGTATGTATAGAGCGTATCGCTCATCAATCGGGAATACTATGTACTGCGATTACTTCCATTGGTGGAGTCTATTTCTTGTGTAATTTATTGGGTGGGATGGGGTGGGGTGGAGTGGGGTTGGGTTATTGCAACCTTATTCGTGGGACCCAGTGGGATATGCCTGTGTGCTGAGCGCGTGGGGGGAGATCGTAAATAAATCGAACGACCGTCGAGTGCCCATCGTCTGTTCATCTGTTCGTCTGGTGTTTGGTTATCAATTTCCAGTTTAGTTTTTCAGTTTGATTCGAGTGGTATGGGGGTGCCATAAAGCATGTTTTATGTGGCTTATATTTACTATACCAACGTATTATACATTTAAGTGATTGATTTGGATTTTGACATAATAATCAGTGACTAATTTATTGAACGAGCGGCTACAACTAGAACGGATTATAATACCGCGCTAGGTGCTAGGATCGATTGGTAGAGCATTTCCAGTGGAGACCTGGTATTTCCTGTTGGATTTCCCTGCCCTTTGGATCTGTCTCTCTTTAGAGTGTACATGTACATTCTAACCTCATCTTTGAAGATGATGTTCTTGCTGTCTGTCGAATTGTGACACCTCCTACATCTGTAATATTCGTAATATTTGTCCCAGTCCAGTCCAGTCATTGTGTGTCATTGTGAGATCATTGTGTGCCCAGTCCAGTGATCCCCTCAAGCGGTGGCAGGGGGGGGCTAACTACTTTACCTATTTGTCTTACGGTGTCTTAGATTAGGGGGCCACGAATGCTCCCTCTGTGGGAGCTCTGTGCTCTGCGTTCTCATCTTCTTTCTCCTTGTGCCTTGTGCCTTGTGCATTTCCCTTTCCCTCCTACCTCTTCTATAGCTGCTCTCTTCTTTCCTTCTCTCATCTTTCATAGTTTTGCCTCTCGTTGTCAATTTGCGTTTATTAGATGCACACGAGGCACTGGCACAAGCTAGGCTTGAGCTATGGATACCTGAGCGGTGTGGAAGAGCGTGGGGAAGAGGGAGAGTGGCAGAGGGGCATCTAGAGGGGAAGAAGCAGGTGTGGAATATGTGAATGACTTAGGTCACAGCTGGCGGGACGAGAGCAGCAGCAGCAGCACTTGAGAGCAGCAAAGCGTGCTCAACTATTTCGCTGCTTCCACACCTGTGTCTCCCCCTCTCCATGTAGAGTGTACAGTGTACAGTGTACACTGTGCACACCCCCTCCCCACCCTCCCTTAAGCCTCGTCTTAGGCTGCCTGCCAGCCACACATGCTTTTTATTCAATTAACACAACGAGAAGAGCAGAGAAGAGCCAGCCCGGAGGAGAGAGACATGCATTAATTTGAGCCAAGAGCTCAGGCAGCTGCCAAAAAATTGACTTAATTTGTTAAGCAAACAAAGAAGAGAGAAGGAAAAGAGCGAGAGAGAAGAAACACATATGTATAACACACATACATACACAGACCCGACTCGAGTGAAGCCCCCAAAGGGACGGCGGTCGGCGGAAAGAGGGCTAAGTGGCAGTAAGGGGCATTGCAATCGACATAATCCGTTAATTATCCAAACAAATAGAAAGCAACTTGTACTTTTTGTGGGAAAGAGCATTAGAAATTATGCAAATTTCAATGGTTCTTATCAGCCAAAAAACTAAAACAGAAACTTGAAGAGAAAGAGGAAACGGTAAAAGGAACGTGGCATACCCTCAACATTTAAGGGGATAAAGGAAAGTTATGGAAAATAATAGCACATACTACATATATTCTCCAAGCGACTCTTCCATAGAACACCAATCCCTTCTGCTTGCCACAAACGGATCCCTGCAGGAAGGGAGAGGGAGAGGATTACCTCAATTTAAAACCAGTCCAAAGGACAGCCGGACATGACCTAAGTGCCTTCCTCTGTTCCAACGGAAAACTTCTGGTCAGGTCAGAGTTCCTGGTAGTCGGACTCGAGCTTCTTGTGCCCCTCTTGGTGGCACAGCCACAGCAGCAGCCTATCAAAAAGTGAGATGCAAACGCATTCGCATTCGCATTCGGCAAGTGGCAAGTGCCACTAAAAAAAAGGAAACGAAATGAAACGACGAAACCGCAAATTGGAAGAGCAGCAAAAAATGAAAGAAAAATTTGCATAAGAGACTGCGAAACGGTTTCCATTTGATGAAAGTCGATTCGAGAGGCGTCTCTCGGGACTGTCGGGGGAGGGGTACGCAGCGTATAGCGGGTGGCCACTGTACGCTCTCTGTAAGCCACACTCAATGCATTGAAAAAAAAGAATAAAAAATAAAAGAAAAAAGAAAAACACTTAAAGCGGCAACGAGAACTGCGACAATGTTGGACACAGAATAAAAAGTGGGCAAGATGATAAAACAAAAGAGAAAACGTTGAAATGAAAATGCAGCCCCCCCCACTCAACCACCCTTCAGCATTTTCCACTCCCTGCAACCCCCTTGCTCCATCGACTGGGGTGGGTCGCTTCGTGCGGCGCTGCTTCATTAAAATTTGGTTTTCATTTCAATTAAGTTGCGGTTTCCAGCGGTTGGCCAACAAGTGCCGGTGGAAAATCAAAGCAATTGTTTGGTTAGTGTATAAAAAAAGAGCAGGGAAGAGGAGCAGATGACCGAGTGGCTGAAAGAGGGAAATTATAGGGAGGAAAATGGCAATACGAAAAAAAGTAGAGAAAGTAGATCAAGTGGAAGGAAAGCCGAAGCAGAAGCCGCATGAAATTGTATACCTTTAGGGGGAAATTCATTGAGTTTTGACTTTAAATTTGAGCCAACAAATACTGTATTTAATGAGGGGAATCCTTGGCCATTAAAATGTTCCGTTTCAGCTAATTTGCTGAACAATTAATTTCCAGTTAGGTAAATCATCAAAAGATTTCCCATTCGATTTATGGGGCGCGGGCGGGCATACGAGTACGAAACAGAAAATGGAAAACAGAAAACACATTTCGTTGTACCCCAGTGGGGGCCCACCCACTCGAGGAGATCTTTTCGCTCGTACACCTGCCTCTGGCTCGGGAAAACTCAGTGAAAACTAAGGAAAACTGAACAATAAATAAATACATATGTATTTGTATTACTCGGAGAATGGAGGCGGCGGCGACGGCGAAGTCTGTCTGCCATTCGAGATGGATATGTGGCTGTGGCTGGGGAAAAACAAATTTAAGACTTTTCCCCAAATTCCTGCCAAAACGAGAGATGGAAAATGGCAAAATAGAAAATTCAATTTGGCCTTTGATCAAAGCTAAAATTGCAGTCCAGAAGGAGACCGACTGTTCGAGGGGACAGCCCGCAGACCCGGGGGGAGAGGATTTATTACTATGAAATGTGTTGTAAACGCCTCAAAACGGTACAACGTAGGGTATGCGTAATGTATGGGACTCTGTCTCTCTCTCTCTCTCTCTATTTCTCTCACCCTCGGGACAAATGCCAGATACAAATCAAACAAATACGAATGAATATTCGTGCGAGTATTCGTAGATATTTGCACACTTAATGAGCCAATAAAAGTGTTGGCCGCCGCATCGCACACATTTTCCCACAGCTAAATCAATAAAAACATCATTTCATTCCTTCTTTCGTTCTTTCTACAGTATTTTTAAATTTATTATTTTATATACATTTGTAATGTTATTTTTTGTTACGGCTTAAATTGTTTCTCAATTGCAATTGCAATTCGGTTCATGAGAGGAGATGGGGTTGAGGGTGGAATGAGGTTGTTAATTACTCAAAAAAGTGAACAAAAATAAAATTAAAAATTAAAAAAAAAAACAAACATGCAAACATGTAGAGGCTGTAGAGGATGCACTGAAGGTTGAAGGTGTGGGGAATGGCGAGAATTTCAAAATATGTCTTGGCAAATGCTATTGATTGCCCTTTTGTTCTTTTGATAGCTTTTCCCCACTTTTCGAACATGAAAATGCCCATGTTTCCCTCTGATGAATTCTTGTCAGTTTTCCACTTTCCCGTTTCCTTTCCTATTGAGCAATAAATACAGAAAAATTAATTGCACTCTCTTTCTCTCTCTCTCTCTTTCTGCCTACCCTTTTTGGTGTGGTGCGGTGGGGTCCCGTGTCCCTTGGATCTGTTTAACATATTTTGATTGCCCCAAAAATGTACGCATCCCCGAGAAAGATTGTGCCAAAAGTCGCATGCGTCTGTCATGTCATTTTGGCCTGCAAATTGTGTATTTATTTTGATTTGATTTGCACATAAAAACGGTAATTGAAAATGTGTTTTAATTAAAATTCTCTCTATTTCTCTTTGCAGGTGAGTTTTGGGTACTTATACTAATGTGATTTAATTTCGGTTTAAGCGTGACTGCTCAAGGTCCAAGGGGTAAGTGAAATTTATATGAAAGATCTCAAGAATTGAATGAGGGGTTCACACATCGTTCAACTGGTGGGACTCATGATTATGTGGAATTTAATTGGATTTTTTTCAGTAAATAATAAATAAACCGAAAATATTAAATTGTAATTAAATCAATGCGAGATGAGGTCACATCAATTTTGATAAGAAGAATTACCTACTATATTCTATATATAGAAATAACGTTAGCGTCTTCGTTTATGAATTGAGTAATAATTGAGAGATCGAGTGATCTATGAACATTTTTGTATCATTTAAAAAGCTGTTATTTACTTAGATGTACGTTTTCTGTTTTTTGATGGGATTCTAATGAATATTCAAGTAAACCAAAAAGGATTCTTATGGATATTCAAAGTCCAAGTACGATTTCTTAACGCCTTAAAAGCCCGCGTTATTTCACCACAAAATAAAAGCCTTTGCCAGATATTCGTTCCCACTTTCGACGGATTCCACTTTTTTTTCATGCCAGCCGACAGCTTAGTTAATTAACACTCGCCGGCAATTACAAAAAAATAAAAAACACAAAAAATACAGCCACAATAAACAGCTCAATTAACGCCACTCCTGAGGGGGTTAGGGCAACGGGAAGGGGGTTGCGGATGGGATGGGGTAGGGAGATGTGCATGCATCAGCATCAGCATCAGAAACAGCAACAGAAAGTAGTTTTGTCATGTGAACGACAATTAGAAAAAGGCGGTTACATCATGGATACCTAAACAGAAAAAAAACCACTCACGAAAAAAAATAGTAAATGGCAACAAAGGGTTAATTCCATTCCCCATTACGTGCTCATTGAGAGCGAAACGGATGGATGGATGGATGGATGGATGGATGGATGGCAGGGAGGGTGGGGGAGGAAACTGTCATTGAGGCAACGTTTTCAGAACCGAACAAATTATGAAAAACTATCCAAGAAGAGAAGAGAACAGATCAGAACAAAACAGAAAAAAAAGTACAGTACAGGGAAATATATAGGTAGATATTGTTAGAAATTTTTAAATTTTAGAAATTTTATTTTTAGTAAGGCAAAAATGTGAGGAAAACCGAGACACACGCGTGGAAAGCGCCTTTGATTTTTGCCTTGCCTTGCCTTGCGCTGTGTGCTGTAGTGTGCTTTGGTGTGCTTTGGTGTGATGCTCTGTGCGTTTTAAACGATGTTTTACACATTTAGAACTGTCAGAAGACAAAGTGTTGGGGAAATTCTTTCGCAGAACAAAAACTACACGAAATGGAAGCTCATCTCCTTTATAAATAACACTAGACATTCGAGTATCTGTGGCCCTCCCTCCCACAACTAAAACTCTTTTGTTACTTGAAATATTTTACGCGTGGTATTTGGGCGGCAGCTGCCTTTGAAATATGTATTCGATTGGATTTTCAATTTTTATTGCTGTAGCGCCCTCCAACGACTGCCAGTGGCAACACGTCAGCCATTGACATTTTCTGAATGAATTTCGGTTATAAATAAACAGAACGAACACCAGCCGAAGAGGACCGCCCATTAAATATAGACACACAAAAAATACATTTAATTCATGCCTAATCTAATGAAAAAAATGTTTTCACTCCAATTCGTTTGGCATTGTTTGAATGGGGAAAAACTGTTGGGTTTTTTTTTGTTGGGTGGTCTTCGCGGGAATATGTGTAGACAGAGATGACTATGAATAATTATGCTAATGCCAGAACTAATTGATCTAATTAGAGGCGATGGATGAAATTCGTATAAAATGATAATTAAATGTCTGATTGACAGGGAAATAAATCTGATTTAGTCGGAGATTATTCCCAAGCGTTTGTCCGAGTGCCAATTTCGAGTGGCATTATTTATTGATGGGAATACTTTTTGTTTGTTGATTTCTATGAAATGGGAATGCAATGAAAGCTCTTTATTTGAATCCTGAACCACTGTAAAAATGCTAGAAAAAAAGCTTTAAATGGCGCCCTCTGGCGCCAACACTGAAAGCTCCGCCAGAAAAAAGCTTTCCGTGCTTTCTATCTATTCCGTTCTGTGCCTCTGGCGCTGCTGTAGGCAAATAGTCTGTCGCTTTGCTATGATCCACACCACACCACACACCACACGCCACCCAACCCCACCCCACCCTACCCCACCACAGTGAACCTTCAGCATCCTGTGGATGTACCTCTACCCATCGTTAAGCCAGAGCAAGGGAACGAGAGAGAGAGACGTAGTCAGAAACACGTGGCCTTTCCGTCTCCCTCTAGCTGCATCCATCGCTTAATAAATGCCACCTCGATATCACTCATACGCCGCGTTAGCAATTAATTAGAATCTTTGTTTTTTCCCTCGTCGTTGCCGTTGCCTACGACAACAATTAGAATTGAAATCTCTGACGTTGGCACTCGCTCTTTATTCGTTATTCGTTTGTTGTTTTGTCTCTCTTGCTCTCTGCCTCTTTGTCTCTCCGCCTCTCTGTCGCTCTGTCTCCTTTCGTTCCTTGGTGGGTCACATGTTTGGGCACTGTGTTCGACGCCAACGTCAGCAGAGTGTCGAACGCTTCTTGGACTTTTCTTGCATGGAATGGGCCCGTCTGGGCGCTACTCGAATTGCACTGCTTCCAGACGGTCAGCGTTTTTCTCACCCTGCGGTGACCACCTTCTACACCGTTGTAATATTAGAACCTACTAAATTCATTTCGAGTTCCACTTCCGATGGCTGAACTTCAACTTTGCTCTAGAAATACGTACATATGTATTTATGTATATATTTCACCTGCTTCCCGATTTCCCTCGATTGGCATGGAAAGTGGAATCATCGTAAAACTGATACTCGTATCGCAGCACTTTTATTGTCTTATGCTCTCTTTCGTGCAGTCAGCACCAAGTCGATGGATCGAACCGGTTGTCCGCTGTCGACCAAGTATTGGCCCTCTCCCCCTCCCCTCGTCTGATAGGCCACCCTGCTATATAATTTTTATTTCTTAAACTTAAAAATCGACAACTAGTTCCATGAGAGGCCATAAAATGTTCGGGCCAATAGGTAGCACAGCACAGCACAGCACAGCACAGCGCGTGTTTGTGTTTCGGAGGAATTCGAATAAGTTAAAAGGAATTTCCACGGGCCCTCAGAAAAGGGGGAAGGGAGAGAGATAAAGCTCTTACGAAAAGGGGAACCACACTGAATTTTCAATTTATCAATCTATTTTTCAATCAGACAGTCTATCCATTCTATAGTCTATTCATGTATCACTTTATAGATAAATCAATCTTTTGATTTAACGATCTGTTATACTATCAATCAATTACCCATCAATCTTCCCATCCCATGAATCTATTTTATAAGGAATATAGGATCTTCAACTGGCAAACCACAAATTTCTCCTCTCTATGTATCTACATCTGTACATACATATATGCCCAACTTGTATCGAATCTCCAAAGATAGATATCTGTAAATCTGAGTGAGAGGTACAAAGTACATAAATTACAAAAGTAATTAGAACAAAAAGTCACCCTTTGCTCAAGCCCCATTCCCATTCCCATCAGCCCCCCACATGCCAATAGTTCTCGCTCTCGTTAACACCTCTCGTGGCGTTTCTGGGGTGTCGTTTACAGAACCCCTATCTGGGTCAACTGGTTTTTCGGATTTAATAAGCCCCAACACGGGGTGGCTGTCGTAAAAAGCGTTTAAACATTTCAGCATTTCTAAATAATTATTTTGCAAAACGTTAATTTACGACCTGCTGCACTCAACACGTGCAAACGCGACGCTAACGTCGCCATAGCCATAGCCATAGCCAGAGAACTTGAGCAACCCAGAGAGAACCAGAGAACCACACTCCAACCCCAGAGCCCAGACGGAACCCCCAGACGGAACACACAATCAAAACCGAATGGAAAAGTATTTAAGGTTTGTTTTTTTGCGACTTTGCAATGTAAGTGCAGGGCTCGTACTGACAGATGCACTCATCTATCGTAATATGGAAATGCCCCTTCTGATACGATTTGAGGTTACCCCTCCTCAATGCTGCTAAATGTCTGCAATTAATTTGTTTTTATCAGATTGAGTCTATGAGTCTACCGATATCTACATTTCCTACTAGGTTTCCCAGATGCAAAATGTATCTGAAATGCCACTAAAATATCCAATGCACAATATATCTGTGAGTATGTGTATGTATATGTGTATGTGTATGTGTATGTGTGAGTCATTGAGTGTGAGTGTGCCTTAAATTGCTATTTATAAACGGGGAAGGGAAGTGGGAGAAGACGGGGCAGCAGCAGTAGAGCTTCGTCTCGGGTTTGTTTCTGCGTTCTCCCGCTCTCCCAACAGCAGAGCTCATTCATTCACTGGCAAGCGCCACATTGCCTCTGTGTGTGTGTGTGTGCATCTGTGCGGTACGGTACTCAGAAGCACACACAGATACACAGCCACACAGCTACACGGCTCCCCACAGAGCGAGAGAGAGAGAGAGAGCGAGAAGCAGTGGCCGGCGCACGTGGTAGCGAAACGTGATAACACAAAATACAACAACTGGCAACAAAACAAACAGAAAACCTGACAACGTTGTCGCTGCTTCAGTCGCTGCCTGTCGCTACCTACTGTCTCGGCTGGCGTCGCTGCCTCTGCCATGCGTCGCTGTTTGCGTCGCTTTTCCGCATCGAATGCCTGTTGCCTTTTCCGCGGCCTGCCATTGGCTCCGGCCGTTCGGCACATAAGCCCGGCCAATGGGCTTCGACCGTGGAGCATCCTGCTGCCATTGGCAGGATCCCAGGAGCCGAGGAGCCGAAGCTGAAAGTTGACTTGTTGCGCAAAATAGTCGTATTGCAATGCAGTGCCACGGGGCGTATACGCGATTCCCAATAACCGATGTTCGATTCAAGTAACCGTTTCGAATTGGCGGAACAGTTGACCGCTCCAGAAAGAGGGGGCGGAAGGGGTCTACAGAAGGGGGCAGGTGCGCAACTGATTGGGAAAGGTTATGCGTTATGCGGAGAAGGTTTCTTTTGACGCAACAATAGAAAGCAGTACAAAAAGGGATTGTGCAAGTATTCTAAGGAAGGGAAATAAGAATAGAATGGTCGGTCAAAGATATTTATAGAATTATGTTGTAAAATATTCGAGAATATGTGAAGGATTTCTCCTTTGCGTTTGGGGTTGGCAATACCCTCTATAGAAATACTCGGATTGGGTATGGAAATAATATTTGCATATACAGAAAATGCACTTTTTAATTGCTAAAAAAGATCAAGTATACGCTCTGTGTGACGCATATTGCGCAGTGGCACCCACTTACAGCCTTGCCCCTTGAGATGTAATCACACACACACACACACACACACACGCACACACACACACACGCACACACACACACACGCACACACACACACACGCACACACACACACACACACACATAAAGGGGGGAGAGAGAGAGAGAGCGAGAAAGTGTGTGTAGGCGGAAACCCACACCCACACCCACTGCTACCCTCATCCCCTCCAGCGCCATGACTTGGCATTTAATCAGCTTGCGGCAGAGAGTTTCATCACATTGTGCCTACGTCACGTGTTGCACACGCATCAATGCCACAAACAGATAGATTGCCACCGCCAAAAGGCTACGCACGCACTTGCGATCCATAGGGATACAGTGATTCCTGCCTAAAGTGTCCGACGAGGGGAGTCACCCCTCTGGATGGTGGTGGTGGTGGGTGAAGGCAAGTCCCACTGTAGCTGTAGCTGTAACTGTAACTGTAAGCGCGAGTGGGAGAGGGAGAGCTAGAGAAGAGCAGAGTGGGAGAGCGGTAGCTTTTGTCAAAGTGATTTGTATCTGTATCTGCGTATTTGTGTATCTATGTATCTGTGAGTGTATGCCAAATGCAAGCGTCGTCCAACGTGCCCTCTATCGCCTGCTCGCTCTCTCTATCACGCTCGCTGCCTGCTCTCCCTCTCCCTCTCTCTCTCTCTCTCTCAATTAATATTGAGGGTGTATGAGGGGCCGGTGTGTCCGCAACACGTGCTTAGAACTTTGCTAGACAGTGGGCTTTGGGTCATATTGAAATCCGCGTGACTTTGCCGCTGTCCTCAGCTCTCGAGCTCTCGGCTACGCTGGCCACTCGGGCTTTCAGTCGTACTCGCAGTCGCAGCTGCTGCTGCTGCTGCTGCCGTTGCTGTTGCTGTTGCTGTCTCTGCCGCCACTGTCGTCGCTGCTGCAGTTGCTGTTGGTTCCTCTGCCTGGGGCTGATTAATATATGAATATTTGTTGTATTTTTTATAAAGTATATAGCAGTATATACAAATATTTTGTTTGATAAAACTGAGAAAACAATTATCAGAGAAAGAGAGAGACAGAGGGAGAGAGAGAGAGAGAGAGAGCGGGGAACGTCGTAGTCGGTTGTATTTTTGGTGGACCTCCGCTCCGCCCTTTACGTAAGCCTTTGACTTACTTGCAGAAAATTGTAATTTACACTGAGAGTAGCCGTAGCCCTCTGCTGGCTGTGGCAGCGACTGCAGCAGTGGCAGAGGCAGAGGCCCGTAGAATCGGAGACCGGAGACCCTGTCTATTGGATCGGCGGCCGGCATTCGGTCGCATCGCGTTCTCATGTGAAAATCATCGTCGGCGGTTGCTCCGTGCTTTGTGGCTCCCCAAGCGGAAATCAAAAAACACATCGATGTTTTTGTTTTTTATAACATTTAAGGAAAACGCAACCAAAACTAAATGGATCTTAATTGATTTCTGCATATGAAAATTTTCTGGAAAGAAATTTGCCTGCAAATGGAAATAAAAACTATTTTTTATATGTGCAAAAACATTTTCAAGTGCAAGAATTGTGAAATCTAGCAAAAGTTTGCCTGTATGTGCTCACTACTAGAACTATCAAAATATATATATAAATAGAGAGAGCGAGAGAGAGATTCTGAACAGAAAGAAGGAGAGAGAGCCAGTGGTGCTCTTATCAGCGATCGCAACGAAAGATCTCTTTTCTGCAACTCCAGCGGCACCAAAGTTACGGATCCAATTTCCAAATGTTTTGATATAATTTTTTTTTAACTTCTAATGCAAAAAAGAAAAGAACAAAAAAACAATAACACAAAAACACAACAACATCAACAAAAGAAAACCGCAGAAAACAATCGACAAACAACAGAATTAGAAATCAGGAGAGATCAGCAAAAATAAGAGAATAAGAAAAGGTATTACCACAAAAAAGGCGAAACGGAATGGATAAGAAGGCTTATATTTCAATTAATTTGAGGCATAATAACCATTTTTTTTTTATTTTTTTATTGTTGAATAAAAGAAAACTCCAGAGCGAATAAAGTTCCAAAGAGAGTCGAAGGCCACAGCAGCCAGTACTCAGTAAAATATGTAGAAATTAATTTTAACATTGAACGCTAAGCGTTAAAATATAAATAAAATATAAAAAGAATCATAAAATGGGAAAGCCTTTTCAAGATTTTGTTTAAACACCAATAAACGTATTATTATTGATTGAATTGATTGAACTGCAAAGCCAAAACAAAAGCAAAAGAAACACTCAGAAAAGCTTTTTCTTATTCCTTATCGTCGTACGATCGTCGTCGATCAATCTCTATATAGAACGAAAAGCAAATCAAAATCAAAGTGCATTCCATTATCGCACAAAAGCGAACCCCACAAACAACAATCGCAATCATTCAGTCAGGCACACACAATCTATCGAAGTGATCTTTAATCGATCAGCAATCATCACCGAGTCACTGAATCATCGCCCAACACTGCCACACCTCATGATCATCCACGACAATTGGCTAAACAGAGAAAAAGCAGCATATTCCACTCCGAACTGAATCTAATTTAAGTTCTCAAAACGAAAGCACACTATTTTCAGAGTGTTTCCCACAGCTGAATACAAACGAAAACCAAAAACTAGACGAAACGAAACTACAGTGAACGAATACCAGTGTTGGCTAACAATGCGCACAACTTTCGGCCGTAGCCCAAGGTTCATATTGCTGAGCAGCAGATACAATCACGTCCAACACAAGGAGGTGATCACCTAAGCCCAGAGGCTCTAACAATCCAAAACCAGTGAAAATACCAGTCCCAGCTAAAGCATCAGATAGTCCACACATTCCAGTGATTAGTGATTAGTCATCAGCGATCAGTAATCAGTGATCAGTAATCAGTGATCGTAATCATGTCGTCGGATACGAATTCGTGCGCCAGCTTCTTTGCCCAGGAGCATGCCAATACCACACTGTCGCAGTATTTCCAGCAGCTCAACTCTCAGGTGGCTGCCGCAGCGGCAGTGGCCAGTGGCGGGGGCTCCAGCACCAACAACAGCAACAGCAACAACGGCAGCAGTAGCAGCAGCGGCAACACCAGTGGCAACAATAGCAGCGGCAACAATAGCAGCGGCAACAGCGACAGTGGCAACGATGGCAGTGTCACGGGATCCGCGGGAACCTTGGATAATCATCGCAGCAGCGTCAGCAGCAACGATTCGGGCAAGAGCAGTGCAGAAGGCGGTGGCGGGGGCGGCGGAGGTGCCAGTGCCAGTGCCAGTGCCTGTGCCAGTACCAGTGCCAGTGGCGTGAATGCCTGGGCCCTGCAGCAGCAGCAACAGACGGCAGCGTTGCATCATCACCAGCAGCAACAGCAACATTTGCAACAGCAGCAGCAGGCGCATGCACACCAGCAACATGCTGCCGCTATAGCTGCCGCGCACATCCAGCAGCAGCAACACACACATCACGCTCAACAGCATGCCGCCGCCCAGCAGCAACATCATCCCCATGGACCGCCGCTTAGCCACCCACCGCACCCACATCCCCACTCGCACCCACACCCGCACCACGCCCACCCACAGCAGCAACAGCAGCAGCAGCATCAACATCATCAGCAACAGCAGCCGCATGTCCAACAGCAGCAACATCACGCTGCCCAACTGGCCCACACCCTATCCTCCGCAGCGGCAGCCCCCTCACCCAACAACAACAGCGGAAGTGGAAGTGGCAGCACCCATTCCATCTTCGGAACCGGAAATTTCCACTACAAGAGCAACAACTCGTGGACCTTGCCGACGCTCACGTACCAGAGGATCTACCAGGAGAATCCTCACTACCAGCGGAGCGCCTTCATGGATCCCCAGGGAACTGCAGCGGCAGCAGCAGCAGCAGTGGCCGCTGTCGGTTGCAATGTGGCAACTGCAGCCGCGGCTCCGAATGTTGCAGGTGGCGGACAGAGTGGCGTCAATGCGAGCTCCAGCTCCAGCAGCAACAATCCAGCAGCGTTAGCCAGCCCCAACAGCAATGTGGGGGGGAATCCCAGTCAAAATAGTAGCAACAGCAACAACAACAGCACCAGCACCAACAGCAACAATAGTAGTACTGTGTCCTCTGTGGATCATGTGGCAAGTGCTGTGGCAGCGGCAGTGATTGCCAACGAGCATCAGAACCATTTGAACAGCATCAAGGCGAGATTTCAGCCATCTAGCTCAGGTGAGAGGTGATTGAAACGGATTGGGATTGATGGGGAATATCTCTGCACAAAGATAAAGATACATACTATATTTGCCATATGGTGATGAAGAGGGGGGAGAAATACTCAAGTTATAGAGATACAATTGGAATATATACATACATATATTCAAGTTGCGAAGTGCTCAAAATGTATTGAATGTTTCATTTTCTTTTGAAAAACTTTCCATTCGGGAGATCCCAACAATTCCATTCGCTCTACAATGTAGATGACGCTCTACTGCTCCCCCAAACCCCGCCCTCGCCCCAGCCCTCGCCCTCTCTGTCTATGTCTGTCTCTATCTGCAACCTCCCTTTCCATCCATCCATCCATCCATCCATCCATCCCTTTCATTCCAATAGCTGATATCATCGGACGTCAGCGGCGTACAACTTTGCGCATTTCCAGCTCAAAGTCAAGAAAGCTTGTGGCGCACACGTGAGTGGACTGACGTCGTCTGTCGTCTAAATCGAATGCGAAACGGAATACAAATATAGATACAGATACATGTACATGATGTATCTGCGACTGTCACTACAGATATGTATCTGTATTTTTGGAATTTTTTTAAAGCGCTTGACAGGTCTTATATCGGCCTCTTTGCCCTACCGCAATGAAATTTTCATTATTTTCAATTTAAAGAATCTCCCTTTTTTGGTATGATAAGCATTCTTTGGCGACCTATGCCAAACTGCGTTGCAAATCAATTTGTTATCAGTCTCTCGCTCTCGCTATTCCTTCTGTCTCTTGTGTCTCTCTCTATGTGTTTTCTCTATTCGCCAATCATTGTATTTTATGGCTGGCAATTAGTGCTGGAAAATTATTTGATATTCCATTAAATTTTCCATTTCATGAGAATTATATGGAATGTACACCTGAAAATTGAAACGGTCTGTGCCATAAAAGACCTCGCTTTTTTTTTGTTTTTTTTTTTTATCCTTTTTGTGGCCCTTTCAGCGCTTTTTGATCTACTTTGTCAATGCATTTGGCACAAATTTTGGTGCTCTTTTTTTTTTTTTTGGTTTCCCTTTGAAAAGCGCGACTGGGCTGCCACCACCATTTTCCATTTTCCATTTTATCCTTTCACGCTGAGGTCAGTTGGAGGATGCATTCGGTTTGATTAGATTTCGGAATTAGGCTGATGAGATTTTTGATGGCAAGTGATGGAAATATGCATATGGCAAATGAATGGCAAATGTGGGAGGACTGCACCTACTGTGTGAACCTACCACCACTCCTCCCCTCCCCTGTTCTCCTATTCTATTCATCATTTGAGCGGTGAAATTTCGCTGTATTGAATCCACTGGAAATGACCTTTTAAAGGCAGAATGAATAATAATTTGTACGGGTATATTCGTGTGGGCTACGAGTGTGGGGAAAGCTGCGAGTAAAATGGATAAATGACAGTTTTTGCGGCCTGTGGGTGGGCCCCCCATGCATGGGAAAATAGTATAGAAAATAGTATATACATACAAATGTACCTACATATCTGCCAGCCTTGACTGAAACGATCAGTATTCTATAGGTACATTTTCGAATCATTCAAATTTCTAACAATTTCTCTATTTTATTTCATTTCCAGGTAAGCTTCAATCGACTCTAAAAAATCTGGAATGGCTCTTGTTTTTTGTGAATTTTGAAACGTTAATGTTTTTTTTTGGCTGGTAAGCTTTTTATTTGTATTCGTATCATCCATCGAGGGGAGGAAATGTGGGAGGGTCGGCTCTCAAGCTTGGAAAAAGCACTCACATTCACTCAAACGCAGCGAAAGCTTTTGGCAGCTCATCTCACTCAAAACAAAGCTGCTGCTGCTGCTGGCGCTGACGCTTTCGCTTACGCTAGCTTTGGCGCTGCCACTGGCGCTGACGTCGCTGCTGCTGCCTGGCATGCGCGTGTGGAAAATCTACGCTTCCGCATCTAGTGCAGCGGCAGCGCAGCTCACACGAAGCGTGGCGAAGCGCACGAAGGCAGAAAGAAAGAGATGGAACGCAGACCCGAACTTTGGCAGGCTGCGCTGCACGAAAGAAAGTAAGCAGGCGGAGAATGCGCAAAAAAGCGACAGAGGGAGAGAGAGCGAGAGAGAGTGAGAAAGCGGGAGCAGAGCTGCGACTGCGGCTTTCATGCTTTCGGTTTCAAGTTTGGCTTGGACGCTGCCTGCGCAGTCGCAACATTTCGGCTTCTGCTGCTGCCTCTCCTCAGCAAGGGGAAGCGGGTGACGCAGAGGGGGGGCGTCGGGGGTACCCATCCCCGCGATCGAAGCTGCGTTGCATGAGGCTGGCCTGGCGAAGCCGCGCGCGTTCACTCAGCGTTCGCAGTCCGGCGGCACCGGTTCGTTTCTCGGTCTCTACGGCGCTACCCAAAACCGAAAACTGAAAACCGAAAACCGAAAACTGAAAACCCAAAAACGGAAGACCATCAACCCGCAACCGTACCGTACCGTACCCCCTCCGCACCGCACACTCACTCTTTGCGCACACAGATGCAAACGAGCCGAAAAACCCATTAAATACACGGCCTTAGCTTTCGAATTCGAACTCGAAATCGTGCGAACTTGTGAACTTTCGTTTGCCCCGCTCCCCAAGCTACTCTACCCAAAGGAGATCCGACCCTCCCGCCTGGATTACACTTTATTTGCAGTGCAGTGTAAAAGATCGAATTTGTATCTTTAACAAAAAGTGAGAGAGCGAGCAAACATCAAAGGCACTTTCAGATGCGATATATATACTATCATAAAATAAATACAAAATAATAATAAAAAAAAAAGAAGAAATATATCTATGGATATTTATTGACTCACAAACAAGCAGAGGGAATTCATAAAAAAAGCGAGCTACTATCCCCAACAAAAACCAAAGCTACAACAACTACAACGCCCAGAACAAGCGACGACAACTGGCAAAAAAAAGAAGCAAAAACAGAAAAGAAAAAAAAAACGCATAGCACAGAAATAGTATATAGCATTGCTTAGGTTTGTGCTATTACTATTGCTGTTGTTGCTGCAAATTCAAGGTCAAACTTTTCTCATCGGCAGCGAGAACCGATCCGATCCGAACCGAACCTAACCGAACCCCAGTGCCCAGACCCCAGACAGAAGCAACAACAACAGCAGCGATAACTATAAGTACGCGGAATAGTTGACAACGAAATACAGCAGAAGAGAAGGGCAGGAGGAGTAGCAATAATAGAAAAAGCAAACAAAACAAACAATAGAAGAATTGCGAATGCGAAAAAAAAACACAAGCACAGAGCGAGAGCGGGGAAAAACATTTTGTTTGCAAAAAAGAGTACAAAAACTAATTGAAAGAGCGCTCAGAACTTGCATTTGCGTGTGTGCTTGTGAGAAAGAGAGAGAGAGAGCTTTGACGGCGCTCAAAAGCGTCTCTGCTTTGCTTGGGCTGTGTGGTTGTAGCTGTGGTTAAAATACGGTGATTGTCGCAGAAGAATTGGAAGCGGGGGCGAAAAAGAAGACACACAGCGCGTGCGATAAAAAGCTGTTCTAGAATTAATTTTTTTTTAAAGTGTGAAATCAGTTGAACCTTAAATATGATCTAATGCTATTGATATTTACAAAGGCTTCATTTAATAAGTTTTTAAAGAGTTTAATATCTCTGTCTGAAATTATTAATTAAATTAATTAACAGCAGGCGCAGCAGAAGTAGCAGCAATGCTTATGCCTCTGAGAAATTAAAACAAAATATAGTGTACATCGTATAAACTAAATTTAAAAAAAAAACAAGCAAATCGTGATCTCAGCAATGAGAATGGACTATCAAATGCCCCCGCCAGCATTGGCCCTGCAACAGCAACAACAGCAGCAGCAGCATGGCTTGCAACACCAACAAAATCAGCTGCAGTTGTTGCAACAACAGCAACAGCAGCAGCAACAACAACAGCAGCAGCAACACCAGCAACAACAATTGCTTGGCAACATGTCGCAGACGGCGGCCTTGCCACCGCTGAGTAGCCTGCCCCTGCAAGTGGTGCACAATCTGCCGCATTTGCTGGCTGGCAGCACAAACAATAATTCCAACAACAACAACAGTAATGTGAGCAGCAACAACTCAAACAACAATCAGAATCTCAACAATGGATGCAACAACAATATGCTACGCAGCAGCATGCAACACCAACAGCACCAGCAACAACAGCAGCAGCAGCAACTGCTCAACAATCTCACCAACAATCTCACCAACGGAAACAATGTGGCCAATGGAGGAACACTGCCGCCGCCCACGCAATTGTTGCAGCATCATCTGCAGCATTTGGCGCATGTGAATGTGAATGCGGCGGCGGCTGTTGTAGCAGTGGCAGCCAACAATCTGCAACATGCCACAAACAACAGCAATATCAACAGTAGTGCAAACACCAACACCATTCTTAACCATAACAATCTCAATATTATAATCAACAATCATGCCTCCCTCAACAACAACAACAATAATAATAGCAACAACAACAACAACAATCCAGCAACACCAAATGCAAATCTCACCACAGCCACGCCCACTGTGAACACCGCCTCAACGGTGGCACAGCAACAGCAGGCGCATGAGAATAGTTTGGTCAACAGTTTAGTGGGTGTGATCAACAACAACAACAACAACAATAGCAACACCACCAACAACAACAGCACCAACAGCAACACCAACACCAACAGCAACAGCAATACTGGTGGAGGAGGTGGTGCCACCAGCGACGACAACAATCGCTGGACACAATTTCAGGTGCAACAATTGTGGAAGCAACACGCCAACTATTTAAATGGTATGGACAACAATTTATTGTGCAACCTATGAAGATTCCAAATAATGAAGAAATGTTCACTTAAGAAGTGAAAATCCTTAGAAATGTCCCTCTTTAGCCATGCATAATCTTCTAAGAGGATTTTGTGTACACTAATCTTTCCATTAAGAAGACAAAACTTGGATAATTACAGACCCGCCACCCTGTGCTGCAACAACATGTTGCTGACAGTGGCAGGTTTTGACCTTAAGTTCATTTCCTTGTCCCTCACTCCTCCACAAATTGATTGTGTATGCTCGACTAATTATTGTTACCCCCTCCCAAGGCAGCAGCACCCCAAGCACCCAACGATCCGACAACCCTGATATAGTGTGCGGGTCGGCTTACATCGATCCGCGCCAGCGCGACAAGGCACAGCTGCAGCTGCAGCACCGCTACACAACCCCTTCCTTATATTTGGGGCTCTGACTAATTGAGGAGACAGGAGGCTTATGACAGGCAGGAGGTGGCACTGGCACTGGCAGTGGCGGTGGTTGCCGCTCTATGGGTTCAGTGTCGAGTGTCGAGAGTGCTCTGACATTTCCGCGTGGGGTAGGTCCGTGTCCGTTTCCGTCCCCCCACCACCACTCGAGCAGTGTCTAAACTTTCAAACCTTTCGGACTCTGTGTCTGTGCCTGACTCTGGCATTTCACAATCACTTTTGCTTTCAACTTCAACTCCCAACTCGAAGCAAGGGCCATGCGGCCACCTCCGGCAACAAGTTGTTCAGAGCGCGACATTTCCAGACAACTTTCGTTTCTGACTTTTCGGGTGCTTTCCATATAGATACTGCCCATGTATAAATATTCCAAGCGACTTTTGTTTTTATTATAATGTTTTTAAGAGCCACCCGCCCGACGTTTCTGTATTTGGCCTTTTGTTGCTGTTGTTGGCAACAGTCAAAGTTGGTCTGCAAAAAAAAAAAAAAAAATCATAATCAAGCGACTCCCAAAAAAAGGGCGATTTTCAGTGTCTCTTCTGCTGCTGCTGCTGCCGCTGTTTCGGTTTCTGTTTTAGTGTGACATTGCGGCGGCATAATTTATATGTGTCCAGGCGGACAATATCAAAACTGATAAAGAGCTGCTGCCCCTTTACCTGCCGAAAAACGCGTCAAGTTTTTACTTTCATTGGAGGCACAGCACAGCACAGCCGATGCCTGACTCCAGCAACCACTGTGCTGCTGCCACTATGCTGTTATGCCGCTCTGCTGCCGCTCTGCCGGCTTAGCAACATCACCAAAAAAAAATAACTTTCACTTTTTCGGCAGTTTTTAAATTCATTTCTGTCTTTCTTTCGCTTTTATTTTTGGTAGTTTTTTGTTGACTTTGTTGGGTCTTCTTTTTTTTTTTGAAATAAAACAGAGACAAAAAGACACAGAGAGAGAGAAACAGAGAGAAGAAATGCTGAAGGGTTCCAAAAGAGTGGGAAATAAATATAATTTTATCTTAATCAAAAATGTACAATTTGGAAAGTTGCCAAAAATCCGAATAAGAAAAATACACACATATACATACATATAGTATGTATGTGTACCCGTAAATGTGCAGATAGATGGAGTTCCCAAAGCTATTAGGAATGGTATCTCTTTCTCTTCCATTTCCCTGACCCTCCAAAGAAGTGTCTTCTTTCCTATCAATCAGAAGAGTATTCCCCCATTCTGTCATTCTGCCAATCTGCCATTCGAGTCGTATGCTAGTGTTCGGTGTTCGGTGTTCGGTGTTCGTGTTACTGCCATCATAATCTGGCCATTCATGACTTCCTTTTGTTTAAGCTATCGCCCGGAAAGAAGAGGCCTCCGAGTCGCATTGGAGGCACAGCGCGGAGACATGTCAAAAGGCGGATGGGGCAAGAGGCGTCACCGTCACACACTCACCCAGATAGGGGGCCTGCCAAAATGCAACGTATTACAGTTATTTCAATCAAAGCCGAGCGCTCGCTTTGGTCTCCAGCACACGAGCACATGAGCATACCAGCATACGAGCACACAAGATTGCTGCTGCTGCCAATTTTCGTGGCTATGACACTACTCGCATGCACACGAAGGCGAGTCGCTGGTCGCGTTGCGGGTTGCGCAATCGCGGGAAGAAGCAGGCAGGCAACAGGGCAACGGTAAAACGTGCGAATTGTTGTGCTGCCTGCCCGCCCGTCAGTGAAAGTGTGGCTTGTGGAAGAGAGCTTTTGGCGTACCACGAGGCGTATGAACGATCTGTTTCACACGTCGTCGCAAGAGGTAAAAGAGACCAGAAGCACTTTGATTGAACAAACCGTGTTTTGATTACGCTTTTACGGTGAACCACGCCCCTGCACTACGCCTCTCTCCTGGATCAGCGGTAGCTCCAGCTCCAGCTCTAGCTCCAGCGTGCTCTGCATATTTCAATCGCTTTTTATTTAGGCTTCGATGTCTCTGGTCTCTGGCTTGTTTTTCGTTTGTTCGTTCGTTCGTGTTGCAGCTTTTTGGCCCGGGTCTATAATTTCATAGAGCCAACACACGATACCGTATGATTATCGGTTTTGCTTCCTTATTTTCCTGCTAATTAACTGCTCTGCTCCGCTCAGCTCCACCAGCGGCTGGCTTTCTTTCAAACAGCCACAGAAATTGGGCTAATGGGTTGAATGGAAAAGGCACTATGTGTGTCGCAGCATAGCACCGCACAGCACTGGCTTGGCTGTCTGTTGATTTTCATTTTCACTTTCGCTGCGGACAGTTTTTCCATCGCTCGAGAGTGAGTGAGTGTGTTGGCCAATTAAACTATTGCAAAATATTTCGCTGCTTGGCATAATTTTCTATTCATTTCGTAATCGCAAAGAAAGCGGTCTGCCTGCTTGCCGTTAGGGAAATTGCTTTTATAGTCAGATAGAGGGGAGAGACAGTTAGTGCGGAGGGTATGAAATTATAGAGCCGAAAAGATTGCCAACACGAAATTGAGGAAAAGTTTTCATAATTTCAGGATTAGTGAGGAGTAGGTAAAATATGAAATTGAAATAATAAACGGAATATCCTGAATTTCCCAAAGTCCTTTTGAAGAATGATAGCTAGAAACAATCCCTGAGGAATGGGTGTCAAAAGCTGTGGAAAATATGGAATTCTCTAGCCACGAAGATCCATTCAAGATGATTTAAACGAGGTTTCATTCTAACGAGGTTTTATTCTGAATTTATTTCACTGGGTTCATTTTTTTCTCTCTCTCTCTCTTTCCTCTCTCGAATGTAAGCTCTTTGCTCAGAAAATTCAACCCACAGATCACTCATAGATTAGATGCCTCTAAAAGCCGCAAATGTTTCATGTTAACAACCCGGAAATCCAAACGTCCCGCACATTTTCCCACACATAATTAATTTTCACGTAAAATAAAAGAGCGGTAGAAGGCATAAAACAAAAAGACAACAAACAGCAAACACCAACAACAACAACAAAAATACAGAAAAAAAAACAAAATGGCAATGCAAATGAGCGCAAATGCGGAATGAATGCAATGCAAACACAAGAGACAGCTCAACAATCGAAAGTGTTACACTTTCTGCACTTCACCAACAACAGCAACAGCAATCACTACAAAAATCGCAACAACAACAAACCATAAGAAAAGAGTGCGATGTACAATCGAGCACACACAACAACGATGTAATACAACGAGGCACTGAAGCGACAAAAGCAGAAGCAAAAGCAAAAGCAACAACAAAAACTCTCGTTACAGTTGCGCCATCGACAGCGGCGCTGGCAGCGACAGCGACGCATGCGCAGAGATTCAGAGTCAAAGCAGAGCAGCAAAGAGATGGTCAGAGAGAGAGAGAGAGAGAGAGAGAGTGCGCACGACAGACAGGTGAAAGGGGCGGACAGCGCGAGACAGCAGCGCGGTTCGGAAGCGGTTCGACCGCATGGGTTTGTTTTACTCTTTCCCCGGGCAGAGGGTGTAGCGATTATGCGGACGGGCTTACAAAGACGAGAATAAACCCTATAGATTACCGATATTCCTGATCTGCATGTACCCTCCTCTTAAAATGTATTCCTAAATATACTTTCACCAAATACCTATCGAATACAGCTCCCATATAGAGATCGATTGGTCTGTAAGGGTATCAAAGGCTTCGATCTTCACAATCTTCGCTAGACTTTCTTTACATTTTGCTGCTCTTTTTCTGCCACCAGTTGTTTCTGTTGTTGTACGTGCAAAAAGCAAGTTGCATAATTTCTTATTACCCTTCTGCTGCTTTATGGCAGAGTACAGAGTACTCTTCTTCTGGAAGTGGTTTTCCTATAATATTGTAGAATAAATAGTTTTGAATTTAGTTCAATGTCGCTTCGCTTCTCTTCTCTCTTGTTTTGTTCTACATTTCTTAATCGGAGAACTCGATTCGATTCGATTCGGTTTTGATTCGGTTTTGATTATCATTGGGTTTGCGTATTTCAAACTGGTTTCTGAGTGAATGCGCTTTTGGGGTACATTTTTTGGGGGCTTAAGATTTAAGACTCGTTTTTGTTGGGTTTTTCGCTGGGAGCACTCTCACTTTCATTTCGATTTTGGGGTGGCCAGGGGAGGAGAGCAAGAGCCGGAGTCGAAGTCGAAGTCGGAGGGGCAGGTGAATGTCAGACAGACAAAGACGGATGTGATATGGCATCCAAAATTTAATTGGTTTATTGAACACTCGAGATAAGAGAAATGGAGTAAAGTAAGGAAACGCTCAAGGAGAAACATATGTAGATTATATCAAAAAAAATATTCCAAATATGAATCGCATAGCAGCCAACAATCCATCTAAATCAGAGCCACTGAAACCAAAATACGAACCAAATTTACGCAGCTTCATACTAAGTAAAACTCAAAAACTACCGAAACCAAAAAAAAAGTGAAAGTTTAATTCCAGCAGAAAGACAACCCACGGACCATCATGCTCCACTAAAAATTGTGGCCAGCCATTAACACAACAAAGGCCAGAAGACCAACAATTTACAGAAAAATAATAATGCCACTATAATAATCATAGTATTATGATTATTATTATGACCAAAAAGAGAACTTCACACACCGATTGAGAGCGAGCGGGATAGCGATGATCGTGTGTGTGTGCGTGTGTGTGTACGTGAGAGCGTTTCACCAGAGAAACAATAAATATGTTGTCGTAGGCCCATGGCCCTCTTTGTCTCTGTCTCTCTCCTTCTGTGATAGGTTTCCCTCTCCCTTTCTAATGAAAGTGAAATAGTCACGAAAATTATGCAAATTATTTTAATTACCAAAAATTAGAAATTTCGTTGGGTCAAACAAAGAAGAAATACAAAAGAAAAAAACCCAGCCAGCAAACAGAAAAGGTAAAATAAAATTAAAACTAAAACTGGAAAAAAAGGAAGGTGCGAGGGCTCCGAGAGCAGAGATGACACAGAAACAAAAAATCGCTTGACCCACTTAAAATGGCAAGAGAAACCGAAACTGAAACTGAAACAGAAACAGAAACGTCGAAACAAGAAGAGGATTCCTGTTTGGGGTTTTGCTTCTAAAAATAAACCGCATCATCGATGGGATTCCTGCTCGAGACACAAATCGACGAATGATTTTTGATGACAGTGAAAGTGAACCGAGAAAAGAGACACAAATTGAGATGGAATAAGATGAAATAAAAGTAAAAGTATCTGTGGGATACGCGCATGCGGGAAGGGATGATATGGGATTGGATGGGAGGAAGCTCGTTTTTATCCTTCTTGAATGTGTTTCTGCGATGGGATCGGAGCTTAGCCCAATTTTGCACAAAGGGGGTGGGGGGCCCGGAAGGAGTATCGCATTAGCAGGGTTGTTCAATTGGTATCTCTGATGGGATTCATTTGTGAGGAAGGGAGCCTGCAGGACTAGGACTGCAGGACATAATTTGTATCTGCATTTTTGGCTTGCATGTGTATCTTTGTATCTGTCTCTTTCATCCGCTATCTTCTGCTGAAGTATATGTTTGTTCTTGTTCTTTGTTTTCTGTTTTCTGTTTCTTGAAAGAATCAATATTGTACTTCTTTTCTACTATCTATCTTTTCTTTCTCCTTTTCTTCTGTTTTACAGGCAGGAAATCACCATTTTTGGGTTTTATTTGCAAAGCAAACGGTAATTTGGTTTTGTTTTTAGTGTTCTTCATTTGTTTTCTTTTTTTTAATCATATTTCATCATAAATAATGACATTTTAGTTTTTTGTCTTGCTTTTTGTTCCATTGAAAGTTTTTCTCCTCTCTTTTTGTATTTTGATTGACTTTTGTGTGCTTTTATTTTGCATATGTTTTATGAATTTGTATTTGTTTTGTTGTGCATGATTAGAGACTACGTTTTTTTATTATTTACTGTCTTTGATCATCGAAATTTTTAGACAGATATTTATATTGTTTGATGCAAAATTATTGAACGAAATGTTGTCATAGTTTCTGAATATTTTGTAGTTAAACAAGATGTGTCTTTCTACAAGACACCTAATACCAATGGATTTCCTTGCAAATCCTATCCTTTCCCCTAATCCTAAGCACTCCTTCTCTCCGCTTCCCATCAAAACCACTTTACTTTCCATTTAACCAAGGTATTCAGCTAATATATCTATTTCCACTTCTTGAACAGCCTCCTTTACCAACCTTCAAATCATTTATCACCCTGAAGTCCCCCAATCGAACATCATCTACAACCCGGGGCAACAACACAAGTGTCTAATTAAAAGGCCAGCAAAAAAGTTACCCATACGCCTCGTGGGCTGTCTGCTTGCTGCCTGCCTGCCTGCCTGGTCATTGCATTTGCAGATTTTCAAGTCCCAATTTTCTCCAAGCTGCAGATATTACTTCACACTCAGACAACCTCAAACACCCACAGATACGAGTGCATAGATACACAGACACAGAGAAAGACACAGACACATTTGAGGATTTTCACTTACGCTTTGGTGAGCACATCGAACAGAAAAAGAAAATATATTACTTCATTGCACAGACCAGAAATGTGTTTGGAGAAGCAATGGATGGATGGCAACGGCATCAGCCGCAGAAAGAAAGAGGTGGGAAGCAGGGGGCAGGGGGCGGGCGAGCTATCCACAAAATGGCATAAAATTTCGCAATAGTCGGTAATGCAAAAAGCTACAAAAGCAAAAGCACAAGCAACAGCTGTAAAAAAAACATTCGCAAATGAAAGTGAGAGTGAATAAGAAAGCGGAAACTATTGCGAGCCCAAACCAAAGACGGCAACTGGTTTCTGTTACTGTCTGTGGCCAGAAAACTCGTTTCTGGCTGCTCTGCCCCCCCCCCCCCAACTCTCTCCTGGAAGAAATGAAAGAAATCAAAGAAAGGGGACGAGGGAGAGAAAGATCATGCTCTGCTGCGCATGCGCAGCGTCTAGGCAGACGTTAGAGCTTCAGGCAGCAGCAGCGCGATGAGAGAGTGCTTTCTATGAGAGGGGAAGTGAGTGATTGACGTGACATCGAGCAGAGAGCAGAGGAGCAGAGTTTAAGCAGAAATCTTATCTGCTTCTGCGCAGCCTTGGCAGCAGCAGCAGCAGCAGCGCTTACAACATTGAAGGCCTGCCTATGCCTGCGTCTGCGTCTGCGTTGGCGCCCGCGTCTGCGCAGCGTTGAGAGCTTTTGCATTTTGTGGCTCTTTCTTTTCTTTCTGTTGAGTGAGTTTTTTTTGGCTGCTGATTCAAATCAGTTTGAAAACAGCTGAAAAAGTTTCACTTTCGCTTTTTGTTGTATACATATATTGTCTGATGCTTCCTCTTCAGCGGCTGTTTGTCTCTCTGTCTCTTTGTTTCGCTTGTGTGTGTGTGTGTGTTTGTTTTATTTGTGTGCTTTTTGTTGGTTTTGTAGTTTTTTTTTGTGTGCCTGTGTTTGTTTGCCTGTAACCCGTTTTTATGAACGCTGCATGCGGAAATTTGCGGAAATGATGTTAGGAAAATGTTGTTCCCAGGCTTTTCTGTTGAAAAGCTGATGAAAATGTGTCCAAAAGAACGTAAATGGTTTATATAATGGAGAGATAGCGACAACTTGACCCAATTTATAAATCAAACACTTATCGAGGGACACTCATCAGAGTGCATTCGAAATCTTATCACTCCTAACCGTACCGTATGGCCATGACTAATCAAAGTATTCTGTTTTATTTTGCAGGCAAATCCACATCGAATAGCAAAGAAATCATCTGTCCAGATGACAAGTACAAGGAGGAGGGTGACATCTGGAATGTCGAGGCACAGACGGCGTTTCTTGGCCCAAACCTTTGGGACAAGACACTGCCCTACGATGCCGACCTCAAGGTAACACAAGTTAGTATCATTCTTCATCGCTGCGTAGTGGCTGCGTCTCTCTTTCTCTCTCTCTTTCAATACTCTTTCGTACAGTCAACAATCTCGACAATCAACCACTCAATACATATATACACACACACACACACACACTCCACTCTACTCACAAGTACAGTCATGACAAGACACAGCGAACAAGTTAACTTGAATGTTATCGATTGCTTACTTAGTGCGAGAATTATGTTCTCATCATCAGAGCTCAGTGATTGTGTGACTAATCCACCCGATCCTACCGATCGTCCCGATCCTCGTTTAAATGTGGTTTTTCATTGCTTTTCCCTCTTTCCATCCCTCCCGTTTTGCCGTTTTGCAGTACGCCGACTTAGATGAATTCCTGTCGGAAAACAACATACCTGATGGCCTGCCCGGCACTCATTTGGGACACTCAAGTGGTCTGGGCCACCGTTCCGATTCGTTGGGGCACGCAGCGGGCCTGTCACTCGGCCTGGGCCACATAACCACAAAGCGAGAGCGGTCCCCATCGCCATCCGATTGCATTAGTCCTGACACGCTTAATCCGCCATCGCCGGCTGAGTCAAGTAAGTAAATGTGCAACTGATGCAACCCATCGAGCTATCGAGCCTTATCGAGCTTGCGATATGTTAATTGGGATTGCAATAGAAATCATAAACATAATCGACAAAATAATCAAGAAAAACCCACGGTCTGCGGAATCGATTTGGCAATCGGGAATGTAATCGAAATCGTACAATAGCGGTATTTAAATCGCAATAGAACAAATTTCTGGATATCCGAATAAATGTTATCAAAACCTCCATCATTATTGTGATTGAATTTTGAGACTGTTATCGGGAATCAAAAATCGAAAATCGAAAATCGCTTTCGTTATTTGTAAATCTGCTTGATGTTGTTGTTGTTAATTTAAAACATGTTTAAACACAAATGGAATGGACATTGCTCTTAACTTAAATTTTAATTGAGACCCGTATAAGTAAATTTTAATTTAAGTTACCCAAAAAATGTCTTATCAAATGCTAAATGTTAAAGATAGAGATACAGATACAGAAACCGAGAGAGATCGATCTGTCGTCTCTCAATGATTCACTCAATGATTCCCATTCCAATTTGTGCAAAAATGTTAAAAAAAAGAAGTAAATTTTTTCGATTAAACTTTTCTGTTGGTTAATTTTGAGGTTGATTTTTATGATTTTCATTTAGCACGAACAGTCTGTGAAACATTGTTAACATTTAGTATTTGATATTCCAGCATTTTCGTTTGCATCATCGGGCCGTGACTTCGATCCGCGCACCCGAGCCTTCTCCGACGAGGAGCTCAAGCCCCAGCCGATGATCAAAAAGTCACGCAAACAATTCGTTCCAGATGAGCTCAAGGACGACAAGTACTGGGCCCGTCGGCGAAAGAACAACATTGCGGCGAAGCGATCCCGCGATGCCCGGCGCCAGAAGGAGAATCAAATCGCGATGCGTGCACGCTATTTGGAGAAGGAAGTGAGTATTCCCCTCCCACTCACCTCTCAGTAATAATCCATCTAAAGGATCCATCATCTAAATATGTCGCTTCTCTCTTGATAGAATGCAACATTACATCAGGAGGTGGAGCAGTTGAAACAGGAGAACATGGACTTGCGTGCACGTCTATCGAAATTCCAAGATGTGTAATGATAAATACAATTTTGTGACTTGGCCTGAGGACACCACAACAATTAAATAATGATAAATGATAATTGATAAAATAACAATAATCATACGAGTAATTATGATAAAACCACTACTAATAATGTTTAGTAAAAGCAGACATGAAACCTACACTAAATACACCATATATACATATAAATATATATATGTATATATACTATACAGAAATATATATTAGTAAGCAAACACACATACACAACCTTCACACACACACACAGGCATAAACACAAATACCTACAGAGAGCAGCGGAAAGCTCCGCTTAAAAATATTTTTTTTTTTGCTAAACAGAAACGAGAGAAAACTAACACTTAAAACAAAGGAAAAGAAGAAATTTAAACTAAACATTTTTTAGAGTAGCCAAAAAGAAAGTTAGTCGGCTCTCAAGCAGAGCGCAAAAGCCTTTACCGTAGCCTACTTCTAAGCATCCTACTCCACAACACACCTACCAACACAAACACCAACACAGATACAGATACATACATAGAACACGACCCTAAAATTGTTACATTTTAAATTGTTTAATAGTTTTGTAGCCTAGTTTTATGCAAACATTTTCTTCTGCTTTCGTCTTCTACTTTCTCCAACTAATTTCTCCACCCCCTTCTACTTTCTTACTATTCATATGTTTTTGTAATTAGTTTTTCGGTTAAGTCTTGCTTTGACAGAAAAAAGGAGAAGAAAAGGAGGACAGAACACGACACGCACCAACAAAAATCATATTGTAAATAATTTCGTTGGCTTTTTTTTTAAATTCAAACTCAAAACGAAAAAAAATGCAACAGCAAAAGCAAAAACCATAAAAAGTCTAAGAAAAACTTGTATAAAGAATTGCAAAATGAAAACCCACAAAAAAAATGACCACAAAAAGAAAAGCTAAGAGAAAAACCATTTAGAAATGAGCAAAGAACTTCCCTCCTCAGTTGCCGGGCACTTGGCAGCTGTTTAGTTGTTAAGTGAGCTATGATTTTTTTTTTTATGTAAACCTAAACAAAGAAAAAATATTAAAAAACCAATCTAAAAAATTGACAAAAAAAAGAAAAAGAACATGCAACACAGAGAGAGAGAGAGAGAGACACACAGACAGACAGACAACAAGGACGGACAGTGCAGAAGTAGTGCAAAAAATAAAAAAATGGAATGGAAATAGTTTTCGTTGTTAATTTGTTGATACTACAGTAACCTCTAGCCCCCAAGAACTAACCCAGACATAGTCAGCTGGTTATACATAGAGTACTGTACTCTCGTACTACTTACTAACACACACACAGACACATCTTCATCCCCTACACCTACGAGACCCTACATCCATCCCCAACTCCACTTAATTTTTGTTCACTACTTTTCCTACTTTTAGTTCGTAAACAATTTTATTCATTTATAGTAAACAAGAAAAATAAATGCTATTTCTTTTGGTGTGATTTGCAAGATCTTAAACAAACAAAAAAATAAAATATAAAACAAAACTTTTTTTTTTAAACTAATTAATTATGTTACGATAAAGAAGTAAAAACAAAACAATTTCTTAGTTAAGCATATTAAATATTATTATTATTATTATGATTATTGTTTGTTATACCTTTGAGTTACATTTACCTGCATACAAAATATCTAGAGACTTAAGAAAATATATGAAAAATCCACAAAAAATAACAACAAAAATAATTATTATAATTTCAAAAGAGCAAACGAAATTTAAGTTTTATTATCAGCAGAGAGAAACGGAAGCTGAAATGGGAAGAGAAACAGAAATCTATTTAAGATCCATTAGCACTTTTTATTAAAAAATTTCAATAAGTTTTATTTATTTTATGGAGAACTGTGCAAAACCATTCAAAAGAAACAACAACAAACAAATGCAAAGATTGAGCGTAACAAAAAGCAAAAAGAAAACAACAACATTTGAGTAATAATAAAAATCTAAGCGTTGCTTTTAAATATTGAAAATTTGTTTATTTTTTGGTTTTTCCTTATCCCCATCCTATCCTATCCTTATACCCATCTATCTATCTAGCTATATATCTATCTATCTATCTATCTATCTATCTATCTATCTATCACAACTCAGACACACAGATCCACAGCAATCCCTTCATTGTTAGTGTGTATCTAAATGAATACAAGGATCTCAAGACAGAGTTAGAGAAATAAACCCCATGCCGTAACCGAAACTAACCCTAACGATAGAACGCAAGAACTACACGGATTATAAAGATGATCTATATAGCATTATATAGCAATATGAACATAGGGATTTAGCCAGAAAGGAGTCGTTCGCCCCTACCCCTCACCATTCGTTCCTCCAACAGAGAGCCCCAGGAGAAAACCTAAACCTTAAAAGCCTTTTGCACTGCTATGAGACCACCTAGAGACAAAAACCACACAAATGAATATTAAAATAATACTAATAATCAAACAGAAAGATCCCACAAAGATACAAAAATGAGATGGGTGACATTTTGCAATGTTTTGAGCTTCGGTTGTTGAAAGAATTGACACACACACACAATTGACACAAGTCTATACGATAACGATAAATGATAAACGATGAATGATAAGCGATTAACGTTAATTGATTGATAGCTCGAAAAAAATAGTGGACTTGAGACCCCACTAACTATACCACTAAGCAGATTCAAGCAATTGCTACATATTTGTACAACAAAACAAAAAAAAAACAACAAAAACCATGTTATATTTATATACAAATATTTATGTCTAAGAAGATTTAATGATAATTGCGCGTAGAGGTGAAAAAAAGTTGAAATGATTTGATATTTTGCTTATATTCGAGGCCTGGGCAGTAGTACACCCCCTCCCTGTGCCCCTCCCCCTACACAGACACATACACTCTTCCCTGCCATCCCCTCAAGCCACACTCTTGGTTTAAGTGAAGTTTTTTTTTTTGTATATTTTTAACAATTTATTTTCCGTAGTTTGTAGTGTGATTTTTTGTAGCGATTCATTTTGTTTATGTAGAAAATTGTTGAATAAAAACCAAGAAAAATTAATATAAATTAGTTGATTGTTAATTATTTTCTATATACATATTCCATGTATATGCAACACACAAACACACACACACATGAAGAACACACCAATACTTAGAGCAAAGCGAAAGGGAAACGTTTCAAATCCGTTTTGCCCAGGCCAAAAAGCAAGCAAAAGAAAAGGCTCGCAGAACAAATAGCAAACAAAGAAAGAAAATTCCACAGAATTTAGGCAAATATTTTATGCAACGAGCATTAGTTTGTTGTAGAGTTGTATTCATTATAGTTTGTATCGTTTTCAGCCTTCAAGCAAAAGGAAAACCTAGTTTTTTTCGCATAAGAATGTTCCGTAACAAATTGTAGACTTTGTAGCAACAACAGAAGACGATAAAAACTGAAAAGTAAGAAAAAACCGAAATGCAGAAAACTAACGAAATTATGTTTAATATACAATATACATTTAAATATATACATACATACATATATTTATTATTATTATATACAAATGGAAATTAGTTAAATATGAGAAATACTCGTACCGTACGCATGCAACAACAAAATGAGTAACTTTTGTAGATAAATTCGTAGTTGATGATTTTTATATATATACATACCTTATACAGACAGATACTAGTTATATATCGAGTATATATATGTATGCGTATACATATAAATATATATAGTACACTCAACTACATAGAAGTCATAGAAGGGATAGAAAAGAGAGGCAAGGGCATAGAGGATGCGAAGGATATGCGAAGGATGCAACGGGGAATCGATCGCTAGGCAGGGTTAAAAATAGTAACTAAACACACAAATTGTTGCAGTGCAAAGCAAAGAAAACAAACAAAAAGCGAAATTAGCAAAGCGATTATGTATAAGGATTATGTAACGTAACGCTGGTCACACATATAGTTACAGCTAGTTAAGGGCGTGGGCGGGGGCAGGGGCAGGTGCAGTGCAGTGTGTGTTTTTAGAGCGAAAGCGGAAGTGCAGGCGCGAACAGACGGCAATGCGAAACATATTATATGCTATATTATATATATATATATATATGATTATATACATAATATTATATACATATACATAACTTATACATATATATTCTTACATATTATTAAAGACAAAAACGTTGTTGAATTTTAAAATCAATAAAAGAAAATGCCCCCCAGAAAAGCCCCTAAAATAAAGATATAAAAATGTAGTAAAAACCAAAAATGAACCGAAAGAAACCCCAAAAATTGTTAGTTGTTGCAAAAAAAAAAATACCATAAAAACTATAATAAAATCAAGCTACATGAAATTAAATTAAAAGAAATTAAAAACCAACTAAATGAGAACTTAACAAAGCGTTTTAGAGCCTTTACGTATATTTTGAGAATTTTGCAAAAGAAACGAAATACAAGTAATTTTATATGTGAAAGAAAAATAGAAAATGGATAGGGAAAAGCGGAAAATGCATATAAAAAACAGCTAAGTTGAGGCTTAAATGCAAGAGGAAAACCCAATTTGGTACTAAGAACCCAAAACTTAGTGACAAAAATCAGCTTAAGGCATTAGAGAAGTGCTAGAGAAAACACAAGAACAAGAAAAAAAACTATGCCTTTTTGTTGTTGGCAGCATGCAAAAAAAAAACCAAAAACTAAATTAGGGGAAAACCAAATCTAAAGTAAAACTAAAAACTAAAAAAAAAAAATAATGACGAAGCCTAAGCAAGGACACTAACATGTACCTAGACATATATACAACAACAACAACAAACTTAAAACTTAAAAAAAAACTCAAGAAAAACGGAAAACTACCAAAAAAAGGAAATTCCAAAACACAAGTGCTCGAGATGCTGCAGATATTAGATCTAATTTATGAAATACTCGTAAACTCAAATCATTTGTTATTTGTTGTACACTCGACTTGATTAATTAATTAAGCTTAAGTTCAAGCTAAAAGAATAATTCCATTAAGTTCCTTCTAAGTTTTTCTTAAGAGAAAGTTTCGTTTCGTTTTCTTTAAGCTTTGATTCTAAACAAAAAAAAACTTATGTATTTCTTAGAAAAAGGATTAGAGACGGATGATTCGAGAGGAAGTGGAGCAGGCGATTTTTTTTGTGAGAAACTGCAAAAACAGAAGAAGAACAAACAATAAAGGTTTAGATACAAATTTTGAAACGATAAATCAGCAGAAAATCGTTTATTTTTGGGATGGCACCGAACGGAATTTAACGGCAAAATGCGGCATACAAAGGTTTGGTCAAACGGCTGCAATTTGGCCGTTTATTCGTCGATTCTTACAAACGATACCTTGAACGACGCCTCATTAATGTACCTATCTTAAAAATGTTGCTACATGGTGGCTACCATAACCATAACATTTTAGTGACATCCTATTTCTTCGTTGACAAGATGACCGTTTCCAGGATAGTTGATTAAATATCTCAATATATAATAAGCCAAAATGGCCGTTTGTTTTCATATAAGAAGCAGTCTGAAAAACCTCCGTTATCCATTTTTTACATGCCTTTTTTTCGGAAATTTAAAAAAAATTGAGATTTTGATGCCAATCGATCGGAAATTTAATGCTGATCACGATAGTGATGATATCGGGGTCGGGGTGCCGCAAAATGGCATTTCTACATGCAAAAACTTTAGCGAATGTTCTTTCTTTTTTGCATACTTATAGTCAAAGTGGCCCAAAGTGTCTTTTTTCCATAAACAACCGCACATACTTTTAGGGTTACACTTTCACTGTTAAGCTCCTGATATGATGGCCTTAAAGAAATTTAGGTCCCATCCGAGCCCAAAACGATCACGTAAATTTGTCCGATCACGAGGAGTCGTGCCACGCCCAGATTCTGATCTGCAGGGGCGGAGATACTTTTCTTACTTATTATATAAAGCTTGGCATACTTTTGAGCGGAGCTATAATTTTATAATGGGCATGTCCATTTTTCGGGTATTTTGTAACGGGTTTTCAATTTAATTTTGGTAGAATTAATCCGTTGCTTTTGTACATTTGGATGTAGTAATTATTTACTATATCCGGTACTCCAAGAGTATAGGGGTATATTAAATTTGTAGTGATAGTGGATGTGTGTAACACCCAGAAGGAAGCGTTTCCGACCCCATCAGGTATACATATATATTCTTGATCGGCATCAATAGCCGAGTCGATATAGGCATGTCTGTCTGTCCGTTCGTCCGTCCGTCCGTCCGTCCGTCCGTCCGTCTGTCCGTCTTCATTAGCGCCTAGATCTCAGAGACTATAAAAGCTAGAGTAAACAAATTGTGTATCCAGACTTCTGTGGTATCACACTGTTATAAGTGTATTTAAAAATTTCCAAAAATAAAAATGGAAGCAGATAACATATGTATGTATAATATATTCAAGTCTGAAAATCCGATAGGGTTCGACTTCATTTTTTTTGCTAAATTTTCTTTTTTGGCAATAATTCAATTTTTTGCCCATTTGTGAACATATAATAAATGACATAAGTCGTAGGCTCACATATATACTGACTGAGTACCGGGTATAAAGAAGAGCCGCGGCTCACAACGTTGGATATATATGTATATGGATAAATATATATATCTACAGATACAGACTGTATGTAATATGAAATATATAATATAATATGTAATCCAAATCCAACTGCTGACACTGAGGCTGCAGCTGCAGCTACAGCTGGAAGGTGTGCTTATTTAAGGAGCTGAAGGTCAAACTGATTACATAAGTGGTTAGTGGATGGAGAGCCTGAAAACGGGAACTTGAAATGAGTTGAAAATGAGTTGAGTCCCGGTGGAGCGGGAGGAGAAATGTTGATTGAGCCTGTGATATTGATTGAGCTGTATGCAACCGTGTGGCTTGCAACCATGGATTGTGCGTTTTGGTTAAACACCTAATTTCAGCAGTACATTTAGCCTGCAGCAAAGTTGTTCCATCACAAAAGCTACCTTGAGAAATATATATGTATGGATGTATGTACATTCAAAACGTAACAAGCATTGAAAGAAAACCTGCAGCAAACTGCAGCCGCGAAAGCCAAGTGATTTGTTTGACCACTCCACCACACACACACCTTCGAGTAAGCCAAATTGAGCATAACCGAACCGAACCGCACCGCACCGAACCGAAGTTCACCCGAAACGGACATGGCTTATGCAAAAACTTTGAAAAACTAATTTCCTCATATATGGCTTACAAAATAAAATCTCTCGAACATGAAACTCGCAGCTAATTTCCGTTGATTACAAGCGTCAGGCCTGGCCTGGGGCCTGGGGCCTCGGTCCATGGCCAAAACCCAAAACCAGACCCGACCGCACCGATCCATTTCGATTACTACTTCCCCATGGGCATGGGGGAATGTTGAATGTTTTGAAATAAATGCGAGCAATGTTCAAATATATGGGGGTCTCAGTCTCCGTCGCCTCTACGAGTCTCCTATGTCTATTATGAAAGCGAAAAAAAAGGTAACAACAACTAACAGGCACTTAAAATGTTAATAGCAACACGAAAACTGGTAACATGCAAGCAGGCAGGCAGGCAGGCAGGCAGGCAGGCAGGCAGGCAAAAGCCAGGGCAACGTTGAACTTGAGCTTGAAATGGGGGAAGCAAAGCGAAAGAGAAAGGTACACCGTACCGTATACGGGCAGAAAGAGAGGCATAAAGAGAGCGAAGCCCCAAAGCAAAATGCATTTCGTTTGTGGGATCATCATCATCAACATCATCATCCAAATGAGGTCAACGTATGCGTATACGTAATGTGCGTTGAAATGACATAAACCACACAACACAGCATAACACACAAAATGTAAACTTAACAGACACAGCACTTATGAAACACAAAAATTCGATTAGTTGTTGTTTCTCTTGTGTGTGTCTGTCTGTCTGTCTGTCTGCCTGTGACTGTCCGTTTTCTTGTCGTCTATCGCTGAGTGGCGCCGGAAATGCGCATCATACGATAAATGACGCCCACTACAACAGTATACAGTACACAGCCCTCTAACCCCACCCCCACAAACGCCACTATACGAGTTTACGAGTACCCATCCCATATTCCATTGGCCCCTATCATTATACCCTATAGCAAGGGGCTGTATCCCTTTGTGTAGAGGTTTGACCTGCACCGATCCTAAAGGAGAATTCTTGATTACCATAGAAACGATCTCTTTGGATAGTATTTGGAATAGTATATGGATAGTATAAGAATGAATTATGCTGTAAAGGGTATCTAGATATCGGCCCTGAAGCTTCCCTTTCGCTGTGTTTCAGTTTTGGCGTCCGTCGCCTGTTTTGACAGTTGACGTTTTGCCGGCAAATCTTTCAAAGGCGCTAACGAAAGAGAGATCCAGAAGAGTAATAGACGCCCCATTTGATGACGCAACAGATTTAAGAGAGCCCCATAAATGACATAATACTCAGGCACGGCACTCTGTTACGCTCGCTCTCGGTTCTCTTACGTTATGTGGCGCTCGCTCGCTGCCTGGGGTCGCCCGCTCTGGAGCTCCGTTCATTCGCTGTCGAACAGCGAACACGTTCAGACACGCAGAGAGGGGATTACCGCTAAACGCCGCAACGGCGTAGCCAAAGCAAAAATATAAGAAAAGAAACAAAAAAAAGCGCACAAACAAAGTGGAGCGCGCAGCCAGTAAGCGAAAAAATCATCGAGCCACTCGAACACGTTGCTGCCGCAGTCGCTGTCTCCGCCTCCGTCTCTGCCGCCAGCTACCTCGTCGCGTAACGTAAGCGTATTACAAAACAAACGCCGTAATCAGGCAGGCAGGCGCTCGACGCGCTGCGCTAGTGTTTGTGCGTGAATTTCAAAATTTGGCTTTTGACAAAAATTGCGAAAAAATATTGGAGGAGCCGCACGAGAATCCCCGTGAGGCCCAGAGCCCTCCCAGGTGCCGCACACCTCCCACTGCTCAAGCCTCCCCTTCCCCTCCTCTACTATCTAACGAAAGGAAAACCCGTGTGTGCGGCGGGGTTACGTAAAGCCAACCGTCGCGTCGGACAAGCGCCGTTCCGAGTTCTTACAAAATCAAACACCAAAAAAAAAAACCCACAAAAAAGTTACGCGCACGCCCCAAAACAACCAATAAAAGGGGGGAAACGTTAAGGAATTTCCCAAAATTTCGTTTTTTTTTTGTTTTTCGCACGCGTGTGGCCATAAATTCTTTTTGGCAAACAAATTCGAGAATCCACCAAATAAATTCAAGCGTAAAAGCCGACAAAAAAAAAGAGGGAGCATATTTCAGTGAGTTTTTTATATGTGAAAGTAGGAACGAAACGCAAGATTCTTCCTCAGGGGTTAACGGAAAAGCAACAGCAGACATCCAGACAGGGAACCCAATCCAACAACCAACAACCAACCACCAACCACCCTTCGACCCATCAACAGATCAACAGCAGCCCACCCCCCCCAACAGCAGCAGTAGTAGCGCGCCCGTCAAGGAATAACAAGGAGGCGCGGTTCCGTGCAGCAGCGACAGGTAAAGAGTCAAAAGAGAGCCAGCCGCCCCCCACGTTCGAGTTCGAGGTGCTCGAGTGCTCTTCCGTTTCTCTCTCCTCTCTTTGTGTGCGTTACGACATCAGGCCACCACAGGCTGCTTTGACTCGTATCTGTGTGTCTGTCTTTTTATGTGTCTGTGTCTGGCTGCGTGTGTGTGCTTTCGTTTGTGTGTGAATGAGTGTGCCCTGAATGCAGTTGTGTGGGTAATTTTAATGTGAATGAACGCTCGTTTGCGCTCCAAAAAAAAAGTTGCATTGGCAAATTCAAGTCTCTCCCTCTCTCCCATGCTCCCACTCTCTTATTTTCCACTGGGGTGGTTGGTGACGGGGGGAAAACCGTTTTTCCATCCGCTGATTGTGAAAACACAGCTGCAGCTAGTCAAAGATGGGACTAGTAAAGGGGGAAAGAGATAGAGAGAGAGAGAGAGAGACGGAGGTCGGGTGCAGTCGCCTCGCGCGACTCTTACGTGTTGCCATATTTTTAAAGGCATTACTAAGCGATTTTTTACGCCATTTGTTGACGTTCTCTGTGTTTTCTGTGTGTTTCTGTTTTCTGTTGTGTCCTGCTCTTTGATAATCAGTTATATTTAATCGATGATAGAATTTCCCAAGAAAAACAGAAACAGAATACCGTACAAACTACTACGCAATGATAAATTAGTTGTTGATTAAATGTCAACGTCTGGTGGCGCCATGGGGAAGGAAGGCGCTAAACGAAAGGCAAATTGGGAAAGAGTAATGAACGGAAATTAATTAGTTATCCAGCATTATTCATCCCTGGCAAATCGTTTATCCCAAATCTGTTATCCGTACATTTGTGGGGGTCACCAATCACCAATCACCGCTCACCATCGACATAACCCCTCTTCCCTTTCTATCCCTGCCATCAGCAAAAGCCCACGCTGCAGTTTACTGCTGTCTCCATCTCCATCACCGCCTCTGTCTCTTTCTCGTTACGAAACGGCGTTGCACGCATTATGCGACGTGGCTGCTGCTGGTGCTGCTCCTGCCACTGGTGCCAATGACGAACAGACAACCGAACTATCGTATTCATTCCCCTCTGCCTTTGTGCAGGACGCCCACTTGGCCTCAAATGAAAAACTGTTAACAACAAAAAAAAGCAATGTGGAAAAAACTATTTGCATACGTCATCGTCTTACCGTTGCCCGTTGGAAAAAAAAGGTTTGTCATGAGTCAGACTCGATTATCGAGGAAAGCAATAAGACATATGTGTAGAGGAGGAGAGGGACAGTGGGCTGCACGTGTACCCCTTTGCCTTAAAACTATTATATAAACAAACAAAAGATACAACAATTCATTATGTAAGACTAGGCTAAGCAACAACCAATTAGTCACCGCATACTCGTCGTGTGGCCTGGGTATGAGGACGCTGTTCTTGTATAATCAAAGCTAAATCAAAATTGAAAGAAATCTGAAAAACCAGAATTTCTGTTGCTAATTGGCTTTTGACTCAATAAAACGCCATTCCATTTTGTGTTGGTGTGTTTTTTTTGTTAGTGTTTTCAGAGCTATTTTTATGAGCATATATCGTTATAAATACAATATCATAAAATATGTGTGTGCAGTCATGAAAGCCAGGCACTAAAAAAAAGCGCAAAGCATAAAGCAGGCAAACAAATGAGAAACCAATAAAACACATATCAAAGTGGAGGAAATCGGTGGAAGACACAACATCAGCAACAACAACAGCGCCAGCCAAGGCAATGAAAATTTGTTGATTTCGTAACATTGATTTCGTAATTATGTAGAAATGATGGCACATCGAGGCGCAATCAATTTGATTCGTTTAATTGTTATGCAACTTTAAGAATGAATCAACTTGAAAAATCGAAATTAAATTACACAGTTACGGATACGGATAAGAATACGGTTACGGCTATTGTATACCATTATGCAATGGAACTCCAAAACTCCAAAGAACTTACGTCCGTAAAAGTATTTAGTAGCTTAAGGATGGGGGCTTCACTTATCAAATCTGTTCTGGTTCCATTAGTTCGGCAAATCGCAAATATTATGCCAATAATCATCGTGATGATTATGCAATGTAATTGATTCCATTGCCAGTGTTATCGAATGCAATCACTTATCGAATGGCGAGCGAGCGGCAGATCAACTGACAGGCAACTGCAGTGCCAGCAGCACCGACTTGGAATGCCATCGAAAAAGGCTGACATACTGTCTGTGTGCGAGATAGCGAAAGCAGTCATCAAATAGTATGATTGGCATTGCATAATGGGGCAGGGCAGTGCCGGGCAGGGCAGGGCAGGGCAGGTTAGGGGAGACTGCGAATGCGGTTGCAAAAATACCCGTAAAGCAATATAGCAATATAGCACCCGGAGCTACATACATAGATCCCTCGGAGAACAGTAGCACTCGTAGCACTTGTATTTGCTGTTCATTTAGGAACGTTTATCAGCGTGCAATTACGCAAGTTACACGGACTTTTACATTTAAATTTACACTTACAGGGCGGCATTTGCGATGCCAGTTAGATAAATACATAGATACAGATACACATGCTCTTTGTTGTTTGTTATATGAGGCGTATACATAATTTTCACTTACGCAAAAGAAAAACCAAGGCAGGCACAACAGAGCCGGAACAATTAAAATCGAGTGCTACCCAGTCAGTGCCTGAAAGCCAAGTTGTTTACCAACATTTCCCCCTCTTCCCTCCCCCCACCCCATCCCATAGAACCAAAACACACTGCTAGTGCGTCACAATGCCAACTGATATTGCTCCCTGTTCCCCGTTACCCGTCTACCTATTATTCTATATATAGGTACGTATATGTATGTATGTATGTATATCTTTGGACAATATTGTACTTCAAATGTTTCTATGAAACTGAATCGTAGTTTTGTGACAGAGCACAGTGCTGTTTTATTCCTAAATAATCTACAAGTGGGTGAGGGATTTCTGAAGTATTTAAAGGTCGATTCTTGTGACAGCTGAAAGGGAAATTTCTAGTGCAAGATTCAACAATGAAAGAAAATGTGTATATTGAATTGAATGAAAAGGAATTTAGTTGGCTTGCCATAGAAACGAGTAAGCAATCAGAGGGAAGGGATTCAAAAATATTACTGGGAACACCCTCAAGCTCCATATAGGCGGTGAAAACCCTTCAATTGCACAATTTCCACAACTTAAAAAAGAGATACACCATGTGGACACTGATTTCCATGAGGAAACTTCAGCCCCTGCCTCTCATTCAAAGATAAAGACACTTCGACACTCTCAACTAGCATATGTACATACATACATTGTACATACATACATGTATCAATGTTTCCCCGGCAATGTTTCCCAGGGATTTATGTAACAACCGAATGGCAGAAAGGCAGACACATGGCACATGTCACATATTCCTATAATAAATTTGATATAAAAGTCTTCTTCTTGATGTCATGCCAGTGTCGTGTCGCGATCTCAAAAAGATCGCGTATTGTATGTCTACGTCTGCCTTCAGAATTAGGCAAAAACACCCTTGATAAATTCATTTTCTTGGCTTACTACCAACTTATTCAGATATTTCAGCATTACTTAACAACGAGATTTATGCAAAAAGTCTGATACATACATATAAATATACATACACATATATGTACATATGTATCGCTCTCTAGAGATCTAGAGGGAAAAAGAGAGCATAATCGAATGAAATTAAAAATTTCATTTGCACGCAATTTTGTTGCTCGCCTTTTTTGTGTGTGTGTGTTCTTTTTTTGTTTTTGGCACACTTTGATTGTCTTTTGCATAGTTTTTTCTTTGCTTTTGTGCTCGTGAAAATGTAAACAAATTATAAGAAAAGTAAAACCAAAACCAAAAAAAAAGATATAACCCAAACTATAAAGATTTCGATGCCGGGGCGAGCGGGTGACAAAGACAGAAACGAAAACGAAAAAATTGTTTACATAACAAAACCAGAATGAATGCAAAGGAAGGCAAAAGTCATACAAAAAAAAAAGAGAGAGAGATTGACAGAAAGACAGACATACATACAGAGAAATGCTCTCTGCATAGCAGTGTCTGTTTAAGTATGTGTGTGTATCTGTGTTTGTGTTATGCCGGCATTGTTTATCTTCAAGATACAGCAACAACAAAAAAAATAAGGAGAAGGAGAACACTGCGAACGAACGAACGACATGAAAAGCAAAACGTGCGCACAATCATCAAAGCGAAACACAAGCCACACAACAAAGCAAAGCAAAAGACAAGAAAAAAGAGAGCGACCAACACACACACACGCACACACATAGATACAGCGGAATGAACGGAATGAGAATAACAATGTGTTCTCGAAGAGAGCAAAACGGAAAAGAGAGAGCTAGGCAAAAGAGAACGAGAGCGGGCGCGAGAGAACGCAAAGCCGATTTAGCGTCTGTATTTGTATCTGCTGTATGTGTCTGTGTGTGCGTGTCGATGATTTTGATTTCGTTACTTAGAGCAGCGTCCGCGTCAGTCTGCCTCCACCGCTCCTGCCCTGCCCAGCCCAGCCCTGCCGTATGAGTCGCAAGAGAATGAGTGTGTGGATTCAGTGTTAATTTTCATAATATTATGTAATAGCATGTGCGACAACTGTCAGAGTTCTGCCGAGTATCTATAGTGGAGGTGTGTACGGTGGGCAGGGGGGCTCTCTCAGAGGGAGAAACTAATAATTACTTTAATTGAACAGAACCTCCTCCAGCTTTAGGGTCTAGATTGGAAATCAAAGTTCAATGAACTCCAGGTTAGACAGCAAGTACGAGCGATTATTTTCCCACAAGAATTTATATAAGAACAATCAACACTAAAGAGGGGGAGGGGAACATTCTCCAGTCCAGTCTGCAGTTTCCAGTCTCGGTCGTCGGTCGTCGGTCGTCGGTTGTTGATTAAGTAATAGATACAATGATTCTTCTTCTTCATCGACAGTAATGGGAATCAAAAGAGCGCCACAGAGAGGATTCAACGGGGAATCTCTCTCTCTCTTTTGTCAGTGCGTGCATGTGTGTGTGTGTGCTTGTATATTTGCGAATTATAAAACAGAATCAAAAGCTGCCTCCGAGAATCAGGCATTTTATTTAATTTCATTTTTAGTTTCTGTTTCTGTTGTTTTTGTTTTTGTTTTGTTTTTTGAGCGTTACGTAAATCCTCGCCGTTGCCTATCTATCTGCTTCTTGTTCTTCTCTCTTTGATTGACTCTCTTTCTCATATCCTCTCTTTGTTCTCACTCTCATTCTCACTCTCTCTCTCTCTCCTCTCTTTGTGTATTTTTCAGATGCCTGCTGCTGTCGCTGTCAAAACTTCTTCTTCAGTTCTTCGTGTTTCAGTTCCACAAAAACAGCCCAGAGCACCGCACGCGCAAAAGATTATTGTTCCAACGAAATAAGTAATCAAATAATAAATATATGAAATATATATCTGAAATGTATATGTTCGATCAAATCAAAAGTAAAGTGAAGTGATGTGAAGTGAGAGATATCATCGACAGATAGGATAGACTGTCTATCTACGGAAACAGAGATAGATTATGTCCACTGTTTTTCCATACAAAGGCAAAGGCAAGAAAACGCGAAGAGTGAGCAGGCATTTCGTGAGCAACGAGAACTGTTGCAGCAACCCCCAACCCACACCCACCGGCCACCCGGCAGGGCCGTTGGGCATACGTGACTGCAGGCGGGTGCAACAGCAAATAACAACAGCAGCAACCTCCACGGGAAAGATGCCTCTGTCGCAGGGCTACTGCCTGAAGCCCTCGCTGGCCTCCAAGAAGAGGGTGCTCAAGGTCCTGCGGAAAGAGAACCAACAGCAGCAGATGCAGGTTACCCTTCCGTGCCACAGCGACAGCCATCTGCAGTGCTACCTGCAGCCTGGCGACAGCAAGAACTCCCTAAATCTGTCCTACCTACTGGGCGAGTCCTTCGCCAAGGTGGGCAGCCTCTCGAAGGCCTTCGATATCTACGAACTGATCGCAAGCCGGCAGCTCGATGGCCACGTGCCGCTGGACAAGCTGGGCATCCTGGCCAGCGCCCTCACCAACCACATCCGCCAGATGGGGGGCATAGCCTCGCCCCCGAGCAGCCCCAGTGCCAGGACACAGGACATGATGCCCCCCTGGCTGCACTACCAGCAGACCACCAGCGAAGGAACGGCAGCAGGAGGAGGAGGAGTAGGAGCAGGAGCAGCCGAGGGACTGGCAGGCGCCATGGTTCCCAGCCCCGCTCTGTCGGAGGACTTTGATCCGCTGCTGTGTCCGCTCTGCAGGGACATCCTCCGCTGTCCGGTGACCACGAACTGCGGCCACACCTTCTGCCGGCAGTGCTGCGAGACCATCACCCAGTGCAACATCTGCCAGGTGAAGTTCCCCCGCGCACAGGATGCATCTCCGCGCGGCGGAGGCATGCCCTCCGCCTGCGCCCTGACCACCACCACGGCGAGCAGCGCCGGCTCCAGCTACTACGCGGGATTCGGTGCCGCCTCCATGAACCACATCCACATCCAGAGCCAGAGCCTCAGCCTCGTCCCCGTCCCCATGGGCTATGGCCTCCGGATGGCCAGCCAAATGGCCGCCGCTCCTATTACAGTGACCACCACCACAGTGGCATCCACCACAGCGACGGCGACAACCACCATGGCCTCCACTTCCGCAGCGGCCTCCTCTGGCATCATCAGTGGGTATGCGGGGCTCTCGGGTTCGGGTTCGGGTTCGGTTTCGGGTTCCTCCTCCGCGATGAAGTTCATGCCGGATGTCCTGGTGCGACGCCTGGTGGAGAAGTGGTGGGGCGCCGATCTGCAGGCCAAGGAGATTAGCGAGAAGGCCAGCAGTTGCATGCACCTCAACCTCCTCGACGAAGCGCTCAAGTTCTGCAATGCGAGTCTCGATAAAGGTGAGTGTTTGTTTGTTTTTTTTCTTATGGGGACATTTTGAGCTCATTTGATTTTTCCAATGACTTACTGACCTACGTTTCTCGCGGTGCAGCAATGCGTTTCCTTCAGAGACTGTGCATAGGGTGGCGGGATGGGGGAGATTGTGAAAAATCAATAAAGAGGACGGCCAAATGTCAGAGCAGAGCAGTACGACGTCCAATGGGAATGTGGCCGGCAGCAGAGCAACAAGTTCATTCCGCCCACGCACCGCACGCACATCATTCTGCGTCCTGCGTCCTGACTCCTGCCTCCTGTTGAGCCAACGCGGTGCACGGGGCGTATGGAACGTATGCGTAATTTCTGCCATAGTTTCGCTTTTGAGCCTCGACTTGTCAATTTGCTGTTACCATAAGGACATGACACGCATTACACGCATACACAGAGTAAACGCAGTCCTTGACCGACAGACCGACCGCAATAGAGCGTTAAATTGTATCTGATGGATACGTGAAATGTGGCACGGCACGCGCAGCAACCGAACCGAACCGAGCCGAACATCTGGTGTTCTGAGAAATGGTATTCTGGCGCGAGTATCTCTCTCGTTTTCGATGAATTATTGAGGCGCTGAGTCAGACACTTTTCGGCTCAAGAGGATTTTCCCCCTTCATGAAAATTCAACAAAAAACGAACGAACAAAAAACCACAGCTAATTAATCATTTCCCAGAGACAGTCGAAAATAGTTTTGCATTTCTTATTGTGATTTTTTTCTGTTTTTCCGTTTCGGTTCTTAAGAAACGAAATCAAAAACGATTTACGCACTTAGAAATCCATCAAACAAAATACTTGGACTGTACTGCCTGCCATAAGGAAAAACGATCCATACGGAAAATCCAACAAAAGACAGAAGGCACAAGGCACAAGACACGCCAGACGCAAGACGCAAGACGCCAGACAGACAGAAAAACACTTGACTCGCCCCGTGCAGCGGGAGAAGGGTGGAGGGAGGGGAGGGGCAAATAAACACAATGGATTTGATGGACAGAATTAGGTGGAGTGGAAAAAGTGGCAGAAAAAAGCTAAAATTAACCAGATCAAAGATCAGTAAAAACAGACTATACTTACTTGCATTTGTATTTTTATTTGTATTTGCATTTGCATTAATCAATGGATGTTTAGCGAATGTTTGTACATGGTAAATTACGAGTAGTGTTTGCGGGAATGGAAATGGAAAGAATTCATCTTAAATATAGATGGGTTTTCTACATTTGATTGCCCACCTTTTCGAAGGAACTCTTTTTCGAAAAGCATTGTGTTAGATCCTTAGATTGAAGAAGAATAAATATTTTTTAGAATCCTTTCACTCGTGTGGTTTCCGTATTTAGTAATATTTAAATATCTGATGAAATTCATGGCACTTCTGCTTCTGATTCACCCCAATGATTCTTTTGTTTGGTTAACTCCATACATACACCCCCACCCCCTATTTGGTTTCCACTTTTAAGTGTGGTCTTAAGCCCTGGTACAAGTTCTATCGTTTTATTTTCTGTTTGCCAATCAATATTTGTTTCTTTTTGATGATTTTTCCCGATTGGTTTTCCGTGTTTGCCCATAGCACACACAATTAGATGGCAAGTTCCATGCAATTTATTCTGTATTTCTGTGGAGAACCTATCCATCTCTCGCTCTCTTTCTCTCTATCTCTTTCTCTCTTTCTTGTGAATCACAGAGAGTCGCTTTCACCTCGCGGGGCACCTAATGCATCAGAGTGACAGTATTTCTCGGGGAATTAACTGGATTGTCGTCGCTCATCGGAGGAGGAGGAGGCCACAGGGCGTGTGGGTGGGGTATGGGAGATTTCGCTTCTGTTGCGTGACACACAGCACACACTGGGAGGGCGATGTGATGCGGTGTTACTTTCATAATTATCATTATCAAGGTGTACCTTGCCACATGCCTCGCGAGTGTCTGTGTCGGTCTCTGGCTGGCTGACTGGCTGACTGGGTGTGTGATTAGCCAGCTTTTCGGTGCGGGTCTGACGCATCATCGCATACATTTAAGTGATACATCCATCCATCTATCGTACGACTTTGCTTACTTTAAAGTTTAAACATTATAATTACTGTGAGAGCCAGAGCGCTTAAATGGGGATTATACTCGAACATATGTATGTACATATGTAAATACATTTCGCTGATGGAAATAGAAAGAACCGAACGCTCCAGAGGTTGTTCTCGCATTCTATTTATAAGAATTCCATTTCTTTCTCTCTCGCTATTTCTCTGTCCCACAATCAGTTATTGACTCTTTTGGCTTTTGGCTTTGGCTTTGACTTTGGCTGATAAAAAACAGAGTACAAAAAAAAGCAGAAAAAAAAAAAACTTTAAGTAAAAAATTTTGATAAAAGTATTGCCAGTCATGGCTATACAAATTATTGAACAAATCAAGGAACAACCTAAAAAAAGAAATGCTAGTGAATTTTGTTACGCAGTATATCGAAAGAGAGAGAGAGAGAGAGCAAATCTCAGACAATTAAGGCAGCATTTAATACATTTGAGTATTTTTTTTGCTTTAGCAACACCCATCGCACACATAACGCATACGCAGTGTGACAGCCGGAGCCAAGTGGCCACTTGACAATGGAGCTGTCAGCAGAGGGCACAGCGGAGGGCTGGGCCAGAGCAGCGGCAGCGGCAGCGGAGGAATGAGATGAGCGATGTCTTCTGACAGCAGTCTGACAGTCACAGTCACCCAACCCACCTATGCATGTGCTTAGCAGATTTTCCTCCATTTTCCCTCGCCATGAAACATTCAGCAGCTCCACAAATGAGACTGAAGTCATGGTCTAGACGGCAGCGTAATTATACCCTACCTTTGCAGAAGGGTGCTATGATTCTGAGCAGATGTTTGCAGTGCACAAAAAAGAAAACTTAACCAAAAACTATAGTACGTGTCTTCATTGATCTACATCAAGAAAAGTCTTTTAAATGTTTTAAGGGAGTCTCACTGAATCCTTGTAAATATCCCTCCATTTGAGTGCCAGAGGACATATCTCATACTCTGGCTTACACAAGCACGCATCCTCCCTTCGTACTTATTTAATTATTAATATGCACATGTACGTGTACGTGTACGTGCTCCTTTTTATGGCTTAAACCTGTTAATGTAGTCGTTGACCTCGTGAGGCACTTTTAGCAGCCAAAAAAACAAATAATTAACCACAAAAAGAAGAGCAGAGAAGGTGGCAAACAGCAAAGAGAACGAGCAAAGAGGCTCTCCCTGCTCCAAGTGGAAAAAGCTGTTAAATGAGCCACAACAAGGACTTGGCCTGAATACATATTTGTTTAGCAAAGAGAGAGAGAGAGGGAGGAAGGGAGGGGGTGGAAGAAGGGGGATTCCCTGGTAGCAGCAACAATTTCCATTAGGAATATTGCATTGGAAATGCCCGCATGTCATGCAATGCCTGTTTTTTTTTTATTATATATTTTTTTTTTTTGGGTGCTGTGCTCCACTGTGCTCCTTTGATGACTCCCTAATTTATACGATAATATCCACACACATAAAACATATACAGTCCTACGTATATGTATATATGCGGATATAGTATACATTATATGTCCGATCGTATAATTATATAGCGTGTGTTCGTGTGTTGTTTCGGCTGACCAGTTGACTGCATTTAATGCTCCGCGTTTTTTCGTTTTTTTTTTCGGCCTGGAATTCTTTCTCCTTCTGGCTGCTTGAATGGAAGGAATGAAAGAATTTAGCACGCGGCTTGCAATTAATTTTGTTATATTTCTGCCCTCCCCCTACTGCCCTACCCCTACTGTGCCCCTGTTGCCTGTTGCCTGACACGTGGCATTATTCGCACCCGCCTCCTCTCCTCTGTCACTCACTCTCTTTTATGGCCTTCTCGTTTTCCTTTGCTCTGGAAATCTTTTTTTTTTTTTAGCACACGAGCATTTTCATAGAACTATATTTGATTTCCAGGCTAATGAGCGCTGCTTTTCATGGTTTTCATGGAACGGGAGGTCCATTTCAATTTATGCGCCTAATTAAATTGTATTTTCTTGGCAATTATCGTGCCTCGAAAGGTGGCATGGCATCCAATGTGGACTTCCTTCCTTCCTGCCCTTTTTGGGAATTGACTTAATCAAGAGGTATGTTGGCCTATGGTTTTTGTGTGTGTGTTTTTCTTGAAAGAATCACTGAAGGAAATAAACACTCCTATGTAAAAAAATTCAGCCTGATATCTATAGTTATTTCTGATTATGAACATACTATAATTGCACTTTCTATGGGAAGTGGAAATTGCAGAGTCAACAGTAGTCAAGGGCGTACCCTGAACTCCCCAGACACTTGGTTATATCAGAAGTAAACCCTTCGATATGATATGTGGATGATGGAAGGGGAAGGAAGAGAGAGAGAGAGAGTGTTCGAGGGAGAGATTAAGGTTGAGTCAAGTCCCAGTCCCTGGGGTGCACTGATATCCATTCATGTGATTAGGACGTGACGCGCTTATCGCATCGTGGGCACAGTCAATACCACACCTGATAAACGGTGGTGCCTGGTGCCCCTGCCTCTTCTCTATACATGTATGGGTGTATTTATAAATACCATATATATACTATGTATTGTATAGATTCCATATATGGAAGATTGCCCTGATCTTATTTGCTTGCACTGGCTTTCGTTTGTTTTGAGTATGTTTTTAAAAACATTTGCTGCCTTCCATTGTCGTCACTAGACTAATTTTAAATGAAATTTCAGCCGCCGCAGTTCTACCCCACTCTTCGCCCCACCTCTTGGCACCTTTTCCCCTCGGTCTACTTCTGTTCTCCCTCTTTCCAGACCACTTTCTCTTTCTCCCTTTTAAAACCCTTGCGAAAGGCACTTTGCCTTTGAGTTGGTTTTCTAAATGCAGAGAAGAAAGCATATCGAAAAGCATAAAATGTATATACTCTCAATCGAAATCAGGATCTTTATTCTCTGACTACAGGACAATCATTCGATCACACACACTTTGGCTCAAATATTCTTGGTATTCTATGGTCAGACATAGACAAAGTTTAGGGTATCTATAGGGTATCAGTCTCCCCTATCTCTTTCTCTGTATAGCAATCATTCAGAGTGAGTGCACTCATTAACATTTGCTTCCAGTCATTTTGATTCTCTCTTTCTCGTTTTTTGTTGCTGCTAACATTTTTTAATTAGCCAAAACCAAAACCAGAACCCGCACTCCCTCTCCGGCACCAGCGTCTCTGCACCCCCTGCACACTCATTTAACATTTCATTTAAGCTCTTTTTGTTGGCTTTTAGTCTTGTTGTTCGCTTTTTTTTTGTTGTTTTTGTTTTCGTTCTTTTTTTCTTTTTTGGCCAAAGTGCAGGCAAGAGCACGAATTTATTGCGCATTTTGAGGAGGTCGTTGTTCCGTTCTTTCCGTTCCGTAAAACGAACAAAGAGAACAGAGAGAGGAGAGGAGAGGAGAGGAGAGGAGAGGAGAGGAGAGGGTGGTGCTGCAGGGTGGTGCTTGGTGGAGAGTTTAACGACCACAAAATTCAGTTTGGCCTTCAAAAAGTCAGTCAGTTGGCAATGTCTGTCAAATGTGAACACAGATACAGATACGCAGATACAGATATATTTGTGCCATAGAATTGTAGAATTGTTGATTATAGAAATATTGTGTTAATTTTTTGCCTGCCTGTGCGCTGGCTTTCTTTTTTTTATAATTTATTTTTGATTTTTTGTTTGATTTATTGTGCTTTCTCCTGAGATTCCATCCCTCCCCACCCTCCCCAGCACAGCACAGCACATCCCAGCACCCACTCCCTTTGTGGGTTAGACGCCATGCGTTGCATAGCCGGCATTCCCCGTGTTCGCGGGTATCTAATAGATACTTTTATTTTTTTGGCATGCTCTCCGCTATGTACCCCCGCTGACTCCCCCCCACCGCCCCACCCCCCCCACCCCCTCCCCCTGCCATCCGCTGAAATAGCCCGCGCCTGGCGCACATTTCTAAAATGCCATCGCACATTTCTTTCTTTAGTTAACGAACAAAAACAAATACAACAAATACCACAACGAATTGAAATCAAATGAAAATAAAAATGAAAATGAAATAAAAGCAAAAAAAAGAAAAGAAAAGTTGAAACATTTTACAAGACTTTCAAATGAGAAAATTCTAACCCGAAAGGAATTGTTTGAGTTCTTTCGTGTTTCTTCTGCTGTTTTCTGTCTTCTGTCTTCTGTCGGCCTCAAATATTCATTTGCTTCGGGGGCATTTTCATTTGCTTCGAACATGCCTTTTGCCTTTCGCCTTTCGTCTTTCCCCTTAGAATGCTAAAGTAAATGCAAACTTTTCCCATTTTCCCCAAGGGAGTGGAGTTCTCGGTTCTCGGTTCTCGGTTTTCGGATATTTACTGCTGGAATTCGGTTTGGTCTTCTGCAAATAGCGAGTGCATTGGAGAGCAGGAGCAAGGGTACTGTCAGGACTATTAGGGGTGTGTCCTGCGGGTTAAATGGTGGCAGTGGCGTCTCTGAAGTGGCGAGTCCCTTCTGCGGCCAAGTGTTGTCCTGTGTGTTTGGAAGACATTTAGCAGTTGAATCCTCCTCTGATAATAGCGATAACTATGCCTGTTTGATTATGATTATCTGATGGATTATTTGATATCTCTATATTTCGCCCACAAATCTCTCCGATATCTGAACATATTCTCAATGAATGATGCATTTATAGATTCCCCCTCTCAGAAGGCTTTTATTTATGCAATAACTTCGGCAATGATAAGGGTCTTTGTTCTACGAGAACGAGTGTATTCGTCTAGACTTGATTATATGTTCATATGTGACTCTCGTAATTCTTACCCAATATCTTTATCAATCAGAGTACTGCAGCAATGGATGTTAGGTAACTCTCAAGATTCCATTCCCCATGGAATCGCATTCGAAAACTGCCTATATTCTAGATTTTTTTCCCGTTTTCGGTAATTGGGGAACACATAACAAATACTCGTATCGCATGAATCATTTGCTTCCAAGTTTTGTACTTCAAAAGATTCGTCAATTCAAGGGCAGGCCCTTCAACTTAATGACTATATTTATCCCCATGATAGTGCAATTTTAATCAGTATCAATAGCTATATATATATTAAGTATTCGACTTCATTTCATAATAAAGTCCATCCCCGCTGACATTTGCACTTTCAACTGATTTATAGTTCTACTTATAACGCATATTCAGCTTAAATGCAATAAACCCCGCGAATATTTATCGAATTATTTATAAAATTTCATAAATCGCCCTCTCTCTCTCTCTCTGTCTTTGTCTCTGCCCCTCCATTTGGCACCTACGAAATTCTGTCAGACCCCAAGCACGAAATGATGTAATAATCAGCTCACTTACACAGATACACACACAGGCACACACATACTACACACACGTGCAGCAGCAGCAGCAGCACAATCGTGGAAGCTTGAATTCCAAAGAAAAGCAAACATTGAGATATTTTTCCTAATTGAGATATTTTCCCCCTACCACACTATCTCCTCCCTCCCCCAACAGCCTTCGCCATATGCAAAAGTTTATACAAATTTTATCTAGCTCTTGGCGAAAAGTTCGTTATTTTTGCGCGACGTTTGTTGTTGTTGTAATTGCATAATGAGGCCAAACGGCAGTTGCAACATGCAGCAGCAGCAGCAGCAGCAGCAGCAGCAACAGCAGCAACAGCAGCAACAGCAACATTTGAAATCGTGAGTCATAAAAAAAGAGACCGCAAAAACGCCGCTCCATTCTGTTGCTCCATTCGTCTGTCTGCCTGTTTGTCTGTCTGTCTGTCCGATTGTCTATTTGTCTATTAAGTAATATTCTATTGTAAAACTGTGAATTACGATTCAAAAAAATTCACTTTCAACAGCAACATTTTGTGGAACAACAATAGCAGCAACAACAACAACAGCAACAGCAACAAATCGTGGAGATTACTCAATTGAATGCAACAGCAACTGCGGCAACAACAACATGGCAGCAGCAACAATCTCAAAAAAACTAAGTCGCCCGCTCACTTATACAATCTCTCACTCACTCGCTCTGTCTCTGTCTCTTTCTCTATCTGTATCTCTATCTCTTTCTATTGCTCTCTGACTCGTTTGAATTACAGTTATGTCATAGAACGTAGGCAAAAATTGTTGCTGTTGCTGTTGCTGTTTTTGCCGCCTGCCTGCTGATGCCTGCCTGCCTGCCTGCCGCTGCTGGTGTCGCTCGTGTTTCGCTTTATCGCCAGCCACACAGAGGGAGAGAGAGAGCGCTCTCCTCTCCTCTGCCCTCATCAGAGGAGGTGTGAGTGGGGTGGGGGAGGAATACCAATACCAATACCAATACAACTACAACAATCAGCAATCAGTTAAACTGTAAAACTGCTACAACAAAAATTACAACAATCATTTGTTAGACGATTGAGTAATAGAGACACGAGTCCAGGTTTCCAGGGTTCCAGGGTTCCAGGGTTCCTCGCGTTGCATCCCTCCGTCGATTGCAGTAAATGCTGATAAGGGGGGAAACCACCAAAAGATCAATCACCTCCCACAATCACTGCCCTTCAATTACACAGAAAAAAAAGACAAACAGGGTTACAATTGTTATGATACTCATAGAAATACTACCATGTGTTCCAGTATCCAATTTTATATCAAGATACGAGTGCCAGTAGCATTCCAAAATCGAAGCGCTCAGCCCAAGCCACCTATTAAAATGGCGTTAAATATTCATAAATTCTATTCTCCATTCAATAACTGCTCAAAATCCTTTCTCAATCACCGAGTAGTGGGTATGGGAGATGTGTGGGCCTTGAACTCGTGTCTCTGTTATTCAATCGTTTATCGATAATCATTATGTAAATCTCTAGCACAGCACTCATTTTCAATTCAATATCCCCAAAAGAACACTCATTTTTCTTTCAGTGCACTATTCTCTCATCAATCTATCGAATGGCGAGGGGGGGGCTGGGTTGATACTTACATCAGCTGACATTTTCCGAACTCCAAACCCAAAGATCGAAAATTAAAGCTTTCGCAAAATGGGAAAACCTTTCAAGGGGCGTGCCTCAAACACAAAGTACAGCCGAAGCCACAGTCATAGCCATAGCCACAGCCGTCCCTATCAAACGAGTTAAGATCTCTTCAAAAGCCATAAAACTTATGCAACAATTACTCCCCAACAATCCATCCCATGCCATCCCATCCCATTACGGGGGAGGGAAGGGGAGTCTCGTGTGGCTAATTGATGGAATGGAATATGCTATGGAAAAACAATTGAATTACGAGTAAAACTAAAGTTCAAACGAGGAAAAGTTCAGCCATCACCCATCAGCCATCGTATGATGGTAGGGTGACATAATTGCTGCTTTGTTTTCCGGCAAAAAGGCCTTTTCTTTCATTAACAGGCAACAGAGAAAGGAACTAACCAAAAATGAAAATGCGGCAAAAGCTTGTGGCGTTATCAAAGTGCTTTGTGCCCCTTTCTGTTTGGGATTCGTTCTGGCCAGGTGTCTGTGTGTGTGTGTGGGTTCTGTTAACAACAAATGGAGGAAACTGAAATGAAATGAAGCTTGTGTTGTTATGCAATCGCAGATCGAATCTGGTTAACGGTTAAGTAACTGCTGCAGCGAGCAGAGAGAATTTCTTGGAATTGCACAACACATTTTTCTAGCGGCTGACATTGATACGATACTTGTACGAGTGCTCGTAACTAGGGAAATTGCTTGGAAATGAAATTGAGGAAAGCCTTGAAGAAGAATGTTCTGCAGTCGGGGGGGGAATTTCTCAGAAATTACGCGGCACGAGCATTTCTTAGTCGGCATATTTGTGCAACTGATTTCCCAGATAGAATGTCCTACATTTCAAATTTCACATTCCCATTCCCATTTCCACTCCCATTCCCATTGTCGTTGAATGTTGATTGTTGATTGTTGCCACACAACTATGTTGAACGATGATTATTTAATGACCGAAAGGAGGAGAGGCGAGCAGACGAAAATTATTACAAAAATTGCAACATCCCCCGAAAACAGCACAGGACAGAGACAAACAAATTAAAAGCGAGGCGAAAATTTGAGAGCATTTACAAATCACGATTTAATTTTCACAAAAAAAGCCACAAACGGCTCGAAAAGCGTTGAAATTGGCAACAAACAAATGAGCAACAATAGGAGCAGCTGCAAAGGGAAGGGGTTGGAAAGAGGTAATAAAGGAGGGGGAGGGGGTTGTGCTGCCACAACCTAAGCGTGAAAAATACAAAAGAAAAGGCCAAGACGCCGCGACGACAAACATCAGCAGCAGCAGCAGCGGGAGCGGGAGCAGCAGCAGCAGAAGCTGAGGCTCAAGAGAGGGCCGCCAAAGGAGTGGGAGCGGGTAGCGGGTAGCGGTTAGTTTTGGGGCACAACGTAACGAAACAACAGTTGGCCGAACAGTGGAGGGGCCTTACATAACCCGAAAAAAAGAGTGGGAGAGCGACAAGGGGCAGCGGTGGAGCGGTAGAGCGGGAGTGGAGCCACTCCACTTACCAAACAAACATAATACACAATACAACAACAGAAACAACAACAACAACAATGTTTAGTAGTGCTGAGGCTGCGACTGCTGCTGCAGCAGCGACGCTGGCAGCATGATTTGACTTTGACATACTTTTCGGTTTCGGTTTTGGTTACGGCTTCGGCTTCGGCCCCAGCTCTGGCTTCGCAGATGGTAAAACAAGGCCCCCAAAAGAGAAGAAGAGAGTCCCACAATAAGAGAGCGCTGGCTGTCAAAGTTTTTGACAGAAGCCAAGCTTGCGCTTTGACTTTTTCCCGCTCTCTCTTCCTCCACACACACATAGCAGCACACACACTCTCTTTCGTGTGATGCGATGCTCTTTGGCCACACCACACTGTTGCTTGCTGCCACTCTCGTGTACTTGCTCTCTCTCTCTCTTTCCCTATCCCTCTCCCTCTTTGGAGGCATATTGCACAAGCATCGGTTGTCGGCTCACGCAATGAATGGCTTAAACCCCTTTAGAGTCCGCTTCTTACAGAGACATAACTTGGACTCATATTTTCTTATTTTTTTTTTTTTTTTGGTAGCTTTGCATATATGTACTGTACATATGCATATGTAAAAAAAAGAAGCCGGTTTCGATTGTCAATTTAGGGGCTGATTGGCGGCCAGTCCAACTGATTGCATAAGCGCAATGCCCATCGGCGTTACAGTGGCGGGGAGAGAATTCATCCAAAAATAGATCTACAGACAGCACCCACTATGCCACTATGCCATATCCCCATCCATCCCCATCCCCATCCCCACCCTCACAGCCCGTCCACCCCTCAATCATGTAATGATTTTTAAGTGGATTATTGGCGCATTGTGATTGTGTCACCCAACACTCGATGTCGGATGTCGGATGTCAGATGTCGATGATGTCTTGCGATGGCTTTTCCAGTTTTCGGTTTTCGGTTTCAGTTTTGGTTTAGCTTTGCTTTTGCAGGTGGTAGGTGGTTTCCTCCCCTACCCTAACCTAACCTAACCTACCCTACCCACCCCGGGGAAATCAATTAACTGCGCGGTAGGCAGAGGCGAGAGGTGTGGAGTGTGTGTGTGTGCCACCCGAAGAACAGATATGGAAGGGGATGTGGATGTGGCAGCAAGTGTGCGGCAAATAGAGAACATTTATCAAATGTCAACGTCAATGGGCGAACAACATATGTGGCCAAGCCCAATGGCCAGGCGACATTTCAGAGAGTCAACATATGGCAACGGCGAGGAAAGGGAGGACAGGGAGGACAGGGGAGGAATATAGTGAAGAAGAATGGTGGAATGGAGTCGGATGGGGTGAGGAATGTGTTCCACTGCCTTATCGTATGGGGAGGCAGCCTTAGTCGGGCTTGTGGCTTGTGGATGTCTGTGTGTGTGTGTGTGTGTCCACATCAAAGACACGTCTACCGACTGGAAGAAGATGGAGGTAATGGATGGACAGAGTAATGAGAGCGGATCCGTTAGATACTCTATCTTGCAGAACAAACATATTCCTATCGAGTGGATACATATACAAGCATATGTAGATATGTATGATCCCATATGTTCGATATCAAACGATTTTTAACAAACATTAAACGTAAAAAGTAGTTAAAGTTTATCTTGTTTCCAACGATAGTCAAAAAACTTCAAAATACATATTCTTTTATCGATAAATAATCTGTTATGTCGATATTATATCGATTTATTATTTATTTGTCAATAATTATCCGAGCAGTGGTGGTGGTGCTCTTGGTGTTACATTTATCGGAGATAAAAAGGATAGAAATTAGAGCATCCTATAACCTAAACTCTTTGCCTCTGCCCATCGGAGTGTGTCTGTCGAGGAATGTCTAATCCTCTCCCCCCGCCAAAATTCTCCCTCGTTCCATTCCACGACTTAACAGCATATACAAGAAAATCCAGCAACATTACCAACATCACCAACAACACCAACAGAATCTGCGGAGTACACCAACAGAAAGAAAAGAAGCACGAAACAAGCGTAAAATAATGAGCCATAAAATATAAATTGTACATATGTACATAATATGTATGTACGTATGTGCATATATGTATAAAGGAGAGGCAGCCACAAAACGGTAAAACTTCTTTATACTACATACATACATGTATGTATATCTTATATACGCGCGCGCCCCACACATAATGTGGCTAAAAACTTCCGGACTTGTGGCACAACTATTCCCCTCTCTCTCAGTCTCCAGGCTTCCTCTCACCCCCTGTGTGTCTGGTGTCTCATTCCATTCTTGGTCATTCCAGTGGCGATGGTCGACCTTGAGGCTTATTCAACGTTCAACATTCAACATTCAACGAGGCGTCTGCGACTGCTGTTGTTGTTGCTCATTGAAGCGCTTGAAATTGTTGTTGATTTTGTTGTTAACCGAACAACATTTAGCTCAATGTGAAATTAGTTTTATGCGCTTCATAAAATTTACAGAAAAGCAACAAAGAAAAAAAACATGCATCGATATATTTGGAAGGAAAACACTGCTCAAATACCGAAGAAATATTCAAACTGTGGCTGCAATTTGTGCGAGTATTTGTATTAGTTTTTATTTGCGTGTTTCGGATAAAAGCGGTTTTGCAGTGGTTGCGCTCTACTTTGACTCAGAGTGAAGCTTGCGCCTGGTGGCGGCGCCTCTGGGGGTTATATAATGATGCCTTGGATATTAAGTATCTCTCTGTTGCTGTTTTTGCTGCTGTTGCTGCTGCTGTTGCTGCTGTTGGCCTTGCTTTTTGAAATGAAGTTTGCTGCCTCAGAGCAGCAGCAAAACTGTGTTATCACGTCAACACATACGATCCCCTGTTCCGCTGTTCCCCTGCTCTCCTGTTGTTTTCTTTCCACTCCAGCAACTGCCAGAAAAATATGACGCATACGCCGTGTAGTTCAGCACAAATTTTGCGTCGCAATTTGTGGCCCCAAGAGAGACTACTTGTGGGGTTCAATCACCCCTCGTTCTCTTCACTCTCCATTCACGCGAGTGCTTATCCCAGAGATACTTCTAGCAGATTCAATCTGCCAGATATTTCACCATTCAACGCCGCATCTGGAGTATATGGGGTCTGGGGGGTGTCTGGGTTTACGTTACGGGGCTTGCCCTCCAAAATAATTGTCAGCATCTACAGCTGCGACCTTGGCACCCGCCCTGAACTCTGACATTATTTTTTGTGTATTTGTGTTTTTTGTGCGTTTTTGGGGCCAAAATGTATGCGACAACGCATAGCGATATTTCCCAGATGTAACCCGCGCTGTGGCACAGCAACAGCAACAGCAGCCAGAAAAATCTTTACAGTCGGTTGACTCTGACCAAATATTAGAAGAGAAAAAAGGAAAAACCAACGATGAGGAGACAGAAACGGAAACAAGATGCCAACAAAAATTCTAACAATTTTTGGTTGTGTTTTTTTTTGTGGGTTCTCGGCTTGCTGCTGTTTTATGGAGGGGTTGACATTTAACAGATAGAAGATGGAAGGGGAGGGGGAGGGGGAGGGGGGGAGGAGACTCTACTCTGCGAACGCCCACATGACGCAATGGGAGAAAGGCAAAAGTCACACACACACACACAGAATTTAGAGCTGAAAATTCTTTGAAATTTAATTCAATTTGCAGGACTTTTTCAGCAGAAAAAAAGCAGACAAATTCTTTGCGAACAAATTTGCTCAATTTAAATGCAATCAAAAAAGTGTCATAGATCCACAAAAGATAACGTATACGTCGTGTAGGCCACGCCCTCATTTTGATGCAAAAATTAAATATGTGGCATTTGGCTTCCAAGAACAGAGTAGAACAGATGAGAACAAACGAACGAAATACATATAACAGAACAAAACAAAAATATTGTAGGTATAATAAAAAGAATATTTGAATAATTTACAGAACAATTGTCTGTCATTTGGCCTCATAAAGTTTCATCATAAAATATTGTATAAAAATGCATTTAGTTCTTCTTTTCCGAGAAATAGTCTCGTGGACATTTTGCCTCAAATCGCACAAGCAGTAAAAACAAAGCGACTGAAAATTCGAATGCGAATGCGAATAGGATGAGATGGGGGAGGAGAAAGGAGATTGCAGCACTCACTTCCTGAAAGTGAATAATGATTTTTATATTATTTTCATGCATTTCACATTTCCGTCAACAAGATTTTTGACTTTAGCAAAGTGGCCAGACGAGCGGCGAAGCAACTAAGCGGCTAAGCGGCCAAGAGCCAGGCACTTAGCAGGGAATTTGGCAAAGGCAGCAATCTTTTGCTATCAAGGAAATCTAAGGCTGAATGAAATCTCTGAAATATATTCGAAATTTGGGGAAAAATTAAGCGACTGTTTCGAAAGCAATTAATTAATCTGTTTGTCTGACTAAATTAAAAGAAATTTCATGAATCTCATTATTTCAATCCAAGGGGAAAATTAGAGAAATTAGAGATCTCAAAGGCACTAATTGTTCGCCACTAAATTCACACAAAAACATTGAATTTCAATCTTCGAAAGGATGAAAAGGCTGAAAGTTGACCCTTTAGATCCTTGCATTTCCCCAAATTTTCAAAATCTATTCGGGACATTCAGAGCTGGAGAAAGAAGAGAACTTTACGAGAACGAGAGGCGTAAGCCCAAGACTCTGCGAAATTAGCGTCATCTGCATAACGGTCATATTTTACGAGCGGAGTCTCGTTTGCTCCAGCTATCCATGGGGTTTGGATGATATTCCGCATGATGGACATCAAAAATGGCAATTTTCCCTATGGCTTGGGACGATTCCAGCAGTGGGGGGTTGCTGTTGCTCTGTTGCTTTGGGGTGTCGCATAAGGTTTTGCCATCATTTTGTGTTATGTTGTGCTGCTGTTCCGTTTTATAGCCGCTCGTTTCGCGTCTCACTTGACGCAGTTTTATGGGCATTCATTTGGTATTTAGGTCAGTTTTTGCAGCCCCCCCTCTCTCTCTCTCTCTCGTTCTATCTTTTACATTATTCTGTGAATGTTCGTGTGCTCGTGTGTGTGTATGTGTGTGTGCTATTGTGTCTCTCAATCAAAGCCTGGACCATGCGGCGTATACGTTAAAATATTTATTTTTAGCAAATTGTTTAACGACTTGAAAGCATAATTGAATTGCTACTAAAAGAAGCAGGGCATAGGGGATAGTAGAGAGAGCAGGAGGTGAGGAGGTGAGGAGCCCACTCACATTCTTTATTTTGTTACATTCACATTTGAAAATAAATAGAAAATGATTCACCTATCAAAAACACCTTGAGATTGAAATGCTTTTGTAATGCCTTTCGCCATTGCCATTGCCATTGCCTTTGCCTTTGCGGAAATCAAACTAAAAATTCTAACATTTCTTCTGATTTCTGATTTCTGTTTTCTGTTTTCATTATGCAATTGCCGTTTCCTTTCCTCTTTGCCCCCCTGTCGCCTGCTGCTGTGATTATTAAGAAAAAGAAAATTAAGATCTGGTCTCTCTTTAATATTCATATCTTTCGGTTATTTTTTGTGGGCGATTTTTGCAAAGCAAACGATTTTTAATGTACGTGACGAAATCTGATTTTGAATGCACACACGCCAGTGCCAGTGCCAGCACCAGCGCCAGCGCCAGTGCCAGTGCCACTGGCAAAGATACAAATACAGATACTTCTACATAGACATATAATTGTATCTGAAGCCAAATGCAATTTATCAACAGTTGGGCTTAAATTGTCTGCAGCGTTACGGAAACTCGCGGACCCCGCGTTGAAGATGCCTGCCTTTTCGGATCAGTAGAGCGGGAGGGCAAGGGGGATGGAAGAGAGGGGCAGTGGCAGGGGTTACGTAGAGCGTAAAATTCTCTAATAAGTGCAAATTGGTAGCAACAACAACAGCAAAACGACAGCCAGCCCTCGGCGTTTGGTTTTGCATTTTAATTGAATTTGTGTTTTGTTTTTTGTGTTTTTGTGTTTTTGTTTTTATACGAGTGCAAGTAGAAGTATCTGATGGATACACAGACACACACGCACACACACGCTGACATATTGAACGGGAAGTGGAGAACGTGGCCGCCTCGCCGCCTTCGGCCATGATATAATAAGCACATAAATATAATTAGTATGCATATTACACATATGTACATACATATATCCAATATGTATATGTAGATAGTTACGGGAAATAGACGGATAGATAGATACGACTCTCGACTGGAGTGGAACAGAGAATGTGGTGTAATATTACGAGTATTATTGTGTAATAGCATCTAAGGTTAGGGATAGAATATACATACATAATTCAATTAAATGGCTGTCCGCATTATCCAACATAAGTAAAGGCAGATTTCTATTTCGTTTCTATTCTATTCTAGCTTTCACCACTTTTTTGTGATTATTTGTAAGAGGTATTGGGAATTTGGAGAGATTGGGTCTTAATTTGAGGCTTCGAAAGATTACACAAAAAATTATCTAATTCTATTAAATATTACCCTATAAAACCATTTTAGGGATCCCATAAATATGACAAATTCCGTTATCCAAATTCATCCTTCACCCAATTTCCGATACAAATACATAGTAGCCACATAGAACACCCCCCCCCCCCCCCCCTCTTCCCCTTTGGAATCCCCAACAATCGGGTCGGATCTTTGCACGCATAACAACATTCCCCCCATCCCCCTGCATTCTTATCTTCACCGTTATGTTTGGCACCTTATCCATTCACATAACGGTTAAATCCACAATCCACTAACACGAGGGGGTTGTGGGGAGGGGCAGCACACAGCAGGCAGAAGGCAGGGTTATCTCTCAAATAAACCCCCAAAGCCATAATCTCTTTGGTATATTTTTGGAATCAAAAACAACAACAAAATATTAAAGTGAAGAGGAAAAAAAATTGACAGACATTTTACATAATCAGCGACATGATTTTTGGTCGTAATCAAATGTTGAGACATATATGTATGTACATATCTACATATGGGGAAAATGCAAATTAATATACTCCCATCTCCACAAAGGGTCGTGAAGGGGTGGGGGGGGGGGGGGGGGGGGGGGCTGTATACGATGAGCATTTGCACTGCGGGGGGTTGGCCAGCAGGCATCGAGTATTTGTCGATGTAATCGTTTTTGCAACAATTTGTATAACAATTGCAACACCCAGCAACAAAAACAACAGCAATTATATCTGTTATAGGGCCCCCAATATTATATCGACAACGACTGCGCTGCCAGCTGCTGCTGCTGGTGCTGCTGCTAGTGCTGCTGGTGTTGCGCCTTTTTATGTTGCGTAATGTTAGGCTACATAATCGCGTTTTTTTCTCGCGTTGTTAACAGCAGCTGCGCGCCCAAAGAGTCTCTTAACGGTTAACAGAGGAAGAGCACAGAAGCAGTAAAAGAGCGAGCGAACGGACAGACAGCAGCGATAAAGAGCATAAATAAAAGAGAGTCAACGTTAGCAAAGAGAAAGAGCACAGACCTTACAGCAACCATTAACAGCCGAGCGGCCAGTTCCTGTTAGACTCACTTCGCTGCTGTGCTGCCACTCTGTTACGGTCTCGCTCTATGGTCCACAAGTGGCCTACGTGACGTAGTGAGGACGCCGCCGTAGAGAGGGGCAGAGTGATTGCATGTGGGCAGGTGCTGACCTAGGAACAGACACCAACCCCGCCCCCTCCACCATCACCTTACTGCATTATAAGCAGCAATAACTTTCCGTTCTATGTGGTTGTTGGTTTTTGTTGTTGCGTACCTTCCTGATTTCACTTTCTTTTAGCATTTATCGATGGCCGATGGTGGACGGCTAGCAAGCGTTATGTAGCACTTTTCGTTTGGGGTTTCTCACTTGCGTGTGTTCTCTTATGAGTCACCGTCACCAAATAAGAGGAAGGATTGAGGGGAAGAAGCTTAAGAGAATTCTTTTCACTTTCGGCACCTTATCCGGGATCTCCACAACATGGCCCCTGTCTTTCTTCTTGCTTCAATGTAATGGAAGACTGCTATGAACGCGACTTTACTCGCAATTATTACTCTTTACGCTTTACGCTTTGCACACGGGATCTCTTACTGACTTCATGGAAGATAAGTTATTCTGTTTCATACATAAATACATCGATATTTATAGTGTTTTTCTTCTGTATCTAGCTGTGGAGTTTTATGGTTATTTGTTAAGGTTTAATTTTAAATTAATTTTTTAATAGACACCGGTACTGTTTGGCAGTTTTTTAAAAACGTCCAAAAAATACCTGACATGCGCTTTGAAATGCTGAAATAAAGAATACAAATACCTAAAACTAGCTCAAAATTAAAAAAAAATTAATAAACAAATAAAGTTAATAAGCCCAATAAGCTACAAAAATGCAAAAAGCACTTAAGAGAACACACTCGAAAGAAAATATATACGTACGTACTCTCCTCTTTCTCTCTTTCTCTTTAAATGAATTCCAAAGCCAAGCTTTTGAGTACGATGTAGAACGTATTTTCAAGAGAGAAGAGAAACCAGGGACTGACTGATCCGATACACAACATGCGCGCGCAATTTAATTTCAAATTTTGTAGTCTCCGACATATGTATGTACATAAGCGCCTGATTATATGGTTTTCGCGTACTTTTGCGTTTGGTGTGTTTCAGATGAATGGAACGAATGTTTCCATTGGAACATTATTTCCGGGCTTAGGCCTAGTACTCAGATAAGCAAAATGTAATTTGTTTATTTTTCTTCCAAAGATTTATATTTACCCAATCTTCCAAGAAACATCCTGCTTCTCTCTGCCTTCTCTCACACATTTTCCCTGGAATAAGGTTGCAAATAAAAGAGAACATTAAAAGCTTTTATCGGATTAGATGTCTCCAAATTCCTTTTTCCGTTCATTTCCTGCTGATCGTTGAAGAATTTGAGAATGGGATGAATAGGAAGCTTTCTGTAAAGTGGCGCCTCTGTTAATGATCGCTGCTGCTGTCAGCGCCGACACTTGTGACGGACACATGTAAGCGGCGGAATGTGCGACAGACGACGGACGGACAACAGACGACGGCTAATTGTTGATTTGGCGCGCGTGCTTAACATTTTCGCCCGATCTTCGTATACATATACATATGTATACGTACATACATACATATTTATATGTACATTGATCTGTGTACATATGTATGTATGTATATGTATTGCATCTATTGGCAGCCAAAAATCACTTTGGCAAGAGATCTGCTCCATGGCGTACATATGTGATCTCAAGATGCAACGTTTTGACAGAAGGCGACACTAATTGTGCGATTTAGTCATTTTTACATGTCTATCTGTCTATTTTTTCAATTAGCATCTGTTTTAACAATCTTCTATGTTCTGTATTATTTTCAGCCCCCACGAATTTCAAGAGCCTCTGTCTGCGAGCGGAAGTGCTCCTCAAGCTGAATCACTATCAGAGCTCGCTGGCGGACATTGAGAACGCCCTGAGGACGCGCTGCACTTCGCCCAAGGTGAGTGGGAAATGGGGAATGGGGAATGAAGCCCTCCAGAAATATAGTTTCTATAATGATTTATGATCTCTTTTCCACAGGCACACTATTTGCGGGCACTGGCTCTGAGTGGTTTGGGTCGACTGGAAGAGGCCTTGTACAATGGCTTTTTGGCCATTTGCCTCGACAAGAATACAAATCTCAGCAATTCGGAAATATTTCAACATGATCTCGCCAAGGTAAGGATGATAAATAAAAGTTCCCCTAGTTCGATCCCAACACTAATCTATCGTTTGCCATTAGATACTGCAACGTCTCCTGGCCCAAATGCCCAAGAATCGAGTGTCGATCGGTCAGGCGGCGCCTCCGGTGGTCCGCAGCTATGCCACCAGCAGACCCGTCTATCCGCTGCTGTGGGAGCAGGTGCGTCGCCGCAGGAAACAGCTGCTCCACCATCACCATCTGCACCACCACCATCATCACGTGCATCTGGACGATGTCGAGGACGAGTTCGGGCACTACGACAACTACATTATGGCTGGGGATGAGATGGAGATGGAGGAGGAGGAGGAGGTCGAAGATCCCTCCCTGATGGAGGGCAGGGATCCGAGTGCCATGCATCTGGATGGGGACTTCCTCTTTCCCAGTGCCCTGGACTTTATGGACCACCGACGCCACCAGCGGCACGTGTACGAGCAGAAGCAGTTCGATCTGCAGCCGCGTCGACATGGAAACAGGAAGCACTGCAAGCGGAAATGGTCAGCGGCCATCCAACCCTTTGGGGGAGGAGGAGGAGGTGCAGGAGGAGGGATGGCCGATCAGGAGGATCGCGTGAATCATGTGGAAGCGGAGACTGAAGAGACTCGCCGATGCAGTCGACTGTTTGCCAGCGTCCTGGAGCGCACGCAGCAGGAGCTGCAGCGACTGAGAAGTGAGTAAAACGAGAGAGCATTCTGGAGAACTCTGTCTGATCCTCCATTCTTTCATTTCTTGGCAGAAATCGAAGGATCGCTGCATGCGCAGGCGGTCACTGCAGTGGCCGATCGTCTCCTGATCGATGCCAGCGACTTTGACTGCGTCCTGTGCGGGCACACGCTGTGGAGGCCGGTGGTGACGCCCTGCGGCCACACCTACTGTCTGGTATGCTTGGATCGTTGCATGGATTACAAAACCTCGTGTCCATTGTGCTTGTCGCCACTTGTGGAGTTCAATGTCAATGCCAGTGCCAGTGCCAGTACCAGTGCCAGTTCCAATGCCAGTTCCAGTCAAAGTCAAACTCAAACACACAGCAATCTGTATCAGGGCTCATCCTCGCCAGTACCCTTTGCGCTGGCCAAGCGGCCAGTGACTAAATTCCTAGAAGCCGCAATGAAACGATTCATTCCAGACCACTACGAGGCCCGCTTCCGCCAGGAGATCGACGAGGAGCCCTCGGTTGCGGTGTTCATCTGCACCGCGGCCTTCCCGGCGGTGCCCTGTCCCCTGTTCGTCTGCGAGCCGCGCTACCGCCTGATGGTGCGACGCGCTGTCGAGTCCGGGGACAAGACGTTTGGCATTGTCCAGCCGAACAGCAGCAAGTCCCGCTACTACGACGTGGGCACCATTCTGGACATCCGCGACTGCGTCCAGCTGAGCGACGGCCGCTCGATCCTCAGCACGATCGGGTGCAAGCGCTTCAAGATCCTCGCGCGCAACGAGAAGGACGGCTATGAGACGGCCAAGGTGGAGTACATCTGTGATGAGCCCATAGCCGAGGAGCAGGTCAAGACACTGGCCAGCATGCAGGGCCTCGTTCTGGCCAAGGCCATCGGCTGGTTCGAGAGCCTCAGCACTGAGCAGAAGCACGAGATCCTCCAGAGCTATGGCCAGATGCCAGCCCTCGAGGTCAATTGGGAGATGATCAGCGATGGCCCCGCCTGGGCCTGGTGGATCATTGCCCTCCTACCACTCTCCCAGCAGCTCAAGGTGGGTTCGCAGCCCTTTTTTCTTGCCTTAGCTTACCCCTCTAATTCCCTGTGTTCCTCCTGTTATAGGTGGACATTCTGGCCACAACTTCGCTGGAGAAGCGCCTGAGAGCAATCGAAAAAACCCTCGATTTGCTGCACGATCTCAGCCATCCGCAGCAGGAGCCTCACCACCACCATCACCACCAGCAGGCGCCGCAGTCGCCCCAGCAGTCGCACGACCTGAGTGGGCTGGATCTGGACTGCGAGGAGCAGGACACGGCCTCTGCGGCGGCGGATGAATGCTGCCTATATGCGGAGGTCGCCGGCAATGAACCTCACACAGACGAGGAGCTGCTCCTCTAGGGGAGGTCGAAATCAAGAGATATATAAGCTTAAGCTTAAGCATTAGATACTATACGAGTAATATACGAGTATGTAGTTAAAGGAAAGATTAAGAGGTAGAAGCGAGAACCGAGAATATTTTAAATTGTGTGTCTAAAGCCATTTCGTCGTTACATGTTAATCCTAGGGGCCAAAACCGAAAGCGAGACAACTTTAGAAGAACCAAAATTATCACTAGATCAGCAAACATAATCGATAGATGTATAGATACATACATACATATGTATATAGATGTATATGTATATGTATATGATGTGTACACAAGTCTGTATAGAAACCCCGAACCCCTAAAATGACCCCAAAGAACAACCCAGTGAAACAATCAAAATTTTGCTTTTGGCTTAAGCCCATAGACTCTACCCCCCACAGGTCCACCCTCTAACCGTACTCTTCGAGCAACCACCACAACAACAACAACAACAAACCACATTCCACAAGTCTTTCAGATACGTTTGCCATACCAAATGATACAAGTCGAAAATCAATTGTGCATTGTATAATCTTCAACAACAACAAAAACTCATGGTTTCTACAAACAAAATACACAAATTTTAACTAAATATTGTACTAAAAGTAAATACCTAAATTACCAACAATTCAAAGGCCAACAAACATACACTGAACGAAAAACAACTGGACGACAAGAAACAACCAAGAAACATTGGAGTAACTTCAAAGAATCAAGAAGTCAACTTCTTTTCACTTACTTTTTGTATAAAGCGGCTGGAACTCTAAGACAATCTGCAATATTTTTTTGATATACCTAAAAAAAAAACAAAAGCTAAACTAAAACCTTAAAACTAATAAAAAAAAAACTATATACAACAAATAAAAAATACGAACTAGAAACTAGTTGAAAAACCCAAAAGAAACGAAACGAATGATTGTAAAGATTAAAACTATTTTCGTTGCCACAAGAAAATGAATTCAATCTCCCTGTAAAACCCCACACACACACACACACACACTCTCAGTCTCTCTCTCTCTCTGTCTCTCTCTCTCTGTGTGACTATTTCTCTCTCTCTCTTGATTATGCTCTAATGATACCTATATACATACAAACCTATATATACGCTATATTCTATATGCTCACTGCTTCATTCTGTATTTGTACTATATCTACAGCCCGCATTCCTATCGAAGAAACGACTTTGATAACTATACGCTACGACTTTCTTTCCTTCTACGTTCTTTCACCCTCACCCTCACACTCGCCCTCGCCCACAACCACACTCACACCCTTTTCGGGTACACTTTTCGGTTATTCGGTAACGAAACCATCTCTCTCTATAAAGCAAATCAATTTTAAAAACAACAATTTGCTTTATCCCCTGTATATATTCTATTATCCGTAATACAACATAAAAGTATCCCTAAATTATATATATGTATATGTATGTATGGTAAATTTCCTTTACTCTAGCGATAGAACACGAATTTAATTTTCAGCTCAACACAAAAACGAAACAAAAAAAAACGAGAAATACCAACTTTTGTCAACTAAAATATTTATGTAATTTTGTACAACAATAATAATATATACGAGTATCTACAACACCCAAATTAAAGATCATTTTGTATTTAAGTTTAGCAACTAAACGAATGAATGGATACCATACCCCCTTCCCCCCCAAGCAAACGCCTACCCCCTACCCGAAAACAAACCCCAAACCAATATGGCAACATTTTTTGTGTCTAAAATATTCGAAATTTTTAAACAAAATTGCTTAAGATTAAATCTGCAAAACTTTTTCTCTGTTTTTTTTTTTTGTGCTAAATATATTTTTTACTGGTACTTCCTAATTTAATAATGATGTAAAATAAAAGTGGACAACAAATTCATCAAATGTCAAAAATACAAAACGCAACTTTTATTTTGGGGAAAATTAAAGTGAATGGATAAAAATAAACGGAAAGGGAACAGGGATAATGACAGGGATTACATACTTTACATATATGGTATACCCTTCTGAAAATCTATCATTATTATTGAGACATTGAGGCGAAACGAAGATATAGCAATAGTGTAGATAGTACCTTTTTGAAGGCTTTCAGTCTTCTGAATGCGAACATTGAGGAGTAAAGGAGATAAGAATGCTCTATCCTGATGAGCTGGACACGATGCTAAAAGAAAAGCAACTCTCATTCTATGGCTTTCAAAGTCTTTGGAAAATCTGGGTCAAATGGAAAAACTGAACTTCAGATATCACGTAAACACCTATCCATCGAGAGATCGTGCTTCACCTCTCGCTATTTGCATAGGCCTACATATATATCCTGTGCATTACATAAGAACTCGATACATACAATTCGATTCAAATGGAAACACAGGAAAACTTGTAGATTCACTGCAGTGTTAGGTAAGCATCTGATAAATATCCAATTTCTAGTGCAAGCGGTTCTCCAGGAGTACGAGTATTAGGCAATGACATCGCATAGCAATGGCCCTGTGATGCTAGCGGGAAATTCTGGTCTCCTTGAGGAAACCGCTGGGCTGGGTCGTACACCTACATATGAGTACGAGTATGTCTCAGTTGTCTGGAACTCAAATCTTTATACTTATGAAATATTCATAGGTTGAAATTTCGTACGCATGAAATGTGCGCGCTAGGCGCTCGGATACATACCCTTTACTGAATATCATCTGAATGATGCCAGTAGATGAAAAACCTACAGATAGATTATCTCTGATAAGTTCTACCGAAAGAACGAAAGGTTCTACCAAGTGTAGATGCGACTCCTAGCAACCGGTAAGTGCAGAATTCCTAACTCACAGAGGTATCTTTTAGGCCACGAAGCTCTTTGCGAAGTAGCTAAAAGATAGTTGAATACGAGATTCATCCCTTTAGGGTTCCAATTTCATGTACAAATGGAGGACTGCTGCCCCGAACCTAGGCCAAGAACCCAAACCCGAGCCCCTGGACCAGACCTTGAACTTAAATCAATATCAAACAAAACTGCTTTTCTATGCTTGAAGAGCGTCCCCCTCTATAATCTCTAAATGAATACCAGAAGCGCTCACCTGGAATGTATGAGGAACAACAGACAAAAAAAAAAAAAAAAAGACGATTGAAAGAAAACTAAATATTACACTAGAGAGAACCTCGAACAACCCCCTCTGTTGGCGCAAATAGTTATCCCAGAGGGAAAAAAAGACAGAGAGAGAGAGAGAGAGAGACGATACCCCGATATGAGTAAAAAACTCAACTCAATACGATCTCACGATCGGCAAATGTAAAGTGCATTCCCGTTGAGTGGGTTCTGGGGGAGAGACTAAGACTGAGACGAGACTCCACTCTACTCCGAGTAGCCGAGTGGAATGCACTATTAAATAATAGCACGGCTGGGGCGCTCGCCAATCAGTCAGTCGGTCATTCAGGTAGCGCTCGGAATATATCGCGTATACGCCCCGGCCGGCAAAGTCGCTCAGGTTTCTCAGGCCTCTCCCGCTCTCACTGTCACATTGTGTGTGTGTGTGTGTGTGTGAGTGTGTGCGTTTGTGTGAGAACGTTTCTTGGGGCTTGGAGCCTCTCGCATTTCGTTGCATTTCGCAGTTTTCGTTTATCCACTGGTAGTTTTTCTGCCTGCCTGCCCCGTTTTTGTGTGTATTTTTCCTGGGTCGCGTCTGGGTTCTATGGCTCTATGTAGCTTAGAAACTGCAGTTCCCGTACCGCCGTACCGCCGTTCAGTTCGATTCAAACACGCGCAGCGACAACGAGCGGATCTCACTCTCTCTCTCACTTACGCTGAACTACCCAACTGAATACGGTTTCCGATTCGCCCGGTTCGGTTCGGTTTATATTTATTTTTGAAGCGTGCGGCGCATGCTTTACCCAGTTATTTTTTTATATTACAAGTATTTATGTGACTTAGCAGCGTCTGACGTACATATGCTTCCACACTGTCGTCGTCGTGCATTGTCTCTGGATCTAGGTCTCATGTTTTGGTTCTGGCTTTTTGGATTTGCTTTTCTCTTTCTATCTTTTCCTCTGCTTGTAACTTGATCGCAAATTACACGCTTTCGACGTGGTCGCTTCTCGTGCTGCAGCTCGGTTTTTGGTTTTTTTTTTTTTGGTTCTGTTCCTCCAATTTTCGGGAATCATCCCACCGTCTCGCGCTTCTCAGGAATTTCCGATTTTGTTTTGCTGATAATGCCCGAAAAAGTGTTTGACAATGAACGAAAACGTCTGCAAAAAGGTTGAATAACATCCGCGAAACGGGGAAAAGTTCAAATATTATGTAATTTATTAAGTGATTTACAAAGTTCTGTAATAACGGCCGTAAATAAATATGAAATTATTTGTCAACGAATTAAGTGTAAGTGATCGATAGTGTTGATGGTCTTCAAAAATGTTAAAAAAATCGAATGGAAATAAAATGTACGCATGAAAATACGCAAACAAAATTAATAAAAGTTTATTTTTGCAAACGATTGCAAAATAATTTATTTATTTTTCAAACATATCAAAGGGCACCCCAAAAAATGTTGAGATGAAAAATAAACTTCCGTCAAGGGAAAAGCTCTTAAAGTCGATTCCAAAATTATGCCACTAAGGCCCATAAAAACTGTAAAACAGGGGAGCGTTGCCCAAAGAGCAGCTTGACTAAAATATAAACCCATTAATTAATTTAGCTACTAATTGCGAAAAGTGGTACACCAGATCCGGCAGTTAGCTAAACTAAGGAAATCAGGTGCCAGAAAATGCCAGAAAATTGGGTGAAGCGTGTGCGCCATAAAATTGGAGTGAAACAAAAACCAACAAGAAAATGCAATGGAAATAAATGTAAAACAAAGGCAGAAGGCAGCAGGCAGCAGGCAGCGAGCAGCAAGCAGCAAGCACCAAGAAATCTATTAGAGAAGTGCCCTGGCCTAGCCCGGCCAAAAGAAGAGATAAGGCCGCACCGCATAGGCGAAGTACGGAGAATACAGAGAGAACTATTATAAACGAAAGTGCATTCAACCAAAGTTATCACCAAAATTATCTGGCAATCGAGTGAAGGTGAACCAGATCTGGGCTCGGATCTGCCAGGCTTTGGCTATGGCGCACAATGTTATTATTATAGATATAGATACATACATGTGCATATGTATGTATCTATATATTAAAACATTGATACGATCCATACGAGTGTATTTAGTTTTGTAGTGGCGTTTTTTTTATTGTCGAAGTAGTTTTTTTTATTCCCGCCATTCGTACTGTCGTGTGCAGGGTATACCATACATGGGCCTTGGGGAAAATGCAGAAGAAAGTCAGATGTACTTTCGTTCGGTACATCTTAGACGTAAGTCTACAGACCACATGTATGCGACACGTGATCTTCCGCTTTATGTAAAGAATTTTCTAGAAATGCGTGCCCTGAGTGAACGAAAGGACTTCCATGTTCTCCCTTTTGCGTACTTTTCGTTCATGAAATGTCAAATACAGGTATCCACGTAGTCGTAACAATCGATGCGTTTTTAATTTGTTATTTTTTTTACTTGTTGGCTGACAAGTCTCGGGCCTCGCGTCGCGGGTTTGCGTCTTTTTAAACGTCATCGTCAGCGTTTGACTGAGGTCTGAGCAGGGAGTATTCCCGTGCGAGTGTGTGTGTGTGTGTGTGGATGAGTGGCATGGTTGTGTGAGTGCGCGTGTGCATTTCGTACAGCTGTGTGCGATCATGCGGCAGTCACACAGCAGTATCTCGCTCCCTCTCTGTCTCTCTAACTCAGCGAAAAAGCGTCATTTCAATTGACAACTAAAAAACTATAAACAAAAGGGAAACGTTTCAGTTGATTCAACTTCGACATCAGACATTGCATATAATACAAGACGAGTCTTAAATTGTTCTTAAATAATATCCCAGTCATGGATGGTACTCGTTTTAGTTGTGGTTTGGCGGGGCGTATACTTGATTTTCGTTTATATGATGCGATAAGCTATTGATCGACAGCTGAAAAATATTATCATAAATGATTTGTTGTAAATTTTATAAGAAGAAAATGAAGGAATGTCGCTTTGAGGAAGTTATTGGGCAAGAAGTGAGCATTTTGTTAAGTTTTTTCAAGCTTTTATGGAAAGATGCATATCTATGGATTGTTTGGGTTTGCGTGGCGAATCGATTGAAGTTCATTAAATATTTCAAAGATGATCGTATTCTAAGTTTTGTTAAGTTTTAGAAAGGGACTACACGTGAATAAATACCTCTGTTAATGATGTTCCTTCCACATCTGCTCTCTTAAGAATCCCCCGAGTGATTATCAGATGGCAACAACTTGGACTTCATCAGACATACTCCACAGGCCATAATATGGAGGAGATAATGATTTGAGATGATTATTGAATGATGATGAAGTGCTCATTGCATATGTTGACTTATTAATGGATGGAAGACTCTCAAGCGTAGGTCGTTTAGGGAAAGGCAAACCCCGAAATCGCTTTCAGTAAACCCTATCTACCGAGAATCAATTACAGTTCCCAGAAAAACATAAACTGCTTGAGAACCGGTTAAATGGAAAGGCCTTTAACCCTATAAACTGCAAAATCAGTACACGAATAAACCATATACTTAGACCGCAACTTATAGATAGAGAGGGCGATAGAGGGAGAGACTGAGAGCCTGTCTAGCAAAATAAATCAATGAACGGCAATTGGCAAATGATAAAAATAGCGAAAATAGTGAAAAATGTAATTAAGTCAAGTTTAAAGCAACATGCAGCTTAAAATAAAAGAGACAGGAGCAGAAACTGACAGAGACAAAAAATATTACAAGCCAGAGCTTTGCAAAGAGGCGGTACATAGGGGAAAGAAAGCGAAATAGAAATAGTAGATGATGACAGGAAAAAAGAATGGGAAAAAAGGCAAAAAAAACTGCACACACACAAAAAACAACAACAAAAAACTACACAACGGTTCATATGAGTATTGGGGTATTATCACACACACGCACACACAGACAGGGAGGGCAGCAGAGACACAGATACAGGGACACTATGCTGTAATCGTTGCAAAGCAATTAGCATTGGAACCAAAAGCTCAAGTTCACTGACAAAGAAATCAAACACTCACTCACACACACACACACACACACACACACAGCAAGAGAGAGCGACACAAATAGAGACAGGGACTGTGAGGGAGAGTACGAGAGAGATAGTGATAATGAGAGATAGAGAGGGACACACACACACATGCACACTCCGGGTATGCGATAATTTTTGTAGCCGAACGAAGCTTTACAAATGCAATCAAATGACGTTAGTTCCCCCCTACAGACCCACAGAGAGCAGTATACAGAGAGTGATAGAGAGTCGGCGGGAGAGCAGGCACGCTCCACAGATAGATAGGTAGAAAGATAGATAGATAGATGGAGCGTGCAAGTGAGCGAGACGGGAGACAGGGAGACAGACAGCGGGAGGAAGATAGAGAGAGAGAGAGCTTACTCGTGAGTAGGTCAGTCAACGATCTTCGGGCCGGACCGGACCGGCCCAGGCCGGGCCGGGTTGAGTAAACTTGCCTAGCCATTGCTCTGCACTGTGCAGTCGCAGTCACAGACGCAGCCCCAATCGCACTTAAAGCCCTCCCCAATCAACCGACAACCGATTTTCTGAGCTTTTTATTTGTTTGCCTTTTTCTACCCCACTCATTGGCTTCCGCATTGCAAATAAATATACATTCATACATTTATATGTATGTACATACAATTAAATAGCTGCCACAATGCTGTCAATGCCAAATGTTTAATCTGGCGGAAATGTGCGGGCTTTCTTCAGTCGATGATAGATATATAGTTAATTTAATTATTTTTTTTTTAGTTTGTGTTTAACTCGTTTGGGGGTGAGTTATGCCCATATCCCGTAAGAGATATTTGGTTTTGATATCCATAATAGTTATATTTATATAATTGAGTTTGGTTCAATTTATGTATTATCATTCAAAAAGTAAGCCCGATATATAGAAACATACAATATGATCCGTCTTGATCAGGTAAACATATGTACATATGTACATATTTTTAAACAATATTTTACAGATACATATATACTTTTTTAGAGGCTGGAACCAACGGATAATCGATCAGAATTCGATTTTTGCCACAGAAATGGCTGCTTGCTATAAAATTCTGAAAGCTGGCTGGCGTGAAACTCTACAATGTCGGTGTTATAGCGGTTGCTGTGAGACTGCTATCTTGTTGCTATGAAACTCTAAAACCTGGCTGCTATGAGTCTCCACAAGTTGACTTCTGGGGAGATACTAGTTCATTTTTAGTTCGTTTTTAGTTAATTTAATTAAGCGCGGAATGAACCAGTTTTAAAGGCCTTACGGTTGTTTAATGCCCTACCAGCAAGCAATCTTTTGTGTTGGGGATCCAGGAAGGATGTGCTTAGGCAAGCGCTTAGGAAGTATTTTTTATATAATCTTTAGTTTTACAGTTCAGCTTATACACTTTAGCCAGATAAGGACTTTATCCATTGGCGGAATAAATAAATCAATTTCAGAGCCGTCTGCTTAAGCATAATTATGGAAATACAATTCAACTCCAAGTTTGATCACAGTCACTTGGAACTAAAATATTACAAAAACTTGGCCATTTAACTGTCAGTTTGTTGAGGAACAATTGAATCTAGCAGATAGCTTAAAATATTTGTGTCTTTTAATTGTAGTTGCGTAAAAAGCGATTTGCAAGGATTTTGTTGAACTTTAGTCCAGAAAGATGACAGCACTAACACATGCAAAGTATTTTACTTATACCTCTCTGTGTACAGGCAGTTCTGTTAATATGATATTTTCTGTTGAGATCCACAGCTCTCTTCCAAAATGAATATATTTGACCCAATAACTCCCACCAATGATTCTATAGTCTATAGTGGCAGTAGTCCACATTCCTAAACTTAAAGGTAAACCCTTCAATCATCATAATGCGCGACACTCTATCGCTGTGCCTCTATCTGCGAGTGTTCTATCTTTCTCTCTAAAGCCAAGCCATGCCAAGCCAAACCAAACCAAACGAACCGCACTAATTGCAATACGAGCCATTAAACGAGTCATTGGCAATTATCTGCTGGCGGGGCTCGGGCTCTGGCAACAGTTTGAGCCACCAGCCGGGTCCGGGGCCAAAGCTAAAGCCAAAGCCAGATCCAGAGCCAGACCCAACAGCTACTTACGGTTAACCAGCAAAACACTTGGCCAACAGAGAGAGGAGAGGGGCATTTGGCTTTGATGTGTGGCGAGTATTTAAAATGTTTGTGTGTGGTGTGGTGTCCCTTTGGTATGGACATATGGGAAATTATGAGCTGCGTTCGGGGTCTAACCGGATTAATTACAGCTCCTGTATGCCCCAAAGAAGTGAACATTTCTCTGTATTTGTGCTTGTGTGTGTTTCTGTGCGATTTTAAGCTGCTTTGCAATTTTAATTAAAGGCTGATTTTATCCTTGATTTATCAACTTTAAATTGGTCCAACTGCGACGTCATTTGTTTGTTGATGTGTGTTGTGTTGTTTTCGACACCGAAGAAGGTTTCCCTGCCATCCCGATCCAGTGGCCCGTGGAAAACAAAGTGCATTTCAGAGGCTTGCAGGAACCTTTGACATTTTGATGGAAACGAACGAAAGTTTTCAAGTTTCTGTTGAGCAAGAAATTGCTTTCCTTTCCACGGAAGCCCTGCAACTGCAAGCCTGGCAATTAAAACGGAATAATTGTGGAATAACTGTGTGCAAGGAAATCATTTTATGCAAGGCAACAGAAAAATCCAGCTCCGTAAAATGTATGCGACTATGGCAAAAATGAAAATCACAATGAAAAATGAAATATGAAAAACGTATGCAACATGTAAGCGAATGAGTGACTGATATATAAATAGAGCTCGGCGAGGGTGGGGGTGGGGGGCACACGAGGCATAGCAGCGTCAAGAGGCTATATACAGCCAGGCAATTGGCCAGCAGCTGCTTCCACACATCTACAACAGGCATGCCACCACTCCGTTACTTCGCCACTTCGCAACCCCTCCTTCATTTCTGGCCAGTTCCTGCCCCACCCCGAGGAGAGCGACTGGTTGCTATGGCATTCGCTGAACGCATTTTGTGGCGTCACAAAATAGCGTAGCATACATTTCAGGGGTTGCAACTGTGCAACACGCTGCCCAGCTCTGCCCTACCATGCCAAACCATGGCAGGCCCGTGCAACGATTGGGGCACGCCTGGCTGGCAGATTGGCCGCCAGCCTCGGCTCGCGTCGGGTACGGGGCGCCTGCGCAGGCGCAGCTTATTGTGTCTGTGGCATCTTATGTAATTCTGACTGCCACCGAGCAGCGTCAGCAGCAGAAGGATGCTGCCACCGAGTTTAAATAAAACCCAAAGCAAAGCCAAACCCGAACCAGAGTCTCAACCGCACTTGTTGCTGTCGGCCGCGTCGTGGAGCAACATTTACTCGAAAAATCAGAAAAAGCGACGGCAGTACTCAGCGGAAAAACTTACCAAGCGATGGATATATAATGGATATTTTTTTTTTAATTCTTTCAGTTGATCAAAATGTGGCATATTGAGCAAGTCGAAATCAATTGTTGTGCGAACATAACCTGAACCTAAACTTGCACGTAGACTTCAGCAAATAAACATAATCAGAATAATAATAAAAACTATGTGAACCAGAAACTAATTGACGCATTTGTTTGCAAGTCTTCAATAAAAGTGGAAGAGCAGGAAGAGCAGCATTTCCTTAGGTTTCCACTCGCCCCCTCACCAACTCGTTCTGTTCTTTTGCCCTTTCTGTTCGTATTAAAAGATTCGTTCGGTTCAAGGATTATCCAATAAATACCAAAATGGACGACGAGAGCGATGACAAGGATGATACGAAAAGGTAAAAACCCCTACACATTTATCTCACGCACCTACGCTTAGACACATCCACCCATTCGCATTCGCATTCCTACGGATATGGACTACGCGTCTATTTATATAAATAGATACTCGAACAATCTGCAAGTGACAGATGACGAACAAGAGAACACGCCACAACACAGTACAAAGTAGACTGTACACAGTACAGTTAAGGTGCGCCAGGCCAGAAGAAGTAAAATTTATATATTTCTTGAACATTTTCTTTGCTATTTTTCACCAAATAAAAGAATAATTGTCTCTTAAGACATCGCTGCTGTCGTCCGCTTTCATTACTGGCCATCCTCCCCAAGGATCCCCCCAATCAAGGTAAATAGCAGATGGGGGCCCAGTGGAAGCGTAAGAATAATTTGTAACTCAAGTCGCCAATGCGCTTTCTTTTGTGGGCCAACTCCCAGTGGCAGTGGTAACCCGAGTGCGAATTCAATTTGTGCAGACAATAATTAGTTTTTCTTTTGGCTATTTACTAGATTGAATAATAACCGAAAGTATGGGCCCAATCTAGGACAGGCACATATCTAATTGCAGTCCTTGAAAATATAACAAATTAGTAATGTAATATCCACAGAGAGATGGGGTCAATAAAAGATAGATAAAAAATAGCAAAAACCCAAGGGTTACCAAGCATTCATTGGGTACTTTTTTAAAGACGAGTATGGTAAGATACTAGTTTTGAAAGAGCTCCCGCCCAACCGACCAAGGAGCGCTGCCGCATTACGCGCCACGCGTACAACCGAACCGATCGCGTACATACAGGAAAGATGTTAGATGTTAGACTAATATTCGAGGAAAATTAGAAATAAGCCGACTAATAGTGCTAAGCATGCAATCAAAATACAAATACAATTAATAATTACGAAAATGGTATGCTAGTATTAGTTATTTTAAGAAGAGGAAGCGAATTAGTGGTAGATATAATATGTAAGAGGCAATTATAATCCGCAAATAAGACCCTAAACGGTTGATGCAAGAAATTCGATCTGCAAAACGGAAAGGACAACGATATATGGTTTCTGGTGGATGGCTTATGCGCCTCAACCAGTCAGGACTATCTACGTCACCGTCATACGTCACCCTTGATCAAGCTGTGCAGGGTAGATAGATGAGTACTCGAGAGTTTGTTGACACCGAAGGCAGTTCATTGATGAAGAAGGTGTATAAAGTAAAGGGCCTAGATAGCTGCCCTGAGGTATTCCAGAAGTAACCTTAACTGGTGAAGAGGGGGAGTTTAGGAAAAGAACTCTTTGAGACCTGGAGGAAAGGTGGCGAGAACTCCATCTCAGGATTTTTGCGGCAAACCTAAAAGGTAACGTTTTTATGCTGAGGAGACCTCACTTTAAAGCTTCACTTTAATGTAATCCTTAATTTAGCCTAAAAAAACCATAACAAATATGTTCTCCTTACTCACGTATGTAACGTTTTAAAAACCCTGTCTCCGAATCCCCTCTGAAAATATTCAAAGACCCGAGACTTTAAGTATGCAAATTTTTACATTTTCACAACAACAATTTATCAGACATTTAACATGCAGTCCCCTTCCACCTTACACATAAATGTCAAAACTCTCTTAAACAACTCCTCAAATCAAATACACATCCAGCTGTGTTCCAGCCTCAATTGACTCCAAAAGCAAACTCAATCTGTATGCCGGAACACATTATTGGGGTGGTGTGGAGTATATTAACTGCCACGATATACGAGTATCAACTGTCCAAACAAAGTGCCCGAATAACTGACAATTACAGAACATTTAACCAAAAAGTACCCACATGCTAGCATTAGCCAGTTTCCGAGATGCAAATGTCAATGCCAGAGAGAAAAAAGTTAACTCTAGCGCAGCAAATGCAAAGTGACAAAAGGTCCCCTGACCCCGCCCAGACCATCTTTTCCATTGAATACACGAGAACATTTATGGGGGGTGATAGCATATGGGCATATATGTCTAATCAACGCCAGACAATGCCTCAACGGGACAGGCACACGTGGGGCACGGCACACACCGGCCGACCCGACTCACCTGAGGGTTGCAAGTCTGACCCCGTACGAGCAACGGATTATTATTAGAATATACAAGATTATATACTCGTAAATTCTAAATAGCAATAGAGAGCTGAAGATGAAATGTGTACCCGCAAATTATTTTCATGGTTTTTTTGTGTAACTCGCAGTTTTCTTTGCAGAAAGTCTCGGAATCTGAGCGAGAAAAAGAGACGGGATCAGTTCAACTCTTTGGTCAGCGATCTGAGCACCCTGATATCCACCTCCGGTCGGAAGATGGATAAGTCCACGGTCCTCAAATCAACCATTTCATTCCTGAGGAATCATAATGGTAGTTCAACTGATTTCTCCACCATATTGTATCGCCTATTATATGATGTCAAATGTAACTCCTTTCAAACAGAGGCCGCGGACCGATCCAAGGTTTTTGAGATTCAACAAGACTGGAAGCCCATGTTTCTGAGCAATGACGAGTTCACGCACCTGATGCTGGAGGCCATCGATGGTTTTATGATAGTCTTTAGCAGCTTGGGTGCTATATTTTATGCTTCAGAAAGTATTACCTCACAGCTGGGATATTTGCCGGTTTGTCTTTTACTCGTATGACTATTGGAAAATGGGAGAAACGTACCGATTTGAATCTTTCCAGCAAGATCTGTACAAAATGAACATCTACGATCTGTCCTATGAAGTGGACCACGAGGCCCTCATGAACGTGTTCGTGAATCCGCCGCCCGTGATCGAGCCCCGGCAGACGGACATCGGTCCCAGTAACGAGATATCCTTCTACACCCATATAAGGCGAGGCGGGGTCGAGAATATCGATTCAAACTCCTACGAACTGGTTAAATTTGTGGGTTACTTTCGTATGTAGACGTGCCGCGGCAAGGGTCTGCATCTACTAATAATGACCATTCACTTACCCTCCATGCAACAAAAGGTAGCGATCCCAACACCTCGGCAGGCTCCCGGTCCGCAAGCCCGAGCGGCAGCCAGTCTGCGCCCGTCTTGCCGCGCATCATTCGGGAGAACCCCAGCGTGGATGTGGACAATAAGCTGGTATTTGTGGGCACGGGTCGCGTCCAGAACCCGCAGCTGATACGCGAGATGAGCATCATCGACCCAACCAGCAACGAGTTCACTTCGAAGCACAGCATGGAGTGGAAGTTCTTGTTTCTCGATCACCGCGCGCCCCCAATCATTGGCTACATGCCGTTCGAGGTGTTGGGCACCTCCGGATACGATTACTATCACGTTGACGACTTGGACAACATTGTGGCATGCCACGAAGAGTGTAAGTTGTAAATATTTTTCCAATTTTCTACTTTATATGCGCTGGCTTCTTGCAAAATGCAACTCTGTCAAGTTGCCAGCCCTTGATTTGTCAATCCACACTTAAAAGACACTTTTAGTCATGAAAACTGCTACTGCGGCTACCCGCGCCAGTCGCGGATTCATGTAAATCGATTCATGGTTATAGCAAGCAACATAAAAAAACAAGTCAATGGAAAATCTCTGACATGCACAATTTTGAAGATACGAGAATCATAGAGAATAACCATATCTATAAGAGTGTTGAATCTGGATCAGAGCGGATCATTATCATTGCCACAATGAAGAAAACCATTTCGAATGACATCATTCCCTCTCGTTCTCTCTCACACGCGACCCCGTCTGCTTTACTCGACCGTCCAGATGAGCGCCTAGATCTCAGAGACTCTAAGTCTTATAGTCTTATAGTATAAGAACTAGATCAACCAAACTTTCTATCCAAGCTCATGTGATATCACTTCAAAATTTTTCCACACACCCTTCCGCCCACGCAAAGGACGAAAATCTGTGGAATCCATGATTTTGAAGATACGAGAAAACCAAAAATGCAGAATCGTGGAGATTGAGCGTATCTACCAGATTGCAGAATCTGGATCAGAAGGAACAAATTAAATTTCAGTGGGTACGCAACGTCTTCCAGCGCTTACTCATTCCCTTTTTCTCTCGCACTCTCTCTTGTCGTAGTAAAGATGTAGATGTAGAAATGTAGAAAAATCTGATGTGAAAAACAAATGTAAACAAAAATGGATACGAAAACATACATAAAATATATAAAAATCGACTTAATTTTTTTTCTAAATTTTCTTTTTTGGAAATAGTTCATTATTTTGCCGTTTTGCGAACATATAATAAATAACATAAATCGTAGGCTCAGTAAAGCCACGGCCTTTGGAGCGGCTCATAACGTTCCCGCTCGCAAACTGGTTCCAGTTGATGTAGAGGCTTGAAACTTTACACAAAATTTATTAATTTTTATATATATTTATTATTAATTATTAATTATATTAATTATTATTTATTAATTATATTATATATTTTTATAAAGATGGTGTATAAAAATCAACCGGATCGGACCACCATATCATATAGCTATCATTAACGATCGTTCTGAAATTAAGTGTTTGTATGGAAAACTTTTTTGTTTTCTATTATATTGCAGCGCAACTTTATTTTTCTTCATTAAAAACAACTTTATATAACCAAAGCGAGTTTGGTGAAAATCGGGATCCTATATCAATAGGATAGCTGCAATAGGAACAATCAGTCTAAAATCGAGTTTTTGTTGGTAAAATCATTTTGTTTTAAACGACAAATGGTATAGATGTAAAATTAGTTTCACAACAACAACCACAAAATATTAAAGATTTTTTCATAGTTAATATGTAAATGCTTCAATTTAAAGTACAAATTCAACAAAAGTAAAGGAAAAATTCAACAAATATATGTAAGAAAGAAAAAATCGATATTTTATATAGACAACAACAAAACATTAACTACAACAAAAAACAACAACAACGCTTCTTGCATTTTTTCCTCGGCGTCAGTCGGTACTTGCCAAATAAATGTGATTTTTTAACGTTCAGGTTAGGGTACCTTTTTGCATATTGCAAGAGCCCTGGCACCTATTGGCACTTGAATTAAATATCTCATAATGCGAGGTGACGCTCATAACGAAAACTCTAACGAAACACAGCAAAGACAAGCACAGAACATCCACAATAACGTACTTAACACAATACCGATTTACATAAAAAACCAAGCAGGAAGTACGTATAATTATACCCGGTACTCGAAGAGTAAAGGGGTATATTAGATTTTTGCAAAAAATTAATGTGTGTAACACCCAGAAGGAAGCGTTTCCGACCTCATAAAGTATATATATTCTTGACCAGCATCAATAGCCGAGTCGATATAGCTATGTCTGTCTGTCCGTCCGTCTGTCCGTCCGTCTGTCCGTCCGTCTGTCCGTCCGTCCGTGTGTCCGTCTGTCCGTCTTCATTAGCGCCTATAGCTCAAAGACCATAAAAGCTAGAGGAACACTATTTTGTATCCTGACTCCTGTCCCATCGCACTGTTACAAGTGTATTTTAAAATTGCGCCCCGCCCCCTTCCGCCCACTCCAAGGACGAAAATCTGTGGCATGCACAATTTTAAAGATACGAGAAAACTAAAAACGCAGAATCATAGAGAATGAGCATATCTATCAGATTGTAGATCAGATCTAGATCAGATTGAATAATAAATATAGCCACAATGAAGAAAACCATTTCGAAATGCATCGTTCCCTCTCGCTCTCTCTCACACACAGGGGTAGGCGCTATGCCCGATCGAATTTTTTGACGCCTAGTTCTCAGAGACTATAAGAGCTAGAACCACCAAACTTTCTATCCAAGCTCCTGTGATATCAAACCGAGACGAGTTTGTTTTAAAATTTGGCCACGCCCCCTTCCGCCCCCACAAAAGATGAAAATCTACAATTTTGAAGATACGGGAAAACCAAAAACGCAGAATCATAGAAAATGACTATATCTATCAGAGTATTGAATTTGGATCAGATCAGATCATAAATATAGTCAGAAGGAACAAATAAAATTTCAGTGGCCTTCCAAGCGCAGACTGATTCCCTCTCTCTCTCGCACACAGCCGTGTATGTATATGTAGGAAGTAGATAAAAACATTTAGAAATGGCAGATGTAAAAAATTTATGTAAACAAATATGGAAACATCTAATAGATCAAAATCTCCGAAAAGGTTCGACTTACATTTTTTTTTTTTGGCCAAAATTAAATTTATCTCTTTTGTGAACATGTAATAAATTACAACAAGCTCACATACATATATACTGACTGAGTACCGGGTATAAAGTAGAGCCGCGGCGTAGACGCGGCTCACAACGTTCCCCCTCGTTTTTGTTGTATAAATATTGTTATTTATTTATTTTGTTTTATTATTTATATTATTTATAATATCAATCCCGTCCATCGCACAATTACATTGTGTTAAATACTTTTTAATTTTTTACTGAGTAGAGCTCTACTTGCAAGTTGATCACGCTGCAATACCAAAATAATATCATGCTGTCTCTTTCGATACTATTCTTGAAGAGGACAGTAAGAACAAAACAAAAACAAGAATAAATTAAACCCCTTTCGAGATTTTTATATATTATATTATATATTATCTGTTTCCATTTTTCTTAACATTGTTTTTATACCCGGTACTCGAAGAGTAAAGGGGTATATTAGATTTGTGCAAAAAATTAATGTGTGTAACACCCAGAAGGAAGCGTTTCCGACCCCATAAAGTATATATATTCTTGATCAGCATCAATAGCCGAGTCGATATAGCTATGTCTGTCTGTCCGTCCGTCTGTCCGTCTGTCCGTCTGTCCGTCTTCATTAGCGCCTATAGCTCAAAGACCATAAAAGCTAGAGGAACACTATTTTGTATCCAGACTCCTGTCCTATCGCACTGTTACAATTGTATTTCAAAATTTCGCCCCGCCCCCTTCCGCCCACTCCAAGGACGAAAATCTGTGGCATGCACAATTTTAAAGATACGAGAAAACTAAAAACGCAGAATCGTAGAGAATGACAATATCTATCAGAGTATTGAATCTGGATCAGATCGACTCATAAATATAGCCACAATGAAGAAAACAATTTCGAAATGCATCGTTCCCTCTCGCTCTCTCTCACACACAGGGGTAGGCGCTATGCCTGATCGAATTTTTTGACGCCTAGTTCTCAGAGACTATAAGAGCTAGAACCACCAAACTTTCTATCCAAGCTCCTGTGATATCAAACCGAGACGAGTTTGTTTTAAATTTTGGCCACGCCCCCTTCCGCCCCCACAAAAGATGAAAATCTACAATTTTGAAGATACGGGAAAACCAAAAACGCAGAATCATAGAAAATGACTATATCTATCAGAGTATTGAATTTGGATCAGATCGGATCATAAATATAGTCAGAAGGAACAAATGAAATTTCAGTGGCCTCCCAAGCGCAGACTGATTCCCTCTCTCTCTCGCACACAGCCGTGTATGTATATGTAGGAAGTAGATAAAAACATGTAGAAATGGCAGATGTAAAAAATTTATGTTAACCAATATGGAAACATCTAAAAGATCAAAATCTCCGAAAAGGTTCGACTTAAATTGTTTTTTTTTGGCTAAAATTTAATTTTTTCCTTTTGCGAACATGTAATAAATTACAACAAGCTCACATACATATATACTGACTGAGTACCGGGTATAAAGTAGAGCCGCGGCGCAGACGCGGCTCATAACGTTCCCCCTCGTTTACATCTGTCTTCCCTAGATTTCTACCTCCACGTCTCACATATATACAGCTCATGGAAGTGTGTGCGAGAGAGAGGGGGAATGAGTAAGCGCTTGGAAGGCGTTGCGTAGCCACTGAAATTTCAATTGTTCTTCTTGTTATAATAATGATCCAAACGATCCAGAGTCAGCAATCTGGTAGATACGCTCATTTTCCATGATTCCGCGTTTTTGGTTTTCTCGTATCTGGAAAATTGTGGATTCCACATATTTTGGTCTTTTTTGAGGGCGGAATGGGGCGTGGAAAAATTTTGAAATACAATTGTATTAAAGTGATATCACAGGAGCTTGGATAGAAAGTTTGGTTGCTCTAGTTCCTCTAGTCTCTAGTCTCTAGGCGCTCATCTGGACCAACGAGCAAAGCAGACGGGGTCGCGTGTGAGAGAGAGCGAGAGGGAACGATGCCTTTCGAAATGTTGACGGACATACAGACATGACTATATCGACTCGGCTATTGATGCTAATCAATTATGGGGTCGAAAACGCTTCCTTCTGGGTTTAACAAACATCCACTATCACCAAAAATCTAATATATCTAATATATATGTATACTCTTTGAGTACCGGGTATAAAAAGCATTCAACACATAATTAATGGAATAAAAACTTCTAATTGGACATATATTTCTACATTTAGAGCTAACGAATTAAAACTTCTGCTAAATTCTTTAACCTTTCCTCTAGTGCGACAAACGGGCGAGGGAAAATCTTGTTATTACCGCTTCCTTACCAAGGGCCAGCAATGGATATGGCTGCAAACGGACTACTTTGTGAGCTATCATCAATACAACACGAAGCCGGATTATGTTGTGTGCACTCACAATGTCGTCAGCTATTCGGAGGTCATCAAGCACACTCAGAAGGAGCGCCAGAAGGCCGGCATCAAGAACAGCAAGCTGGCGCTGAGCTTGACGGCCAGCAGTAGCAAGCCGGCGACGGCTACGGCAACGCTGAAGGATTTGGAGCTGGCCAATGAGAATCTGGAGAGCAATCTGCTGGACAATAGACTGGCGAATCTGAGCAGCGATGCGACTGTCACCTCACCCGTACTGGACTCGTCACCCATGTGGTCAGCGACGGTGACAGTAGCGGCAGCAGCAGGCTCTTGCCAAGTAAATCCGCTGAAAATAGCCAGACCCGACTCGAGCTATGGCAACATTAGCGCCACGACCATCTCGCCAAAAGCCAAGCGGAAATGTTACTTCTACAACAACAGAGGCAATGACTCGGATTCCACTTCTATGTCCACGGAATCGGGCACCAGCAAACAGTCGGTAGCCAGCAGGCACTCCATGTTGACGCATGTGAGTTCGGTGAGTAGAGCGTGAAGTAAACAGTGATTTCTTTTTACACTGGCCATTCTCTCCATAGCAGAGTCAACGACAGCGGTCACAGCATCATGATCACAATCAAAGTCATAATAATAATCATCACCAGCAGCAGGCGCAGGCGCAACAACAGCAGCAGGCGCAACAACTGCAGCAGGCGCAACAACTGCAGCAGGCGCAACAACTGCAGCAGGCGCAACAACAACAGCAGCAACAACATCTGCAACACCTTCAGCAACAACAGCAACAGATCCAACAGCAGCTGCAACAGAACGTGATGTCGCCCAAGCTGGTGCCCATGCTGCCCATCGGACCCGCACAGATCATGGCAGGCAACGCGTTTGCCCAGCCCCCTTATCCCTTGGCCAGCCCACAGCTGGTGGCGCCTTCTTTTCTGGAACCCCAGCAGTTCCTCGCAGCCATACCCATGCAGCCAGTTATAGGGCCGTTCCCGGTGCCGCCTGTCCCTGTCCCTGTCCTCTCGCCGCTGGCGGTGTCGGGTCAAGGGCAAGGGCAGCAGGAACTACACGCCGGCAGTGTGGTGATGACGCAGACGCAGAGTCACCTACAGGATCAGCTGCAGCGCAAACACGACGAGCTGCAGAAGCTGATCATGCAGCAGCAGGACGAGCTGCGCATTGTGTCGGAGCAGTTGCTCCTGGCCCGGTATGCGTACTTTCAGCCCGTGGTACAGATGAGTCTCTCACCGGGCAGCATGGCGCCTGCCATCATGCCGGCGATCGAAATGGCGCCGGGTAACATGACACCGGGCGACATGACACCTGACAACATGACACCGGGCAACATGACACCGGGCAATATGACACCAGGAGCTGCGATGCCACTGGGAGCTATTTCCACTATTTCCACTATTTCCAATACGGCGGGCGGCAGCGGTCAGCGCTCATTCAACTACTCGAGCACGAATGCTGTGCACCCGCAGTTCAATCAGTATGGATTCGCGCTGAACTCGGAGCAGTTGCAGCACCAGCAGGACCAACAGATGATGATGCAGCAGCAGCATAACCTTCACAGTCAGCAGCAGCAAAATCTTCATCAGCAGCATCACAGTCAGAATCAGATGCAGCAACAGCAACATATGCTGGAGCAGCAGCAATTGCAGCTGCAACAGCAGCAGCAGAACGAAATGTTGTCGCGCGAGGACATAGAGGACATTGATGCCTTTCTCAATCTGTCGCCGCTGCCATCGCTCGAGCCTCCATCCGCACTCAACCCCAGCTACAACAACAACCATCCGAGCTTTAACAATGGTCACGACAGCATTCAGAACATCACCGGCCACAACAACAGCAGCAGCTCGACTGCCCCACAGAATCACAACGAAGACTCCTTGCTGTCGTATATGCAGATGGCCCCAAGCCCTTCGGTCAACTTCCACATGGGCATAAGCGATGAATCCGAGACGCAGAGCGAAGACAGGGTGATGATGATGGGCAGCAGCAGTGGCCACCTGCAGCTGCAGCAGCAACATCTCCTGGAACAACAGCAACAGGAGCAGCACCATCAACAACACCAGCAGCAGCAGCAGCATCAGCAGCAGCAGCAGCAGCAGCAGCTGCAAGAGCCGAGCAGCTTTTACCATACGAATCCCTTCGTCGTCCACGTACAGAATCATAGTCAGGGTCATTTGCCAAACGACCTGGAAATATTGCCCTTTCAAATGACGCACGAGCAACCACAGAATCTATTCGATGTATCAAACACAACCCCTGGCGGAAGTCAATAACAAATGTGGGACCTTAGTTCGTAAGGTCCTATAAGTTTACTCCCCCTATACGTGTATCTTGTGCATCTGTGTATTAACTGGCTGTCTCTCTATCGAACTTTCTCGTGGAACTCCTTTCGGGACTAGTTGTGGATCTCATCGGACTAGGTATTGTTCTACTTAGAGATGGATTTGCATTACTGTGTTTGTGTGCGTGTTTATATGTAGTAACGTTCTCAAAATGCGTATCCATAAGTAGATTTTTTTTTGCTAGCAAATAGAAAGAAGAGCCCATCGTTTCCATAAGCCACCATTATCCAGTAAGGGCCATTGCGGCGCACACAGGGATCTCTGATACTTAATCGAACTTTAAAACCTAAAATATACGCCTAAATTATTGTAGATAACGACTTAAGCCTTGCTAATCCAATTTTATATCATTTCCAAGACTGGGCTTCCCTACTGAAGTCAATTTAAGTTTGAAGTTAATTTAAGATGCGATAGAAATGATAGATTTACATACATACATACATACATATGTGTTAGAACTCAGGTTGAGACTGCAATTGACATTTATTCTGCTGTGAGCATATTCCAATAAGTTTTCCTCATGCCAGAGCTTTTCCAGCAATTGAAATACACTTACATAGAAAATTTTTGCTAACAAATTAGAAAACCTTTCTGCTGGAAAAGCTTTTTCGAATATGTTTCGATCTTCAGCTTTAAACTTCCGCATGCAGCTTAACCTTGTAACTTATCTTAAGCTCAACTACAACTACCTTAATAACTTTAGTTAACTCTGTGTTTAAGCTCTGTACATACCTATAGGACAAGTCGCAAGAACTTGATTAAGCCTGTACATACGATGATGGTAATTGTTGATGATCTAGAGTCTAGAACTAATTTGTATATAACTAGATGTTTTTATGTTCCCCCCGAGAACAGTGTGAAAAAGCATAATACAAATCAAAAAAAGGGATACAATTTTCGTAATTATTTATTTAGCATATAAAAATATACAAAAAAAATTCCTAACGATCTATAGAGAGAGAGAGTATAGTATATAAAATAGAATGGAATTCAGACACGTAGCTTGACAATGGCATTCTGAAGAATCTGGAACTCGGAGTTGATGTTGTTCATCAGATTCGATATCTGCGGCTTGGAGTCCAGCACTTCGACACTCTGCGTATAGGCATTGTAGCGGACACCAAACGGGCGTGGAATCGAGTTGGCAAATTTACTATAAAAAAAAAAGCACAAACCAAAACAAATGAATGAAAGGACCCCTTTTTGTAGGGTATCGACTTACATAGTTTTCTCCTTGGCACTCTCAAAACTGTCGGCTACATAGTAGAGGGGCTGGAACTGTGTGATCGGATACTTGGTAATACCAGTGACCTCTGGCTCAAAGTCCTTCAGCATGGGCTTCTCCGTCAAGCAGTACTCCAACTCGCCGTAGGAGGAAAGCAAACCAGCACCAAAGGCCTTCAGTTCACCCTCCTGGCGGCACAGACCATACTCCACAGTAAACCAGAAGATCTAATAGTTACAAATGGTGATTGAATTTTGACAAGTAGGGAAGAAAAGTAGAGAGTTATCTTACCGTTGAGAGCTTCTCAATGTAATCATCTGGGGCTCCTAGGGAAGCCAAGCCAATCTCCTGACTGAACTGAGCAAAAGCAGGATCAGCAAAGAGGGGAACATGGCCCAACAGCTCATGGCAGACATCGGGCTCTGGGGTGTACATAGGCTTGCTGGGATGCCGAATATACTGAGTGGAGTGGAAGACGCGGAAGGCCAGGCCGGCGAGGAAATCGCGGGAGCTGAGCAGACCAGCCACAGGACGAAGGGTGAAGCCAGTACAATCTGGAAATGGAGAAATGGAGCAAAACATTTTAGAAACTTCCTATAAGCAGTAGTGTCTATGAAAACGCACCCCTCAAAAAGTTTGAGACATCCTCCAGCTGTGGAATATTGTCCTCCCTGAAGCCACAATTGTCCACCAGCAGGGGGAAGACATGATTGTACTCCCGACAGGCGTGGGTCTTGTAGAGCTTAGAGAGATTGCGGAAGATAATGCCCCAGGTCTCAATCTCCTCCTTGGAATACTCCACATGGGGCAGAGTCTCGCCATGCTTGTAATTGTAGGCAATGTCCGCAAAGTACTTGCGGCGCTTGCGGTACTCTGGATCGGTGAATCCGGGGTGATCGGAGTCCAGCTCGGCGCCATAGCTGAGGATCTGATTGGCAAAGCGATCCAAATCGCGTATACGCCGTGGGAACCAAGGCACTGCCGTGGCATTGTCCTTGTAGTCACGCGAAATGATATTGAAATAGCTGCACTGCTCCTTCACATCCTCAATGGCCCTGCCCAGGGCCCCGGACTTGCCGTCGCACTCAACGAAGAACTCATAGCCAGGGACACGCAGCGAGGAGCGGGACTCAATGTGCACCAGATTGATGTCGTGCTTCTTGAAGATGGCCAAGATATTGGCCAAGGCGCCACTGGACAAAGACGAGTCCTTCGGCGAGAACAGCAGACAGGTATTCCTGGCCTCCTGAATATCAACACCTTCGGCAATATACGCCGAGTCCTCAATGCGCGTTGGCTGATGGAGAGAGGATGAGGATTTTCATTAGCTTTTCATTATTTCGTCATCGCTGGGAAAAACAATCCCTCCCATTGATTGACAAAGAATGTGACCCAGACTGATGCAATAATCATCCCTTCATCCCTTATCACTCATCCCTCATGATCACGCCGATGATCAATCCCCCCTATTGTAAGCCGATACAATCAATTTACTTAGAGCGAGGATCGAATTTCAAAGGTTAGACAGGTCCGAAATCAAGGCAAGTCATTTAACCGAAGCCCTACGAGTTTCCACAGACTGTTGCATCATTGAAATTACTATAGTTAGTATCTATGTATATATGAATCTCGAAGGTTCAGGTCTGACCGCAATAGCATTCAGAGCATATAGCCATGGGCTTCACCTAGAACTTGATGAGGCACTGAGAAGATTGTTATGGAGGTTCTGATACCACAAGATACGAGATCTAGTTTCTTATAAATATTCCATTTGGGATATCTTGATTTGATGTTCCTTCTTTTGTTTTGCAGAAAAAAAAACACACTCAATATTCTGCTCTATAAATATTCCTTTGTCTGTCTATCTGTAGAGTTAACCCAATTTAATAGAAGCTCGAATATATAAATCCGCTTTCTTGCCTGAATATAAACTTTGTTTTCACTGGAATAATACAAATATTTCTTATATTTTGTGGTTCCACTCAAGGTTAGCAAAAGTTCAAATCGAGTACAAAAAAATATAAACTTGTTATTGTTATTATTTGTATTGCTATTCTGCGGATCACTTTCTACATATATATGTATATATATATATATATATATATAATATAATATATATAATTAATATAATGTACGTGATGTACAGGAACGAACCTTATCAAAGGAGACCTGACGCTGGTACATTTTCAAACGATTCTTCTCTTTTGTCTTCACTGCGAGATGGTAATCAACAACCGAACGAACAGGCAACGCACCGCTCAGCACACGATTTAAAACTGATTTAATTTCTCAGTTAATCATGCGCTTAAATAGACTTTTTTGCTAGGCCCCAAGCCTCACGGGTTCCATAGCTAATCTCGTAGAGAAGTGAGGCAAAAACGAAAACCGTGTGGAAGCCAGTCAATAATAATGCGATCAATCGAACGAGTGAACGGCGGATCTTGGAATAGCATCCACAAGCGATCCAATCACAGCACTAACTGTGCGCTATGGCTATGGCTATGGCTATGGCTATGGGGTTATCAGTTCCTGCAATAGATAGGCCTAACATTGTCTAACATTTCATGCTAAGGGTCGCTGTCTTTCTGCCTACAGGTCGAGTATACTACATACGAGTATATAAATATTCCCAATTCAAATTGATTGCTCTGCTGGGGTCCACATTATTATCAAGACATTATTCTTTCGGCTAGTTTCTACTGTTTATATGTTTTGTTTTCGCAAAACGAATGAAAATAAAACTCAAAACTGAATTGAATAATCTTAAATGGTTTCATAATGTGACATGACAGGTTCTAACAAAACGAGTTCAACGGCATTTCTGGGCAATTATCTTGTAGTGAATAATAAATTGGAAGTAGATGTGGATGTGGAGGTGGAGGTGGGGGCCCGGCACGCGCTATAAGTATTTGTTGCTCCACAAATACATTCCACACAAACACATAGAATCGGAAATTCGAGCTCACTCGTCTGATTTCAAAACAGAAATAACAATCATTCTGACTTCTGGTTCGTGGTTTGTGGAACCTATTTGTAATAGCTGGTGGATCAGATAGGCCCATTGTACATATGTGAAACGCTTTGACTATATTTTGCTAACATCAAAAGTTGAGAGTTCATTTCAGTTGGAGAATGCCATACAGACTACAGATTTAGCCCCAATCAGAAGATGATGCAATATGTTAAAGATTTTACAAGACCCAAAAAATAATCAATTAAGTTTTCCGCTTGTATGCAAGAATTGTAACAATAATAACGTGATTAAAAGATACCCCACAAATTTCATTTTATGTATTTATTTATTTAAATTAAGCATTAAAAAAAGATATAAAAGGTATTTGCATAAATGGCGCCTCCAATAGTATAGTATTCCAGCTCAATTTTCATGAGAAGATAGTTTATACCCTAAGTACTGGACTCTAGAAATTTGTATTGTACCTATGCCAGAGCGAGGTGAGGGTGCCGCGTTTCAGATGCGTGTGGGCACTCGTTTGCGGGCGCACGTTCTTCACTGTGCAGCCCACGGGCAGGTTGACCTACAAAATACACAAGCGCGATGCATTAGAATGTGATACAAATGGAAACCTTCGCTGGTGCGCTCCTATTACTGGCCTCAGCTTTGGCATACTTACGGATTGGTGGGCCGTCACTCGAACGGGCTCTTTGTCGGGACAGACCACATAGGACTCATGGCCATCGAACAGACTGCCGCTGGCGTCAGGCTTCGCCCTAAGTTGTGCTGGCGCTGAATCGGACTTGGAATCGGGATAGGCAATCTCTGGCTGTGCAGGTGCAGGTGTGGGCTTGGCAGCTGAAAGAACGAGGTGCTATATAGTGATAATTATACAATGAAAACAGGAGATCGCTTACCCTTGACATGAATGTGGAAACTGCAGCTCAGGGTCACACCATCAGTGGTGGTTGCCTCGTATTTGATAGCATGATCGCCCAGACTAAATAGAGCACCAGGGAACTGAAAATAAGTCGATCGTACCATTCCCATTCATTTTGAGTGTCGATTCGGATACTTACATGAGACTTGAAGATCTTCAACAGTTTGCCCTCGAAGCGGGGCTCTTCCCAGACAACCGAACGCAGATTCTGATTCTCCTTCAGATGAACCTCGATTGAGGGTGGGCAGTAGTTGGATGTATCTGAGCCCAGGTCCACCCTGAAGCTCTCACTGTGCTCAGGAGCGCCACTGATGATCTTCTTTGACGTTTGAACAGAGTCTAGTCCTGGCAAAGATACTGGGCCAGATGAGGTCGAGGAAGGTTCAGGAAGTGCAGAGAGTCTTCCAAATTGAGCGAGCTTGGAAAATGTCGGAAATTGAGCGGGGACTGTGGGAACTGTGCTCCGTGTGGGAAATGTGGGAAATGTGTGAAACGGTGCGGGGGCAGGAGCTGAAGACCGAGAGGAAAATGTGGGAAAGGCAGCAGGTCTGGGGAACCCTGAATGATTATCAACTGGAGTGGATGAAAATGTGAATAAATTCGACTCTGTCGTTGTCGCCGCCTTGATAGTGATGATCGTTTGACAGCCGGCACTCTGCCCCGTCTGAGGGTCCTGAGCCCGGAACGCAATCTTGTGGACGCCAGCCGGAAGGTGAGCCTCCAGCTGCTTTAGCCAGGCGGGAGAAACAGCCACATTTCGGTAGTCCAGATTCGTCTGGGGCCTCTGCAGAGTCACATGAGCCGTGACCTCGCCGCGATGCAGAAGGATGACCACATTCTCAGGACATTTGATGTAGGGCCGAGCACTTGCGGCTGTCTGCTGTACGGGCGGGATATTCTGCAGAGACTGCGTTCGGATCCAGGGCAGTTGATTGCTGAAGAAGCTACTGCCGAATGGCTGACAGTGGAGCTCGGATCCAAAGGACCAGCCCTGCAGGGCCATGCAGGAGGCCAGCAATGGTCCAGTAGGCACAAAGCCAGCATTACACCTCAGGTGGCAGATGGCCCCAAAGCTGGAGGGACCCTGAGTACAGCTTGCAGGGGAGATGACACCATTGCGGGCCTGCTTCAGGGCAGGACATGTCGATTGGGTCTGCACACGACGCTGGACAAGAGCTGTAAGGAAGTCAAGTTAAAGTTATAGATGAATTCGTTAAGTGATTGGATCCTCCATCTGATACTTACACACGCACTTGTTCTCCTCACCCTCCCAAATACCAGCGGATCCGCAACTCCTGATCTCCGATCCGAGAAGGGTGAAGCCCGGGTTGCAGGTGACCTTGCAACGACTGTTGTAGAACTGCGTGCGCTTGTGGCGATACTTGTTGCAGCGGGCCTTGCCGTTCGTCGGCGCCTGGAAGAGCGGACAGGCATCTCGTGGCTGGGGTTGTGTCTGAGTCCCCCAGGGAATCTGAGGAATCTGCGGAAGTCTGGTGTTCACAGATTCAATGGAAGGAAACCTTGGTGCTTTTGGTGCTGCAGAAGGATACCTTGCAGCTTTGCCCAGGTCGGGAAATGAGGGAAATGGGTTTGCTTTTGGTAGGACAGGAAGAGCTGGCGACAATCGTTCTTCTGGTCGAGCTTCAGGTAGCTCGGGAAGAGGCAAAGCCTTCGGTGGTTGAGGCACATCCAGGCAGGTCCTTCCATCAAAGGAAAGTCTCTTACCGGAGGAACACTCACACCGGAAACCGCCTGGCTCATTGACACAGCTGCCAGCCAGACAGCTCTCCTTGTCCAGCGAACACTCGTCCACATCCTGGCACGTCCTGAGATCGCTGTCCAGCTGATAGCCGGCTGGGCAGGCGCATTTGAAGGAGCCCTGGCTATTCTCGCACCGATGCGAGCAGCCTCCGTTGTTCAACTGGCACTCGTCGACGTCCACACAGCTGCCATCGGCGCCGAGCAGGAGACCCAGGCCACATTTGATTGGTTCACAGCCATCGGAGGTGGAGGTCCTCTGACTGCCGGGAGGACAGCCGACCAAAGCGGGACGACAGCTCCGATTGTCCTCCTGGAGGATGTAGCCCAAGGGGCAGCCGCACTCGAAGCTGCCCTTCTTGTTGATGCACTCGTGGGTGCAGCCACCCGAGAGGAGTCCGGCACACTCGTCTATGTCCTGGCAGCTTCTTCCATCGTCTGACAGGTCGTAGCCACGCTCACAGGCACACGCATGGGTACCTAGAAGATTAATGCAGATGTCGCTACAGTTTCCATAATCCTGCGAACACTCGTCGATGTCCAAGCACCCAAAGCCATCCGGAGTGATCTCAAATCCGGACTCGCAGGCACAAGCAAAGCCCCCTGGCTGGTTGAGGCAAAGCTGCGTGCATTGGCCATTGCTATGGAGACACTCGTTGATGTCCTGACAGGTGCGCCCGTCCTCGGCCAGAGCATACCCCAGGGGACAGGCGCACTGGAATCTCCCAGGCAGATTCAAGCAGAAATGCGAGCAGTTGCCGTTGCCTAGCGAGCACTCATCAATGTCCAGGCAGGGTGAGGTTTCAGATGATGCTGATGATTCGTTAGGCGATGATGTGGAGGATGATTCGGATGGGGATGTAATGAGATGATTGTCCAGTCCTAGAGCATAGCCTGTCGGACAGAGACAGGTGTAGGAACCATTGAGGTTCTCGCAAAGCATTTCCTCATGGCATTTGTGCGTCTCCATCGCGCACTCGTCAATGTCAAAGCAGTAGCCGCGAAGCCCCTTCAGCCGGAGCAGCTCATATCCCGGCGAGCATTCGCACTCATACGAACCTGGCAGATTGCGGCACACCTGCTGGCAGCCACCGTTCTCCACCTGACACTCGTCCACGTCCTGACACCCCTTGCCGTCCGCGCCGAGGCGGAAGCCGTCGCGACAGGAGCAGGCCCCGCCACGAGCCGTTAGGCAGATCTGTTCGCACCCATTGTTGTTGACCTCGCACAGATCCTGGGCCACGCAGGTGAACTCCTCCACGAGTGTCAGGCCCACAGGACACAGGCACTGGTAGCCACCCTCTGTGTTGAGGCAACTGTGGCTGCATAGATGGCTCTCCTCCGCACACTCATCGATGTCCTGGCAGCTGAAGACCTCACTTGTGTAACCGGGCGGACAGAGACAGCTAAAGCTGCTGTTGTCCTCGCTGGGTACACAGCTGCCCGGACGACAGAGGTCGTGGCCGTTTGCCGTGGTGCAGGGCGACTCAGCCACCACGCAGCTGTGCTGATCCTCGGCCAGATCGTAGCCCTGGGGACAGTTGCACTTGTACTTGCCATCGGGCAGGTTCTCACACTCGTGGGCACACCGAGTGCGATTCAGTTTCGGATTGTCCAGGTCCTCGCACCCATCGAGGGCGCAGCTCTGTTGATCCTCAAGTAGATGGTAGCCCGAATGGCAGTGGCAGCGATAGGAGCCAATGGTGTTCTGGCACTTCTGCTGGCAGAAGCGGTGCTTGGGGTGCGCCTCGTCCTCGATATCCTCAATGTCGCACTCGTCTATGTCCTGGCACTCGCTGCCATCGGGCGAGAGCTGGAAACCAGGGTTGCACTTCACTTTAGGGCTGAGCTGAGAAGGTTCTTCCACTGGAATCTCGTTATCTTCCTCCGTGGGCTCTGACAACGCAGTGGCAGCCTCTTCTTGGGTGACCAATGCCACCACACACCGATAGGATCCAGGCAAGTTCTCACAACCATTCTGACAGTCTGAAGATAATTCCGCATTGGCGCATTCGTCGATGTCTGGAAAGGATTTATTTGTACTCCAAGAAAGGGTATGGTATGAAAATATCTGAATTATACACTTACCCACGCAGGACTTTCCCGTTGAGGCATCTATTTGGTAGCCCTTCTGGCAGGCGCATTGAAAGCTTCCCGGCATATTGTTGCAGATCTCTGAACAGCCGCCATTCGACTCTTGGCACTCATCGATATCTGGGAAGAGATGAGAACTTTAAAGGACTTCGACATATAAGGATAAGAGGCGTATACCTACCAAGACAGCTGACGTAATCGCTGGGATCCAGAGTATAGCCCTCGCGGCAGCTGCACTTCAGAACGGGTTCGTTCTCGTCTGGGTACAAGAGGCGCTTGCATATGTGTTCACATCCACCTCGATCTTCACCGCAGTCCTCGTCCAGGAATCGAGGTGTGTATGGATCTTTTGTGGGCTTAAGCACCACATTGATTTCAGTTATTTCTTCGACCCTGACTTCAGGCTCAACAGGTTCTGTTTCGTCGACTCGTACGACAATTTCTGGTTCAGGTTGTGGTTCATCGATCAGCTCGGGCAACACTTCTGGCTGTTGTTTGGCTTCCACTGGGAGCTCTTCTACAGGTCCTTTGACAGGTTCTGTTGGGAGTGTGGATTCCTCCACGGACTCAACAACTTCCTCTTCGACTGGTGGCGGAGGTGGTGGTGGCGGTTCGCTCTCAGTCACCTTTGGCTCCTCTTCAACCAAGTTGTCGGTATCGTTGTCATCGTCATTGGTGATGGTCTCGTACTCATCGTATTCCTCGCCGTCGAGATCCCCGCCAATAATTTCGGAGTACTCTACCTGGGGAATGCAGGTGGGCAAATCGCCAACCCACTGCTTGTCGTGGCAGTACATGGCTGAGGTTTCCGAAAACTCAAACTCGTAGTTCTCATTACAGGCGAAGTAGGCCACAAGGAAGATCTTCTCGCCCCTACGGCGACGCTCGTACTTGATCACTAAGCCGTGGCTGATCTCAGGGGCCATCACCTTTGCCTCGATGCAGCTCATGTCCAGAATCCCAGCCAAGGGCAGGGGGACCTTGGGCTCCTCTGGTATGGCCAGAACCCTCTTCTTGCGCTCTGAGATGGCGGAAGCTGTAAACGGATATGTATCCTTAGAAATTAAAGATCAAGAAGGACACGAATTGTTCTCCAACCTACCCTTCACACAACTGGGTGGCTCTCCTTGCCATTTGTCTGTCTCCAAGTTACAGATCAGTTCCGCCGATCCTCTTAGATCGAAGCCCGCCTTACAGGTATATATCGCAGTGATTGTGCCATCATTCAATGCTATCTTTGCCGTGGCATGCCTCACCAATGGCGCCACCTCACAATCCTCCAGTGCCGCTGCAAAGCCACATAATGTATGTACATGTAGGTTAATATCTCATACAGCTGTTCACACACTCTCAGATACAATCGGAGACAGGCGGATACTTATGGAGAGGGATCATAAAACTAACCGAAACAATCCTCTGAATCTTTGCCAAAAGACTTTTCATTGTCGTCGATTCTTTTCCTACATTTTCGTGGGGGTCCTTATGGACTTTTCTTTTTGGAATAATTTATGATCTGTTTTTATGTTTCTCATTTCTGAATGCCGGCCGGTAATTAAATGATCTATTTTGTTAGTCGAATGGGGGCCTCGTGCTGGCAATGACTCATTTTTTCTCTTCCCTAAAATTTTCGTAAGGAAAATGTGTCATCAAATCGTACACATAAAGTGCTCATAAAGGCAATTTCGTGTTCATTTTTTATGGTCATATCGTACATATAGATTGAAGGGACACACGTCATTTATTTATAAGGAAAATATAGGTGATTATTTTATGATACTTTCATTAATAAAAATTAATATTTTTAGAAGATCATAAAATTTGAAATATACGAATATGAAAGCAGCATATTTTAGACGCACAAAAAATTCTTAGAATTCCTCAACTTATGAAGATGATTGGATCTTTTCTAATAGGAAAATTCCTTCCTAAAAATATGGCCACATAAAGATATCTTTCTCCACGACTTTACCCATAACATTCCGCCCACACTTACCTGCAGCAAATGCAACGCATGTCAGGGCACATAAAACATATTTGAACGCCCACATATCGCCGCCCTAGACACGAACAGAATCCTTGTAGAGCCGTTTTACACCTTTTCACTCACTCACTCGTCGGGGCTTTTGCTTCTTCGGTTTTCTTTTATAAATAAGAAGTCATTAATAAAATTTCACGTTTTGTCTTTGCTTTTCTTTCAGAACATATTTATGGGACAAGAGATGAAAGTATATATGCAAAGATGTATAGACGAACAAAACCATTAAGATTAAGGCGGCTTTATAAATAGCACATGTTGAACACTTTCTATATACACGTATAAATGGGAACAATATTTGCTGGAACTCAAGAAGATGGCAATCCAACATTAGAGTTCATTGGGATTATTCCAAATTTATAATAAATACAAAAAAAAATTATACATATACATATATGTATGTATATACCTATATAGGTATTTTCGTTGATTGAAGAAACAAGAATCGATTTCCAAGGAAGAAGAGAACGCACCGTTTCCGACCAGAGCCAAGGCAAGACTGAGGAGCCAGAGAGATTCCAACTTTTCTCGAAGGGAAGCACACGGAACACACAGAATTTCCCTGTCTCCGAAGATAGATATATATATATATATATATGTATATTTATATAGTATATACGCTGATATTTCATGACTATCATAAAGTAAATTAGTGCGAGAGCGCACAAGTGTCGCCCCTCTTTAGGAGAAGGAAACTATTTTTACCCATGGAAGAAGAATTATCATTATAGGCCCACGAGAATTGATGGCTCTGTTCTGTTCCAGATGCTTCTGATATTCGTTATTGCATTGAACTTGATCGCCATAATCATGATCCATCCTTCAGCAGCATCAGAGCTGTCAGAAATGATTGTCTAAAAAATTATTAATATTAGTTAACATTCCATTACATAAATAAAACACTTAATCATCTTGAATCAAATGCGCCGCCTCGCATTGCTCTGTTCTATTCTGTTCTGGGCAGTTCAGCTGAGTTCGGTGCCAATTGTAAATTGTTTTTAATTAAACAAAATTAAATACAATAGGAAAGTCGGACCGCGTAGGTGTGTTACATTCGCAGCACTCTTCGACTTATTTGGCCAGCCAAACAAACGTGTTATTCTATTGAAAATAAACCCGTATAGAATCTATATAGTTAAGTAGCTCACAGATCGAACGAAGCTCGTTCCCATATGGGTGGAGAGCACTCCGGCTCCCCTTCGATCGAAGGGGTCCAATTGTGCGGCCAGGCCTCAGACCTCGGTGTTTTATAGCTTACAATTTGATTGACAAATTGTTTTATGGCTGAAACAACTAAAAATGGTTTAAGGCTGCACATAATTGACCGATCCGAACCATGGGATTGATCCGTGGATTGACAGGCAATTGGATGCTTTTAAAGTCGCTGGCTATTGGGCTATTCCACACATTTAAAGTCTCATTCTAATTTCCATGCATATCTACAAATGAAGGCTTTTGTATTCATTCATCTACTTAGAGCGTTTTTAGTCGCTCGCTTCTTGGTAATTGCTAGCGTTGTTAAACGCTTGCCGAACGCATGCGCGGTTAAAAACGCTTGGCAGTCGCTTAGTGCTTTTTATTAGTTCGAAACAAATTTGTGGGCGTGCGAATTTGTTCTACGCGCGTACACTTTGTATGGTCAAATGATATATGTACATATAGTAGATCTAGATTAGTTTTTCCAGCTGTATGTTCATACGATTTCTGTGCGTTTTCTCTGTGTAGGTTTATGCTCGAGGCGGTTCTCGTCGCTGTCGTTATTTATGGATCCATTTACATTTTAACTTAACCTTAGATGGCATTTGCGGAAATTGCCCAAGGGCGTGGTATGCACATATACGTATACGTGTACGTCTCTAGTCTCTAGGTATATGTGTATAGTGTATACTTTTGTCTGGACAGTCGACTGCTGCGGCGACTGTTTTGTCTTGGCTTTGAGTCGAACTTATGTTGACATTTTCCTCGGCAGCGTCCCATTGTTTCGTCTTTGTATTGGACATCCGCTGACCCTGGTGTACCACAGACCCCTTCCCCCATATAAGACTGTTACCACTGTTTTAATTAATTATTAATAAATTAAACCTTTATTTTATTTAACTAAACAAATGAAATATTTCCTTGTTAATTACAAAAAGAGTCCAATTATTGTTCTTTTGGATTGGGTTTACTTAGAATTAAGAGACTCGGAAAATCTCTAGAAATCTTCATTCGAATTTCTGATTATTCCCGGTCGAGTGCATTAATTGGTATTTCTTTAACTTTTTCTTTGCACCAACAGAAACTAAAAAAAAAAACAAAACACATAAATCCTCTGCGCTCCGTCAGCTCCGCCCGCTCCCTCGGGTTAATTTTTAATGCTTAGATATGAGGGACCCACTTGACGGACGTAGACACTCCGCTCGTTGCTCAGATACGGCGGACAGCGTACGGTGAGGATGCCATCAGAGGACAGCTCCGACCGGACATCGTTCGGGTAGTATCCACGGGGCAGCACGAATCGCTTGACAATGTGTCGGCCCACGAAGGTGTCGCCGTCGCGACGCTTCTCGTGCTTGGCCTCCACTACCACCGTGTCGCCGGTGGTTTTCACTGTGATCTCGTACGGCTTGAATTGGTGCACATCCACGTTGGCCTCGAATCCATCCTTGCCCACGATCACCCTGCTGAGATCGGGCGCAGAGCCCACACGCGACAGCGAGCGCTTCCAGTAGGGTAGATCCCAGTCGTTGATGTCCCAGTCGCGCCACAAGCGACGACGGTAATCCCAGTAATCCCAATCCGTGTTGTTCGTAGACGGAACCAGGGCCATCTCTGCTATATGTTTTTTTTTTTTTATCGAGAGTTCTCAGGACGCAGCAACGCAGCAATCGATCTATTCGACTTTTCACTTTTCGTTCGACTTTGACGCGTTCTCTTCTAAACGTCCACTCGCGATTTTTGCTCTGAGCAAATTAAACTTGCAACCGACAGAAGCTGCCGCTTTTATAGCGCTATGCCCCGCTCGAAAGTGGGCTCAGCCCCGGCTCCGATCGGCTCACACTCGACAGTCAATGACAGTTGTGACGTAGAAACCAGGCAGCCGTATGAGGTATGGTGTATGGGGCTATGGGGTCTCGGGCAATGTTTTCGATTGTTTATCTTGAGAAATGAATTTCTGCTCTGATCTGCTCTGTTCTGTTCCGAAAGGGGGCTGGCTAGCTCTGTGGGCCGAAAACGTCTATGGCCATGCAACAAGATCTGAATGGCAAATGGCATTTCCTTGAGGCGATAGAGGTTCGTGTTGGGTGGGTTTTAGCCAATGTTGAGCCACTTCCGCAGCGGAGGGAATGATAGAGAAGGTTTTCTGCAGGGTAGAGAGGTGATAAATGGAGAAAACTGGAACTTCCTATACTGGAATCATAAATACATGATGATATTCCTAATACCATCGCACTTGAGCATAAATCTGCAAAGGTTTCCTGAATTCATCCACAAAATCACTGATTAAATCATATTTTACCTACCCATATTTCCACAGCTTTCCCTCTCACACTATATCTACTTCCGCCCTACAAAAACTGACCTTCCTAGCTCTCTTCCATTCCCCATCTCTCGTTCTGCTTCTCCTTCTGTATCCACCTCTCTTTCTGTCTCTCTTTATCTCTGGTGTACCCATCCAAAACCCATTCTCCCATATCGCCAACGCCTTTAAAGCAAACCAAGCCAAAAAGCGAACAAAAATTCAAAAATCCAACAGTCGAAAAGATCGCTCAGCTTTTCAGCGTTTCCAACTTAATTACGCAGCATTTCCGCTTGCTTAGATACAAATGTATCTAAAGCTAAATTGAAAAAATCAAAATAAAATTAAAAAAAAAGAACAAAAAATAAATAAAAAGAGACGCAGATGGGGGGACATTTCTTTAGCGGAAATCCGAACAGCGCATAATTCTTTTCACTTTTTGACCAAATTTGGCTTTGACTTTGTTGTTGTACAATTTAAGCCGCTACAAGATATAAATCAAGCAGATACAGATATACAGTCAGACAGACAGACAAAGCAAACATATACATGAATTACAGATACACAATCTATAGATACAGATACACAGCTACACAACAGGGGGAGTGTGGGAGGGCTGCTGCTGCTGCTGCTGCTGCTGCGGTACTGGTAGTCATGACAAAAAGGCAATTTGTACAATTTTCGATGGTACAATGTTGCAGGGAAGATTAGCCAAAGCGACAGCTACAACATCAGAGACAACAACAACAATTGTCGCGGCATTTATGTACATAACATTTATGGGCCTGACCTGCCTCTGCGCCTCCCCGGCGCCCCCTCTACACATAGAACCCGTGCCCATAACAAAGCACAATCATCGATGGGATTGGGGTTGGCTTTGGCTTTGGCCCACCCAGATTGTAATTGTAATTATACCCTGGCGGAAGGGGTATTACTGCATTGAGTAAATTTTTGCCTAGCAGAGAAGATATACAGATAGCAGATGCGATCTGTATAGAATATATATATGCATATATTGATATGTTTATATTTAAAAGACCCTTAAGATAGCATCACTCTATCCATAGATCTCCTAGGGTATCTAATGCTTCACGAATCAAAAATCTCACATTCCTTGCTGTTGTTGGATTAGATCTGGCGTGTATTTGATAGTGATTGTAACAAGCTTCGCAGCAATTTTGATGACACTCGATGCTGGTATGGGTATAGAGTAATTTGCTCTCGACCAAGTTCACCACGTATATGTACATACATATATACCTGATGATGATGAAGCTTAGTCAGAGCCACGAACACTGATGGACAAACAAATAGAATCGGGGCAGACAACACTACTAGTAGGTTCTAAATCCAGATCGAAATCCAAATTGATGGAGTAATACCATAAATAATAGCCACATCTCTCAGCACTTTGGAAATTATAATGCTTCTCTCGCAAAATGGCAAGATGTTGTCGCGCCCCATCAAAAAACAAAATGAATATAAATTATAGAAGCGATGTTTATATGCCCTGACACCTATTTAAGGCCCTTCTGGAACTGCTTCTTAGGAAAAATAATCAAAAATATAATTTATATATATCGTAGGACTAAACCCAACAACAAAAAAACTAATGAAAAGCTATAAATAGTCAAGAGTTTTTCAAAAACCATGTAGCGCAGTGTTATGGGTGAAAGAGGGAGAGTGCTAAGAGATGGGAGATGGGAGAGTGGTGGGAGAGGGGGATCGAGAAGCGGGAAAAGCTCGTTTGGAAATCAATCGCAGTGCCGCAGCTGCACAGAAACAATTCATTTATAATTAAAGGCAAACAAAGCAATCGACTTATTTGTTTGATTTTATGGCAAAATCAAATGAAAATCAACTGCACACGGGCTTCCCTTGGGATGTGGCCATCTAAATATCTTTCTATTCTATCGGGGAAGAGTGTGGGAGGGTTGTGCTCAACTTTCTTTAGACCTGAACGGGGCATTATCTATCAGATGACTTTCTATAATCGTAGATCTCATTAGCATGTCAAATCTGCTCACCCACCCACCCATGCCACCTACCATTCAGCCCAGCCTATGCCCCTGCCTCTGCCCCTGCCCATGCCCCCGTCCCGAGAGAATTCAATCGAAAGCAGACATTGTTCTCTGGCCTCTCTGCTCCCCTCTCCCTTTCCCTCTCCCCACCGCTGTTCGAGTAGTTTATGGCTTGCCACAAAATTTGTCATCCTATGGGGGAGATGGCAGTCTGCCAGCTTCTGCCAGGCAGGAACTTACCTCAGAAACAGCTTGGACCATTTGTCTGATTAGCGCAACAGATTTCTCCCCCATACCCCCATACCCCCACACCACCAGCCTCCCATCACTCCTTTCCCCTCCTTGGCCAATAAAAGAAAACACTTCAGCCATAAAGAATTTACCTAAATCATAATTTATACTTTTGTTGAAAAAGAAAACTGATGAAATTCTAACAGACCTAAGCCCCCCGACCCCAATGAGTGGGATCTCTAATGGGTCAAATGTTTTACAAGAAAAATTTAAATTCGTTCGGCAAAAACCATAAAAATTAACAAAATATGTACGGCTTTTTTGCGGCTTTTTGCTTGCAGCCTGAAAGTATGCCCCGAAAAAATTTTTGCAGAAGCAGTCACCGTGACGTATACGTAGTCCTTGATGGCGGGCAAAATAGCAAACTAATTAGGCAAAGCAAATCAATAAGCTGGAAAAGAAAAGTGTAAGAGTATAAGAGATAAAGACCCGTAGCGGAACACGAGCGTCACGAGTTTCCAATGAAATCAGTCGCCCCTGGTGAGGGGGGTGAGGTAAGGAGTTCAGTCTGCTGTACGAATAAATGGCAGCCGAGACACCAAAACGAGCCACAAAAGGGCAACAGCAACAATCCTTGATCTGGTTCTTGTGGTAGGTGCAAGCGTCCTCACGAAGCTGCCACTGCAATGCGACGCCATCGCTGGGTCCATAAAAATACAAAGAACCCCCAGCAAAACGAAAGCAAAAGTTCAAGTCGAAGACGGGACAGGAGGGTAAGGGCACGAAACAGGACAGTCGGGACAGGTCAGGGAAGAAGAGCCCGGTGGAAAAGAAGAAAATCCCGACAGCCAGCAACTTAAAACTGTAATTGGCCATGCGAAGTGAACACTGCAACTGCAACGGCAACGAGGAGGAGCCCCCGAAAAGACAGCCACAATAATAGTTGTAAGACCAGCAACAAAGCCCCAAAGTTGCCCCAATGAAAGCCCATGAAGGAGCTCCACAGAATGGGCAGAAAGTGAGAGGAAGTAACATTTGAGATACTCTTTCTGAAAAAGAGAGAGGGAGAAGGTAAGCAAATAAAGCAACAGATTGGAATACATTCTTCCATATCATCCAACCCTCTCAACCCTCAGCATTACCCGCTTCCTTCACCTACATATATCGTCAAAGATACATCCACATTGCATGCCTCTAAACCCACTCTCATTCCGTTCGAGATACCCATCATACCCGCAGGGCAACCTTCAGCTGAGAAACAAACTAGAATCCAGAGCCATGCCACAACTCTGGGCCCCACAGACACGCCCCCGAAGGCTTTCTGACGCTCTGACGCTGCACTTGTTTGCATACGAATGATGGCTATATTTGTACGAGTGAGCATGGGGCATGGGGCATGGGGCAAGTAACGCTCGTGGTGGCCCGGCCCATTAGTCTATTTTTGTTTTGTTTTGTTTTGTTTTGTGCTATTGAACCCAATTGACGACGCAGTGCCAAAAACAGAAATGGAAAGTGGACAAGGCTCAAGCAAGGCTCGATCGTCCTTCCTCCTTCCTCCGTCTTCCGTTTTGACTGCAGTTAATTTGAAATTCCGAAAGTGTAAAAACTCTGACGACACATCCTTGGACAAGATGCACACAGCTTAAGGACATTCCTGGCTGGTGCACCACACTCCGCTCTCCGCTTGGTATTTCGCTTATGAGTCACACACAAACACACTAACAGAGACAAAGGTCAGCAGTTCAGCATTTAACGACGAGCACATTCTTCCTTGCACTTGAAAATATTGAAATGACTTTGGACAGCCCCGAGCTGCGAGTGTCAGCGGTTTTCCCCTCTAAGACACTAAAATTAATGCCAGCGACACGTTTTGTGTGAAGGACGCGTAATATCCTTGTGTGTCGCTCAGTCCTCAGTGCTCTGTCCTCTGTCCAGTCTGTCTGCCAAGGCTGAAGTGGAGAAGGAAAGGAGTTTCCTTGGCTGTGATTTACATTTCCATATGGAAGATACAATGCTCTGAAGGCTAGCGTCTTGTACAAGGCTGAAATAAGGACATTTATCCCTCCCACAAATGCTAGACATTTTCCATTTTGTAGATACTTTATTTATTGAATCTCAAGTTGAATACGATTTAGCTGAAATCTATTGTATTGGTATGATATGCGTCGAGTGATTTCTTTGTCGATAAAGTATGCTATGCTCTTGCGTTAGGTACGTATGTACATACATATGCACATACGAGTAGGTATATATATGCCATGGAATATCTATACGTGACGTACTTTGGGACTAGTATTTCGGTTAGATGAATGATGCTAGGAGTTGGTCTAACGCGTCCTTACAATGTTTAAATGTGTTTGCATATAGATAAAAGTGTTTCAGAGCCACTGGCAAAACGCTACTACAGCTAAGTAATTTCCATTAACATTTGTTTTTCGAATACTTTTCGGCTTTCGATTTTCGTTTTTCGTTATTCGGTTGTCGGTTTTGTTGGGGAGCTCTTAAGTACTACGTTTATCTGAGAGATATGAAGTTGTTCTGCGTTCTGTATTCTGTGTTTTCTGTGGTAAAGCTATGAGAGTGTAAACCTTAAGTTTGCTTCTGGCGATATACATAGGTAGATACATAGATCGTCTAGATACTTTCGTTTCGAATATGTTTCGTATATAATGTTGGTTGGTTGGTTGGTTCTATATAGTAAACTCTGAAAAGTGCAAACAGTGTGGCGTTAATATCTAATCATACATCTAAAAAAATGTTCTGATTCTTGATTAGTTGTAAATACTCGTACTCGTTAATTTGAAATACATTTATTTTCTTGCAACATTTAGAATACATTTAGAACACACAAATATCTCTTGTTGTTTTCTTGTTTTCTTGTTGAGAAGAATATCTGACTACAAAACTATAAATATATATATATATATACTTATATATAGATATGTATATATATATATATATGAATGTACATATACATCTAATATATTCTGTGTTCCAGCTTCAAGCCCTAACAAAGATTCCCTCCCCCAACATTTTAACATATTTCTTAAAAAACTTCGAACTTCTCTTTTTTAGTTTTTCAGTTTTTTCTGTTTGTGGGTTTGGTTTTTTTTTCGTATTTTTCTTTTCACTAATTTGAAATTGGGACCAAGGTCTGCTCTGTGTGTGTGTGTTGTCCTTAATCGTAGTTTGCCATTGACTTGTTCACAGTCCACCTCTCAAAAAAAAACAAAACAGAAGAAGGAAATTGAAAACATGTTTCACTTTCCATAGTACCTCCCCCGATCCCAACCCCTTCCCCTTCCCTTTCCCCTATCCCTAACCTTACCCCTCTAGCTTTAGCCCCAAACACTCTCCGACATTGTGGAAAAGTTTTCCAAGCATTGCTGCAACATTTTTTTTGCGCTGTGTGTGTTTCATTTTCATTTCACTCTGGGAAATATAGGGAAAAACTAAAACTAACTTTCCTCCTGTGTTCCTTGTGTGTGTGTGTACAAATGAAACACTGTTCCTTGCAGTTGGGTATTGGTATTAGTATTGGTGTTGGTATATTTGTGTGTGCGAGAGCAGACCAGCTTTTATTTTTGCTTTCAAAAGCCAACAGCTTGTATACAAATTTTACAAAACTTTAAGCTGAACTAAAAGCTACATAAAAAAAAATCCACAATAAATTCAGAGAATAATCGTATTTAAAGAGGGATAAACACTTTCGGTAATCCGTAATCAAAATGGGCTTCCAATCAACTTTAGTTCGTCTGTCTCCCCTAAGCTGTCTTCCCCCTAAACTCTTTTCTAAGTTAATGTTTTGTAATATCCGTATATAAGTTATATCTCTTGTTTGGTATCAAAAAATCCGTATAAAAATGTTTACTTAACAAATTGTATGTTTGGTTTCGGTTTCGATTTCGTTTCTCCCTGGTACTCCCTGGTATAAATCTGGGTTTTAAAATTGTGTGTGTCTTGGTTTGCAAAAAAATTTTTCGGTGTTTGTTTTATAGTTTAGTTTTTCTTGTCTCTTACTCCTATGATCAATTTTATATATACTAAATACGTACTCGTATATGTTTTGGAAATATTTCAATTGCTGTAAGCTTCGATTTGCTTTTGGCCTGTATTTGCTTGCTATTTCGTTCGGGCCAGGGCCATTCGTAGGTTCGCACTGGAGGAAAGTGCTTCGAGCTTCGACTAATGCATATATCAATTCTACTTTCCATGCAACCCTTCCTCTTCCCAGTGCAATGCCCAAAGACCCCGACTACACATAAAAACCAATTAAAACTCCGTGCTTCTCTTTCGAACGCTTGAATTTCCCTTAAGCTTTGCCCCGAGTCGGTTGTCGGTTGTTGGTTGTGCGCCTAGTAGCCGATCCTGCCCAGCCGCGTGACTGGCAGCGATGTGGGTTCCGAGCTGGGAAGCTCCCCGCAGCGCTGCAGCCAGCTCCAGGCCTGGCCACACACGACACCGACTCCGGCCCACATTCAAAAGCACTGGCTACGCCGCTTTGTTGTCGTCGAGGCCGTTCCTGTGCGTGTGCCGGTTCCCGTTCCCGTTCCCGTTGCCATGTTGCTGGCAGTGCCACTGCCACTGCCACTGCCGCTAGCCGTGGCCGTGCCCATGGTCATACTGGTCGATGATGTCAGAGTCGAGGTTCTGGCTGAGAGCGGGGGAGGCAGCAGCCGGGGGGCCGTGTTCTATGTTTTCTTCAGCTGATGGCTGGAGCACTTGGGGGTCCGGGACTTCTTCACCAAGAAACACGTGAGGAACTCTATGGGCGAGGGCATCTTCTGGAGGCTCTCCTCCGAGCTGGAGCTCGACTGGTGGCTATCGGAGCGCAGGTTGCTGCACTTGATCCGCCCACTGGCCCCTGGCCCGGTCTCCAGGGCGTGGCGGTAGTAGTTCTTGCAGCACTTCTTGGACAGATTGTACATGCGAACGGTGCGGTCGATGTTCTCGTCGTCCTCCTCCTCACCGGCCTTCAGGTTGAGCCCCATGCCACCCACACCCACATCGTGGGACTTGGAGATGACCATGCCCAGGCCCTTTCTGGCAGTGGCTAACTGATTGACTGGCACCTGGTCTCCCTTGCAGACGGCGGAAGAGGAGGTCTCTGGATGGAGCTGTATGCTCTCTGGCAATTCCTGGTGCTCGTGGTGGTGGTGGTGGTGATGCTCCTCCTCGGGCTGCTCCTCCTCCTCGAGGTTGTTCTGGGACTCGTCGTAGAACTTGTAGCTCCTGTAGCGACTGTGCCTGCCCTGGTCCCAGCCGCCGCCGCGTCCTGTCCAGTCCGCGCTGGCCGGTAGCGAGAGCTGGATGGTCGGCGTGCGATAGTACTGGCGATGTGGATGGAATCCCAGGCCAAAATCGTCCATGTACGACTGCGTGTGGATGTTGTCCAGCTCGTCGGCGACGCTCAGCAGGAAGGGAAGGGTCGACATGGTTCCGTTGTCCGTGGACTGACTGCGCTCTATGGCAATGCTTTTTCACGTTTCACGTTTTCACTTTTCTAGCTCTCGCTCTCTCCTGTCGTCTCCTGTCTCCCACTCTCTGCTCCCACCCACCGAAATGTAGGTATCTATGCTGCGGCGATGTCGATGTCGATGGGGACACTGGCACTGGGCTATGGGCTTAATCTCCGCCTGGAAATGCACACACGCGGACACGGACACAGATGCAGATTCAGATTCAGATGCTGATACAACTCTTGGAGCTACACTATTTTGTTTGTTATATTTGTTCCCTATTTCGGATTTTATTTTTCATCTAAGGCGAAACTGCACTCGGCTCTACGGCTCGACAGGGCTCCGACTGCACGGACTCGAAACTGAAACAGAACTGAACGGAGGCGGAAAATGCACTTGCGACCAGACCAGGCCAGGCCCGACGTCGCATTTATGTTGATGATGATGATGTGGAAACTCCTTCGTTCACTAGCGAGAGAGCGTCGCGTCGCGTCTCTCTCTCTCTCTCGGCTGTGTTTTGGTCACGCGCTCAGGAAAACCCGATGCACCTCCGGAACCTTCTCCTTTTCCCTTTTGCCTTTTGCCGCACCGACTGCACCGACTGGATTTGGGTTTATGTTTTCATTTCGCTGTGTACAGCGGCGTATGCGTGATATTATGAGGTGGTGGCACAGTGGCATGGCAGGGGGTTTCGTGCTCATTCTGGGGTTTTCCCTTTTCGCGCCTTATTGTCATTAGTTGGCGCTTGCCTCCGTTTTGGCCTCCAGCGTAGGATCTGCAGCTCTTTCTGATTTTTTTCTAAAGCCGTGTCCCTGGATTCCAACAGCAACGGCGAAGGACACAACATTGTTGCTGTCCTGCGGCCCTGCCAGAGCCTGCCTGCAGCACTGGGGGAGGGCCATTGCATCTGTATATGAGAGAGTCTGTGTGCGGCTGTGAGTGTGGGTGAGTGGGTTGGGTCGGTGGTTTGGGGGCTACATCTTAATGCGCAGTAATTCATTGGATGTGGATGTGGATGTGTATGGGCTCACATTACTGTGAGTTGTGTGAAGGCTGCGTGTTTGGAAATTGTTAGCCAAATCAATTGAGTTTCGGCTCGTTTAGCGTCTTCATGGGGATATAACGATGAGGAATTGATAGCTGCTATACGATTATACGAGTATATATATAATGTTAGGATTAGATGGAAATCGGATCTGATTGATGAATATTCGAGACGAATGTTGGTAAAAGAGAGTACAACTTACAATCTCGGGGTCTTCTTTTGCGGCATAATGAAGTTGCATAATCCATGCAGGTCTGTTCGAGGAACACAATTCACTTTGCTGGGCATACACTCGCACTCGCATTTGGCACTCTAATGTACTTCTACGCATTGGATAATCCAAGAGCCCAAAGCCCACTCCCTGCTTTATTCATGGGGAGAAAGAATCCACAGAACGGTTCAGAAATGGAAGTGGAAAAAGCGAATCCCAGCTGAAATTACCCATGGGTCCAGGAGGCATCAAGAGCAAGCAGCAGTACAGCAGGAAACCAAATGAAAAACTGCAGTAAGGAGAGAGACTCGTCTCCACTCGACTCTCTTACGAGAATGCATGCATATAGACGGATAGACAGTTATCCAGTTGTGTGTCCTGTCTGTCTGGCTGTTAGAGAGACACTTAAGCCTGCGGTGAGCGCCTGTCGTTTGTGCCACTTATTGAGAGCAATAGACAGGGGAGACAGGGGAGAGACAGGGCAGGGCATAAATCTTTTAGCACTTATTTGACACAGTTTCAGGCAGAAGTGTACACACACACACACACACACACTCTCAGGGATAGGGACATGGACATGGACATGGACATGGACATGGACGTCACATGCTCATCAATCGGTCGCTCACATTTGCTGCAACAATGCAAAGTGATATCCATGCACCTTGAAGTGGGGCTCTGATAGAGGGTTACAGAGTGAAAGACAGACAAAAAGGCCGGCCAGATGGGGCGCCAGGCTGCCAGGAGAACTGGCAGACGATGACAGTCGAGCGATAAGCGGTCGAGTGTCTGAATCCCACTCGGAGGAGCCTCTCTCTTCCAGCCATGTTGTGACTGTCGTGACTGCCTACGGCTCGTTGTTGTCCCAACAAAACGCCACAGAATGGCATAGGGAAAACGGAAAACAGAAAAGCGGAAAACTGCAGACAGAGAGAGGCAGGGGCAGAGAAAGCCAGGGGCAGAGGCAGCCCAACCTTCTTCTGTTGGCCTCATTTGACTTGTGCTGTGACTTCCCCCTCGCTTAATCCATTTAATTGCCTCTTTTTATGCCACAATTGTAGATCCTTGTGCTGTTGCTGCCACATGTGGAACGTGCGAAGAAATTACGCATACGCCCCAACACCTTGATTTGATTTCATTTAATTTCAGTTCGTGAAATATTCAGTTCCAATTTGTTGGCTAATGAAAATTCATTAGAAATGCATTCGAATCGCCGATTATTCTGACGGCTGCCTGCTTGGCCCACGCCATGCTGTCCTTGTGCCACATTGAGGCACAATCGTGGCTGACAGTCTGACTGACTGACGTTTCGTATCAAATTATCTATAAATTGCCATTGCCCAAGCACGCCATCAATGGAGAAGGAGGAGCTGTCAGACCATCAGTTCATATTTCTGCTGATTGTTCCTTTTGCCCCTCGCCCTCCGACTTCTGTGTCGTGTGAAGTTTTTCTTTATATTCGATTCCATTGAATGCGGATACAGGATATGTGTACCTCGGTTACGACTACGAGTACGAGCATGTATGTATATGTGCCCATAGGCATTGCACAAAGACACACACAAGCACTCACACACGCGGGCAATCAATTTGCCAAAGAAAAAGAAAGAACAAAAAAATAACAAGAACAACAGTCCACAGTCCACAGCCCAGAGCACAGAGCACTGCCTCCGCCTCCTGCCAAGTTCTGCCAAGCCTTTTGCCCGAGATTTGAATTTAATTTTGAGGTCAGACAAAGGCAAGCACTCTGCTCCACTGCTCCATGTGTTTGTGCCTCAAGTGTTGCATACATGAAAAAATGCAATAAATATTTAAATTACTATATCCACATGCAGCCCAGCACGCAAATGGGAAAGGAATACTCTGAGGGCGGGCCGGGGAACGAGAACCGAGGAGCAACGAGGAGAATCTCTTGAAAAAGTAGGCTAAATGTGGATCGCACTACAAAATAATTAAGAGAAATGTTGCAAAGAAATTGAAATGGGTGTCGAGTATCGTCGGGAGAAGGAGGGGGAGATGTGGAATGTTTTGGAATTGGCAAGGGAATTTTATTCTGGCTTCGTTTTGTTGCAAATTAAAAATTAAGACTGCACAGCCTTGAAATGATAGATAAATCTGTACAGTTGATACAGTTGTTGCTACTTTGCACATACCCATATCTTTCAAATAGTTTGTTGCCGACTTAAAGCCATCAGTTTTACTGCTTGCTTTTCAAATGGTTTACACTTGGCAGATTTGTTCATGGGAATTTCAAACACACACTTTGTCGGAAGTGCTTTAGATATTCGCTGGCTTGGTAGAAGCTTAGTTGATGCTTAGCCGAGTCTTCTATGAGCTCTGTGGACTCTTAAAAGATACTTTATGGGTGGATGTTGGACACATACGTATGTACATACATAGGTGGAGATTGGCTTGTAAGTGCTACAAGTACTTAAATCATTTTCAGATTATTGTAAGAGGAAACGTTAAATAAATCAAACTAATTTTATTGATATTGATGGCAATTCTGAGCTGTTAATACAATGATTGATTTGAATTTAAATCGAATAAACTTCCGTCTATCACATTACTCATACGCTACCGAAGCCCAATACAATTGATGCCACGTTCTCTCTTTCTATATCTTTTCTCTCTTTCTACATATTTATATATTAAATTCCTCTTGCACACTCTCTCGAACTCTCTATCGAACACTTAAAATTGGTTTATTTATTTGCATTTATTTTATATTTAAAGCTTTAAATTTTTGCACAACCATCGAGATTCCAGCAACAACAACAACAAACTAAACAACATCCTCCGCCTTAGTCGAAGCGAACAGCAATTTATATTACCAACAACAAAAGCAGCAACAACCAATTCAATGGGCTACGGGACAGGCAGTCAGACAGACAGACAGACAACAATCGTGTCAAGTTCAACAAAAGCTTCACCCGCAGCGCTCCGCTCCATTCAATGGCTGCGGCTTCGGCTTCGGCTTCGGCTTACAATGTTTTACATATAAATTTCATGGCACGCACAGAAAACCGAAAACTGAAAACCTGTTAATGCGTTTGGCCAAAAAAAAAGATACGCATACCAGCACCAACAAAAACTTCGGCATAGTGCACCCACGCGAGTTCCAAAAGAGAAGCTTAAGAGAGGCTTCGGAAGAGATATGTACTAAAAGCTTTCGGAAGAGCAAGTTTAAGTTTGGAAGAGCTTTGAGATCAAGCCATCGAAGGGCCAAGCATGTGCTGGAGAAAAATGATTAGACAGAAAAATGAAAGGACAGAGATGAGAATCAAAAATTATAATTAATTAATAAAGAGAACGAAAAGTCGGAGGAATACAGAAGAACTTAAATGAGATCCAGAGGCCGCTTGAAGGATAATGAAAAACCTCTAGCGAGAAAAGGGTAACAATTGATTGAAGAAACAAAATATGGAGCTATTCATGAAATGGTAGTAGTAGTCACAAAAGGCCTTAGGTCCTAATGACCTGGAAGATGAGCTTGTACGCATACATATCTTCCCCATATATCAGATTTCATTTGAAAAATTGCTAGTCAAAGCCATCATTAATATCCATATCCATAACCATTCATATCCAAATCCATTCAATTGGATTAAGTGTACCATTAGACCATTTGATATCAGATAAGACACCACAATCTATTCTCAATATGTGGGTACCCTCTACTGAAGGAGGTATATTCGCATTGGGATACAGAAGGTACTCCCCTTCCCTCCAATTATATATGATTCTCATTGGTTGATTCAAAGCAGACAATTATTTATGATGAACTATAATATTAATTTTTAATATTTCCGTCTTTCACTCTGCTTCTTCTTCTTCCAGCCCCTCTCTCTCTCCCACTGTTTCTATATCTATTATTTTATCATTCCATGTCTCTCTTTGCTCCAAGTCATTATACGCTCTTTAAAAAGTACGAAAAAAGGTAAAAAAATGAGGAAAAATATGTAAAAACTTGCACTAATTTGCTAATGAGCCGCTCATTTATAATTTAGCTAAAATAAAAATGTGTACAAATATTACAAAAGCAAATAACATAAAAGTCGAGCAACTCGAACTAACTTTTACGTATAAAAGCCCTCGACAAGCTCTCGTCAACGTTGCGCGTGCGCGCTCTGACTCTACACATGCGCTCTCCCTCTCCTTCTCCCTTTCCTTCTCTTTCTTTCTCTCTCTCTCTTTGCAAGATCGCAGGGCTTTTGACCAAAAGAAAAAAACCTACAACCTGCTGAAAGCCATAAGTCAAAGCATTGTCATCGCTCTGCTGTGCTGTGGCTGCTGCCCTGGAACTTGGCCTGAACTCTGCCAGTCGTTTGCGGTGGTTCCAAGCGGTGCGTTGGCCCCACAAAAGATCTCTCGTCTCGTTTCGTCTCTACAGAAATTAGCCACTTACTCAGAGGCAGTGCCAACAACTAAATTAGAATCTACAGTGAAAATTTGTGTGCTCTTTTTTTTGATTCATTTCGCTTTCAATCCGGAAGTTTCTCCCCATTTCACCCACCAGTCGCGTGCTGGCATTAATTCAAATGTGCAGCTGATGGTATCGCAAGCCAAATCCCCAGCCCCTAACCCCTAGCCACCAACCCTCAGTAGCAGAGGCCGGACCCCCAGGCCCCATCTAGATCGGAGCCAACGCTAGATTCTCTTACAATACAATACAATACTTGTACGTGTGGTGTGTCCGGTGTGGGCCGAGAATCCAATAAAAATGTACCACAATTAAAAAAAGGTTGTCACTTGCTCGCCGATGCCCCAGTGCAGAGGACCATACCATCCAAAGTATTTCTTGTGCGTTTTTGTGAATATTTTTTTTGTTTTTTGTTTGTTTGTGATGCGACCCAATTAGGCAGCAAAGCACGCAGCAGGCGAAAAAATTAACAAAAATAATTTAATTATATCAGCTGATGGCAGAAAAAAGCTTTCACTGCACAACAGGCAAACCCGTTTTCATAATTTAAATATACATACGCGTATGCCACATATGAGAGACATAATATAGTAAAGATATAGTAAAAGACGGCAGAAAACCAACGACAACAACAACGACAGCGTCGCCCCGTATTCGGCAACTTGTTTATTTCAAAATTATATATAACAAAAACCAAAAACCAAAAAAAAAAAACCAGAAACGAGTATCTTATAAATAGTGCGCTTTGTTTCGGCACATCGACAGCAGCAGCAACACCTCTACACCTGAACACCAACAACATTCCAACAACAAGTGGCTCTCCCTTGACGTAGGTCAGGCCAAAGCTCTCCTCAATCAAAAACAAAAAATTAAATTTCCTCTTTTATACAGCCGGCTTTTGAGGGAGCAGAGACTCGAAGAGTCAAAGAGAGAGATTTATAGAGAGTGGTGTTTTTATTGAAGAGAACCCGAACGACCCATGGGTCTCATCTGATCTCTGCAGATGCTCGAATCAACGACACCGAAAATGCTTCACTGGTCTCTGATCGTCAGCGCCCTGGGCGTCTGCGTGGCCGTCTTGGGTGGCTACTGCGGATGGTCTCTGTTTCCCAATATGGTCCACAAAAAGGTGGAACAGGTGAGTCCAACGAAAAGGGAATATCCTTTCACCTAGGCTGTACAGTACAGTATTATGGGATGCGCACTGACTCTGAGTCGGACTGAGAGGTATCTGGGCAAGATAGATGCCTTCTTTGTTGCTATTTGCCTTTGCTTGCCTCACCTTTCATTAGAAACCAAATAGCGTTTCTTTATGTTAAATATTAGCGACTTCTATCGCTGGACAGCAAACAAATGGACCTTTTGTTGACTTTAAAGAGTAAATATTTAAGCCACTAAGCGAAGGAAACAAGTGGATAGAATAATCGGTCAATAGTTAGTCAGACTTTCTTGATGACTCATGGAAAGTTCAGAGAACAGAATACAAAAATTCTGACTTAATAATTGCTTAAAGCTAAAGTGATAATTAAATGGTTATAGGATGAAACTGGTTTAAAATACATTTCCATAAAAATGCAAGCGAATTGGAATGCCTACAATCCAAACCTCTGATTCCTGTGGTCAATTGTTGATCCACTACGCCCATTATAATTATGGCTGATTACAAAATCTGATAGTTACGACAGATCCAGGCGACAGTCACGACAACCAAACATTAATCTCCTTATCCGTAATGACATCGGTCAATGAATGACACAGCAGCTGTCTGTCTGTCCACAGTCCCCACCCATTCCCCAATCAATCTGCTGGCCAAAACAAGCAATTCAATCCCATATCCCATATACGTACATATGTACATGCAATTATTACACGGAAATGTTCCCTTTGGCCCGAAGCGAGCCCAGAATCGATTCTGGATGCCCAGGGGTCACGCTTGCAATTGAAATGCAAGGCAGCAGGGCCATGAATTAACTCGCTAGTTAAATGCACTTTATAACCATTATTACGTTAGCCGTGCCATTAGAGCCAAAACACTTTGTTCTTGTCCTTCAACGCAGTTTATTTATGACCATTTTGACCATTTTGGAAATGCGTGTCATTGGGGACTGTCATTTCGACTCGACTGAAGCGATGCGACGAGTGCGTGACAAGCACGAGCCCATTCTCATTCAGTGGAAGTACGATATCATGAGATAAGATCTATCCCTTTTCCATACACCATATGTACTATATCTCTGGTGTGACAGGGTGTGACAAGATGCCCTTCATTTGTGAGTCACGATCAAGTGGAATACGTGACAAGATTTGCTTGGGCCCTTCTATCTGTGACGTGACTCCAGAGAAGGAATCGATTCTCTGAACTGTGGCTCCACTCACGCTATCATCTCTGGGCACACGCTCAGCGGCTGACGGCGGCTAGCTGGATCAAGCGTGACATCTTCGCCGAGCATTGTCAAGGGAAGGCAAGGCAAGGCGAAACCCCCAACCCAACCAACTAGAAGCACGAGTACTTGAGTTGACTTTGAGCTTAACTTTTGTTTTTTATTGCAATTAGAATGCAAACAGAAACTTTAATCTATTTCGCTGTTCACTGTTCACTGTTCGCGTCTGTGTTTGCTCTTTATTTTAATTGTTGGAGCTGCGCAAGTTAATTGCCCTTTTTGTGGTTTCGGCTTTGGCTTTTTGTCATGCGGCCGTCACGTCACCCAAGGCGCAGGGTTAGGCCCGAAATTGTTTTTTATGGGCCCCAGCGCCATTGTTAGCAATGAACTTCCGCGTGTTTTCCGAGATGCGATCTAGAATGGCCAGCACTTTGATGGGCACAAGCAAAAAACCCTCGACACCCAGCCGCTGAAGGGGGGCCTTCAACTTGAAGGTGGGACCGTGTGCCCGTGCGCCTTGCAATGGAATGGCTCCCGTAAACCATCAACCATAAGCCATCAACCATTTCTATTTGTAATTCAAATGCAATCGTCAAAGACAAACAAACGAGTCATGAATCGAAATCGAAAATTGAAATTGAAATTCAAAGCAACTGAAGTGGGGATTCGATGGTCAACACATGCTGTTGTGCAATTTGGCCCGAAAGCAATGCCAAACAATCGCAGCTCTCTTCAAAGACGTCTCTTTTCGGCCAACCCAACCAATCTTTCGGCTTTACAAAATTACGCATACGCCTCTTTGACCCAGCACATTCTTAGACTCAACTAAAATCGGAATTTTAGCCACGTTTCTCTTTGTTGTTTGACTTTTTGTCGCCATGCCAAAACTGCTCTATTTCGCAACAATTATTTGTATGATTTTGCTGAATGAATTTCGGGCCATTGTCAGCTCTCAGTCGGTGTCTATCTTCGGCAGCAAGCAGAAGGCAGAAGGTAGAGGCAGAGGGCAGCTCTTGAGGTTAATCAAACGTTTTGTATGCTCTTTGATGCGTATGTGACTGTGCATTGGACCTGACCTTGAAATCTGCTTTAGTCATAGCATTTATATGGATGTACATACGAGTAACTTATAGATACATGTACATATTTCTTCGACAATTCTTCAATTGTATCCATCCAGTTCGAGGGGCAGACCATAAAATTATATTGCTGGTCATGTTTTGTTTTGAGCTTGTTTTGTTGCCTTCATTTTATGTTTTGCCAATTTGTTGGCAACCGAGTTATAAAACTTCATATGGAAGGTCAACAAAACCTTTTTTTCGGAACATTCCAAATACATATTTTAAAATATTCCCAGAACTCTTCCCAATTAAAACCTGCCTAATTTGTTTTCATTAATCGAAATGCGAAATTAAACCAAATACTTCACTTGGTCATTGCTCTCTCCCTCTCTCTCATCGATAATTAAGCACACAAAAATAAAAAACGTGACAGTAGAAATTGCATTGCCCACAGAGATACAATTTGACACATTTAATATTTTCTTGAGCCGAAAACAGGTTCGGATTCAGAGGTATATTGAAGTTGATGATTTTGATTTGATTTTTATTGCCACTACTGCGTCATTAGATGTCATAAATAAGAGGCTCCGACGCGTGATAAACAACATTAAAATGTTGTTTAATAAATTTAAGTATAATTAAGCTTAGAGATGGAGGAAAAGCAAAGCAAAGAAAAGTAAATGTCAGATAAATTAACATCAAATTAATTGGGATTATTTGGAGGAGCGAATTTAAAGTAAGTCTCAAAACTTTCCTGGTTTCTTCTATCCTTCGACAGAGTGTCATTTTAGCCGATGGCTCGGAACAATACAAGCGGTTTGTGAATCTGCCGCAACCTCTGAACTTCAAGGTCTACATATTCAATGTGACAAATCCCGATATGATACAACATGGTGCCATACCCATAGTCGAGGAAATTGGACCCTATGTCTACAAGTAAGTATATCGTAAATCCTTACACAGGAATCTTGAATATAATCCGTTTTGCGACCCCACAGACAATACCGCCACAAGAAGGTGAAACATTTCTCACGCGATGGCTCTAAGATCACATATGTACAGAATGTCCATTTTGACTTCGATGCCGATGCCTCAGCGCCGTACACCCAAGATGATCGCATTGTGGCCCTCAATATGCATATGAATGTAAGTAAAACAGAGAACCGGAGACTAAACCGAAGTCAAAACAAAGATAAATGACTTCAAATGGACTTTACTGTATCGTTTACAAACTACAAACAATTTTGATAATCAATTTGCAGGCATTTTTACAAGTGTTCGAAAGAGAGATCACAGATATCTTTCAGGGGTTCGCCAATAGGCTGAACTCCCGCCTGAATCGTACGCCCGGCGTGCGAATCCTGAAACGTCTGATGGAACGTATTCGAGGGAAACGTAAAGTAATTTTATTCACTACTAATTTTATCGAGAGTAGCAGAAACGCCTGCCACCTGGTGATGGTCTATATCGGGAATGGGAATAGAAGTAGGGTTGAGTTGATTGATTTCGTTCAAACAATGACCCAAAAGTGTGTTGTCTGTGCAAAGGTTTACTCACTGGCATGCCTTGGTTTCTTGGTCTCTGATCGAACTTAATGGTTAATGGTAATGGATTTTCTACTGGGACTTTGATGGCGCAAATAAGCGAGATACAATCTCTTAGCTGTGTTTATCTTTGTTCTGCTTTTATTATATCTTTTTTTTTGTGTTTTTTTTTATTAAGTATGATTTTACCCCAGACGTGCGTCTCGGATATCGGATGTCGGATATCGGATATCTGATATGCGGGAAATTGTATGCCGAGCGACAGTTTTTATAAGTAATTAAGCTGATGAGCTTTTTTATCGTTGATTTATTTCGCTGATTCTGGCAATCAAACAGTTTTGTGTGGGTAAGGTCAGGATCAGGGGGTTTTTTTTTTGTAGGGCTTTATACAAATCTTGTTAAGGGAGACTCTTGGCTGAAAGTGGTATTAGTTTGAAAGGGAAAAGATGTAAGCATTCTAGAAATGGAAGTATACTTATTCAGAGAGAGAGAAACAAACACATCCCTTAGATCCCCCTCTTTTCAACAGTTTTTAGGTGAGGAATGTAAATAAGAATATACGCAATTTAATGAACTGCAATTTTATAGCGCCCTTTAGCTGGGTTCACGGCATCTTGATCAGCATTATTGAAGATGTGAAAGTAAGTTGAACAACATCCTCCTATCGGCTCCTCCTCCTCCTCATCCGAAAGCTTTGCAACCGTAACATTGACTCAAACTTCAGACTTCTAAACTCAAGATCATTCACATCAGACGGACAGACAGATGGATGGACATACATATACAGATAGAACAGAAAAATTTTGATTGGCATTCACCTTGTGGTTGATCTGTGGCGTGTTGTTGATATATGAAATCCCTCGTCTATGTAAATATTTTGATAAATTGCCGAGTTGATTTGAAATGCGATGAGAATCAAGGGAAAAAAGCGGCAGCTGAAACCCGAATGATTGGAAAACATCAATTTTCCCACATATGAACACATAATTAATAATAACAAATTTAAGCTTGTGCTTTACTATAAACTACAAAAACACAATATGCAATATACAATATACATATATGTATGTATAGCTAACAGCCCCGCCTACCCGCTAATGCTTGATGCCTGCCTGCCTGCCTTACTCTTGCTTACCTTACATTAAACTGCCTTGCCTTGCCTTTCCATGTCTTGCTTCAGTAGCCAGAACTTCCTCAATTAACTTTTTCGGAATTCCCCTCTCTTTCAGTCCGTATTGCAAATCTCTGAGAACGATCCGGGACTGGCGCTGCTCCTGGTCCACCTGAACGCCAACCTCAAGGCAGTGTTCAACGATCCTCGATCCATGTTCGTGCACACCTCCGTGAGGGAGTATCTCTTTGATGGAGTTCGGTTCTGCATCAATCCCCAAGGCATTGCCAAGGCCATCTGCAACCAGATTAAGGAGAGCGGCTCCAAGACCATTCGAGAGCAGAGCGATGGCAGCCTCGCCTTCTCCTTCTTCGGGCATGTGAGTATCAGAGGATAGTGAAACCAACACACAATATTTTCAACTTCCCGCTCTGCCTCGCAGAAAAACGGCTCTGGTCATGATGTCTATGAGGTACACACGGGCAAGGGCGATCCAATGAAGGTTCTGGAGATCCAGAAGCTCGATGATTCCCACAATCTGCAGGTCTGGCTCAATGCCAGCACCGAGGGAGAGACCTCCGTCTGCAACCAGATCAATGGCACCGATGCCTCTTCTTATCCACCGTTCCGCCAGCGCGGCGACTCCATGTACATTTTCAGTGCAGACATCTGTCGGTCCGTGGAGCTCTTCTACCAGACGGACATCCAGTACGAGGGCATCCCCGGATATCGCTATTCCATTGGCGAGAACTTCATCAACGACATCGGACCGGAGCACGACAACGAGTGCTTCTGCGTCGACAAGCTGGCGAATGTGATCAAGCGGAAGAACGGGTGCCTCTACGCGGGCGCCTTGGATCTGACAACCTGTTTGGGTGAGTGACGGACAGTCGACAATCTATCGATTAGGTGGTCCGATAGTCAATGAATCAAAATATAGATTAGGGAGAAGGCTGAGACTTCTCTGTAAATGACAGTATCCAAAGATAAAAGAGCTATGAAGATGTAATGCTCAATAGAGAAAACCTTCTACTCTTCAGTTTTTGTAATCGTAAGCCGAATCTTATTTTCCCAAATTAATAATAATTGAAAACTCCGCTTTTATTCCTACGAGTATTTTATGCAAAGAATTTCCAAAATATTTGTGTTTACGCTCTGGGTGCGTTATCTTTGCTTATCTGTAGTTCCTCATGTTATTTCACAGTCTCAACTGAATTATAATTTTAAATGAGAGTAGACTCTCATAAATTAACCAGATCAAAGACTTCTTTAGTGATCTTCTGGTTTTGTCTGGGTGTCAGAAAGAGTCCATCCACTTGGAGATGATATTTGACAGATCAAACAGAACATTTACCCCTCCCATAACTTACACTTTAACCAAAACTAAACTGCCATTGATTCGAAATGTATTTTCCACAATTCCCACTCAAAAGCGAAGCTCTCTTAATGTTAGATCCCGCTTAGATCGGTTAGAGTATTGCCATCTTCGTTGATTTATTAGTTCCTCCTTTATAGCTACTTCTGTGGCTTCTTTTTTCTATAATATAAGTCTGATTTAATTTAATTAGCATTTTATTTATGTCGATAGTTTAAGCATTTGACAGTTTGTTTTGTTTTTTATTATGAACACTTAACTCAAATGTTAACGATTGAATGAATGCTTCAACCATACGGACTCGTATAAGCCTTATCATTAATTGGAGCAATGCCGACATTTGGCCGACAGACTGCCAAACGGTCATTCCTAAAAATATCATATCGACAAGATACATAGATCCTAAAAGACCAACTATGAACTTTAAGCATTGTTTGGTCTCGGATCTTCATTATCATTTTCATTTGATGATATTGAAATACGTACGACTATGCTAACCGGAAATATTTCGAATAATATTTGACAATTTTTTGCCATTCATTGTTTCTTTTCTTGTTTGTTTTGTTATGCAAATGAGTCTCTTTATGGCCGTATTGTGTTGTCTTATTATTATTAACCGACCATTCAGGCAAAGGAAAGAACTCCCCCAAGGCACTCCAAGAGCCCGTCCGTCATCGAGTGGCTGTGGCTGATGATGGTGGTACGAGTAGATTACCTGAGTAATTATAAGGCGAGAAATACTAAATCAAATGCAAACCATGCCCAATGTACAATACGAGACCTATTGAACTTTGAGGGGGATGGGGATAGGGATAGCATCCGATTCTAGCTTGTGTTTTATGGGACTTCTATGCTAATTCTCTAAAGAGAAGTGCAAACCGAAGGCATCAACATCAACACTCGCAGCTAATCAAATTTAAATTATGCGCCACTAAAACACTAAACCATAAAATAAAAAGATGGAAGATTTCCATACACGCGCTCAACCCCCAAAACTGACAAATTGCAAGCCATTTTGGTTGGGACTTTGATTTAGATTCAATTGAAGATTCACATTCAGATGGAGATGGAGATGGATATAGAGATAGAGATGGATGTGAAGATTCTGTGTGGGCTGGCTTCGTTCTTCGTTTGATCTTCTTCGATTGTTTAATTTCTTAATTAACACTCCAGTTGGGGAGGATAAAAAACGTTTAGCTTCACGTTTGGAATCCAGTTCTCCCCCCAGGGGCATTGCGCATTTGAAATCAAAAGTGTTGTCTTAGAGTCGGACTTAATTCATGTACGAGTATGGGGTACATATACGCGTACCCGTAGTGAGCCCCCCACTTCATCATGATGTTCTCGAGTGTCCGAGAGTGAACGAACGCTCGACAAATTGAGGCAGTAAATTCGAATTTTATTCCATTGGCTGAGTGGGTATTACGATTCAAGCGAGTGAATTGATCAATATGAGAACTATCAGAGGAACAGTGTACCTGCAAGGGTATCTAGATCTTCGACTTGCGACCATGGCCTTCCTTTCTTGATCATATTTTTTATGGTGTTTTTTGTTTGGGTGTTTGCCGATCGCGCACGTTTCCAACTTTGAGATTTCGGTGATTCCTTCTTTTCTTCAGTTCATCTTTTTTTATTATAATTGTTGGAACGTGAGTTAACAGTTTCAGTAATGAGCATTTGAAATAGTTCGTTGTCTGATGAGGAAATTCTAGCAAATTGGTTCAGGCTTTGGCATCAAAGCCATCCCAATCCCAAGTGCTTGAGTAAATAAATAAATAAATGTTGTTCTGGCAAAACGTGAGCCGATAGCCGCGGCAGCTTCCGCAACTCTCTGAACATTCTGTGAAATATTTTCAATTAATTTAATTGAATTAAATGCAAGTAGTTCGCCGCTGTAAAGGTCAGGCAATCCAGTTTTTTTTTTTTTTTTTTGAAAATATTTCAACATTGTAAACAGAATAATTAATATTGGAATGGAATGCATTGACACCCCCAAGGAGCTGGTTATGCAAATTAAGATGTTCCTTATATGTATATGTATATTTTTATATATTTTATAATTATTTCGGTATAGATGCCCCCGTTATACTGACGCTACCGCATATGCTAGGCGCCTCGAACGAGTACAGGAAAATGATACGCGGCCTCAAGCCAGATGCCAAAAAGCACCAGACCTTTGTCGATGTGCAATCGGTAAGTTAATTCTCGCGGGGAATGCCATTCTCGTAAAAGATGCTCAATTTATTGGTATTTCCATTAGCTGACGGGCACGCCCTTGCGGGGCGGCAAGCGGGTTCAGTTCAACATGTTCCTCAAGAGCATCAATCGAATAGGCATAACCGAGAACCTCACCACAGTCCTCATGCCGGCCATTTGGGTGGAAGAGGTTAGTTCCACAGATACAGAACCCCAAGAAAACGTCGATAAATTATCCCTTGTGTTCTTCCTGCAGGGCATCCAACTCAATGGTGAAATGGTGGCCTTCTTCAAGAAGAAACTAATCAACACCCTCAAAACCCTCAACATAGTCCACTGGGCGGCTCTCTGCGGAGGCGCAGGCGTGGCCCTCATCAGCCTGCTCTACTACCTCTACCAGAAAGGACGTGGCGAGGAGGCTCCTCTTAAATAGAGACTTGTATCTCCTGATGGAGCTGTAGATGTACTTGTTATGCAAATTAAATACTTGTAAAGATGTATTTTTTTTGTTTTTTTTTGTTTATGATTAAGTAACTTTCAGCCGTGTTTATACAGTTAAAGATGTATTTGTTATGCTATACCTTTTGTCTACGAATTTGTATATAATTTATTTGTTAAATGTGATTCTATTGTATTGTGATTTAGCCTACTAAAACCTATCATAAACCAAACATGTTGTTGAATTAAATTGTGAAGAATATGATGGTATTTTGTTTCAATTCTTGGAATTCTCAAATTATTTAGTAAATCTCTGGAACTTTTTAAAGATTTCATTATGGTGTTCTTCCAAGGACCAGACATCATTTTTGTTGACCACTAAAAGCACTTTGCATATTTAAATCCTTGATCTATCCGCCCCTCTCCCCTTCAGCAGTGACTCAAGTTCAAGATCAACTAATGAGGGAATCCAAATCCAAGCATTAATCAATCAGCAACAGTTTTTGGCCCCACAATTTGCACAGACCACCAATTAAAACACAGTTTATATTGCACAAATTGGCTATAAAAAAAGCAGCTAAGCAAAAATAGTTTTCGACTTGGGCAAGACCATACAAAAAGGCTAAAACTAAAGCCCAAGCGCCAAGCGCCAGACCCCGAGCCCCGAACACCGAACCGATTGACCAATTCCGAGATGCAAACAGAAATATTTCCCCAAAACTGTAGTATAAACAATGCTGTCCAAGGTATTATTCGCCTTACAATGCGATTGAGATTGAGACACCGGAGACCGAGACGAGCTGTGACTGGGTGGGGTTTTGGCAACGCTGATTGATTGACAGCTGCGAATCGCGACTGTCAATGGATTGATTGAGACTTACGAGGCGATTAAAAACGCGTGAAAAACGCTCGCGCTTGCTTTTGCCAATGATGAGGTGGATCGGCTGGTTCTCTGCCGATAAATATTTGGAAATTAATTTCATTAGCCAAATGACCAGCTAATGGCTGGCTGACCGACTGCAGAACTTTCTAACTTTATTTTGTATGCTTGAATATACGTTTTTATTCGTTTTGTTAGGTTGCTGTAGGTGTACCTACATAATCCATTCTTTTGGGTTCTGTTCTTTCGGTCGGAGAACCTTTTAAGCTCTGGTATGGTCATAGTAATTATGCAATAGCCACACACACCACACAGCCACACACAACCAGTTTGTCGCTGTCGTCGTCAGAGAAGTCGTCGTATTCAAATTGACTTTAGGCTGAAGATGCGACCGCACCGCTCGTGGATTCAGTCGTCAACGAAACGCGCAAACGCACGCAGCAGCTAGCTGTTAATAACGCTCACCCATACAAAGACGAAAATAATATAATAAAAACGAGCGCGTTTAAAAACGCTCCGCGTGTGAAGGGAAATTTACAATTTAAATGAAGTAAGGATCTCTTCTCTGTTACGCTCTAGATTCTGCCGCGTGGTGTTCTATATAAGAGTGGGACCCGATTCAGATCGTTTGTCAGATCATCGCAAGATGTCGAAGCAGTCGCTTCTGCCCCTCCTAGTCCCCTCCCTCCTTCTGCTCATCGTCTGCCCCTTGGGGCAGGTGTCGGGCAAGATCTTCGATCGCTGCGAGCTAGCCAAGCTTCTGCAGCATCGGTTCGGACTACCCTCTGCCCAGGTGGCGACCCTGGTGTGCATTGCCCAGCACTCGAGTGACCTGAACACGGCGGCCTTTGGCGGTGGCACTGGACCAGGAGGCGGCTCTCATGGCATTTTTCAGATCAGCGATGTCTACTGGTGCTCCCCGCCCGGACAGGGCGCGGGCTGTGGCCTGAGCTGCTCTCGCCTCCGGGACGATGACATCGCGGACGATGTCCTGTGTGTGCGGAAGATCTATGCGGAGCACCAGAGGATTTCGGGCGATGGATTCTCCGCGTGGCAAGCCTACAGCGCGTACTGTCGCCAGGATGCGTCCTCCTATGTGGCAGGATGTGGCGTGGGAGCAAGCGGAACAGCTCTCTCGGTGGCTGCCTCCTATCAGCACCCGCAGCAGGTGAAGGTGAACCACTACCACTACCAGGGACAACCACAGGGGCCAGTGGCGGTGGCTCCCGTCCAGCGCCAGGGAAAGATTTACAATCGCTGTGAGCTGGCCCAGGAGCTGTACTACCAGCACAAGCTTCCAATGCCCCAGATCCCCACCTGGGTGTGCATTGCCCAGCACGAGTCCTCCTTCAACACGGCAGCCGTGGGTCGTCTCAATGCGGATGGGAGCGCGGATCACGGACTGTTCCAGATCAGCGATCTCTTCTGGTGCACACACGAGCAGCGGGCGGGAAAGGGCTGTCATGCCACATGCAACCAGTTCCTGGACGCCAGCATATCGGATGATGTGCAGTGCATACGGAGGATCCATCAGGAGCACACCCAGATCTCCGGCGATGGCTTCAATGCCTGGACTGTCTACAAAAGGAACTGCCTGGATCAGCACTACGAGCAGGTGGCGGCCTGCTTTGCCAAGCCACAGGTGATCGCCAGCCATCCAAATGCCATTGGGGGATCCCCTATTAAATCAAAGGTCAGCTATACATATCAATTCGGTCAGCAGAAGATCACTCCTGTGGCTCCGGTGGCCATAGCCAATCTACAATATAGGCCAGCTCCACCTGTGCTCACCTACCAGCGGGTGGGTGTGAGCTATCAGGGCAATCCCTTCCTGAGGCCCCCTCAAGCTTCGCCTCAGAGTCTACCTCACTCCCATCCTAATTCCATTGCCTTCAGCGGAAAGCAGGGTCAGAGCCAGGCCAATCCCTTCTTTAGCCACAAGCAGACACAACACACAGCACACTATCAGCCACACCATCAGCAGGCACACTACCAACAGCAGTATCTGCACAGCACACACAGCACACCAGTAACCACATCCACATCCCGGACGGGTACGGGTAAAGTTTTCAAACGCTGCGAATTAGCCCAAGAGTTGTATTTCTCACACAAATTTCCCATGCAGGATATAGCCACCTGGGTGTGCATCGCCGAGCATGAGTCCTCCCTCAAGACGGCGGCCGTGGGTCGGCTCAATGCGGATGGGAGTGCCGATCATGGTCTGTTCCAGATCAGCGATCTCTACTGGTGCACCCACGGTGGGGCAGACGATGGTGGCAAGGGCTGCCACATTGACTGCGATCGCCTGCTGGACTCGGATATCTCGGACGATGTCCAGTGCATAAAGACCATCCACGAGGAGCACACAAGAATCTCAGGGGATGGCTTCACGGCCTGGACTGTGTACAATGGACACTGCAGACAGCGAACCAAAGCGGATATAATCGGGTGCTTTGAGGGTACAGATCTGTCCAAGAAGCAGGTGCCTCCAGCCCAAGGAAACGAAGTGATAAGCAAAAACCCTCCCCAGGTGGCCAAGGGAAAGATCTTCAAGCGTTGCGAACTGGCCCAAGAGCTGTACCACAAACACAAGCTCCCCATGAAGGAGATTCCCACTTGGGTGTGCATCGCAGAGCACGAGTCCTCCTTCAACACGGCAGCCGTGGGTCGTCTCAATGCGGATGGGAGTGCTGATCATGGCCTGTTCCAGATCAGCGATCTCTATTGGTGCACTCACGGTGAGGGAGGAGGCAAGGCATGTCACATTGAATGCGATCGTTTGCTGGACTCGGACATCTCCGATGATGTGAAATGCATTAGGATGATCCATGAGGAGCATACTCGCCTGTCAGGAGATGGCTTCAATGCCTGGACCGTCTACAGCGGGCACTGCCGGCATCAGAGCTTGGCCATGTTGAGTGACTGCTTTGATGGCAATGAAATAACAGAGGCGCAGAAGCCGAGTCCGTGTGCAGAGCGGCCACAGGTGAAGCCACAGCAGGTGATTGTGGACAAGTCTCAGCAAAAGATCGCCACCAGTCATAGATATGCGGGCAATCCTTTTCTGCAGAACCTACAGACAGTAAAGACTCCTCTGCTATCTGCTCAGCAGCTTGCCTTGTTCAGCAACCCAAAGGAGAAGCCTTCTCCTGCCTCAGTCCCAGGCAGTTCTGCGTCGATAAAGTCCAACTATGACCACAACCCCTTCCTGAAGGCTCCTGGCTCCGCTCGTCCCTCGGCCACTTCTTTGAAGAGTTCTATGCAGGTCAAGCCCAAAGATAATCTCTCCTATGCCCAAAACCCATTCCTCAGCCTACTGGCAAGGCCAATCGTGTCCGCTCGAGTACCTGTCAAGCCCTCAGTCGCAACGAAGTCTCCACAGCATGTAACCAGACCCTATGTCAGCAGCGACAGCTTCCGCAATGAATTGATCAAATTTACGGCCACATCTTCAGGTACAACAACCACAACAAAGCGCCCCATAACAACAACTATAAAAACAACTACCACGAGACCGACGAGTTTCCCCCCTTGGACATGGCAAACTTCCGCTAAGACAACGACAAGAGCCCAAACAACAACACGCCCCCCGTCCACAACAAGAGCTACAACAACTCGCTATACAACCGTAACAAAACCCACCTCACGCCCAAGTTTAACAACGCGCTCAGCCGGAACCACTCGCCCAACGACCATCGTCCACACTATCAGCACAACTCCTAAACCGACTACAACAACAAGACCTATTACTCGTTATATAGCAGTAACGAAACCTACCACTCGTCCCACGTCAACAACACACCCAGCCACAACTACTCGAACTGTCCCTACCACCCGCCCATCAACAACAGCGAGATCTGTAACGCGTTATTCAACTGGAACTAAACTGCTAACTCGATCCTCAGCGACAACGCGCCCAACAACAGTAACACGTCCAGCTATAACAACTCGATCTGTTCCCAGCACTCGGCCAACTGCCTCAAACAGATATACAACCAAAACTACAAGTCACCCAGCACCCACCACTCGTTCAACTATAACAACACGTCCAACATTACCAACGAGATCTACAACTCGCTATATAACAACAGCGAAACCAACACAACGGCCTACAACTAGACAAACCCCTCGTTACTCAGCTATAACCACACCTGCCACTCAAAAAAAAACTTTCTCGAGCACCACCCCAAGGCCATATTTGTTCACATCGACAACAGCACCACAAAAGAGTTCGACCACGGCAGATCCATTTAGTCATCCTTTCTTCCAGAAATTCAAGGCCAAGTTCGAAAAAACTTCCAGTCCTGTTCTGCAAAACAAAAAACCAACAACAGCGGCACCTTCACGCCAAAGCCAGAGCACAACCAGTAGTCCATACTACGCCAAATACCAGGAGAACAAAGTCAAAGTGGCAGCCAAGACAGTTTTCTCGTATGACTTTGGTCAGAATCGAACGACAACGAAGCGACCTGATAATCCAACAACCAAAATAGCATCGAGGGCACCCAAGTCCGCATTCGACGTGTATCTAAATTGGAACAAAAACTAATGGGTTCCAAAAGCCTACTCGAGCAATGGAGGGAATGGGGCTATGGCACTTTTAAGGCTTGTAAATACGCGTTATTGACTGATGTAATACGGCTAGTTTAGCATAATGGCAGAATACTCATGCATTATTAATCGTAAGCATTATAAATAGGATTTAGATAATAAAACAAAAATAAAACATGTGCGAATGCGAAATGTACGAAAATTAATTCAACTTCAGGCAACCAACCACCAACTGGTTGAATCTACAGACTGACGACGCGCCAAACGTCGTCGCCAAATGCGATGGCATTAGCTGGAATATTTTGATTAATTTTCATTAACTTAACTCGTTTTTGGCCGAGTCTCTGCCTTGTTAACATAACTGCTAACCGTGGCAAAAAATATAATGCGGGGCACAAGAACGGAACAAGTATATTCAAACAGCAAGCAACGAGTTTTGAATTCGAATTGAGTTTCCGAGAAGAGTTCTTATATTTCACCACGCTATCTATTTGCATATTTAATGTAATCTCCTTCGAAGCAACATTGACGTCAACGAAGAAATCAAACATATTTGACCACCCATATTAAATTTGATATATGTAATTGCACAGTTTCCCTCCTTTTGACAATCGTAGCCAACTGGTAGCGGGGGGTGCAGGCACAGGTCATGTCCCGTCTGCATGATTGGCTCCCGCCATGATGGTTTGCAGCTCGCATCCTTCCATCATAGCACGGCGTATGGAGTCCGAGGGCGACTCTCTCCAGTACCCCAAGAGCACGCGACAATATCTACAATCCAGACGGGCCTCCGCTTGGGACGGAAGATGTACTTTGTCTTCCGGTCCGTCCAGTAGATGCACCCCCGTCTCTCTTTATTTATATTTATTTTCCATGCAAATCGTGTTTGCATGAATGTGCTCTGTGATTTTTTTCAACCAAAGGCAATATAAATAGTAAGATGCCAACGCCCATACAATTTCAATGCTGTGAGTAGCGACGTTTACTGTATGTGCCGAAATATGCACTGTCTCGCTCGCACGAAGTTGTGCAAAGCAGCACATTTTCGAGTCGAAAACATTTCTTAGACGGGTGGGGCTTATTGTCCCGACCCACGACTACCCTACAGACATTTAATCTAATTTGAAGTCGTGTATGACATAGGTTATGTATTTTTACATAGGTACATTCCTTCATTATATTCGTTTATAGTACATTAAACAAAACTAGCATATATAGAATATACAAAATATACCTTTTTTTATTGTGGGCAAGCGTATTCAATAAGTGTCATAATCTGCAATGAATTCTTAAGTAATGGGTGTTTTCTTCGACAGCGGTGTCGTAAAAAACCAATACAAACAAGCAGGTCTAGAATGTGTGCAGATACAGTTAAATCTTAGCCTCACGTATAGAAAGAGAGAGCGGTTGGCTCTCTTTCTATCTGTTTCTCTCTATTTCACGGTGGAATGGAAGTAAATTCCACATAGCCAAAATCGACCTCAAAAATGTTGTATGGCGTTGCACATCTGAATATTTATATTGTATTTGCTCCCACATTATAAATGAAGCCCTTCTGATGGCTTTAAATAAAATAAAAATAATATTATTTGAAGGAAAATTTGCTGGCGGTTATTTCAGATCGGTGCAAAGCCAATCTAAAATCGATTTAGAAGAATATGTATGCTTCGATCTTCGCTGCCTAATTGGCCACCGGCCTTTAGGACAAGAGCAAGAGAGAATAATCATTCCTGCAGTTCCTGGCGCTTCAGTTTGGTTAGCCAAAATTGAATAGAGGGAAATATTTGATAAGTTATACGAACTGATGACCCAGCACTGGCCCTGCAAGTTCGAGTCATTGCGAAATGACAGCAACTTATCGATCAGGACAGGCCAGTGGCTGGTCCTCCTGGTGGATTTTGTGGCGTGCTCGGCTAGGCCCCAATACAACGTGATTACGGACACGGGCAACCTAGACATCGACCTACTGGAGCAGATGGACCACAACCCATGCCACATGATTCCTTCTTGCTCCGGCGTATTTCATCATGATCGGCCAATGCTCTATCCGGAGCACATTGTCTTAGCGACGGCCAGTTCCCAAAGATCAAGAACGAGTAGGGCCTGTGGCCTTTGCCAGATTTAAAGCAGTTGACGACTCTCCTTCATCTCTTCTAAATCATACACATCAATTTGTTACATTATACATTAATATGAAAATAAATTGAAATATAATTTAAAAGCTGCCTTTCCCCAATTGATAGCAAACGGTAGTGGAGTTTTTGAAATCCTAGTGGAGAGCGTAAAACGCTTGCCATCTCTTTCTAGCGCTTGTCTCTTTGAGAGCCAGGAGAGTGAGGTGAAAAATTTAAATTTTGCGCCACCTACAACAGATGGTTTCATACATCTTAGCTTTTGTTCATAGGACTGCAATTATCTGTTTTGCTTTACACTTTGTAAATCTTTTTGTACTTTGAGGAATCTATGGATTGCATTGGAAGCTTTCAACGATAGATAGATAGATATTTGTAGCTGTAGCCTAGTACTCAGACGAGCAAAAAATGTTATCGGAATGAATTCTAGTCTTCCAAACTGAACAAATGTTACTTTTTTAGAAAGCATGCAATGTAAGCGATAGAAAAAACCCAGTTACATTTGCATTTCAACTTCTTGTTTTTCATAACTTTAGTAAATGTTTGTTAAGTCCACAAAAGCTGACTTGCATGAAATTTAATGTTAGTAAATTTTAGTCAAGGGCAGAGAAGCTGATTTATATGAAATGTTTGATATCGCACCGATACTATCGTATCAAAAATATCGATGTTTTGATCTTTCATGCAAAAACTAGCGAAAAGGAGTAATTTCCTCCCTTTTTGGTTTTTTTGGGATCAACAAACGAAAGGTATGGTCAGCACGTAAAAACAGCCAAGGGAAATTCCAAGGCTCGTACGAACCTCACCTAGCCGTAATTGTTCGACGATATACCGTGAGGCCTGTTCGCAAGGTATGTTAAGCAGATGGGGTGGATTTTACCTTGCAAGGCGTTGAATTTTCTGTGCGCTTTGCCTGTTGTCCATACACGCTTTTCTCTTCACTTCCCCAGCAATTTCCCAGCGGCAAATTATACAAACTTCCCTTCACGGGTAGATTTCCCAGCGGGTGGATTTGAATGCACGAGAAAATTAAAAATATAAAAGATAAGAGTTGCTAAAATCAAAGCAAACAGTTTCATAGGGTGATTACTTGTTCGATGATGTTATCTTGCAACCTTAATTTATGCTTTTCCTTCCAAGGAGTGGTCCACTAGCCACCAATTATTATAGATATCAGCCCCCAATAGTAGACAAAAATAACCCACCGATACCATCGTATCAAAAATAAAAAATATCGCCCATCCTACAATATTTACTAAAGCGGCTGAGAAACACAACACAAATACGAAATACGTTTAAAATGCGCTGCAGTGCACAGAGTTCAAATAAAAAATGAATTGAAGTGAGTGCCTACCCCAAACAAGCGACAAATTGTGTTAAACAACTGCAGGCTGTACAAAACGATACACACACACAAACATAAGACACCACCTCCCCGCTTCCTACCCAAGCCAGATTACGAATACTACGGTACTAAGGTTTGCAGTGATGCGATGGTCGAATCGCGGTTTCTCATCTAGTGACGATAAAAAAACCCATTCACACATGAAAACAAATTGAATGACCGTAGTGCAAGTACATCATTTTGACAACAGCGGTGGCGGTGGCGGTGTTTACATAGCCCCCATATGTTTGTCCGCTTCCTTTGCTGACTTTGCAACTTTGGGAGTACTGGGGCTGGGGCTGAAGTAATATCCCTGATTCAGTGCATCAATGCATACCATACCACAGAATTCGTTTATCATTATCTGATACTAAACGGTTGAACAACTATTACAAATTATAACAATAAAAAAATATAAATTAAATATTCAGCAATTGCCATCATTGTTAATTGAACGTTGCCGGACCAAGAAAAACATCGCGACAACGTGTTCTTGCTCAACACTGCCCAATTTTCCGCCAGCTTCTGGCAACGCTGCCTCAGACGATTATTTTGCACGCGCATTCGTGAAAATGGCGGCGTTGTCGAACTGTCGCTGCCAAATTTTTTGTACATCAAAATAATCAAAATAAAGCGACATTCTTCCGTGCCCGACGCCAGAGGCCGACCGAGCGCGTGTGGTGTGTGAAAAATTGTTGATAAATCTTTCAGCAAACGACCCAGCGGGGTAGAAGAGTCAGATAACACACGCGACCGCGAGAGAAGGAGAGCTCGCCAGCGCAGCAGCAGCCGCGTGAATAAGCGCTTGTCAGCGGAGCACCCGCGGCCGCTCTTAAGGCTTTTGGCCAAGGTGAATGCAATTACTATATGTGTGCGCGCGTGCCTTGCGTCTGTATGTGTGTGCTCCCGCATCTCCAGTGTCCAGCGTGATCTCTCGAGTCTGACCACCAGGTGCTGGTACTGGTCGAATCTTGACATCTGCTTGTTTTATAACCGCCAGGTAACGGTGGCACAGGTAGCAAGCGGCAAGCGGGAAATTGCATCGGCAGGCGCGTAAATTATCCCAAAATCATCCGATCACTGGGTACACCCTTCTATAAATACTAAAGTGCATTCAATATTGCCTTGCAGTTCGCTTCTGGGCCCGCACATCATGCAACAGTCTGTGTCCGCGACTTCGTTCCGAGTGATAGACCTTTGCTGCAGCCACAACCACACGATGTCCGAAAGCAGTTGATCGAGAAATCTGGCGGCAACAGAACGTCCTCTAAAGCATCATATTTGCTAGAAGGACACTCGACAAAGGGTCTTGAAACGCCTCCGCCACTCCACGCCTTCAACAAAAACACACAATCCACTCCGCTCCTACAGCTTCACCTCCCCTCCGCCTCCACGATGAACAGCCAGACAACAGCCGGCAATCGCATAACATTCACCAACCAATTGCCTAATGGAACCATCAACATAACCGGCAATCCTGGCGGCGGTGGTGGTCCGACGATCATATCGACTGCCCAGCTTCCAAACACGACAACCATTAAGACCATCACGGCCGGAATCGGGGGCCACCATCCGGGCCTGACGCAGGTGCACCACCAACAGTCGCCCCACCAGCAGCAGCAGACGCAATCCGTAGGTGCCACCCAAACACAAACCCTAGTTATTAAATCCAATCACCATGCTGTCACCCTGCCGGCGGGTCTAGTATCAAGTGCACCAGCAGGAATCGTAACAATGACCAAGACCATCAATCAGGTATCCACATCAAGCTAAACAAACAAACAGAAACAGAAAACAGGCGTTAGGCGAATGAGTCGTCCGATCCGGTTTATCTATATATTTATCCCATTTTCACGTAAATCCAAGTACAATCCAATCCATCCAATCGGAACGTAGTCAAACACACACATTTAGGCGTACTCACACATATTTTGATACATTCATTTATGCTTTTACAGACGGCTGTCATCCTCCAATCCCATCAGAAATCCTTCCCCCCCCCCCCATATCCGAACCAATCCCAACCAATTCTATGCTTATTTTGTTATACATCGTAAGAACTCATGATTGTATTTTGTAGACCAATTGCTTTGAACGCTCGCTTTATGTAGAAAAACAACTTGTAGACAAAAAACTCGCCCCGCTCCGAAAATCCCTAAAAAATTGGTCTAAACATCAAAATTACATTTTCCCTTTGTGATCTGTGATCGATCTGGGAAAGGGCGAACCCATCATACATCATAGCCGTGAGCCTTGAACTGGTTGCATGCTGTAGGCAATCTTTGAATCCTCCCCCCTCTAAAATCTTCAGCCCCACTGTCGTAGAACTTGAACTCTCGCTCCTCGTGGAAATTCTCTGAGAAATACTAATCAAATTGTGTCCACAGGGCCAGCCGCTGCTCAACTCCATGCTGCCGGCAGGAGTTGTTGTGGGCATGCGGCACCAGTCACCGGCGCAGCAGCAGCAGCAGAAGAACGTGTCTGCCAATCCGCTGAGTCGTGTGGTAATCAACTCCCACATGGCTGGTGTGCGTCCACAGAGTCCATCGGTGAGTGTTCCCAAGCGATGCCATGCCATGTCATGCCATCTGAGTGGTGTAATGTTGTTGTGGTGGGTTCTTCTCTACTAATCCCACACACTCCACACATCCCACAAATCCAATCCCAAGAACCCCAAGAATATGTGCACATGATCCACACCAATCCACATATTGGGGCCCCCCACATCCACACCACACACTGCGCTCGACACACCATTTGTCCAACCGATGAAAACCGAATTCGAATCTTTGTTCTCTATTCTATCTTTTAGATAACTTTAAGCACACTTAATACAGGACAGACCCCGGCGTTGTTGGTGAAAACGGATAATGGATTCCAACTGTTGCGCGTGGGCACGGCCACGACGACGGGCCCGCCGACGGTGACACAGACCATGACCAATGCCAGCAATAACACCAACAGCCACCACACAACAAGCACCACAAACCATCCCACAACCACACAGATACGACTACAAACTGTGCCGGCTGCAGCTGTAAGTAGATATCATGGGCAACAACAATCCCAACAGCAGCAGCAGCAACAACAGCAGCAGCAGCAGCTGCAACAACAGCAGCAGCAACAGCAACTTCAGTCGCAACAAGCATCCAGCACTACTGCCAGCGTTAGCATAGCACTGCGCAAAACGATTGTCCGTACATCATCCACAATCCCATCCAGCAATAGCAACAATAACCATATAATTAATGCCTCCACCACCACCACCAACACCACCACCACTACTACCAACAACAACAGCAAACCCGCTAATAACCAGCAGCAGCAGCAGCAGAAGCTCCAACAGCAACTGAAGGCTCAGCAGCAACAGAAACAGCAGCAGCAACATGCCGCCGCCACGGCTGCCGCAGCGGCTGCCGCTGCAGCCAATGTGCCCGTCACTATAAAGATTAAGCAAAACGTAAAAAGAAGAACCATCTCTCTCCTTCAGGATATATATGCCATATATAGAATATATATATTTTGCTCTTCTACCCTCTGTTCTCCTTTTTGTCTGTTATGATGTTATTTGAATCTTATGATCTTCTTATTTACGCTTCAGTTCAGTTTTAGTTCGACGTATTCGACAAATCAATTCATGATTACTCAATTCGTGATTCGTATGATATATCGATGTATTTTACTTAGCCTACGTTTTGCATGCATGCTGCATATCGTTGTGTATATCCATATATCTGTATCTGTTGTCTGTGTATTTGAAATACTATCTCTTTATTTGGATTTAGTCTATGCGCTACCTGCTTAGGCCTAGGCTTAGGCCAAGGCGTGTTGCTGTTTCAGGACTCTGTCATCAGAAAAGACACACAACACAATATTTATATACATCATTCATAGTCTGAGGAGTAGTAGGGCTCATCTCAAATATGTGATGTGCTGGACTGCACTGCTGTGGAAGGAAGACAAAACTGCTTAAGCTCATCTCATCTGCCGCACACCCCCTAAGCCCTAAGCCATATGCCATAACCACCACATGCCCACACCCCCCTGAACATACATTTGGAGTCCAGGAACCTGCTGCCCGCCAGCCCACAAGAAATACCATAATCGAATCATCACTAATCTTATACTATCCATATCATTATTTGTGGTTAATCGTACGCTTTTTCTCTCCTAATTTTGCACTTATCTTTGCGCTGTGTATTATCGAATATCGAATATACCGATCGATCCGATGAAAGCCCTGGCTAATCCATTGATTCCTTTCTTGATCTCCCTGCAGTCGATGACCAACACCACCGCCTCCAACAACATAATTGTCAATTCGGTGGCCAGCAGTAATGCCCACGGCTACACGACCTCATCGCAGCCGCCGCACCTGACGCAGCTCAACTCGCAGGCGTCCCACCTGCCGCAGATCACGCAAATCCAAACGATACCAGCACAGCATCAGCAGCAACAGCAGCAGCAACAGCCGGTGAACAATGTAAGCTCCTCGGGAGGAGCGCCGGCGACGACGAGCACAACGACGACGACGGCTCAGCAGGGAAATACCAAAGAAAAGTGTCGCAAGTTTCTAGCCAATTTAATTGAATTATCGACACGGGAACCGAAGCCAGTGGAGAAGAATGTGCGCACCCTCATCCAGGAGCTGGTTAATGCGAATGTGGAGCCCGAGGAGTTTTGTGATCGCCTGGAGCGTTTGCTCAACGCCAGTCCACAGCCCTGTCTTATTGGGTTTCTCAAGAAGAGCCTGCCACTGCTGCGTCAGGCCCTATACTCCAAGGAGCTGGTCATCGAGGGAATAAAACCTCCGCCGCAACATGTAATCGGTCTGGCGGGACTCTCGCAGCAGCTGCCCGTAAGTCCCGACACCGACACTGATCCTCCATTCATTTTTGTATTGAAACATTTTTTGTATTTGTTGTAGAAAATCCAAGCGCAAATCCGTCCGATTGGCCCCAGCCAGACCACGACCATTGGACAAACGCAGGTGCGCATGATAACGCCAAATTCGATGGGCACACCGCGGCCCACCATCGGCCACACGACGATATCGAAGCAGCCCAACATACGGTTGCCAACGGCGCCGCGACTCGTCAGCACGGGTGCCATTCGCACCCAGATACCCTCGTTGCAAGTGCCTGGACAGGCGGTAAGCCAACCCCATTCCCTTCGATAGATCACTCAATTTTCATGGTTACGTTTCTTGTAGAACATTGTGCAAATCCGTGGACCACAGCATGCTCAATTGCAGCGCACGGGAACTGTGCAGATCCGGGCCACGGCCCGACCGCAAAACACCACGCCCACGAACAAACTCACTGCCGTCAAGGTGGGCCAGACGCAGATCAAGGCGATAACGCCCAGCCTTCACCCGCCGATGCTGGCAGCCATATCGAACAGTAGTGGCCCGCCGCCCACGCCCACGCTGTCGGTGCTGTCGACGCTCAATTCGGCATCGGTCACATCGCTGCCGGTGCCGTCTCTGCCCACGGTTCATCTGCCGCCGGAGGCGCTGAGAGCCCGTGAACAAATGCAGAATTCGCTGCACCACAACAACAATAACCACTTTGAACCGAAGCTGGTGGAGATTAAGGCCGGGTCGCACCTGGAGCGAATGAACGCCTCACTGACACCCATCTCGGGCAAGACGATGGTGAAGGCATCGCCGGCGATCAGCAAGGCGGCGGCGAGTAAAAAGAGAAGGGATGCCCTCGATGCCAAGGACGAGGCGAAGGCGAACAGTGCGAGCGGAGCGGCAGCGGCGGCCAATTCGTTTTTCCAACAGAGCTCGATGTCCTCTTCAATGTATGGGGACGATGATATCAACGACGTGGCCGCCATGGGCGGTGTCAACCTAGCCGAGGAGTCGCAGCGGATACTCGGCTGCACGGAGAACATCGGCACCCAGATACGCTCCTGCAAGGACGAGGTGTTCCTCAACATGCCCGCTCTGCAGGCGAGGATACGGACCATCACGACGGAGGCGGGTCTGGACGAACCATCGCAGGATGTGGCCGTCCTCATATCGCATGCCTGCCAGGAGCGACTAAAGAACATTGTAGAAAAGTTGGCTGTGATAGCGGAGCACCGCATTGATGTCATCAAGGTGGGCGGAAATAGTGCAGCTGCAAAATCTGTAGATCCTCTAATGATAATCCTTGCATTGCTCTTTGCAGTTGGACCCCCGCTACGAGCCCGCCAAGGATGTGCGCGGCCAGATCAAGTTTCTGGAGGAGCTCGACAAGGCCGAGCAGAAGCGGCACGAGGAGCTCGAACGCGAAATGCTGCTACGGGCGGCCAAGTCCAGGTCTCGTGTGGAGGATCCCGAGCAAGCCAAGATGAAGGCGAGGGTACGATGTTTGACCAAATTTCTCTCAGATTCGCTATAGTTCCATTTCATTCCATTGCTTAGGCCAAGGAAATGCAACGCGCAGAGATGGAGGAGCTGCGGCAGCGAGACGCTAATCTGACGGCGCTCCAGGCCATTGGACCCCGCAAGAAACTCAAACTGGATAGCGATGCGGCCAGTGCGGGAGTGGTATGTCCCCGACCGAATTAGACTATTTGCAAGTGATGCAATGATTAACCAAATGCTTTCACCTTTAGGGTTCCAGCGGCGGCGGACTGTTGAGCAGCTCGGGCTCGGCACCAACCACGTTACGGCCGCGCATCAAGCGCGTCAATCTGCGCGACATGCTTTTCTATATGGAACAGGAGCGCGAGTTTTGTCGCAGTTCCACGCTGTTCAAAACATACCTCAAGTGATCGCTGCTGTTCGTCATTCACATTGTCTTCTACTCCTGTTCCTGTTCCAGTTCCAATTCCATTGCACCATCACCGCCTCCCCTGCCCGATCCCGTTGGCCTCTGGTAATGTTTCCGGCTTACGATTTCCTCCAATTCTCCAAATGCAATATAATTTAGCCTCTGATATAACAGATTTTATTCGTCGTCTCCGTTTCTTGTTTTTAGTTAGGAGCCCCTAGCCCCCACCCTATTTAAAGTGTACTTTTAGAACAAAAAAACTAAATCTAATTTTTTTTTGCTCTTGATATTAAGTCTAGTTTAAAGCTCGTTTATTCCCCCCAATAAATTGTCTGTAAAACTTAAACCAAACCAATCCAAAAACGCAGAAACAAAAGCTAAACATAAACGAAGAAAGAGAAGAAAAACATAGGGAAGAAAGAGAACAGAGTAGAAAAGAGAGAACGCGCAGTCAGCAGGGGCGTTTGAATTGTAATTGTAATGTTTGCATTAATTGCATTGACGGCCTTATCTAAACGATATAAACATAATTATTAATATTTAATTAATTACTAGCTTAGTTTGTTAAACGAAAACAAAATCGTAATTCCTAGGCCTTAAGTGAGATGATGTGCTGCTGAATGAAGACAAAGAGGATAAGTGGAATGAAAGCGAATCCAAGCAGAGAATTGCAGATTGCAGATTTCAGATGCAGGTTTTTAAAACCATCAGAAAAGAAGTTCAGATTCAGCAAGGAAATACACACATCAGAGGAAACCATTTAAAGCATATATTGAATTAGTTCTAGTTGTTTAAACTTTAAACCACTTGCTGTAATTTTAAATAATATATTATGTATAAAACCAACAACCCAACCCCAACAAATTGTACATAAAGCGTAGGCTAAGAATCTTCTTATAGTTATAAAATTAGGTAAACCGAGCGTAATTCAACAAAATTATGATGAAGCGAATGTCTAGGCATTACGAGAACTATACATGTTTTTTTTATTAGAAGCGCTCGTTCATCCATTTATAGACACGATTCGATAGTATCTACATACATACAGAAGTGCGCAGGATCTGGTGGGGCCAATGTGTGCCCCAGATCTCGCCCTGTCATCTGCTATCGGACCAAGCGGCAGGCGGATTGATCAACATTGGCCCTACCTCCGGCAACACCTCCTTTAATCCTCCCTCCCTCCCTAAACACACACTACACAAACAAAAAAAACACAAAATAGATAAATTTGTATACAATTAGCCAGCAAATCTTGTAAAATACAATCCCCACGCAAAAGCAAATGTAAGCGGAATCGAGTTACGAAAATCAAAAATAAATTCACATTACATTTCATGAAATTTCAAGCAAAATTAAAAAAAAACAATTCCTCAAATTCAAAGTTCTGTGTGTGTAAATTCAATAAATAAAAGATGTCCTGTCCTTAATGAGAAATGCAGAAAAGAAAAGAAAATGCAGGCAAAAAAGCAAAATCAACCGAAAAAACACAGCGCATCGCATAGTTTTGGTAGGCATATATCTGAATATATTATATATAGTATATATATATACTTATTATGTTTTACAATTGCATACGCATAAAACAAAAGAAACGAAACGGAAAACCGAACTATTGTATGTAAAATTAAGTAACAACAAAAAAAGAACAAAAACAAACTAAATCCTACAAAAACCAACAAAAAAATAAAAGGACGAAAATTCAGAAAACTTGTGTGCACGGGGAGTATATTTTATATAGGGGTGAACGCCAGAAATGGAAGTGCAGTGCAGTGCGCAACGTTTTCAGCAACAAATTTACAATTTATTTTTTTTTAATGATGGTATCTCAGTTAATTAGCTAGTTAATTGATTAAAATTTATGTAGTTGAATTAAATAATTTTATTGATATTTTTACAATAATTTGTATTATGTTAAATATTCTTAATGCATTTTTTTGTCGTTCTAACACAAAAATAAAAAATGCCCCCAAATTCACATTGGGATAAAAAAAAACCACAAAAATTGGCACATTTTCCGTAATAACTTTATGTTTTGCATGTAATATTTATTTCTTTTTAATTTTTGCTTAAATTAAGTTTTTGTTTTCTAATGACCGTTTGACATTAGACTTTGCAAAATTTGCTGCGAAGAGAGAGATAGCATGATAGACAAAACCAAAAGTTAATGTACGTATTCGTCTTTAGGCAACACACACAGCCAGCCAGCCAGCAAAATCGTATCTAAAAAGTATAGCAATCGATTAACTTTGCCGCAGCGCTGCTGCCAGCTCAACTGGAAACACAAATGGACTCATATATCTCTCTCACTCTCGCTGCATGTTTTTGCATAAGGCTGTCTCAATTTTTGCAGCTAGTCCACCTTCAAAGTCTAGTGTCATACGGCTATAAGTAGCTGCTAAGCTTTATTCAAATTAAGAGTTGGGCGCCAAATGCACATAGTGCTGGCAGCCCTGGCATAGCTCATATCAATGATGCTGGAAAACACCAAGATGTTTATTCGCTAAAATTTGCGAATTCTTGGCTGAAAAATATGCCTGTGGCCAAACCCTGCTTAATATTGGGTCAGTAGGCAACTCCATTTAAAATTTAAATTTAAAATATCAATATACAATATCCTATACATCGGACAAAATTCAAAATTTTTTTTCAGTTTTAAAGCTAATTTTATAAAGAATCAAATACATCCATGGAATGGAGCCATTCTTGTAAAAAATTGATTAGTTTATCAGATAAAATTGTCTGATCAGTGCGTAGGGTCCTGATTAGACGGAATACCAAAATCGGCGAATATTGGCGATATATTTTTGAGTCTGATGGTGGGACTTTTTGTGGGATTTTGTTTAGGGACCAACAGGTCGCAACATCCCAACATCCCTTACTGATACCAAAAATGTGTATCGGGATCAAGATATGTAAACAGAAAATAAATCAAATGCTTTAATAGGTAAAAGATATTAATCTATGAATAAGACATTATTTATTACATTTCAAAGCAGCTCGGAAAACAGAATTTCAATATTGATTAAACGAAAAAGGGTATCAAAATGTCCACACCACCGGTTGACAGGCAACAAGTGTGAAATGACGTGACAGTTCCTACTCACTTACGGCGCACTTTCTGCTCACTTACGTTTTGCTGCGGTTGTTTGAACGAAAGTGCTTTGTGCGTATGGCTTCTGTGGTTTTTAATGACAGAAACTCGAGATGGTTCATACACCGTGGCCCTGTTTTTCAAAAACATCGTACAAATATCGATGACAACAATGACCGAATTCTTGGCTGAAAACAATGCCTGTGGTCAAAACCTACTTAATATTGTGTCGGTGGGCAACTCCATCATAGCAGAGATCCTTCGGCTCAAGGACTACGTTCCCCAAATTTATCGGTAGGTGCGAATCTGTCCCGAAAAGCAATAATGAAAATCTGACGTGCCACCCACTGTAGATTGGAGACAAAGGCCGATAGGGAGAAATATGGCGAGATTATACTCGACTTTAGCTACTTCAAGGTGGCCGAAGAACACGAAAAGAAGATTGAACAGAGCCCGGTAAGCACTAGAGTGAAAATTAAAGCAGAAACACTTTCATTGGTTGCCATTTCATGGTGTAGGAGCTCAGCGAATTGGACGATGACATTCGGTGCCATTTGCCGCTGATTAGACGCTTTTACCTGGCCTTCCAGAGCATCCATCACTATGCCAAGGACCTGCAGCAGTACATCGAGGAGCTGAACAGTGGATACTACATCCAGCAAACGCTGGAGACGGTGCTTCAAGACGAGGAGGGCAAGCAACTCCTGTGCGAGTCCCTCTACTTGTATGGAGTTATTTTGCTTCTTCTGGACTACCACATTTCCGGCGACGTGAGGGAGCGTCTGCTGATCTCCTACTACCGCTACAGTGGCGGCGATGCCACGCCTAGTGGCGACGAGAGCAACATCCACGATGTCTGTCTACTCCTGCGATCCACGGGCTACGTGCATCCCTCGGAGGCCGCCAAAGTGTTAAGTTTGGGAGGGAAACAGGCGGCGGCGGGAGCTGCCAATCTGGTGGTTCCCAAATACCCCGAAGCTTACTTCTCCCGGTTTCGCTTTGATGCTAGTTTCATAGATCTGGTCATTGCGCGTCTCCGCTGCGACGACATCTACAACCAGTTAGCCATTTACCCGCACCCCACGCATCGCTCGACGGCCCTCTCCTCCCAGGCGGCAATGTTGTACGTGTGTCTCTACTTCTGCCCCCAGGTGCTACACGGCCAGGGCTCGCAGATGCGCGAAATTGTGGACAAGTTCTACTGCGACAATTGGATCATATCCGTGTACATGGGCATCACGGTGAACCTGATCGACGCCTGGCTGGACTTCCAGGCAGCTAGATCTGCCATAGCGAATATTGTGAATGCCGCAACCGTTCAGACGCTGTGCCAGCAGCAAAGTGAGCAGTTGGCAAAGACCCTCCAAAAGACCCAAGAGATTGTCCGAGAAGGAGTCCTCGACGACGGCTTCGTGCTGCAGCATGCCAACAAACTGATTGTCCTTATGCGTCAGTGCAATGTCCTGCTGCGCTGGTACTGCCTGCACACCTCCCGCGAAGTATTCATTATATCGTGCATTGCAGTCCAGCCCAGCCATGTGCACCAGTTAGTGCTCAAGGAGCTGAAGTTCAACCGGAACGCTCTGTATCATCTTCTGCTCAACTGCAGCCAAATGGAGCTAACTGTACGGGAGCTGCTGGGCGAGGTTCAGCAGACCAGGGAAGAGCGCTGGAGCAAGAGTCGCGAAGGGGCCATGCAGCGTCTGCAGGAGCTGAGCGAAGCTTTTGCCGGCACCCGGCCGCTGGCGAAGATCGAGTCTAATGCCCAGCTGCAGCAGTGGTTCGGTGAGGTGGCCAAGCGGCTGCAGAAACTGGAAATAGGCAGGCCGCAAAAGTCCGGCCGGCTCATCATTCAGGTAATGCAGGCCCTGGACGAGGTGCAAGAGTACCACAATCTGCACGCCAACATGCTGGTGAAGCAGCAGCTGCATGAGACGCGGGATCTGCTCAACCGGATGGCACAGGTACAACTACAGCTACAGCTAAAGCTATTCTAAAGCCATATGTGATCCCCATGAATTTCTCGTTTAGTTGATCAACCTCAAGGATGACATTGAGATCCAGATACAGATGATCACCGACTTCAGCTATGCCTGGCATCTGCTGCAGCGGGACTTCAGGCCCCTCATGCAAGAGCACATCAAGCGGCAGCCGCACGCAGTCCGCGGTATTCGTTCAGTGTTCCTCAAGCTGGCCAGCACTCTGGAGGTGCCCCTGATGAGGATTAATCAGGCCAAGAGCGAGGATCTCGTGTCCGTGACCAACTATTACAGCACAGAGCTGGCCAACTTTCTGCGTCGAGTGCTTCAGATTGTCCCAGAGACAATGTTCAGCATTCTGGCGAGGATTATCAACCTGCTGACGAACGTGATCAAGGAGTTCCCCACGCGCCTGGACAAGGACAAGCTGAAGGAGTACGCACAATTCGAGGAGCGGACCAAGGTAGCTCAACTGACCAACTCCATTGCGGTGTTTACCAAGGGAATCCTCATGATGAAGACCACGCTGGTGGGCGTGATCGAACTGGACCCCAAGCAGCTGCTGGAGGATGGCATTCGAAAGGAGCTGGTCAATCATTTGGCCAATGCCTACAATCTGGGACTGATTTTCACCCCCGAGAAGGGCAAGTCACAGGTGCAGCTCATGCAAGAGAAGCTCCAGGCTCTGGCCAAGACCATTGAGGGCTATCGAAGGTCCTTCGAGTACATCGAGGACTATCTGAGGGTGCAGGGTCTGGGCATTCTGCTGGAGGAGTCCCAGCGCATTATCAGCTACAATGTGGAGAAGGAGTGCAACGCCTTCCTTCGGAACAAGGTCCAGGAGTGGCAGTCTAGCCATCAGAGCCAGATCATACCCATTCCCAACTTCCCGCCCTTGCAGGGGGACTCATCGAACTCCAACAACTTCATTGGACGCCTGGCCCATGAGCTCCTGCGCTGCACAGAGCCCAAGCAGACCATCTACTTGGACCTGAAGCGGACCTGGTACGAGAAGCGGGCGCCGCATACGGCGGTGCTATCCGCCTCTAGTTTCTTTGGCATTCTGCGCGAGGCTCTAGACCCCGCTGGCATGGTCGGACTGGAGCGGCTTTATGCCCATATGCTGGCGGACGAGCTGAAGCGCAATCTGGAGCGGCTTCAGAAGAACCTCACTTCGGATCGCATGTGGCGGGACGCCCTGGAAAGTCTAACGAAAGAGCTGGAGTCACGCGACTTCCCCGGCTCCGAGGTGGCCAAGCAACCGCTCAAATATTATCAGGACTACACCCAGCGCTGGATGAAGGTGTGGCCCCGGCTTTTGGACTGGGTTCTCTCGGTGGGCCAGAAGCAAATGCTGCGCCAGCAAATCGCCACAGAGTTGAGCTTCAGCAGCAAATGCGAGGCCAAGCTGTTGCAGAACACTGCGGACACGTTGAATCGGTAAGTACTGCGCACGAGGAGTAACCAGTCCCAGAGGAGTAATCAAATTCCATCGCCCTTACAGCGCCTTCCTGCTGGAACTCTCGCGTAGCAAGGAACTGTGCGATGAGCAGGGCGTGGGAATGCTGACAGAGCTTGAGGACATCCTCCTCTACACGGGTAATTTTGAGCCCTTGAAGCAGGTGTTCTTCCCAACGAAGAACACACACAATGTTTCGTTGTTTCTGTTCCTCTTCACCATTGCCCATGTGGATCGACTGCAGCATTCCGCTAACACAGACTGCCTCCTGCCAAAGGCAGCCAAAGATGTGATTGATTGTGTGCCTCTCGTGGTGGGCCTCCTGACCATTCTTCAGCAGTTCCACAGGAACGTCAGGATGCTGTACATCTCCTACATCAGTCAGTATGTGGTGACGGTGGCCGAGGCGCAGTTATCGTGAGTGTGAATGAGTATTGCCTGCCAGGAATCCATTATGCAAATGCTGTCTTGTTTCTAGGGACAAGGAACTGCTGGGACCCGAAGTGACCACTGTGCTCCATTTTCTGCAGACCTTTGTACGGCTGGGGCGCCTGCCGCTGGGAGTCCTCGAGCAGCGCATACCCAATATGATACTCTCAGAGTTCGAGTATCTGGCCACGCCCATCAAATGAGGCGGCTCTTAGGCTACACAAACTTTAATAAATTCAAAACATAACAAAGAAATGCCTCGTTGAGGTACAAATGGAGATAGGAGTGGGCCACAACAACAGCAACGAACTGAGGATCAGGAAGAGTAAGTAAAATCCGTTTTCCCCCATGGAGCGGGCTTTTTTACGTGATGACGGTGGGAGCATTGCGGCCAGTGAACTTGGGCAGCTGAGAAATCTCCAGGGCAATGTCAATCAAGGGCTTCAGCATGACGCTGGCCTGGCCCAGGACATTCTCCTTCTCATACGAATCAATGTACAAACTAAAAGAGGGAAAAGCAAGCGTCGTAAATATGGAAAGAGCTAACAAATTGTACCAGTACTCACCGCACTGTGGCTCCGGAACTGCCTGTGCCACTGAGACGCACCACAATGCGGCTGCCGTCCTCGAAGACAATGCGTAGACCCTGCTTGGTGGCCACCGACTTGTCCACGGGATCTGTATAGCTGAAGTTGTCCGCCTCCTTCACCTTGTAGCTCTTGCCGCCGCTGGAGAAACTCCTGCCTACAAATCCTGCCGCCGTGATGGTCTTTTCCATGGTGTCCATCATCTCGTTGCAGGGATCCGAGGCGCATTCCTCGTAGTCGTAGCGGGTGAAGTAGTTGCGGCCGTAGATGGACCAGTGCTGCTTGAGGATGTCCTCGATGCCCTTGCCCGTGTGCTGCATCACTGAGATCCAGGCAAGGACTGCCCAGATGCCATCCTTTTCGCGGATGTGATTGGAGCCGGTGCCGAAGCTCTCCTCGCCGCACAGACAGAGGCGTCCGGCATCCATGAGATTACCAAAGTACTTCCAGCCCGTGGGCACCTCGAAGACCTCCTTGCCGAGCTTCTTACCCACGAGATCTACAGCCGAAGCGGTGGGCATGCTGCGAGCGAATCCCTGGACGCCGTTCTTCTTGAAGTACGGAATGGCCTCTAGGTAATGGGCAATCACGGCCAGCGAGTCGCTGGGTGTCACGAAGAAGGCCTTGTGGCCGATGATCATGTTGCGATCGCCATCACCGTCGAAGGCGGCACCAATATCATAGTCACCCTGGGCGACTGTGTCCACTAGATCCTTGGCATAGGTAAGATTCGGATCGGGGTGCAGTCCACCAAAGTCTGGCAGTGGAGTGGTGTGGACCACGCAGGACTCGCTGGCGCCCAAGTGCTTCAGGAAGATTTCCTTCACGTAGGGCCCGGTGACACCGTTCATCGCATCAATCCTCATCTTCAGAGGCTTGCCCGTGACCTTGCCGCTGACAAACTCCTTGAGTTTGCCCATGTCAAAGATCTCTTCCATGAGGCGCAGATAGTCGGCCACCGAATCGATGACGTTCACGGTGAAGGGCTTGCCGGCAATGTCGAAGTTGCTCACGCCCACCTTGGAGATGTCGATCTGCAGGCCACGCACCAGCTTGTACTCCTTGATCTCGGTGGTCAGCTTGTAGATGCTGTTGGTGAAGGCATCCGGGGCTGGTCCACCGTTCTCGCAGTTGAACTTGATGCCGAAATCGTTCTCGGGGCCGCCCGGGTTGTGGGAAGCGGTCAAGACAATGCCACCTGAAGGGTTCGTGAGAGACGGATTCATTTCATTAATTGACCTGTGAGACCTCTAGCAGATCACAGCGCGACAAATAAGTGAATAGATGCTTCGTTACGTGGTGGCTGTTATCAGCAAAGCTCTTTTGCTTTTACAGCCACAGTGAAGCCCACACCTGATGCACTCACTCACCCAAGGCCTTGTTGTGACGAATCAGGCTGGACACCGCCGGAGTGGAGAGGATGCCGTTTTGGCCAACCAGCAACTTCGACACACCGTTGGCAGCCGCGATTCGGACAATCAGCTCCGCAGCTTCCTTGCAGTAGTAGCGCCCATCGCCGCCCACGACCAGGGTGGAGCCAGCCAGAGCAGCTCCATTGGCGGACAAAGTGGCCTGGACAAAGTTTTCCGTGTAGTTGGGCTGCACGAAAACCTTCACCTGTGGGCGGAGGAGCAGAGCGAATGGATTCGAGAGACCCGAGATAATTTTCTTGAATTTTGTTTTAAACCTTTTTGCGCAATCCACTGGTGCCTGGCTTCTGGCCCTCGTAGGGCGTCGTTTGGACCGTTTCCGCGCTGAGAGACATGCTGCTAACCACTGGAGTTTTCCGGCTGCTGGTAGATTTCCAACTGGACGACCGACCTGCGTTTGCGTGCGATGAAAATCGAGTGTCGGGCAGAGCTAAGCGAATTCTACTCCCACTGATAAGCGAGCGCGATGTTCTGGCGGTTCGGCTGCGGCGACACTGATAAGCGCTATCATCGGTGCGTGCTTCCCCTCAGACATTGTCAGTGCTTAGGGGGTGTGTATCAAGAGGTTTGCTTGGTCATTTATTTATTAACCAATGCATTAACATCGTTAAATGGTTTAGATCATCATTATATATCATAATTCAATCCACATAACTCGTCAAACGCATATGGCGGATGTGTTTGGTGTAGGGTGCAATGTCATTCAAGGGCATTCTTATTTAGATGCCGGTTAACGAAAGTCTTGACTGAAAAGTATGTTAATAGTACAAGTGCTCGGGCTGCCGAGCAAATTATAACAAATGATTAAACAAATATTTAATAGATTCAGCAAAATAAACAAAAACAGTTTACATTTGTTTGAATGGAATTCTGTAGGTTAACAGACCAGAGCTGCATAAGCAGGCTATCGCTATCGTTTGTACTGTTTGTGCATGCTCTACGGTTACACTGTTATAGGTCTGTTTACAAATAAAATCAGTTACAAATTCAAATTTTGTATGAAAGCAAGCCGTATTATTTGTGGGGCTGTGACGCTGGAGGACGACAATGCACGGAGAGAGCTCCACAATATTGGATAAATCCGTTCTTACGGAACATAAATGCAATCAAAATGTTTTTTGTCTCCTTATAAATTAATAATATGAGTACCGGCTATAAAATTCAAAAATTATAATATCCATTTAATCGGCTGGCTAAGTAATTCATATATTAGTGTTTTGAAGTTATAGCCGGTGGCTATGCAACGCCTTTTACGCGATCACTTATTTCCTCTCTCACTCTCTCACTCTTCCTCGTGCAGTGTGCACGAATCGGCGAAAGAGAGCGAGATAAAACGGCTGGTGTTAGAGTGATGATAGAAAAAATAGAGATAGATATAGAAAAAAAAATGTAAAGAAAAATTAAAACCGGTGAAAACTAATGTATGAAAATATCTCCCAAACGGTTCAAACGATTTGTATGGAATATTTTTTGGCAAAAAATCAATTTTTCCCTTATGCGAACTGCGATACCAAACGACATATAAAATGTATTGTATATATAGGGAAGAGTAAGGACACTTGGGTTTTGTGCATCTATCTCTCTCAAAAATCAATATTTTTGCAAAATTTGAAAAGCAGGCAGTTGCTGGCATCTATTGAGCATATTTCTGTCAAAAGCGGTTGTTGAAATTTGAATGGAGTGAAATTTTACAGCTTTTCGCGCAAACCATTAATTTGTTTGTTTTTTTCGAAGAATGTAAGCTATTGTGGCGGATTGGTATATTCAATTAAACCATTATGTAGATGTGAAAATCATTTATTAAAACTACTGAAAATTATGAAATAAGCTTGAATAGGGCTTCTTATCATGTTTAGCACGTATCGCGGACAAATTTTCAGGCGATGACAAAATATTATACTTCATCGGATTTTGACCACGATTTGATTTTTTGGCTGGTGTTCCAAACATCAACGGCCCAACAGATTTAAATCCATCATGTCTAATATTTCTGTACAAAGACAATTGAAGCTCGTGCAAAAAATGATCCGCCACTATATCTTACAAAAACTCCGCCACAATACCTTACAAGGTAGTTTTGGAAATATGATGGTGTTACTGTCATAAGGCGCAAATTGAGAAAAATTTAAATTATCCAAAGCCGTTGTTCAAGGACTAAATATACGATCTTACCTGTTAACACACATGTCCAATAACACTTTTTTGATATACCTTATATACCATTATTTCTCCCCTACATACATATATACCGAGCACCGGTATAAAGTAGACGTTCAAAACGTTCCCGGTCGTTTTTGTAAAAGTTTTAGTGAAAGTTCTCTACGTAACCACGATGGGTCAGTTTCCGAGCCTCTGGGTTGGTGCTCAGGGAACGTTAGAGCCGGAAGGGCGGCGTATTGAACTCATTCATTCCTCCAGTATCCCACGATCCCCCAGCGCCCTTATACGAGCACTAACTGAACGGGCGCCCTAATGCTGATTCACAGCCCCTTGTTTTAGGGCCAATCCGCTTCTAGCTCATCTGTAATTGGTAACTTGAGGCTGACGAATTAACCCAGTCTATAATATATGTATTATAATCCCAGCGGTTGAGTAGATGTCGGCCACACGTCACAAAAGCCCAAACACCCACACATCATCTCGAACTTTTAGTTCTATCTTTAATAAATGTATGCAAAACATAATTAGACTTCCATGTCTTCTGACTGTTTGAACATATCGGCAACATACTCGTAGGTCAGTTTCAAGAGATACTGGAACGACTTGTTCTGCGGCAGCTCGTCCAGTTCTGTGCTCTCCAGGAACTCTTCCATGGGCGGAAGAAAGTTGTTGCCTTCCTGGCCCATCAGCTCCGAGATTTCAATGATTTTGAAGAATAGTAGCTTCTGCATGTACTCTACTGCATTATTGGGGTCATAGTCGATCCAGTTGTCGCGGCGTATGGCTGCACACCAGATCTTGTGGCGAAGATCGTATGGCTGCTCCACAAAGCTCAGAAGCTCCAAGGCCTTGCCAAACTCCACTTCGGTGGCAGTGTCGTTTTCATCGGCGATGTATAGCTATAGATTATTAAATATTGTAAACAAATGTACGACACTATGAGCAGACAGACTTACATCGATAATATCCTCAGCTTTCAGCACTTTCTGTTCTACTGGGTCGAGGCCAAAGTTTTGCAATACGTCTGGGCTCAACTGCAACTGATACTCGATGAGCGTTAGATCAGCGTTAATCTTCTCCATCTGTGACGTCAGGTGGTCGGAGTCGGGAGCCGTAAAAGAAGCCAGTTTGGCCAGGGACAACATTGACTTTTTGCGCGCCAGAATGTCCTTCTCGTTTTGGGCTAGCTCGTACAGCACCTTTGCCGCCCGCTCGTATTCGCCGTTAAACATCAGCTGAATCCAGCCCAGCGATGGATGGTCACGCATGAATTGTGCCAGCGCTGTCGGGTTGCCCTTGAAGCGTTCGAATACCTCGCCATGCCGCTTCTGCCGCAGATGCCAGCTGATGGCAAACTGCGAGAAGTTAAACTCTTCGTATTTGCGCATGTAATCATCCAAACGTTCTTTGTCATTGGTCACGTCGCATATTAGCACCAGACTATGAAAGTCCATATACTTTTCAGCCAACTTAGCGGCGTACTCGTACTTTTTATCCTTGACTGGAAAATAAATAAATATGAAATACAGCCCCAGGTATATTGAAACCCTACTTACTAAGGACTGAGATGAGATCACTGCGCTGTGCCTCAAACTGCTGCTGCAATACATTAGCCTTCTCCGATCCTCGAACACTATCCAAGTAGCTCTTGCGCCCCTCAAGCACCAAGTCCACTAGCTCGTATATTTGCTGGTACAACTTCTGCTTCAGCTCCGTCTCACTGATGCACTGGGCACCATAGCGCAGGCTGAGGTCTATGAGGCGGTTTAGTGTGTCCCGAACCCCAGCACTGCCCGACATGGCCGTCCAGGGAAGGTTCTCGCAGGCGGCCAGTCTGTCGTTGTGCGGCTTAAAGTTGTTGGCCTGCTGCTCACGATGCATAAACACCTGGCCCAGCGTATCGAGGACAATGGTATTGATGTCGTTGAGGAATTGGGCCACAATTACGGTGGTTTCTCTCTGAGCTGAAATCTGATTTTCAGCCAATTCAGCTAGGGCTTCGAATACAAACTGGAATTTGCACAGTTTCACATAGAATATGTCCTGGTTGGTTAGGCTGCCATTGGGCTTCTCATCCCACATGGCGACAGTGGAATCAATGGCATGTTCGATGATTTTTGGTAGTTTGGCCTGCAAGGAGCGCAGTGCCATGGCAGCCACTATTTTCTCACTTATATCTGATAAAATAAAACTTGTGGGCTTCAGCACATTACTACCGCAGGGTATGGCATTGAGCTGGAAAGAATGGTTTTTAGATAAATTCAATAAATCGGAAGAAGAAGAAGAACAATAATAATAATCACCTTCTCCCAAACGCCGCTGGCATGAAGAAATGCAACGAAATGTTCAAAGGCCAGAGTTTTGTCACGTAGCTGATGGATTATTTGCATGGAACGTGAGCTCCCCAACGCATGACGGTTGCCATCGTGATCGCCTAGGGCATCTTCCCAGCGTGGATCGGCAATTGGAAGATCCTCGGCCAAGTCCTCTGCTATTGTGATGACAATTCTAATGCAAATGAACGTATTTGATAGCTTAAAGTATTTTTGTAAAGGATTCAAGTGAGCATACCTATCTAACTTGTAAGCATCCAAGGGTGCACCACTTGGATCAGGCTCACTGACAGTGCGCAGAAGCTCCCCGATAAGGGTCTTTACCATGTTTTTATTTCGCTTCAGATGGTACACGAAGGCAGCCTTTAACTGGCCCACTTCGTCACTGAGATCGCTGTACAGCTCCTCCGGATCCAGTTCGAACATGTGCAGATTGTTGCTACTGCCAGTCATTGCGGTCAGCGTGGACTGATCGGGAGCAGTGAAACTCCCGAGCATAGCTGGTGCAAACAGATCGGGTGTATTGCAGGAGCTCATATTATGTAGCTCGTTGGCATCAAAGTCGCCGGGCGTGATGGAAACGAGTCCGTGTGTGCGGCTAAAGAACAGCGGCAGGCGACTGCAGACTGCGGCACAAAGGATCCGATCGTCGTGCAAGTGGAACTCAATCTTCTCCGCCTCAAGTTCGGCTGTGGGCACGGCGTTCGACAAGAGCAAAGGATAGACAACCTTTGGGGTGTAGAGGTAGATGTGGCTGCTCCCTATAATGAAGCGAAGGCTGACGCAATCCTCTTTGGTCTTGGCGTTGTAGAATTTATTGAACTTAAGTGGCGTGAATGATTCTAGAAGCATGCTCTGCTCTTGGGAACTGGCCACAGCTAGGAATAGTATCAAGTATTGTTTAATTTGAATGACAAATAATTCATTGCCAATATTTACCAACGGCATAGAACATCTGTGGAGCATGGGCAGCGTTCACAGCTCCAGCCAATATGTAAGCCTTGTCATCAACAATATGAAAGTCTAGTAGATGCAACTCGATTTCCACATTGTCCGCAGGAGGACGGATATTCCAGAACTTTTGCTTGAACTCTTCGCGAATCCTGCGCACCACCTCTGCATCCTCGTAGAGCAAATGTTCTGTATTTCCTTTGTTTGATAAACTCCAGCGCTGGATCGAACGATCCGAGAGCACAGCCACCACGGTTTCCCCTTCAGTAGAATTTCTCTCACAGCACATGCCAACCAAGAGCTGGAAAATATGTTTTATATTAGTTGGGGAATTTTTTTCGATGGTAATGCAGTCCTCACCGGATCCCTGTCGCCACCCGTGTTCATTCCAATCAACATGGAGGCAAATTTTTTGCCAAAGCCACCAAGCAAACTGGTGGCCGGCTTAATGGTCTTGTGGTGCAACGAGTATCGGCCATTGGTGAGGCCTACGCGGAGAAATACTAAAGTGCAGGTCGTGGTCACAGCAAGGTAGCCCTGTTGCGAAGGCAGATTTATGAGCTGAACGAAGTCCTGACCGGTTAGGATCGGTAGATTCACGTTATTCCCGTCATGGGCAATAGATGACCAATAGCGCACATCTCCCGTTGCAGAGACGGCTATGCAGGATGCCATTTGCTGGCCCTCTGTCTGGAATACACTAATCAAGTCACTCTTGTACCCCAAATCGGAGTACGGCAGTTGTAGTTCGCGGCATTGAGACAAGCCACCACCTCCCCGTCTAGGCTGATTGGCATTGCGTGGCGGAGAGCTCGACTTGGACGACTCTTTGTACTGCCAAATCAGAAGTCGGCGGCCGTGCACAACCTGAAATAGGGCGGAAATTTAGTTCACAGCCAAATCATTTTGCGACTCATGCTTTTGCTCGTACCCAAGCCCAACCATTTTGGGCAACCTTCGCAGAAACGGTTCCTGTAGCGGATCCCACAAAGGTCAAGGCCTCGTTCACAACGACGGGCAGGGGGAAACCAAAGCTCTCCACAACATTGTAGTCCGACCGGATGCCGGGTATCGATTGGGTGGATCGCACGGACAAACTATGCCGGCTGTTGGGAAAAATGTATCAATAATTTTTACATACGCGAAACCGCAGTTTACACACCTATTGTGTAGGGCAGTTTTCTTCAAGCTCCCTGAAAGTGGCGAGTTGCCGCAGCTCGAGTTGCCGCCAAAAAAAGATTTTCGCGTGCCGCCCAGTCCTGGCGATGACTCGCGCGCAATTCCGTATAGCTGCTTTTGCATGCTTCTTTCCATTATTTTAATTTGTAATACTATTACTATTACTATGATATGATATGATAATATCCCAGTGATGAAGACCACATGAAATTTTTGTTTTATTTAGGATCGACGAAATAAGTTGAAACCTTGTCATTAACTCGATATATCGAAATGGGCGATATTTTTGTCTACTATTGGGGGCTGATATCTTTAATAATAGGTAACTACACATTTGCTACATATCAGCAACATATTTACGAAGTCACGACATTTGTATACCCTAGAACTGAATTAATGATAAAATACTGCTTTCCAAGCTGTTTTGAATCCTAAATAATGATGACTTTCTCGTATTGACATGTTTTTGACCTATTTCATTTCGTTCATTCATTTAATTAGTTCCTGTTATGTCCCATATATCTCGATCCCTATACATATTTTTGTCCATTATAAGCTGCAAAATTGTGTAGAGATAGCTCACAAACTTGGAGATTATTTTTGCATACCTACTATACACAAAAAAAAGTTCATAGAATCGGTTATTGCATTCGTTGCACAAACATTTGATCAATTCCCTTATGCCCTTTCGTAGAAGGACCTACCATGAGGACCATCCAATGGAGAAACATCGTTGTCATCGATATTTGTACGATGTTTTTGAAAAACAGGCATACGGTTGTATGAACCGAACGTCCTGTGCGCATCTCGAGTGTCATTAAAAACCACAGTAGCCATACGCACAAAGCACTTTCGTTCAAGCAACCGCAGCAAAACGTAAGTGAGCAGAAAAAAGCATGCAGTGAGAGTGGGAGGTATTTATGCTCTACAATTTCAAATAAAACGCTGAAATCGTGCAAATAGACCGATTTTTTTTATTCAAACGGTTACACTAATTTCTCCCGAAGTTTGACAGTCGAGTGTCCGTTCCGCGTTCCATTCCACAAGGCCATAAGCACAAAGCACTTTGGTTCAAGCAACCGCAGCAACACGTAAGTGAGCAGAAAAAAAGCATGCAGTGAGAGTGGGAGCTATATATGTTTAAAAATTTCAAATAAAACGCCGAAATCGCGCAAAAATACCGATTTTTGTTTCAAACGGTCACACTAATTTCTCCCGAAGTTTGACAGCCGAGTCCCCGTTCCGCGTTCCATTCCACGTCACGAACCGTCATCGAGAAAGTAGCCGCCGTCGTCGTCGCTCTTCACAATTAAATTGCTCGTGAAAGAAATAACTAATATCCAAGTAAGTTGGTTGGTGATGAAAAACGACAATGCCGCTGATGACTCGCAGTGTTTCTGGATATCGTTTGTGTGATAAAACAGCACAAAAACATCGAGAGCGGCTGGCCTTTGTGGCTTCCCTTTCCAGTGGCTGCCCTTCCACGTCAACAAAAAAGTGAAACTTTGAAACATTTTCTCCTCTTTTGCAGTATGTTCAAACAAATCCTCGCTCTGTGCGCGCTGTTTGCGGTGTTTAGCGTTTGCTTGTCCGAGGACGAGACACGTGCCCGCCTCCTGGTGTCGAAGCAGATTCTGAACAAATACCTGGTGGAGAAGAGCGATCTCCTGGTGCGCTACACCATCTTCAATGTGGGCAATGGTGCTGCCACCAACGTGCAGCTGGTGGATAATGGCTTCCATCCCGAGGCCTTCGAGGTGGTTGGTGGTCAGCCCACCGCTACTGTGGAGCGGATTGCCCCCCAGACCAACTTCACCCATGTGGTGGTAGTGCGCCCCAAGGCCTTCGGCTACTTCAACTTCACAGCCGCCGAGGTGTCTTACAAGCCCGTCGAGGAGGCTGAGGCGGTAAGTCACTGATTTCTTTAGTCGCCTACTTGGTCTAAGGATTCATGTGCTTTCAGCTCCAACTGGCAATCAGCTCGGAGCCCGGCGAGGGTGGCATTGTCAACCTGAACGAGTACAACAAGCGCTTCTCCTCCCACTTCTTCGACTGGGTGGCCTTCGCCGTCATGACGCTGCCTTCCCTGGCCATCCCCCTGGGCCTGTGGCACCAGTCCAAGAGCAAATACGAGCGCGCTGGCAAGAACAAGAAACACTAAGCCTGGACGCTAGTATCTCGTATTTGAACATTTCAAGAGATTTTTCAAAAGAACACCCATTACAATTCCGTACTATATTGTTGCTTTAACCTCCAATCGATTCCACATGCATGCGCTTATCCATCCTACCACACATTTAGTTTATTGTACAGCTTCCATTTGGAATTGTTACTTGAGGGGGGGGGAAAAGGCGTTAAATCGTTTTAGATTTGATTCGAAGGCGCATTGAAAGGAACAAGAATAAAACTATACCATCAAGAGTTAAGCTATTTTCGTGTCATCAGACTGGTTTTCTAAATAAATTAAATCAAATTTATATTACATTGCTTATTGACTAGGGGCTCAACAGCTTCATGATAACAAAAATTTTCGCCCGAAGATCTCCGCCTTCTTCTCGAACATTGGCGACTTGATGGGCGTGTTAATCTTGTAGAAGGCGTTCATGGAATGCTTAATGTACGTATCGTACATCTCGTTGAAGAAGCTCTTGATGCCCTCATCGTTCTTGTTGTCGTGCACAATGATGAAGCGTATCTGGCTGGCGGTGATGAAGGCGGAGACGAACCATTGATTGAAGCGGTCGATGGACTTCAGCTGCATATTGGCCGTTTTCCATTTGTGCTCGTCCACCAAGTCCAAGGCAGCGTGAGCAATGAACTGGCTCAGGTGTCTGTGGTCCTCTTTCTGCAATGCGTGAGAGGATGAGGGCTTTTCAGATGGATGCCAGTATAATTGTGTGCTAATATTCTACCCTGAATTCCTTGTTGACAGTGCTAAACTCCTTTTCGTAGATGGGATTATCATTGTGGCCAACAATAACAAAATAGTAGGTGGACATACTTGCTTTAGTTTAATGGTGGACACTATCAGAGAACGCAACTCTGATCAGATGGCATCGGTTTCAACCCTGATTTGATTAGCGCGAACTATTGGCAATTTAAAAAAAAAAACATTTTGGCAAATAACAACCAAGGAATAAATTTAAGTACAGCAATTGCTCTGTTTAATTTATTAATTTGCATTGCACATGTGCTTACATATTATTTATATTTATAATTATATTACAGCATATTTGCAATCGTGCACTTGTCAATACATCGATATCGAATAATCGGCATTCGGCTGGTATGAACCGAATGCCCTGATTTTCTGTCATTAGAAAACCACTGTTGAATAAGCTTTATATTATACCACGATATCTTTCACCTGAACTGCGCTAAAAGTTTCTTCATGATTTTCAACCCCACTAGCGCTAGTGGTTTTAGATAGCACTAGTGGGTGGCACAAAATACCAAAAGGAGTGTTAGAAAGTGCCGCAGGGATGGAACGTTTTGCAACACAATTTATTCGCGCCTTTTTCCTACAGCACATTACTGTCCTCGTTTTTGTGTTAAAAAATGCAATTAAAATGTATAAAAGTGCCTAGAATATACGCCTTAAAGAACTACCTCGTCATAGCCATCATCTTGCGTTCATAAGGCGTGTCTGTAGAGTGTGCCCAAAGCCAACGCGAGTGCGGAAGTGTGTGTGCGTGTGAAAGTGCAAAGAAATCGTTTGGTCGCAAGGTACACCATTCATTATTATTGTATTTTAGTATGCTTTGCCCATTGTTTGTTGCGATTTTATAAGTTTGGCTTCTGTATTTTACCCGCTTACACATAACCAGACACCTACACAGACCCCCACACACGCACACACTCCAAAATAGTCATGTATTAAACTATCAAGCGAAGAAACCAAGAAAATGACTGATGTAAATTGTCTTACAAGTGAGCACATTGCAACAACAACAACAGCGAGTACAGCAGCAGCAGTAGAAGCAGCTGAAATCACGAGTCCACCCAGAACTCCCACTAGAAATGGACTGGAGCAATTGGAGCTAGAGCCCACATCCCCATTCGTGCTGCGAGCACCGCCCAGTGCCAAGTCCAAGCTCATCCTGCAAAACATGGAGGAGGTCCTCTACTCGGTGAAAAAGAAGCATCGCGAGAAGCACAAGCGTAAGCGCGAGGAGAAACGCCGTGCAGCCCTGCTGGCCGAGGCCAAAGCCGAAGAGAGGCCACCAGCAATGGATGTCAGGGAGTCCAAGCCCCAGCCGTTGAGAGAAAAGGCAGCCCAGGAGAATGGCCTGAAGAACGGCAAGCGGAAATCGAGTCCCCTCAAGTGCAGCACCCCCGTGGCCGAGCACCAGAGCATACTGAAGCACTTTCCCAAAGCTGGGAAGCCAGAAAATGGGGCAACGGCTGCGCCAGCCAAGGCAAAAAGTGCCACTAATGTATTCGAGTTTATGATGAATGCCAGAAACCGATCCATAGGCGTCAACGATGGCGGGAGGGATGCCTCCGAGTCCCCTGCCGATCTGGCAGAGGACGCTGTTGCAGGCACTCCGACGTCCAAGCGCAAGCAATTGCTGCAGGACTGGAACGAACGCAAGGGAGGAGCCAAACGGCGACTGCAAGAAGAAGCGAGGGAGGACTACATCGAGCAGCAAATGGACCAGAGGGCCAAGAGGTGAGATTCAGTCGAAAGTCTCGAAAGAAGATCCATCATTAACTTTGAAATGTTTCTGTAGATTGAAAAAAATGCTGACAAAGACTGAGCCGAACGAGCCCCCAGTCGCATCATCGGCGCCTACAGTTCCCGTAAAACGAGGCAGGGGTAGGCCCCGCACACGCCGAATCAGCTCAGTGGATGCGGAGGCTGTCACTATGGATACCCAGAATGCGGAGACGGCGGAATTCCTAGCGAAGCTCTCCTCCCCCACCAAGAAACGCGACAGTCTCTTGGGCTACTTTCCCAAAGTGGAGTCGCCCAAAGAGCTGCCCGTGACGATAGAAACGCCCCCACTGGACACACCAAAGCGACGACCGCAGCGTAAGAAAAGCATTGTGGAGACGGCATCCAACGATGTGGAATCCACGGGCACACCCCCGGGGCGACCGCGTCGCTCTTGTGCGGGAAAGTCTCGCTACGACTATGACCTGGAGACGAGTCCCACGAAAGCAAAGGCAAGCGAGGCAGGTGCGGCCGCACCAAAAAAGAGCCAAAAAGCCGAGGAACCATCAATTGAGATCATTGATCTGGACAACAGTAATCCGGTGTCCACACCAAAGAAGCTGGCGCCGCTCTTTGTCAGGCAGCTGCCTAAGCCCAGTCCGGATCCTTCTGTCCTCAAGGCTCGTCAGGCATTCCTCCAATCGGGCGTGCCCGAGAAGATCAGGCAGGAGCAGAGCCGCCAGAAGAACTTTGAGCAGTACTACGAGGAGAGCTACGAGGTCTTTCCCCGCATAGCCCACGTGGGCTGTGAGAGCTATGAAACGATAGAGTCTGCGGGACTTCCCTTTGCACTGAGAAAAGAAGATGATGGGGAGGAAGTATCTGTACCATCTAACAAGAGGCGTTCCAAGGCTTCGCCAAGCAGCTTCACCAATTGCCAGGCATCGGACTGGCATCAGCCCTACAACAAGAGCACAAACAAGGAGGCATACACGACCCTGCCGCAGCTGGAGAACAAGCGGGCCTTTGTGAAGCTCTGGAAGAACGAGTTCGAGCGCTTTCCCACCTTCAAGTGCTACAACCAGATGAGGGAGAAGTACCGCCACTTCAGCGCCATCGATTCTGCCCAGGACACGCAGCAGATGGGCGAATCGTTTGTGGTGACCAGGCGCACGCTGCGCTCGATGGAACAGTTCGATCACGGCAGCACGGAGGAAGCCCAGCCCCCGCTCACAGCCCCGAATGGAGAGCTCCTCTTCACCGAAAAGTACAAGCCACTGCTGTTTGAGCAGGTCCTGGTCAATCTAACGCCTGTTCACGAGCTGCGGGAGTTCCTCTCCGGCTGGAATGGCAACGGTGGCCGCAGCTCGCAGACCTTCGACGACTCCTCCTTTGACTTTGGCAACGACTCCAGCTCGGTGGGAGCCAACAGCAACACCATGGTTCTGGTGGGCCCCTCCTCGAGTGGGAAGACCAACGCCGTCATCGCCCTGGCCAACGATATGAACTTCAATGTGCTGGAGATCAATGCGGGCATGAAGCGGACGGGCAAGAAGCTCATCCAGGAGCTGCAGGAGGCGACGCAGTCGCATCAGATACGCAAGGACACCAAGGCGGGAGGCGGATCCTCCCAGCAGCTGCTGCAGAAGCTCCAGAAGAGCGGCCTAAAGGCCAAGAAGCAGCAGCAGCAGCAGCTGGGGGAGCCAGCGGGCGTGGAGGCTGTGCGGAAGTCGCTGATTCTCATCGAAGATGCGGACATTCTGTTCGACAACATGGATGCGGGGTTCACGGATGCCATCTACACGCTGGCGGCCAGCTCGAAGCGGCCCGTGGTGGTGGTGGCCTCCGACCCGAACTGCGCCCATCTGCAGCGGCTAATGCAGCAGAACCAGATCCACTTCCAGCCCCCCAATGCCCTGAACATCTCCAGATTCCTGGCTGTGCTGGCTCTCATGGAGAACTGTCCCATCGAGCTGGACGAGCTGATATCCCTGTATCTGTACAACCAGCAGAACCTGCGCAAGACCCTCATGGAGCTTCAGTTCTACATCCAGAGTGGCGGCGACCTGAAGGGCCAGGCAGTCGCCAGCCAGCAGTCATTGAAGCAGTCCCCCGGCAAATCCTCCTCCACCCGCTTGGCCACAGTGGGTGGCTGCCACATACACCAGCGGCTGTTCGAGTTCTTCACCTGCTCCCAGAATGTCCAGCACCGGATTCCATTTCCCGTGGACTTTCGTCTGCTGCGCCTGAATCTCTCCGAGCTGATGGCCACATCCCCCCTGCTCAAAGAGCAGCAGCCGCCTGCCGCCACTAGGGCCAATGCCAAGAGAAAGTCCCGCTCCCCAAAGAAGGTCTGGCTGAGCAGTGCCACCAGCCAGCGGAAGAGCGAGGAGTGCTCTCCGCTCGCCCCTCTGGCCGCCTTCTACGACAACATCTCGCTGGCTGCTCTGATGGATGCCAACCAGGACTGCGGCGATCGCCTGCAGCTGTACCTGTCGGAGGACATTTCCCATATGCTGGTGGAGCAGGCTCTCACTGGCCTGGCGGCCAAGGAGTGTGCCTACAACCTGTTCGACAAGCCATCGCAAAGGTATGTCTTCATATAAACCAAATACAGGAATGAAACTCTTAACAGACATTGTTCCATTTTCCATTTCGCTTGCCTAGGGTGAGCATCGGCGAGCATTTGGGCATTGGGCAGCTGCGCTCTGCCTCCTCCAAGGCCCTCGACTATGAGCCCATTCTGCGTTCCATTTGTCGCAGCGAGAAGGAGCGCGTGGGTCAGGAGCGCAAGTCGAGTCGCTTCTATCACTATCTCCGCAATCACACGGTGAACGTGACAAACTTCGCCACGGACACCTTCGACTCTGCGTGCAGTGTGTTCCAAGAGGCGGGGTCTGCTCCCCCAGCGGATCAGGGCGAATCAGAGGATCATTCTATAGTCTAGTACATTTTTTAGTTGGATCTTTAATTGCAATTTTTTTTTATCGAGGTAAGCAGAGTTCTTAGATCTTCTTAGGCTTAGGTTTTTTAGCGCGAGTGCGATGGCGAGTTTTGGCTTAGTTCTAAATGCGGATGGGATGATGAGAGTATCCTAGCTAAATTTTAATTACACTAATTAATTATATTAATAAATCAATTATTTGACTTTTAACTTTTTGTACTTCCTAAATTTCTGCACTATCCACTAGCAGCAACAGAGGAACCCAGAGCCAGAGCTCTTCTTCATGGGTTCCGCATCGTCCGCTGGTGCTGGGCTACTGACCCTCTTCTCCTTGTCTTGGTTCAACGTGGGCTGCAATTGAATGGGCGCCGTATTTGTCGGAGTTGTAGTTGTGGTCGTCCGAACTTCTCCAATTTTAAAGTTCTTTAAATCCTTTTCGGCATCCGACGAGTGTCCGGCTTGTCTGAAGGCCTTGCTGGCATCTTTTCCACCGTATTCGAGCAGCAGATCCTCCCCGCCCGGATGCTCGCTCAGAAACTTGGTCACATCGTAGACGTTGCCCTTGATGATGATCCAGCAGGGCTTCCCTTTCTTGCCATTCTGCTCGGCCACTTCCGACAGTTCGTACAGCTGTGACATAATTGGATTCGCTAATTGATTGAATTCCCGATGGAACAGCCTTGCTTGTGCTGTGTTTTATGGCTGCTGTTAATTTAACAAGGCGTCTGCGGCTGACTCTGATAGCGATACGATTTATCTTGTTTCCGCTAATGGAATCTTATGAATGGAGGGAAGGGAGCTGGAGCTCTTCTGAAACTCGTGCGTTGTTACCTGTTGAGCGGACTCTCGCTCAATGGACGCGTGCCAGGTGCGCCCTTTGCTTATGTTAAATATTTATCAATAGCACGAACTTGGTGCTCTGATCGGATTTACTATATTTGGCAACGAACCCAGTATCGCTCGATTGATAAGAAATACGTGAGAATTTCACGTCCTCCAGTCCTAAAGTCTCTTGCTGTCTAATAGCTACTTACTTACTTAGTGGCTCTGTGTGCAACCTGAAATTAATGCAAATTGATTGAGCATGCTGGCGTGAAGTGGTCCTTGTAGCTGACACAGCGATGATTCGGATCGGTCTTGTCTTCCATCCGCTGTACGACGGATGACTCATGAGGTGGCACATTGTTGCTGACTTCTTTGACAGCGACTTATCTACTGTTGGGAGATAACATTTTGGGATTGTGTGACAATGACACAGACGAACATTGGGAATTTTTCTGGTCACACCGCTTATCAGATAGCTTTTTATTAGTGTTTTCATAGTCAATCATTGGTTTCAAATCTGCGAGCGAGTACATTACCATAGCATTTAGCTTCTGCGCAGGTGCAATTTGAATACGACTTTCATGGTCATACCCGTATGACATTCGACCTTGAAGCTGGATTAGCTGCAAAAATGGAGACAGCCTTGTGCAAAAAGCAAGCAGAGAGAGCGAGAAAGTTATATGCTTCCTGTTGAGCTGGGAGCAGCGCTGCGGCAGAGTTAATCGATTGCTATATTTTTTAGATACGATTTTGCTGGCTGGCTGTGTGTGGCCTAGAGACGACTACGAACATTAATTTTTGGTTTTGTCTATCATGCTATCTCTCTCTTCGCAGCAAATTTTGCAAAGTCTAATGTCATATGGTCATAAGCAATTGTCAGATTGCAACTTTACAAACATTTGTATCGCTCAACTTTGTACGTGGATACAGTTTTAATGCGTTTTTCATGGCTGTCAGCAGTTGTCATGGTGAGATTTGAGTTTAAAACATTCCCGTTGACTCGCAAAAAATCTGTAGCACTAAGCTACTCCATAAATACCCAATTATCCCATTTTTAAATCAAAACCTGTTTTTTTTTTGTGTAATTTTTTGGCTTTCAAAGTTTATATTCTATATATATTTTGGAAATATATTTTAATTTGCTTTCGTTTTGGTTTCCCTTTCAGTTTCTGGTTTGGTTTTGGTTTTTTCTTTTATATGAGACAACAACAATAATTGGTATTCATTTAATATATATGTATTTAGAATTATATATATAATATATATATATATATATATAGAGATTTATGTATCTGTGACGATTTGCTTAATGCGCTTTAAAAAATTTCGCTAGTGTTGAGTGAAAATTTGCTGCGTGGTGGATCCGAGATCGTAGCTCCGATTCGATTTCTGAATTTCTGGGAGGATGTGGAATGTGGGATGTGGCATGTGGGGGGACTATAGGAATCATGATGTATGGGCGGGACTGGGGGTGTAACTGTTTTTTGGGTGTGTGATTACATTAACATAATGCTTTCCCAGGATTCGCGCCATTCCTCCTGCATTTTCAGTGTATTTACAAATGAATTTCTTTTTTTTTTTTTTTTTCGTTATTTAATGTTATACTTTTGTTATAAATATCAGTCGACGGCTTCGCATTTTCAAAACGCAGCTCGTGTGCGTTTCCATTTGTATTCTCGATATAAATGTACAGATATCAGAATATCAGAATTAATAAATATCTATATCGTATCGTACTATATATCATATAAAATGTAAAATTAATTACTTGTCAATGATTGTTGATTTGTTGTATGAATTAATCGATCTGTTCGAATTTTAAAAAACGCAATTCAATCAATTGATTTACTATAATTTATAATTTATCCTTTATCCCTTTTGTTTTGCATTTGATTTACTTAGTTCTCGTTTAGTTTTGGCTAAACATAATTCGTATAATTCATAGACTCGATCCGATCTTCGTTTAGAATTTAATTGTTTAATTTAAAAAACAGTTTTGGAGGTAGTTGAAATTAGGCCTGTTTACGTAAATTATACTTAGTTATATTTAAATATCATACATACATACATATGTATATGTATGTATGTATTTAAAAATATATATATAGATATATATATATATATATATATATATATATATATATATACGCGTGTATATGTAGCTGATTCAGCGATTTCGTTTCGATCTCGCCTCGATATTTAGCTGGACTTATTCTTCTTTACTTTTCTTTATTAATTATTTATTAATTAGTAAATTAATCTCTACACTTTGTTTAGTTATTCATTGTCTGCGGTTCTCTATTCGGTTTCGTTTCGCAATACTTCGGGCTATTTTCGGTTTTCTTCTTACATAAACTTTGATCCATAGACATCGAGATATATCGTATGTATGTATATATTTGTTAAAAGTGTAGGCTTGTAGGACTTTTCGGCTTAGTAAAGTTTGTCTTTTCTCCTCTTTTTCTCTTCTTTTGCATTCGTTATCATATTTTCCTAGTTTTTCCATTTGTTTTTCATCTAAATTTTTGGTTAAATGCGTGTTTTAATTTAATTAAATGGATCGTAAGTTCTTGAAACCATTTTCTTTCTTCTCTTTTCTTAATATTTCTGGTATCGTGTGGAAATTGGCTTTGGTCTTATGCTTACAAGCGTATATACATTGGATATACTGTGGATCTTTAAGGAATTATTCGATTTCGAAAATATCGCCAGCGCCATGAACTCACCAGTGCTGCCACGCTGTTCGCTTTTTACCAGTGCTAGCTGACAAGAGCTTATTGCCATGGCTCACGATCTTCCGAAAATAGAGAAAAAGTATACATTTGCGTGAGTTATACATTTGTAAAATTGTATTTAATAGTTGTGCAATCCTTAAAAACTTCTTTAAAGGTTTTATCTGATCAAATTGAACGATTCATTTTTAAGAATGACTTGCTTTTGTTAGGCCCTTCTATGGGGTAGTTCCAAGAACCAACAAGCTACGTAGTTGGGTGGCGCCAGTGAGCTAAGGATGGACCTTCCAAAAAAAGGAAGACCGATCTTTACATTTTTAAAGAAATAAACAAAAATTAAAACGATAATTTCTCTAAAATTTGGTTTACATAGATTTCATTTCATTTTTCTCGTTTTTTTTACATTGTAATTCCGTTAGCAAATATACAAATTTCAATTGAACTAAAAATTGTCTGCGTGTGTGTGTGTGTTTTGTTTTCGTGTGTTCCAGCACATTGGCCATGCATATAATATTATAGGATATAGGAGGGTAGCATAGGTAGGACATAGGGAGGGGGGCATTGGGGTGGATAGATTATAGTTAAGAGTTGGTTGGCTTCACTAAAAACTAGAGTTATTCAAACTAAAGTGTATACCATATTGATCATAAAATTACAATTACATATTCACTTATATAATTTGTTATTATTTCCTTCTCTACTCTCCTCTCCTCTTCATCTTCTATACTCTTCTCTCTTTTCTGCATGTCTCTATTGTGGTATGGTGTCTGTGTGTGTCTCTTTCAAGTTTCTTTATTTATTTAGTAGGCGACAAATGGAAATGATTTTAAAATAACTTAATTAAGTTTATCGTTTGTCTGTTTCTGTGTGTTCTGTGAGTGATACAAGGCGGCAGCGCAGCGGGTTCTCTCCTCTCCATCTATTTCTACTTCTCTATCTCTGGTTAAATCACTCCTTCCTCTCCTCTCTCTACTCGAAATTTACAAATTAAATTCTGACTAATAAACAGTCTTTTCGTACCAGCGCAACGTTGGCGACAGACCTACACAAAATAAATCTGATTGGTTAAACTTTAACATAATGTAAGCTAACATACAAAAAAAAATATATATGCATACTATTATATAATTAATAATTATGTAACTATAGCTATAGCTACACAGCTATATAGATAGATATATTGTGTAACTAAGAGTTAACTTAACACGAGCTCAGTTATGAATTGGCCGCACAGTGGCTGCAATTCCGACTATTGCAGCTGCAATGGCAGCTCATCATGCTAGAGTTGGAATTGTTGCGGCTCATTGTGGCGGGGAGCAGGGACTCTGCCACTCCTTCCGCTACTCCTACTCCTCCTCCTGCTGCTGCTGTCTCGGCGGGAAGATTGAAGCTACTGCTCTTTAGGAGCTGCAGGCCAGCCCCAATGGGCACACATACGGACAGCGGGGGCGTGGGTATCCTTTCGGGCGTGCAGCTGCCTGTCGCTGCGGGCGTTCCCACGTAGGTGGGGTGACTGCTGGCCGCTGCTGTCGTCGCACTCGGATTGGTCCCGTAGCCGCAGGCCGTGCTCTTAAGCGTGGCCGCATTGGATATGGGCAGCGTGGGCAGGGGGGCAGCGGCCAGGGAGGAGGCGGACGATGAGGTGGACACACAGGACGAGGAGGCCAGCGAGGAGGCCGAGGACGACATCGAGGCGGAGGAGGCTAGTGATGGAGGCTGGCTGGAGCAGCTGCCCCCCGCCGGCGGCGACTTTGGAGAACTGATGCGTGAGAAGAACTTGGTTATGGCGTTCGGCTTGGACTTGGAGGTGGAGGCCGAGGACGAGGAGGCTGTGTACGTGGACGAGCCAATGATGATGCCCCCCGTGGCGGCGGCCTGGAGCGTGGTCAGCCGGTAGCTGGAACTGCCGCAGCCCGCCGAGATTTGCTCGGGCACATCCCTAACGGTCTTATTGGGCGGCGGTTTGGTGTACGATCTGGTGATCTCCGATTGCTATTGGGAAAATCAAATGTAAGTATACGTTGGGCTTTCTATTGAACGAAGGGCCGAAGGGCTTACCTGGTAGCTACTTCTGATCTGCAGATGACGATCCTGTCCGTACTCGCTGTCCGGCAGTGGTACATGGTGGGGACAGCGCGGCGTCTGCTGCTGCTGCTGATATTGGTAATGTTGATGGTGGTCGTTGCTGTGGCTCTGCAGCGAGGAGCCACACGAAGACAATGAGGAGGAACTCTCCCCCTTCCCACTCCCACTCCCCGTGTTGCCATACTTGAGTGTGGTGGCCTCGATGCCGCCTCTCGCCACATTACTACTAATACTATTGTTGTTGTTGAGCCCTGTACTGCCACTGCCAATGCCACTGCCGGTGCCACTGTCTGCGCTGAAGGTGGAGCTGTGTGTCGTTGGAGTTGTCATGCGTTGCTGCTGCTGCTGCTGATGCTGATGGTGGGAATGTTGTTGCTTATTGTTGTGATGATGGAGATGGAGTGATGGTTGCTGCTGCTGATTGTTGCCGGCGCTACGAATCACAGAATCGCCACGTACAGCCAAGAGCTCACGTGCCTGGAGCGCATCTACGCGCATTCTACATCTAAATTGATCCCTGCAGAGAGACAAGACAATCAATCGATAGATTAGCATTCATTTTCTCTGGGAGAGCTGCTGCTCTTCTGCTCGTTCGATCTATCTGCCTACCTATCGTCGGGTGGTGTGCTCAATGATGTGCGGGTCGGAACGCCGAGCCGCTCCATTCCCGCGCAGCCGGCCGTCTGTACCGATAGCATCTGCAAATAGAAACCAAAGAAAGACTCCCATTAGAACATGCTCCACGGCAAGGGAAAGGGAAGGAATACGGGATACTCTAAAGGGAATACCTAATTCTAAACACATAATATGATTATTACACTTAATTATCCTCGTCCTGACAGCTTTCTACTTCGGCAACCGTCGGGGGGCGGTTCATCATCAGCCAGCGCTTGCTGACCAAAGAAGTCCGGTTGCCGAAGAAGTCCGGCAAATCCCCCTCGGGGCGAGAGCTCACAGAGAGCTTGATAATTATCTCGAACTCTGTTATATCGAATCTCTTTAATGGGCGGAAGGTGAAGTGACCCGCATAGTGCAAGTTCTCACGGAGCACAAAGGACCTTTCGACGAAGAGAACCGTCTGCAGCCAGAGCGACTTGTGGTAGCTTGGGAGACAGGGATTGCAGCTGAGGATGCGCTGGCAATGGCATTGGCTGAACGTCACATCGAAGTACAGAGTGAAGCACTCTAGATGCCCATCCTTTATGACCTTCAGCCGTATCTCGCGATCTATCTGCAGATCCTCCTTGGTGGCCGTCTTCAGATTGAGCACCAGCACGCGATGGGCGAGGGTGAGGATACCTTTCTCGCTGGTCTTGGCGTAACGAGGCTCGGAGAGGGCATACCGACGCATGGCGTTCATTTTGAAGCTGTAGACGCTGATCCACCAGTCGCAAAGACCCTTCAGCTCGGGCTCCGCGGCTCCCACCAGATAGAGGGCCCCCATATCGGGCAGGATGAAGCCATTCTTCTTCAGCCAGCGATCCCGTGCCTCGAACACCTCCAGGATCTCCGAGTTCCAGAGCAAAGAGTGCCCCATCCAGTTGCACACAATTCCGTCCACTTTCTCGGGCAGCTGCAGATCGGCCATGCGCCCGTGCAGCACCTTCACGGTGCGCTCCATGTTGTTCTGCTTCACCACCAGCTCCGCGTAGTTAGTCACCATCGAGTGGTCAACGGCGTACACGCGCTTCGCCTGCCCCTCGCGGACGGCCATCAGGGCCAGGGTGCCCACGCCGCAGGACAGGACGAGTATGACGCGCCCCTTGAACAGATGCACGTTCTCCCTGAAGACCTTCGCAAAGTAGTGCATGTGGTCCTGGTTTTTTAGCCCCTTGCGCATGTTCAGCAAGTGGGCGTTGTAGTCGTGCCGAAAGTCCGCCGATGTCATGCGATCCACCTGCTCCACCTCCTTCGGCGTGCAACGCGGTGCCGTCGGTATAGTGGGACAGGATCGCACTTTGGGCGGTTCATTGTTTATTTCTAATTTATAAGTGGAGGGTTCCCCTTCCATGTGGCTGATCGGTTTGCAGTTGTTGAAGACTCCCTGTGGTATGAATGGCCTACTCTGTCTCGAAGGGTCCGGAAACAGCTCGGATACTTCGCGATAGATTTTTTCGTCGTCGTCATGCCCAAACATTTCTGCTACTGCCTGCTCCCAGGTATTTTGTGGCGTTTGGGCTGTATCTTTGTAGTTTTTCTTGTTGCTGCTGCTGCTGCGACTTTGGGGTACGATTGGGTCACTCTGTCCCGAAAGTGGCGGAAACAGTTGGGATTTTCCGCCATAGAAGTTGGGCTCGTAGGGTATCTCCTTCCCATACATTTCAGTTGTATTTGGTGGCTTTTGGGCTAAGCTGCTTGCTGTGATGCTCTCGCACATTACGGTAAATTGCCGCTCAAATGCTTGACTTCGGCTTTTCAGCTGTGGTTCTGTGTGCACTTTGCTATTATTATCCACATGGTGATGGAAATCCGCCGAGCTGAGTTTCGGAGCCTTCTTGCTGGCGCCGTCGGCTTTAATTTCCACATTTTCCTTGTTTTTCTTATATCCACGCATTGTTTCGGTTCAAACGAAAGTTCCAGAAGCTAGTGTTGTGTAGGGGCTAAGGTTGCATTCGATAGGTCAGTTGCGGTGTGCCCAACTCTCATCTGTGATATCATTCTGAGGCTATATAGCTTATCAATACGTCTGCCGATTTAGGATTCCTTTAAAATCGAAAGATAATAATTATGGATAGTTAAAATGCCCAAGCAGTCTTGCGCCATGTTTTTTTTATTTTCGATGACATGTAAGATCGATAGGTCTGCAATCGCAGTGTGCCCAAATCCCAGCATTGCCCGTATTGTTTCGCTTAAAATCGTTGTTAAATTGTAATCTGGTGCTCTCTCTGCATTTTGGCGCTTTTCTTGAGCTGCCGGTCTCTATATTTCCATACTACAGCCGAGTACACCGTTATATACGGTAGCGTGTGTGTGCAAGCGTGTTTGTGTCTATTTGAAAATGGCCATTCTCATAACTCAACATGTTCTACATTCCGTTACCTGCCCCAGCCGCCGCACCCCACCGGCCGATTGATGTGTGCAAGCGGGCATGAAAGAAAAAAATGACAAATCTGTGCAGAAACAACGGCAAATAATCGGGCACGGCACGAATATTTTCGGCAACGGTCGCGGCGGTGGCCGAAAAGACTTTGTAAATTATACAAATATGCAAATGCAATTTTGTAAATTAAAATCTCGTGAAGCTACATATGTACATACATATGTATGTATGTGGCCACCAGTCTGCGATCATGTGTGTGAGTGTGTAAGTATGTTCTTTTCTCTTTGCCTTGTCGTATTTGATACATACTCTTGCAGGGTGTGTATTTGGATTATAGCGAACTGTTTGCCAAGCAGAGAATATATTTGTATTCTTCATTAGGGCCCATTGGCTAGTTAGTATGACTATAATTATGACTTTATCGTATAGCAACCATGGAAACGATACCCTCTGCAAGAGTATCAATGCTTCGGTTCCCTATTATAGCCTTCCTCTTTCGGATTTTATTGTTTCTGTTTTTTGGGTAATCTGAGCAGAAAATATCGCATCACATTGTCTGGGCCATCTCCCATCTTTCACTCTCTCACTCTCTCTGCCCCTCCTCTCCCTTCCTCTCAGGCGGCAAAAAATTAGGTTAAAATGTTTACTCGAGCATTGCAGACAGGATTGGCAATAACCTCATTTTCTGTTGGGGGGTCTCCGGCTCTCTTTGCCCCTCTCTGACGTAAGAGAAATTTGTGCTTTTTGTTGTCGCTGTTGTTGTTGGGCGTAAGCCAGGCCATAACCGGCTCTCTCTGCATCTGTTGTTTATCTTTTTGGGTCTAACGAAAAGTGACATAATATCAGAGGCAGACAGACCCTTGTGTGGGTCCCTTGTTCCTGAAACTTTTCGGCTTTCAATGTTTGCTTAGGCCACAAAAATGTGCCACCACTCAACACTGGGTGGAATGAGTGCAAGGGTAACAAACAGCTGTTGCTCCACATATGTACATATGTATGTACATACTGACATACATACATATGTACATACATACGCCTGTAAGCTGTAAGTTTATCTCGCTTACTCTCACGCTTTCTGTAAATGTAATTGTAATTTATGCAAGTCTCTGCGTGTCTGGTGCGTGCGTCTGGCATAGATAACGGTTTTAATGAAAGTTCCTCTCTCGCACATCCACGCCTCGCTCTCGGCCTAATGTTAACGCCTACGACGTGTGTAATTGTGCGAATGCGTGTGTGTGTGTGTGTGTGTGTGTGTGTGTAAGGCTCATGCGAGCAAATTTTAATAATCAATTTGAATTATTCATTGGCTAACGGCGGCAAATAAAATTCGATTAAAACATAACGCCTGGCTGCCTCTGTCGACTCCGCTCTTCTGCCGCTAAACGCCTTGGGTTATTAGCGGCAATTGTGTTTCCCATTGCGTTGGCAGCAAGCAGCAAGCAGCAAGACGCCGCAAAAGCAATGCCGCCCACGCAATGTATACACCATTCCCCCGCACCATCCTCCCTTCATCTTTACTGCTAAATGGCTTTGCCGACAGGCGGCGCTGGTTAGCAGGAGAGCGGAGGAGCGGAGGAACGGAGCAGGCAGGCAGTGAGAGCGGGAGAGAACACTTTGAGCAAAGCTGAAAGGCAATCATTTATTATATTCTATTCCAATACAGTGGAGACACCTGTCATGTGCCTGGGCCTGCACTTATTTCGAGTTCTCCCCAAGTTGACTTCCATTTGGGGGCCCCACTGTACAGACGCAGTGTTTCATTCATAATGTTGAATTTGGCGTGGGCAAATTAAACAAAGAGCAAAAAAGAAATCTAGAAATGTAGGAAAATGAGCCAATGCGCACTGGAAGATGTCAGCAGACCGAGTAACAATTTGTCAAAAGTTGCCGACTTTAATCTTTTGTAATGGGCGTGCTGGCACCTGCCCCTCATCACCTCTGTCCCCATAGTAATGGCAAATCTTAAAACCACAATCTCCAAAGCCGCCTTAGCGTCTTTGGCCACGGCGTCGGGCTTTGGCTTTGGCTTGGGCTTGGGGTCCTCCTAATGAGCGCAAGCCGAGGGAATCCACAAAATCCACACATGTGGGTGCCCGCATAGAAGCCACAAGACGCGTTTCTGGAGCCCTGAACGTGTCGTGCGGTACGGTGCGGTACGGTGGTTCCATTAAGGCAAATCTCGCCTCAAGGCCAAAACCAGAGCCAGCGCAGAGTGGAAATTCAATGAGCAAATTCTAACATAAATAAGAATGGGCCACCACACCATTTAAAGTCAGGCAAATAGACAAAGCGCTGATGGAGAAATTGAATTTGTCTTGGCCATTATTATAATAAAGACGCATAAAAATGGCAGACAGCAAATGGTTTTTTTTTATGTTCTTTTATTTTTGGGGGAGTGATACAAATTGAATGCCAAATGAGAGACAGAGTGATAAATGGATAGTGAGAGAGAGAAGGAGAGAGAAAGAGAGAGAGAGAGAGAGACACAAACTTAAGGCAGACACTGAAGGACGTGCTGTGCATTCAACAAACATTGCATAACACACACCGTATGCGAGAAGGGAGACCACGAAGGAGAGGAAGTAGTAGCAGCAGAGGAAGTAGAAGCTGTAAAGGAAGACGCGACAGAGCTGTAGGCGCAGTTACATAAGACTCGGCTCGGCTCGGGTCGATGCGTAGGCGGCGGCGAAAGCAATTTAAGCTTGTCTGCTGCGCTGCCTGTGCCTGCCCTGCTTTCCCTTCCTCTCCTCTCCACTGCTTACTGTGTAGCTTCAAGGACTTTTTCCCACCTCTGAAAAATTACTGAATTGGGAGGGGAGAAGGGCTCTCTCTTTGTACTCTATCCCGCTCCCACCCACTCTCTCTCTCTCTCTCTCTCTCTGTCTGTCTGTCTGTCTGTTTGGTCACAAAAGGGAATGCATGGCAGGGATATTGGCAGGCGGAGAAGGCAAAGGCAAAAGGCAGCACACAAAAAAGAGAAAACTTTCGACACGTGTCTCCTTTTGGCATTCGTTTTATGGGCTACACTGAGAGAAATTGTTTTCATTAATTTAAAGTTGCATAGATAATTTTGATTCTTAACTATTTATTTGGATTCTTTTTCTACTATGTACTTACACTTATGTACATATATGACCTTTGACCGATTTAGACCCTTTCGTATTTGTACCCTACTTTTTCTGGCCGTGCTGTTTAGAGCAGACGCGACAGAGACGACCAATCCCATGCGTTTCGCCCCCTTTTTCCAACTTTTTCTTTTTCCTTTCTTCTTTTTTCCTTTCAAGGGGGGGGGGGGGGTAGGTGGGTGGGAAGTACTTACGGGTACAGAATGTTCCGGCTCGGTTGGCAAAAGTGTTGTTGTTGTTGCTGTTGTCTCTGCTGCTGCTACGGCGCCTGTTACTATCTGATCCGCTGCAGCGGAGCCAGATGTGGTGTTGGAGGCGGTGCAGCTGGGGGCGGTGGCGGCGGAGGCGAGTGGTAGGGCCAGAGCAGAGATAGCCTCGTTACCCGTTACCAGTCCAATCCCCGTTGAGAGCACCGCGTTGTTGTTGCTGCGCCGTCGTTGCGACGAGCGACGTTTGTGGCGTATCCTGCGCGTCGCTGCTGCTTCTAGTGTTAGTGTTGCTGCTGCTCCTGCTCCTGCTGCTGCTGTTGTTGTTGTTGTTCTTGCGGCTGCGGCTGCTGCTGTTGCTGGGGCAGAGCGTAGGGCAATCGCGGCCACCAGCACACTGCCACAGGCCAAGCACACGGACAAACTAATGGCGATTAGCAACAAGCTACCTGCAACACAGAACAAATGTACGGAATATGGTGTTAGTTTTATGTTTTCCAAGAAAATCGAATGCAAACAAAATTCTACCAAACTTATATGTACATATGTACATATCTAAATCTGACTTGGATCACATCGGTCCAAAGACTGCTATAACGAACGGTGCCATTAAGAGATCTTAAGTGGCTTTTTGTAACCTCTTTCCTTGCATGCAATTTTATGGAAATTGAAGAAAGTCGAAAAAATAATGTATTTCTTCCTCGTTTATTTGTTTATTTAAATAATTACTTTTTTGTTGTTTTTGTTAAATTTAAATAGTTTATTCCAACTCACGCACTGCTTTGATTACTATAAATAAACGAAACGAAACAAAACGTAAAGCTAGTACGGCCCACTGCACAGCCGAAATAACAATGAAAGAGGAAAGAGCAAGAGCAAGGGAAGTAGACAACAGAACAGCAACAGCGAGAAACAACAAAAACATAAGTAAAGTAAAGTAAAGTAAAGTACGACTGTCGCTATCTACAAGGTGCCGTGCCCGTACCCGTACCCGTGCTTACCCGCAGAGATATAGACGGACGGACAGGGGCCACGGATACACCGCAGACGTATGCGTCTAGACTAGATAGCAGACGACTTAAGTGTGATACAAGCACACATGCGCACAATCGTAGCGGTAGTCGGTGAATGAGAGCAACAGAGAGAGAAAGAGAGAGAGAGAGAGATAGCGAGAGAGCAAGCGAGCTAAAGCGAGGCGAGCGTGTGAGTGAGCGCGCGAATGTAGGCGGACGGCAATTCGATAAACAAATAGGCGAAAAGAAGGCTATCGATGGAATGGGATTGGATTGACGCAGGGAATACCCTGTAACCGAAAGAGAGAGAGAGAGAGAGAGGGAGGGAGAGGCTGATTACTGCGATTACTGTTCACTGTATACGAACTGCTTGTATAAATTGTATGATTGTTTGTAAACTGCTTGATGGGTGATATTAAGTAAATGAATCGTTGTGGCGACTGCTTCTTAATTTAAACTGCTTGCATTTTGAATTGAATTCATGTACATATTGCGAATTTATTGCCTGTGAACTGCTTGCATTTGTCCGAATATATACTGCTTAATGATGGATATCAATGATACGCGATGGGATACCGACACACATTGAACTGCTTAGTTATGCTTTCTATCTGGCAGATCTGTCTAGACACTATGACCATCGTAATTCTATATTTAGAAGATCTTTTGCCCCACAAATCGATCCCAGGCCATTACGCTGCACAAACATGGGGGTTATTATAGTTTATTTTATACCATTTTGAATTAAAAGCCAAAACGCTTCAATTAGTAATGGGTATTATGGACGATATGGCAACCACATTCCAACCGACACGACACGACGGATAGACAGACAGACAGACAGATAGAGACCCAGACAGCGCTGATAGAACGGCAGACAAACAGAGGCCACCCGTCGCGGTCGCAGACCCTGTAACAGAGCAAACATAGACGACAACAACACAACACACAGCCAGCCACAGAGAGAGAGAGAGAGAGAGAGAGAGAGAGAGAGAGAGAGAGATACGTTTGTGAGAGATACACAGATACAAAAGCAGCGATGGCTTGCGCAACAAGATTTTACAACCGCACAAGCAGTAAATATCATGACGCTCTGTCTGATATTCGGTTGCAACAACAACAGCAACAACACGTTCAACGTTCGGTGGAACAGCGCAATTTCATCAAGGCAAAAATGACGCAGCTATGTAAACGTTGCCATCTCTATCGCACCCACTCGACCATGGGCTGTCCCTTCCCTTCCCCTCTCCGCCTTCGTCTCTTTAACGCTCTCTGACGATCAGTGAATGAAAATGAAAATATTCCACAGGAGGCGTGGGGGATGTGGAGGGGCAGGGGCATGACTTTTTCGAGATTTTTCAGTAATTTATGATTTTAATGAAAAAGAGAAATGCTGCGCAGAAAAACAAAAAACAAACAAGTCGCAAGACCAGAAAGCCGAAGCATTTGATACCCTTGATTTGGATATGAAATGGGATTTGAAAGCGCATCTTTCTGGTTATATGATCCGATTTTGGATATCTCTGCAATGTTTTAAGTCAGAGACGCTCAGGGTGTAGGGTGCTCTGCAAAGAGTATGTTAGACTAGAGAGACATGAACAAATTATACAACAACAAACACACAGCAGACGCACAGACGGGCAGACGGACAGACGGGTACGGGTCTTTGCATGCCAGACAGACAGCGAAAAAAGTTAATCAACTGAAATTAAAATGTACATCGCAACGAAAAACAACAAAAACAAACAGAGAAAAAAAAAACAAGCAACAAAGTGAAAAATATGTCAACAATGTCTATGACTCTCCGACTCTCTGACTCTCACTCTGACTGTACTGCTCCGCGCCGCGTGTGATTGCACTGCTTGCTTGCTCTTCAGCAGAAACAGCAGAAAACCGACGACGAAAAAGCACAAGTGGCAGCACTTTAGACTTTTGCGCATTCCCAGCCCCCCCTCCCCCGTCACCCCGTCTCCCAGTCACAGTCACAGTCCCTGTCCCAGTCCCAGTCCGTCCCTCGTCTGTCCCGCGTCTGTCACTCAGGTTTTAACCGTCTCGTTTCAGGTGACTCAACTGTTAGCTGTAGCCTATCCTACGGTCGGGTCGAGTCGAGTCGAGTCGCCATTCGCCAGTCACTCGCTCGAGGGCTGCCTTTTATAGCCTTTGTTTTTAGATAATTATATATTTTGTTGCTGTTGCTGTTGTTTCTGCTGTTGTTTGGGCTACCCTGTAATCGGAATCGGAATCGGAGAAAAAGCTAATGGCTATGGCTATGGCACCACACTTCAAAGTCCGATAATATCCATAAAATCGACAGATAGGGATAGGAAATTAATTTATGGTTTCTTTCTTTCTTCTGGGAATTCTGATGCCAGGATGACAGAATTTTATCTACAGGGTATTCCATCAACTGATCATTCCATTTATTTGATATTTTTTTTAATTGTTGCCGCTCGTTTCTGGCTGTTGCAATTAATTTTATCGCAAGTGAAATGATTGAGCACGTCTGGGGCCTCGTTTACGTCTGCGACTACTAATCACCTGATACCCTATAAAGTACGGACCCAGCAAGAGAGACCCAACCCAACCCAACCCCGGACCCCAGACCCCCAGACCCCCGACCCCCATGAAAGAGAAAGGAATACATGGCAACGGTTCAAAAGCTGTTTAAACGTTCGATTGAACCGCTGACGCACGTGTGGCCCCCGTCCTGTCCCGTTCCGACTATTGAAAAGTGCTAAAATAATTGTGTGAATTTCAATTTCAATATTTGAATTGATCGCACCAGACGGCACTGGCACTGGCCCCAGACCCAGCCCCAGACGGGCGTCAGACCCCCCAAAAGACCAGAAGGCAGGGGGGTGGATGGAGACAGACGGATCGGTTCGGCTCGGATCGGATCGGATCGGATCGTACAGTTGGCTAACAACGAAACGGCTTTCGTGGCTATTTTTAATAGTGGAACGGACATTGAACGGTAGACAGTAGTGGTAGTAGTGGTAGCAGAGAGGCTTACATAGTACCCACATGGGGGGAAACTTGTTTCGATCTCTCCATCTCTGAAGTTCCTTGACCGAATATGTACAATATAGTGGCAGGGGGTAGGAGAGGGAGAGATAATTCCCCAATGTATGTACGTATATAATCGAGAGTAATTTCCCCCAAATTGCATTTGATTGAGTGCGCGAGAAGATCGCGAGATGATCCGATCCACCTTTGGGACTTGCCTTCTTTCTTTCTCTGGCACTGCCGCACAACAAAAGTTATTAATTCAATGATTATGATCGTTGCGCTAATGACAGTCAAGTGCAGTACTTGCCCCATCCATCCCCATTCCCACTCCCACTCCCATTCCCATTGCCAAAAAGCCATACAGCCAAATGGCAGCCCCGCTTTGAGGGCAATGCCATTGACACCTTGATTGGATGTCAAGGTTGTGTGTAGATTGTGGATTGTGTGGAGACTGGACTCTGGAGAATGCCATGCCTCTAACTAAAGGCATTATCCATCCATCCATCCATGCATCCAGATATGCCAGAGAGAAAGAGAGAGTTTAGCTTTAGCTTTGGCTTTATCTTCAACAATCATAATACATTGAGATGACATTGAACTTGAAAAATCACAAAGATCAGAAATTTCATTTGTGCGCATTGTTATTGTTGCTTTTTTGTTGTTGTTTAAGAATTTCGTTTCGTTAGGGGTGTTGTGGTGTGAGATTTTTGTATTTTTGAATTTGAATCTATGATTAAGATTAAGATTCAATGGTCTTTGGTTCGAAGGCAGTTTTAGAAGCACCGATTGGTAGTTGGTCGATAAAACGGCGCAGCGCAGTGCATCTAAGTAGTAGAGCAAGCAGTGCTTTGGGGATGATGAAGTAGGCTGCGCAAAGGGAAGAAACCGTGTCAAGCTGTGAAAAAGGGAAGATGGCCTACCAAGCAGTCCATATAACATAAAGTATCAGCAGTCACTGCAGGCGAGTGCAGTGCAGTGAAAGCAGTGAGAAAAAAAACATCAGGCGGAAACGAAACCGAGGTAGAGGAAGCAAAACAGGCTGCAGCATCAGCATCATCATCATCATCAGCTGACGTCAGTCGCAAGCACCGTCTGCGTCGCTTCAGTGTTTTCTTTTTTCTTTTTTTTTTGGCAAAGAATTTTTGTCTAGTTTTCAGTGCACAAAATATTACAATGTTGTCTGGGGGGGGCGCAAAAGATGAAAAGTCGGCAGAGTCCCCACAGCCTGTGCCTCTGTGGCCGTGTCGCTGCTTTTCTCTACAATACAGTTCTCCCTGTCCCACCCTCCGATTTTCTAACCCACCCCTTGAGAGAGGCCAACCCTTTTTTTTCCTGTGTGTTTGCAGCACTAGACATTGCGCACAGCAACAGACAGAAAGAGAGAGAGAGAGACAGACAGAGAGACAGACAGACAGAATGGGAGAGCAGAAGGGAATGCAAATGAACGAACAAAATGCAAAAAAAAAAAATATAGAAAGAAAGCAAAAAAAAAAAAAACTGAAACAAACCGCAGACAGCGGCGTCGACCTCGCCCATTCCCAGGCAGCGGCGGCTGATGATGAGGTGGCTTCTGCCTTTGCTTCTCCCTCTCCCTCTCGCCCTCCACCTCTGCTGTAGCTCTGCTGCTGCTGCTGCTGCTCGTGTTTGCCGCCTGTCGTTTGACCTTTAAGCGATGCGAGTGCATTCCAACAACAACAGAAAACAACAACAAACCACAAAGTGAGGGGGAGAGAAATTCCCATTTTGAGGTTGATTTTTTCTCCTGCATCTTCTTTCCTCCTCCTCCTCCTGCTGCTGCTGCTGCTGATGTTTCTTTTCATTTTAGCTCATTTTCCAATTTGCAAACGCATTTAATTAGTAAGGAAAATCACGTGGCTAATTGTGTTAATTAAATGCCGGCGTATGCGCAATATTTCAAATACATTCAAGCGATTACGTATACGCAGCGTTGTTAGCAGCACTTTTTATGCGATGTTTGTCGCGGTATTTCATCATCTTTCCAAGGCTCAGCGACATTATTGGAGGGTACCTAGTGCAGGTTACTAGTACTAATACAGGCTAGTAGCCAAAGAAGAGTTTGGATGGGGGATGGGGGAATCGCTCATAGGAGTAGAATGCCCCTAAAGGCAGTGGAATTTCAATAATTAGATCTCTTTAAGAGCTCTTCTGGCTTCAATTTGCTTTCGTTTGCGGCATTTCCATTTCCATTTCCATTCACATTCTTTGCTTAAGTATCAATCGGTGATTCCCGCCTTGAGCTGTCACATTGCTGCCGTGGTGCCCCATTTCCCCTCACCCCTCCCCACCCCTATTTTCCCCACTCGTATCCCCTCTCGTGACTTATTTGCAACATTGTGTCATACTTTTGTGTTGACTTTGTTTTTCATTTGTTTATTTTTCGATTGGTTCGTATTTTTGCATTCCCCCATTTGGACGCATGCCCCCTGTCCCCTGCCCCTGCCCCCTCCGCATATACCGTATAGCGTATGTTGATTGTAGAGTTTTCTGTTCTGTTCTGTTTTTTTGTGCCACTGCCACTGCCACTGCCCCCGACACTGCCACAGATGATGATTCCGATGGCTGGTGGATGGATGGCTTGCAAATATTGACAGAGGCTTCGAAATATTACGCAAAAATCGTGAGGCCTTTGGGGGGGGGAAGGAAGATCTGTGCTTAACTTTTGTTTCATTCTTGTGGGGCATGCGGGCATGTGGGGCATGTGGGCATGTGGCATGTGGCATACATAGTCATAGGCATGTGGCATAGTCCTTCCCTGCAGTAGTCGGTGCCTTGCGGCCAATGACATGACTCATTGACCTGGTTTAGGAGGGTTCCTCCCCCTGTCTGCTGCTCACTTCCCCCCCTCCCTAGCCGGCTTCGCATAGTGCCCCGTAAGTGGGTCAGTGGGCGTGTTAAAAGGGGTGGAGGATGGGGGATGGAGAAGCCTCTCAGACCGAAAAAACTAGTTCATGTGGGGCTCGTTTTTTTTTAGGCTCTCTTTCTGGAGGGGAAACAATAGAAAAAACACAAAGGCCTCAAGTATCGGACACCCTCTCTCTTCTTCTACCCCCCTCTTCTCTGTTCTTCTTCTACACCCTCTGAAAAGTGTGTCAACGTTTTGCAACACTATCTCTGGGCTGGGAGGTATTTACCATTTACCACTTACTGCTGCTTGACTCAGAAAAACTCATCGATTAGTCATCCTACGTGAGGAGGAGGGGTACCACAGAGAGGTACAGGGTACCACAAACGAAGAGAGTGAATTTCCATTCGAATATTCGAGTGCCCCATAGATAACCCACTAAAGAAGAAGAAGTCCAAAGATTGATTCCATTTTGCGTGTATTTCATCATGAGTCTCTCATTTGTTCCATCCTCTGATATGTAGATCCACTGATCAATCAATCAATCAATCAGTCACTCTTCTAGTCTCTGCTTTTGTTTTTCCTTCTATCACCCAATCTCATACCCAATCGACAGCAAAAAGGTGCAGGCAGCCGTGCAAATTGATAGAAGCGCGTGTGGCTAATTTATAATTTATAATTTTCAAAGGCGAACCTCATTCGATTGTCCCCTCTCCCTCCTATACCCTACCCTACCCTACCTTACCCAACCCTACCTAAACCCATACCCTACATTTTCGTTTAGTTTACCATATTCTGGCCAAACAAAATGATTAGTGAAAGCCTATTAATGTTTTTTAAATAACATTAATTGATTGATAATGTCACTGCGGTGTGTCCGTCCGTCCATCCATCCATCCATCCATCAGTCCTCATAGGTATGTATATGTATGTGTGTAGAAAAGGTTCAACCATCAATGGGCGGACTTTTTGCACGGGGATAATTATTGTATACGTATACGTATACGTATATGTATATCGTTTTGGTCGACAGATTAGTCGACCACGATATTATGAAAGACTCGCAGATTAATCGCGGGGCGGGTTTTGCTGTGTGGAATTTTTCTGTGTTTTGGTTTTTACGCTTGAAAAGGAGACAAAACAGTGGTGGAATGGGATGTCTATAATTATATATATCTACATATACATTTATGAAAGTTCTCTAGCATTTGCACTGCTTGTAGGTACAATGTATGGAATGGAATGGAATTCTAGGGTAATTCTAGCTCGGCTTTATTTGAAAGTGATTCGCACTGCTTGATGGTTGCTAAAAGTTTCACACTACTTACGCTACTTACAAGAACTGATTATTAGGAATTTGTTTTGCTATGGATTCAAGTGTTTGCCCTCGTAGGTTGATTCTCCGAAATGTTTAATATTGGTTGTTACTAAAAATTAATTCTTTGGTTATTTGAACTGCTTGTAAGAGATTCTGAACGGATTTCCAGCCTTGAACCGCGTCATACTGCTTGCAAACAGCTTGCAACGGCATCTACTGCCTTATAATTGTGTACTGCTTCTCGCTTGATTGATAGGCACTACTTTAAATATGTATTTTGCACCTAGTACACACTGCTTGATTTTTTACAGGAAGTCAATTAAATGGTTTTAACTGCTGACTAGAGAACCTTGTTCTAAGAACCGTAAGACTTACGTAATTACTGCTTTCAACTGCTTAATAGCATACAGAATTAATACGAATATTTCATATACATATGTATGTATTGGCTCATATTTCTCATATAAATATTTCCTTTCCCCCCCCTTTTCGCTCTCTCACGCATCTCAAACACAAAAAAATACAAAAATTCATTAGAAATCGCTTAAGCCTCTGGCTTCAAGTTCCGCAAAGGTTCTGTTTCCCGAAGTATAATCGATTTTTCTTACATGTCTCCTCTGTGTGAGGGAGGGGGTGGGAGGGGGGTACCTAACGGTACGGAAAAGTCAACAAGAGGGGGAGAGCGACAGAGAGTGGGACAGACAATGAGCCGCGACAAGCGTCGGCACATCCACTTTGATGTTTGTTTGCCCTCCTGCTCTACCATTCTGTCTGTCTGTCTGTCTGCCTGTCTGTTCGTCTCTCTTTCTATTGTAATCCAAGTCGTTTTGCCCAAACTCGGGAAAAAGCAAGCAGGCAAGCAAGCAGTACTTGAAAGATGAAAGCAGAAAAGGGGTAACTGTGCTCTGTGCTGCTCTGTGCCTCCAATGGGGAAGAAGGGGTTTTGCTTAAAGATCGAGAGAAAGACTATCAAGCCCCAGCAACCAGCACTCAGCACCCAGCACCCCGTCCATAGTCAGAGTCAGAGTCGGAGTCGGAGAGTCGGAGTCGTGTGTCCCTGTGTCGTGGCATTTCGATCTATCTATGCTAATTGCATTTCATTGAAATTAATGTCTGCGCATCCATCGTCGTGGCAGGGTCAAGTCGTTTATTAGCCCCCCTCCCCCCTCTCTCTCTCCTCCTCGGTGTGGCACGCAGTTAATCTGTCTAAATGTTGCAACAACAGTGGCAGCAGAGAACATAAATTGTGTGTCGTCTGCAGTAAAAAAGAAAAATCAAGCAAAACTATAGTTAAAATGTCAGACGATGTCCCACAATGCAGTTTCTTTTTTGCCAATTGGGAGGGTATGGTGGGTATGAGGACTTCGAGCTGACGCTTACGCCGCAGTTTTTGCAGATATGTACATACATGCTTGCATATGGAATTGTAGAGTAAATAAAGTCTCTATTTACCTGGGATTGAAGTTTTAATACCCCGGTACTCGAGTACTCGAAGACTTTTGGGATATATATGTACATATGTACATACATGCACATAAATATTAGTAGATTTCATTTTTACACTGCTTCGATAAGTAAAGAAGTTTCTTCTATGTGATACTACTTTCAACTGCTTGCAACAACAGCCGTGTTAACTGCTTATTCGAGAAATTATTTAGAAATGTACATGAAATGTATATGTACATATTTCCTAAAGGATTTTCAAAGGGGTATCAAAGGGGTATACCCATGTAGCCTCTATCCTTATACGTTTTCTTTGTGTGCTTATTTTTATTTGTAATATGTTGCACTGAAAAAGTCCCCGCAACAACAATTGCAACAACAATTGACAACAACATGACAATGTTTTCAAATTTATTTATAAATATACACTTTTTTGTTGTTCTTGTTGTTTTTGTTTGTGAGCATGACGCGACAATTTGTCTGTCTATTTTTGAACAGGCTTTTTCTATATCTCGCTCTCTCGCTCTGCCACTGCCTCTGCTTCTGCCTCATCCCGCCTCTCCGCACGCTCTTTATCCGAGAGATCCCAAATTGTGTCCGACATCCCAGCATTTTTCGGGGATGTACAGACGGGAGTACCCTTACTGCTATAACAGTACCCCATACTCATACCCATACACATTCGCATTCCCATTCCCATTTGCATTCCCATCCTCAGCCCTGAGAGATCATTCATTTTGAGCAGAGCGAAAGAAAAAAGAACGGAAAGAAAAAGGAAAATACACGATTTTTGTTTTTTCCGAGGCCTACAACTACCTCTCTCTCTCTCTCTCTCTCTCTTCTCCCCCCGCCATTTCTGTCTCTCTTTCTCTTCCACTTTTTTAGCAGACATAGAAATATACATACATATATTGTGTAAGTATGTATGCATTTTTTATATTTTCTGCAGGAATTTAAGTTTCTGTTTTTCCATTTCTCGTATTTTTTGTTGAGAATTTTCCGTGTTTTTTTTCGCTGTTTCTTCTCTCTCTAGCACGTGGAAACTTATTGGATGGATTGGATGGTGTGGTAGGGCCCCGGCCCCGTGCCCCGCTGCCTCTCCCTTTGGCCTGTCTAGCATTTTATTATCAGCAGACATTCATTCGTTTACGGAGTATACATTTATGTACATATATATATATATAATCGTATATTTTCTATGATTTCATTTGTAATCAGTCGCGGGGCTACTCATTGATTCAAAACTCTCTCTCTCTCTCTCTCTCTATCTCGCTCTCCCTCTCGCTCTATGGGCTTTTTCCCCTTCCAGCGTGTGCACGTGTGCGATTCCCCCAGACCATATCGATTCATCCAACCATCCATCCGGACATATATAGTAGAACTCTGGAAGGGGGTATTAACCGACGCGACGGAATGACGTGATTATATGGCGGTGGGTGGGGTGGCCAGTCGTTGGGCTTTGAAGGGATTTCCTTTAATTGTTGTCTGCAGAGGCGAAAAATACCACAACAAAAAGGCCGAAGCCAAAGCGAAAGCCACACGAAAACCAACAACGAAAAACCAGACAGAAAATAATCTTGCGTAACGATAAAATATTTGACCTACTTTTAGAGAGAGGAATGGCGGTGGTGGTGGGGGGGGGCACCCAAAAAACATTTCAAGCAGGAAGCAGCAGGCAGCAGGCAGCAGGACCTCTTTAGCTCCACAAACCACCACTCTACCACATGCAACATTTCGCCATTCGTCGGGGGCCTCCACACGCGAAACGCAAATAAATCATTGATGAAGTCACACACACACACAACCTTTAGCCTTTAGCAAGTATGTATTTATATGCAGGTAGGTAAAGCAGTGGCTTCAAGTCATGTGTGCGTCTGTGTGCGTGAGGGTGTCGTTCGTTTCTCTCGTGTCTCACAAAATGTAGGCCAAAGGAGGCTTCTCCTTCCTACCTGTCCGCTTCCTACCTGTCCGCTCCTCCCACTCCACTCTGGCCACTCCACCCTCGAAAAGCGTGGCTTTTGGCCAAGTCAAAAATACACGCAATACCAAAACAGAGAGAGAGAGAGAGAGAAGAATCCATTGGGGCCTTCCGAGTTCTTCTGCCAGGGGTCTGGTCTGCCGATTGTCGAGACAAATTTCCAAGAAGCAAACGATTCTATTGTTGTGGCAGATAGGGATACAAGGGGGGGCGGGGGGTGTCTGGGGGAGTCAAGTGACTGGTTTTCTTTCCCAGACAGAGAGATCTGCTGCTGATGCGGCTGCGGCTGCTGCCGATTCTGTGGTGTTCCATGCGATAGTCAGCTTCCGTTTCTAGGCCCACATTTTCGAAGATGGAGGAGCTGCTTATCAGAAACTGCTCCCCCCCCACCCCCAACCGACACGTCGCATCGGGCACCGCACCCCTTTCTGGCCTCCGAGCATCCGCTGATGTCTGGGGCCTCCCTCCGCTTATCTTCTGACCCCCTCTATACTCTCCCTGTCCCTCTCTCTCTGAGCCACAGTGGCGTTGGCAGTGACATGACGTGGCGGCACAAGTCAGGGTCGGGTGCCGTGATACCGTAATACCGTGATACCGTAATACCGTGATACCGTGTAATCAGAAACTTCTTCCCTTCCGACATCTTTCCGTCGTCTTTCGCGGTTCCTGCTTCGCATGATTTTCTCATGAAATGCACTCCCATTACAGGTGTGTGACAGATAATAAAGGGATCCAATGGAAGCCTCCTCCTCCCTTTTATTCTAAACAAAGAATGTTTTACTTTATCTAAAAACTCAGATTTCCTTTGGAAATAGAAGCCCCCTAACAAAATATGATAGTTTATTCATACAATTCATACAATTTCTTGCTGAATCCTCATTCTGAAAAACTAAACTGCAAAATCAGGTGGTTTTTTATGGGATTCAAAGAGTAAAGCCAACAAGAAATGGAACATTTCAGTAATTAAATGGATTTTGTAGTACTTTTTATACGATTCTGAGCTATACGACTCTAAAGCTTTCCTGAAGAGCTCTCTTGTTAACAAGCTGGTGAGCCAATATTTCTATTGAAAATTCTAAACATTTCTAGAACTACCACCCTATTAAAAAAAAACAGCTGACATTTGTGTTCCAAAAACAATTAAACTTTAAACGCGTTTTGGAACTTTTATTTATTTTGAAAAATATTAAAATGAATCAAAATGATGGCTAAGGAGAGTCCTAGGGTACAGGGTGCTCCATGTTTCCGAATTAGCTGCTTCTTTGCACTGCTTTAGATGGCTACCTCTTCATTCTACTGTTTCCACTACTTTCTCTTACTGCTTATGTTTACACTGCTTTCGCATGCTGCCCACTGCTTCTTCCCACTGTTACAATTTGAACTGATTCGTCCCGTCCCCCATACCATGCTTCTTCTCAGCTGAGAAACGTTTTTTTCGATGTGGCTTTTCTCAGTCAGTCGTCTGTCGTCTGCTGTCTGCCGTCTGTCGTCTGGCTTTTTGTCTTTCCGGATTTTGATGTCCAGATTTGCTAATCATTGTAACGCCTACACGCGCACTCTTCATTCAAACTAATATACATATACATTATATGGGAAAGAAACAGAAAGAGAGAGAGAGAGAGAGAGAGTGAGAAGGAGGGAGGGAGGTAGAGAGTTTGGGTATATATTCAGAAGTCAGACAGTCGGACGGATTTCGATTTACATACCGGACCCTCCAAACCACGAACCAAGAGAAAGAGAGAGGGATAGAGATAGAGATGGAAGAGAAGGGATCGGAAATGGGAATGGGAACGGCTGATGGGCGACCCGAATGGCGATGGAGGAAGGAAGACAAAAAGTCAATCAAAGCCGGCTTTATTTTTATTTGTATTTATTTTATTACATAATCTGTAAGGATGCTCCTCCTTTTGCTTCTTTCCTTCAATATCTTTCAATCTTTAGAATCTTATCCTCTCACTCTCTCTCTCTTGCGACTATCTCCATGAATCTCAATCTCAATCTCAATCTCTCTCTCTATCTATATCTCCCTCTCTTGGGGGACTCTTGGAATCGCATCGAATTGGCATCAGAAATCAGGCAAAGACCGCATGTCACAATCGATTAGCGATTTTTCAGCCTGTCTGGTCTGTCCGGTTGTTACGGGGTTCGGTTCGCTTTTCGCTTTGGAACTACGAATTCGAATACGAATACACGAATACGAGAGTGAGTATTCCACATTTCGTGGAAGCAGCAGTCTCTTCTTCTGTGATGATAGCTGGTAGCTGAATGGAAATATGTATAAACTTTAGACAAAAGAAAGCCCCCACTACAGCCGATATTTATTCCAGATATTCATAATTTATAATTTATAGAAACTCTTTAGAAATTAGCATCATTAGGCGATGGGAGATCTCCAGCTTTTGCGTTTGAAGAAAATGTATTCGAGTCTCTGCTGGATATCCAAGAGAATCCGTCCCCTTGGGGGCCCCCTCTCGATAAGTCAACAAAATCAGAAAAGACGCAGGTCAAAATATACCCATAGCATACGGGTAACGTTCGGATTCGCGATGTCTGTAGAAAAGTCGCCAAAAGACAACGAAAACCAGGGGAAAAAAGGCAGCAGCAAATGGCAGAAACAAAAACCAAAAGCAAAACCAAAACCAAATCCGAAAAACAAATAAAAAACGACCAAATACGACACACACAAAAAAGTAGTAACAACAATCAAGAGAAACAGTAAAAACGAAACGAACGGAATGAAACACAAAAAAATTTCAGACTTCGACCCAGACAACAACCGACGGATCGACAGAGCGACCGACGAGACTGATTCCGATTGGAACATGAATGTGTATGGGTAGTGTGTGTGTGTGTGAATAAAGTTGATTATGAACTCTAATGATTCGCTTTTTTTATAGAGAATAGATGAGAGTAGAGTAAAGAGTGGCATGGAAGCGGGTATACCCAAATAGTAATGTGGATTGGTTGACTTTTCATTCAGCGAACATTTCAATGCTTGTTTCATTGCCAATGTTTCTAACCTCATTGACAGAGATTTGGAAAGCAGTGTATTCCCCCTAGGAAGCAGTACATTTTACTGGTAAGCAGTATAATTAGCTTAGAAGCAGTGCGGGAATATAGGAAGCGTCGAAAGGAGCAGTATGGAAATCAAGGAAGAAAATGAAACACATTAGATTCTCTCGAAAAAGAAGCAGTATAAACATGAAACATGTCAGTAAATATAAGGGTATGAGTATTCGATGAGACCCCATTCCACAGACACAGATGTCGCCTTGCTTGCCTCCCTTCAGGCTCTCACCTCAAGATCAGCGCTTGATTTTTGAGGGTGCGTTGACCAGGCGGCAAAAGCAAGTGCTTCACGAGGCGGCACGTGATTATCTGGACAGGAATCACGGTTCACAGAGAGAAGCAGAAACAGGGAGAGACAGTGTGGCTTATCGAAGAAGCTGGAGCTGGAGCTGGAGCATGGGCTCCCTCCTCAACGCACCTCTCTCCCTCCGCCCCTCTCTGTTGCACTACCAAATAATGACCTTGGGGAATGTTGTCGTTCGTCAGGCGTCAGCCGTCGGTCGTCATTCGGCCCGGCCGGCAGTGGCTCTAATCTCGTGTTCTGTTGCTGCGGCTGTGCGGTGCCTGGTCATGTGGGTGGCGCGGGTTGACGCGGTGTTTGACGTCGCTGCCTGCTGCGACGGACAGGTGCTCAAGTCCATGGGCTCCTATCTCTGTTCTGTTGTGTGCTGGCTGTGGACTCTTTTCAGCACAAATTCATGATAAGACGTTACTCTTGACTTGACTTTACCCTCCTGCCATTCCATCCGCCATCTACCATCCATTCGGCTGTCCAGAAGCCAAAGAAGAGACGCAGAACCATACAGAACCCAGACCTCAGCCCAGACGGAAACAGAGACTGAGAGACCCGTCGCACAGACCAGACGCTTGATAAGCGACATAGGGAGACGGACTATGGCAAAAACAAAAGACCTTGATTTCGTGTGAGAGAGGGAGAGATAGAGGGAGAGAGAGAGAGAGAAAGAGAGTATGTGTGTTTGAGGGTCCCCCTCTCCATCATCCGTCAGCTGTTTAATTATCTTTCGATGGATTTACTTGTCAGCCGAGCTTCTGTTTCTTCTTCTTCTTTTATTCGATTTCTACTCGATTTTCTCAAGAATTTTTAATTTAAACTTTTTTTTACGCCAAATACGTAATATTTGATGCAACATTTGTATCAGTTTACTAACATTTTTTTGATTAAAATCGATATATGTGGATTTCAGGTGTGTAAAGGATTGATTCACAGTCAGTGAAAGCAGTAGATCAGCCTGACAAGCAGTGCAGATGCACGATGCAGTTGCTAAGGAGTTGAATAGCCAAACAAGCAGTAGATAACCCTTGGAATACATACATATACAAAGCACACTGGATAATCATCAAATCATCTCCACAAGCAGTGTAGGAATATTTCAATTTGTAGATTCAAAAGCAGTAGATTCCTTCACAAAGCAGTAGACCCTCCTGCTATTTCACACCAAATGTTAGATCCACATTTTTCACAGTTCTCGGACCTAAAAAGTCGTAAGCTTTGAAGAAGGAAAGGAATTCCTCCATTCCTCCAAAAAAAGAGGGAATGCTCGAGGGGCAGTTTCGTGGTCTTTGGAAGTGAGTCAATATTTTTCTTTGCAGGCCCAGAGGGGCCAGCGTAGTCCAAGGTGTATGCGTAACATTCTTAGGCTCGGAATTCCCCCATTTCTTCTTTCACGAAGAAAGAGCTTCCCCCGAAGCAATGGAAGGGAAAAGGGTAAAGGAAAGATTCGCTGAGTGGGGAGGGGCTTTGGGGCAGGTAGAAGGTAAACGACAAAGCAACGAGAACTCTTCTACGCTTTGGTGTTCCATGCGAGTGTCCCCTCCCGCCCCACACGGCCACTCTCTGTGCGAGTGTTTCCCTGCGAGTGTGAGAGAATATCTATGTGAAAAGCAAAGAGCTGAAAAAAGCTGAGACTACGACTGAGACTCTGGAGCACAGGCAGAGACAGAGAGAGAGGCAGAGGCTCACACACGAGTGTGGGGTGTGCTGGTGTGGTGGGACAAGAGCCAGAGCTAAAGCCAAGGCAATACTCGCACCAAGAGGAGCCACAGAGCCATGGCTGATGAAGCTCTTGGCTTACGCTTACGCATGGGTTCATTGAACGGAAGTGATTTGCCTACTACTCTCACACATAGAGAGACAGAGTGAGTGAGAGAGAGAGAGAGAGAGAGAGAACCATAAAGAGACAGAGCTAGAGAGTGAGAGAGGTAGGAAAGGTGGGTAGAGTGCCGACTACACGCGACTTTGACTTGGTTTTGTTCTGCTTTGTTTTGGTAGAACACCGAAATAAATAAATAAACTTCTTCTGGGAAATGCCCTCGCCTCGTTCGAGCTTAAGCGATGCTTAAAATGTCTTAATCTTAACTTAAAAATCTCTAAACTGTATTTAGTGCTTGTTTAGGGTTAGTTCAAAGGCAGGAAATGTGAAGATTTTCACTAGCTTTCTGCTTGAATCAACTTATTCTCAACTTTTACCTGATTCCAAGTCTTTTTCAGGTTAATCTAAATCAGGAAATATGCAAAAAAGAAGTCTTAACGGTAAGTGTATATTTAAGATTGATTTTAATTTCTTTAAACATCGAAAAAACAGTCCAATATCATTATAATAGATCTAATTCCCTTTTAAAAAACCTTTAAATCATCTAAGGAATGTTTTTGATCAACAAAATGACGGAAATTCCTTGCCAAAAAGGTTTTCAAAGAGCGATTCGACCTTTTCCAAGAACCATAAATTATACAAAAATTGTTTGGACAAAGCCTCCTTAAAAAACCGCGAAACACGAAACAACAATCCAATTCCACCCAAAATGTATCTACATATATATTTCGTATTTACATATATATTTATATGTATTTCCCTCGATTTCCGCCCCGTCTGATAATTTATTACAACACTTTTTATGACAGCCACAAAACACACAAATATTAAAGGGTTTTAAAAGCATTCAAAAATGCTTTAAAACAAATGTTTTATATTCGGCTTTTTTTCTTTCTATATATCTACATAGATATTGTATCTCTGCAGATACACAGTTGAATGGAGGGGAATCTATATTTTTGAAGAGATGACTCTGTAGATGTATCTCTTCGTCTCGTCTCGTTTTCCCCGAGATAGTGTGGCCTGTGGCCACTGGCCACATACCATCGCTGATTTCAGAATTTATTGCATTTCTGTGGACAGTGGACAGTTTTTTGACTGGATTTTCGTGTGTGTGTGTGTTTTTTTTAATGAATTTTTATTGTTTTTCTTTCGGTTTCGTGACGGTATTTGGGGGTGGGGTGGGCTGGGGGTTGTTGTTCGGGTGTGTGTTGACAGGAAGTCGCCGGAATGCGATTTATAGAGAGCAGATCGGCCTATGAATAGCGTATATAATTAACAGTGGGACTCCCCTATGAATGATGGGGATTGGGGCTCCCACATGATGGATGGATGATTGTCGGTTGAGAAGGGGGCTTTCCCCTGTTGAAAGCTTACCTTTTATTGAAGTTTGGCTTTTTGTTGTATTTTTTAGGTTCAATTTTGTTTAACTATTTTAGTTCTAACCTTTTTTTGTATAGATTAGATTTAGATTGATTTAGGAATTCCTCTAAAATTTCCTAAATTTTGCTTCGATTTTGCTCTCCCTCTCTCTTCGACACTTGTTTTGGTCACACTTTTGAACGTTTAATTTTTCTAAGCCATGAAATTTATTTACAAGATTTTCCTTCTCTTTTGTTGTGGCTTTTATTCGTGTTTTATGTTTTAATTTTAATTAATTGTATTTACGCATTATTTTCTTTTTTTTTGTTGTGTTCTCTGCTCTCTGTGTTGATAATTTCCCCTTTTTGCATTGGTTTTTACTTGTTTTGTTTTTCTTTTGTTATTATATTTTATTTATGTATTTTTTTTGCGGCGATTAGGAATGCTTTTGAGTACAGGAACGCTGGCTGTGTGTGTGTGTTTGAGTGTTGTGTATCTGTGTGTTGTGTAGCTGCTGATGTATCTGTAACTGTAGTTGTATCTTCTGTTTATTTGCTGCTATTCATTTGCTGCATGTTTTTTTTCACAGTTTATAAAAAAAATGGTTACTTAAAAAAAATATTGGTTGCATTTGTGGCTGGTATTTTTTTGCAATTAGTTGTAGATAGATTTGTGTTACTGGTTTTCACTGCTTTTTTCTACTGCTTAATTTTGGTTGGAAAGCAACCGCCGCACCGAACGAAACGACAAAAACGAGTGCGACCACGGAATCGAACAGACGGCGAAGATAGCGGCAATCTGGCTGGCAGGCACTGCTTACAGTACATTTCTCTGTAAGCTCTCTCCCTCTGTTAGGAGTGGAACGCAATGGTTGTGGAACGGGCTGAAGCTCTCTCGTCGAGCTGGTTACTGTTAGAGAAAGAGAGAGAGAGCCGCCCGACTGCTTCTACTGCTTGTTTTTGCTGCTGCTGTTGAGAGAGCGTCTCTCTCTGTTGGCTGCTGTCTGGCTGTTTGTCTGTCTCTTGGTTTTTACGTTTTATTTTAATAATTATCGTTTGCTGGTTTCGCTGTTGATCTCGTTCCCGCTGTTGCCTGCTGTCTGCCTGCTGCTGTTGCTCCGCTCCCCTTGCGAAAAGCGCAAAAACAATTGTCTGATTTACACACACCAGCTCGTGAGCGAGAGAGCGACGCGCGGAGCGGAGAGAGCTCCCGTTGAAGTATGCCAACGCACAACAATAGCAACAACAAAAGCTGCCTGCTGTCGCTGCTGCTGCTACTGCACGACGCCGGCGTCGGCCATGACGTAACGATGCTGCCGCTACTCTAATGTTGTTTTTGTTATTGTCTTTGCTATTTGGGTTTGCGTTTGTTTGTATGTTTGTGTTTGTGTTTGCTTTTGTTTTTGTATTTTTATTTCTATTGCTCTCTGCTTTTGATTGATTTTTATTTCAAATTAAGGCACACATACACTCACGCCCGCAAACAGAGGGCGCGAGAGAGACAGATAAATAGAGGGTGGTGGGAGGACAAACATGGACAAACATTTTCTGTTTCTGTGGCAGCATTTATTGTCTTCCCTCTTCGAAACTCTGCAGAGTTTTCTCACGGAGAGATCTCTCTGTGGATCCGTGGCGGAGGAGGAGCAGATATAACACACGACACACGCGTCCGCAACGTTTGAGAATTTCTTGGGCTTTGATGATGAGAGTCGTCGCCGCCGCAGCATAAATCCGCGAAGCGCGAACGCGAAATCCCACAAGAAACAGCACAAAATGTGCTGTTGCAGCGCAAGAGAGCATGAAAACTTTCTTTGGAGCAAAACCTGAGCATGAAACGGAACGGGATGGAACGGAATGGAATGGAATGGAACGACGGGGTTAATGCTTCCCAGGGGGGTGGGAACGGGTGCAAATGGCTGCTGTTAAAGCACAGCTGTTAATGCAGCATAATTTCAAGTGACTGAGAGAGAGCGTCAAAGAGCGGGAAAGCGGGAGCATAAATCGTCATAAGAAATACACTGAGAGAGAGAGAGAGAGAGAGAGAGAGAGGGAATGCCATGCACATTAACTGTCATACATGTTGCTGTTACGAATGCAAGGAAGCAGGCGACACATGACAGTGTATGACAGTAACTGTGTGTTTTACTTTGTCATACAATTTGTGGGATTTTTCATTTTTATACCTTTTGGTATTAGAGGTGGTAGAGGGTATTGCGATCTAGAGAGGAGGATCTTTAATTATATAAATTAAATATTTACATTCAATATGTCTGAAAGCCTTCTTTTGGATGGATGGGAACTATCATTCGAAAAACAATTACAACTTTTTTGTTTGTAACGATAATCCGTCGTAGCTTGCAGATTTCCATTGCAATATATTTTGTCATATCCCACAGAGATTTGATCACAGTCTGGGCACCATATCCTCCATATACCATTAGCCGCAGTGAAACAATAGTTCAAATAAAAAATTAAAAATCCATAAAATTGTAATGTAATGTGGAAAAAAAATCGAATGGCTCTATCATCGGCTGTGTTGCTAGACTTTCATTCTGGTTTTAGGCGCTTATTTTTTATTCGTACCGAATTTCACGCTAATAAATATTTATTTTAAGCGGAATTTTGGCTAGCTCATTGTCACTCGATTCTGTGGCTGTGGCTGTGTCGAGGAGAGTATTGTGTTGTGTGTGGCTTTGCTGTTTGCCGACTTTTTTTTTTACTGCTTTTTCTGAGCCGCCGTCCAAAGTCCAAGAAATTAAACAGCCAGACGGAATAGTGGTGGGGTGGGGTAGGGCGGGAGGTGCTTAAGGCGGGAAGGAGTGTGGTGTGTGTACCGACAACCGCACGTTAATTAAATTTATTTATGCAGCTTTATTTGTGTTTATTTTATTTTTAATGATATGAATCACATGTGACATTCTTTTTTTGAGGTTTTCTTTCTGTTTTTCTGTGCTTTGTTTTAAAATAGAAACTCGAAAATGTATTAGCATGTCTACAATTTTGTTGTTAATCGAATGTTTTGTACAGTCCCCTCGCCCCCTCCCGAACCACACTCTCTCTTTCTCTCTCTCTCTCTCTCTCTCCACCGCTAACCGCAACACCACCCCCGCTGCCGCTGTACACCGCCTTGCCGACAATTGAGACAACTTATCATGAAGTGCTAATTAACATTGTCTGGCCCCCGCCGGCACCGGCAGCAGCAGCAGCGGCAGCAACGGCAGCGGTTTGGGTCTGGTTGGAGGTCTGGCACGCGGGTATCGCGCTCTCCCTCGCACTCTCCCTACCTCACTTCCTCCTCACGTATGGCAATGTCTGGCGACCTACCTGCGGTTACCAAGAGCCAGCACCACAGCCGCCCCATTGCCCCATAGCCTCCCCCAAAAACCCACCAGAAGCGAAAAAAAAAACAAAAAAACCGCAATTCACCCAAAACTGGCACTTGGTCGTTGTAGCAGTCTCCGTGTAGCCTCTCCGCCCCGTCTGTCTGCTCCGTGTATTTGCTTATTCTTTTCGGCATACAATGAAACACAAAATTGTATAATAAATATTCACGAAAAGTAGCAAAAAAAAAAGAAAAGATACAACAAATATTAATGTGTACACATACGGCGAGACGGAACATTTTGTTTATGTTGATAATCTAATATGTGCTGACGTATAGTCGTATTTTGCTTTTGGTTTTTTTTTGTGTTTTTTTTTCTTTCTTTTTTTGAGTATGGCAAATTCTAGGTCTCGTCTGCAGGTTGGATTTTTGTGCGCCACCTGGTGTGGTGGTCAAGCGATGGGCGATGGGGCATTGGTGGGATCGGCCATCGATGGGGGATCGATCCGATCGATCCGATCGATGCGATCGTGCCAAGGCTGTGAGCTGTCTGTCTGCATTTATAAATAAATTGTGTGGCAATTAAATAAATAAAATGGATGCATATGCATGCAGTTCGAGTGCTGTTCTGTTCTGTGCTCTGCTCAAACCGTGCACGTGTCGTATACGTAATATGTGCGACAGTCAGCGTCAGCCCGCAGTCCCCAGCCCCTCCCGTTTGCCCCACTGCCGCTCCACCAGTTGGACGGGGTTCAACTTTGATTCGATAATTGCATTGCCTCCGGGCTTGGGGGTAGACCAGGAGAGTGCTCTCTAGAAAAGCCAACACTCTACCTGTATCATATTTGGCACTTTCTTATACTATATATACTGTCTGTAATTCCTCTTCTGACCCTATTAACTGACCCTATTAATTTTAGACTGCTTTCGATTCATTTCAATTTAGATTTTGACATTTCTTCATATCAATGGTTTCTCTTTTGTTGAACTGCTTGCCAATGCTGCTCTCACTGCTCTAAACTGTTATCCATTCAGTTCAAATCATTATTTTACACTGCTTGCTCCACCTGTCTCTTTTTCAACTAGTTGAAAATGCCTGAACTGCTTTGAATGCAGTACACTGTACAGCACCCCTTTACTGAGAGTTATTCATTCGATTAATGATTAGAGAGGGTATACACCCTACATACACAACATACTCGTCTGATGTACATTAATTGACATTCTAGTGCTAGTCATTAACTTGTTTTTGTTGTTGCTGCCGCTGCCGCTGCCACTACCGCTGCTGCTGCTGCTGTTGACTGCTTGACTCATTGTTGCTGTTGGCATCAGACACGATTTCTCCCGCTGCCTCTGCCGCTGCCGCTGATGTGGATGGGGATGTTTGGGTCCCTGTGATAAGCAGACTGTGGCGAGACAACAAAAGACAACGCAGACAATTTTGCATTTACTTTACATGTGCCCGATGCCCGACCGAGTTCCTCAAAGGCATTGTCGTTTGCTGCTGCTGCTTTGATATTTTTAGACACCGCCAGTCAGCGGTGCCTGCCCCTTCTCGTCTTCTGAGCACAGACAAATCGAGTAGAGAAGGGGCCATGGCATCGATATTCCAACTTTGGGATACCCCTTTTGCGATTCAAGTAGTTCTTACTCACAATGGATGGATATACTGCTTTTAACTGCTTGCAAGGGGTAAGCAACATACACTTTAACAGGACTCTTTTTAAAACTTAGATGTATACAGATCCTTAACTGTTTTCCGACACTGTAGACTGCTTTTCAACACTCCTTTACTCAGCGCAAAGGTGGTGGGTGAAAAGTGACTTCTAAATGAGTTCCCCTATTGCCCTGGATACACCCTGACATAATACGATTACAGGGTATAAAGAAAAGCAAAGTCAAAAGGCGTTGGCACATCGCAGAGATCGCATCGCCTCGCCTCACAATCACACGGCTCGGCCAGACAATGAGTCTAGTCGGGCATCGATTCAGATTTCGATTCAGATTCAGATTCCGATTCCGATTCTGATGCTAGGGATTGTGAAATATATTCGCATACATTCAACATTCAGGCACTGCATCACGGAATGCCACAGAATGGCCATGGGGAGAAAGCTCCATCAATCATCAATCATCAATCAACGTGTGTGCAACAGGTATAACAATGGCTCGCGAATGGACAATGGATGATGCCCCACAAGAATCCTTCACGCTAATGAATTTCCACCATCCTCTCTCTCCGTCTCTCTCTCCGTCTCTCTCTCCGTCTCCGTCGGTCAGAGGACTCATTAAGCTCTCTATTGACTGTCGATGGGAAGGATTGAACTATGGACAGCGATGGGACAATGGCCGTACAAAGGCGACCATCACTGAATCATAACTCATTGAACTTTTGCTGGCAGCTCCGTTGAAACAGCATAAAAAGTGTCAATCAGTGACTCTGTTGTGGCACGTTGACGCCTCCAAAGCCCCATTACAATGCCATTTTTATGGTCCGACTTGCTTGAGGGGCAAGCAGCAAATAGCAACAGCAACAGCAACAGCAGCAGCAGCAGCAGCAGCAGCAGACGTCAGGGTCGTAAATGTAGTAATAATAGTCGCCGAGGGCCAACGTCAGCGATTTGCTAGTTGCGGTTTCAGATGGGTGGCTCCGATGGGGATGGGAATGGGGATGCGATGGGGCCAATGGCTGGGTGTCGAAAAGCAAGACATAAATGTCTAACATATGCTTCGGGATGGCGATGGCTCTCGGACAGGTCTATTACCGAAAGCTTGCTTATGACCGCCCATTCGACGAACGCCTCTTGTGGCACCACCAAAGGCGACACTTGATGGACACCCCCGACCCCAAAACACCGCCCCCCCTTCCACAGAAGGAAACAAGCAGACAACAGAAGCGATTCATTTTGCCGCAATCGGAGTGTGGTGTGAAGCTCCGGTAAGAGCCAGCACTCAATGGAAAACCTCTGAGTCACTGCAACGATATAATCGATAATTTGAAATCGATAAATGGACATCAGTATCAATTGCAGTGATTAAGCTGATATTTTTTGCTGGCTATCCTGCTTACTCAGATCCAATAGGATACAGTAATAGAGTGGAAATATCTACCCATCTACGAACACAGATGCCATCAGTGGATTTCAGTTGATCCACTATGTATGGCATAGAAAATAGCCAATATAGTGAGTACTTTAAGAGTTATCCCCACGAAATGTTTCGGACCGATTGGTTTCATTATATATGACATTTTGGTAGCATGATAATCAAATGTAATTTTACGCTTGATTTCATAATTGTTAAAAGAAATAATGAATAGCTTTGGATCATCACTTTGCATCAAATTGGTTATGTTCTGAAGATGCTATCCGACAGGACCCTTTTCCTATGGGTAGCTCTATAGAGTGGTGACCCCGAGCAATGCTACCTTGGGTATGGTGACCCCTGTCAATGGAAGTGGTGACCCCGAGCATTTTGTGCTATGTATGTAATGGGAACCTTGATCACTTTTTGCTATGTAATCTGCAGCCATGGAATGGTGGCCTATGGAATGAAATGGTGAAGGAATCGCATGAATATCTCAAAATAAATAACCCAAAAGATGTTGCCAGCCGGAAGAGCTTGCCCCTCAATCCAACAAATATTCAGATAAGGACACAATAAGGTGCTGAAAGTCAAAGGAAATGTGCGGCAAATGCTCATTATACAAATTGCACACAGAAATAAGAATGGGAATGAGAATGGGAATGAGAATGGAACTTCTGGGAGGGAAGTCAACCAAGACCAAGAGTCGGGGCACGCGGAACACCTTTTGAGGCCGCAAAGACATTGATGGAATGACTGGCAGAGGGACAGACAGACAGAAAGAGTATATCCTTTCCTTATGGATTCCCATTCACATTCACATTCAAATTCAAATGAAGCTGAACACTGAAGCCCGAATACTGAGGCAAAAGAATCTATTAAGATATTATCAGCTGTGGTAGTGGTGTGGCGCAGGAGGTGCACGACTCTCAGAAATCAGTGCACGAATAAAGTCCCCTGCAATTGTTGCAGACAATTTGGGTCGGGCGTCAGACCCAGACCCAGGCCCAGACGACGCGTCGTCTGGCGGCAGGCTGTCAAGGAGGCAAGAGGCAGCAGCCCACAATTGCGGCCATTAGTGTGGACCGACAACCGATTTCGAGGGGAGCGAGGAGAGAGACCTATAGACTACTATATTCTGATGAGGAGTCTGAGGGTAAGCAACCCTTTTTCTGCTGCTGCTGCTTCTGCTTCTGGTTTTTTTTCCATCGTTCGTTCGTTCGTTGGTTCGTTTTGTAGACATTTTTCGTATGACAACGACAAATATTTGCCGGATAATATGAATAACAAAGCGGAGCGCAAAGTGAGAGAAGAGACATCCAGGGCAGGCCCAGACCCGGCCCGGCCCGGGCCTACACACTGACTGAAACGAGGGCCAAAAGGGCTTTTGCGGGTGGGTGGATATCCATTCTCGTAGTAGACGATGGTCTGGTCTGGTCGGTTGGTGGTTGAGGGCAGAACAGGCAGAAACAGGGTGGTTAACCAGCCAGCCAGCCAGCCAACCAGCCAGCCAGCCAACCTACTTAAGCCACATAGAGTCGTCGTTACTGCCACGAGACTCAGACTCTGACTCAAACCTAAACCTAAACCTAAAACCCAGACCAGACCAGACCCCAGACTCGACTCTGATTCCGACTCTGACTCCGACTCTGACTCCGACTCCGACTCCGCGAGTGGGTCTGGGGCCAGACGACAACGACGACGACGACGACGACGACGACTACAACTTAAACTAAAAGGCTGCCACAACGTTGTTGCTGCTGTTGTTGCTGCTGTTGTTGCTGCTGTTGGTGTTATTGTCGCCTGTGTCTGAGACGCAGACAACTTCAGAAACGGAGCTGGAGCCGGAGATGGAGCTCCCGGTGGTAGCTCTGGAGCTGGAACTCTGGTGGGTCTGAACTCGACTCGACGGATGACTGGACTGACTGACACAAAAGTGCTTTTGTTGCAAAGTTTAATGAAGAAGAACAAGATGATGATGACGATGATGATGATGGTGATGGTGATGATGAAACCCAAAGAAGGACAAATGAGAGAAAAAGAAATATCAAACGAAAAATTAAAGTAAATAGAAAATAGAGAAAAGCCTCAGAGATGATATGGAAATCTATCAGATGGACAAATGATCAAGAGAATCTAGACAAGAGAGAGTGAGAGAGGAATTCTCGAGTGTTGCAAGCTCTCTCTCTCTCTCTTTTTATCCTTCTCTGACGCTTAGCTGATGGAACGCATTGCTACCGTCCGTATCCGTATCCCCCGATAACCCCTTGATCTTTTCGGGCCTTCGGGGCAGCAGCGTACACCTCTGGACGCAGTCTGGCACTCATTTCCCATTTCCGAGGGGGAGACAGAAACGAAACGAGAAATCGAAAAAAGCAAAAACGAAGCAAAAACAACAACAACAAAAACCAGCAAAGTGCAACGACAAAAAAAAATTGCATGCTGGGATTTGCTTCTCTCCTGCTGTTGCTGCTGCTGCTGCTCGTAGCTCCTGCCCCTTCCACTCCACTTCTGATGCACTTCAGACGACGACGACGACGACGACGATGACGACGACGACAACGACGGCGACGCTTTGTTGCAGCCAAACACAATCGACACACAGACAGGGAGGGGATCGGGCGACAGGAGAAGTAGTAGCAGCAGCAGCAGCAGCAGGAGCAGCAGGAACGGGGTGACGACAACAGACGGGATCAGGGAGAGTGGAGTGGAGTGTAGCGGAGTGGAGGGGTGGGGGGGCAGCAGCAGCAGACAAAACAATATGTTTGTTTGGATTATATATCCATCCTACATATACATATACATATATGTACACCGACATACTATGTACCGTGTACCCGTGCATCGTGCATATATACCGACATATAGACGATGCGACGATGCGACGGAGACGGAGGAGACTTCTTTGTATGCGCAAACAATTGGAGCAGGCGGAAGTTGCATGGCGGCGACGGTTGCCCGGACAACCACATGAGCAAGGGAGAGAGCGAGAGAGAGAGAGCGAGAGCAAGAGAGATGCATGAATGCATGTGTTTGCCCCAAGTCACGTAACAAGGTAGGTGCATGCCATGGAAGGTAGGGCAGAAAAGGCCGCTCTCCGGTCATTCTCTTCCGATCTCTACCAGACCTTACCTTCCCCCCAACCTACCAGAGTCACGACTGGAACACACACACACACACACAAGCACACACCTCATGGTGCACCTTGAAAATGCTTTTGGATTGCTCCTCTTCTTCCACTCTGCTGTACGCTCATCTCCTCTCGTCTCCTTTCCACTCCTCTCCTGTGCGAACCCTACGCGCCTCTTGATTAACTGTCAGTGGCTGAAAAGTGATTTAATCAAGGGAATGTCCAACATGTGCTCCATATGGAAGACCCAGACAGAGACAGAGACAGAGACCCAGAGATCAGAGCCAGAGACCAGAGACCAGACTCTCTGGACAGACCCCCAGACCACATCAATCAACTTGGGACTGCTGTTGGGAGGCTGCTCCAGCGACTGCTTCTCCCTCAAGAAGCATCCTTCAAGACGCAACTTTTAGTCGAAATCCACTTGCATCTCCGCTGCTGATGTTGCACTCCACTCTGCCAGTGCCTCTGTCTGTGCCTCTGCCTGTGCCTCTGCCTGTGCCTCTGCCTGTGCCTCTGCGACGACGTTGCGTCGCTTCGTGTCGCCCATATTTGACATGGCCATAATTACAGTCAGTCGTCGTCTGTCGCCGTCTCGGACTGCAGCTGGACATGGAGCATGGAGCATGCAGCATGCTGCACGCTGCATGCTGCAGGGGGAATGGGGCATGGGGACATGGAGGCATGTAGATTGGGAATGGGAAAGGGCACTGAGTTGCAGCTTGTTTTTGAGCGCGCTTTTTTTCAGGTTTCAACGAACGAAAGCAAATGATGGACAGTGGAGCGGAAGTGATTGGAAATCGGAGATGGAAACGTGGGAAAGTTTTGCTGGGGAAAATAAAGAATATTCCAAAAATAAGTACGGAATTTCTCTAAAAATTTCACTTTGTGTGGGATGCATTCCCGAATGCTGTATCAATGCGGAATCAACTTAAAAATGCACTTTTAATCCACGTCTCAATGGCACATTTTCCATCACTTTCCACCCATTGTGCCGCTGGTCGGCGGCCGCATTCGGGGCCCATCTGCAAGCAGCCTATCAATTTTTGACGAGACAATCTCAGAGTCCAAAAGAGAGGCAGTGGCATGGGGCAGAGGCAGGGGGAAGGGGGCCATGGGGCAGAGAGCAGGGGTAGTGCAAAGCAGAAAAAAAATGCAGTCGAAGCAATTGGCTGCCCGTCGAGGGGTCGCCCGAGAGGTGAGAGCAGGAGCACGGAGGGGGGTGGCAGATGATGGTAGATGGGCAGCACAGACGTCTGCGGACTCTGGTCTCTGGTCTGTGCATAAAATTACGATAAGTGCAGGCGACGAGGCCACAGACCAGAGGGCAGGCGGCCACACTCCTCCCTCCCCCACACCATGTAGCCTGCGGCCGGTAGGTAGGGCCCCCTCCCTGTCTCTGAACAACAGGAACTGTTGACTGGTTGGGCTTCTTCTGCTTGGCCCCCCTGCCCTGCCCTGCCCGCCCTGCATTCTCGCGAGGAGTGGAGTCATTGTCAACGTCGTCTATCCCCCTATTTTTTCGCCCTGCCTTACATAAGCCTATTTGCTTATTATCCTATTAAATGCCATACCATACCATACCGAAAAAACATTACCAAGTTCATCCTTGGGAACCGAAGCGATTCATACCCTCAAGCATCGGTTGTTTCCATAAAAGCCATAGGAAAAAGTCATCCGATTGGCAGAAACAATATATGTAACACTTCAATTTGTGGGATTTCTCTGGAACAACATAAATGTGTTTAGAAATGAAAAAAAGTGTTTTCAAGAAATGCTCTATAAGAAATATTTAAGAAATTCTTCATACGGCAGCAACATGATATAAGGATCCGATCTTGTGCTGAATTTTGGAGCTATGTCATCGGATCTGTTTATACTTATTCAAGATCCATAGCATACTACCCTCTCCGAAGGGTATAAAAATACCAAAAGAGAGATATAGAGAGGGAGAGAGAGCCACACAAGAGGAGCAGGAGGAGAAGACGACACAAAATAACCAGAACCTGAGAAAAAGTCGAACAAAGCTTAAGAAAAAAGGACACTTGTATTGTACCTTGTGCAAAGAAAGAAGGATACACAAGTGTCTCATTAAAAGAAATATAGAACCATGGGCCTGGGCCTGGGCCTGGACCTGGACCTCCGCCCCTACGAAGAAGAAGTCCTTAAAGTCAACTTGAATCCCTGGCATAAGCTGAAAAGAGAGACAGAGCAGAGTCAGAGACAGAAAGAGGAAGAGGCAGAAGGAGAAGGAGAGGGAGAGGAAGGGAACGGCGATTGAAAGACAGTCGCAACATGAGCGACTTTCAAGGACAACTACACAGACAACAACAAGTGCCAAAAAATAAAAAAGAAGCAAAAGAAAGAAAAGAAAAAAGAAATAAGGGAAGAGAATCAACGAAAATGCGCTATTAAGGCAATTTTTTTCGGTTGGAATTCACCGACGCTACCGAACACCCTACCCCCCCACCCGCACACACACTCCCCTGCAGTCATCTCATCTCATCGCATCCCCTTGCCGCTTGTCCCTTGCCACTGGACATGATTACAGCGTCTCCTCCAGACAGGGGCGACAGGACGACAGGCGACGCGTCGCAAAGTGGCTCAATGTCAGACGCAGACACAGACACACACAGAGGAGACACGGACACGGACACAGACACCAGAGACGCCTCAAAGTGATTCAAATGCTCACAGACGCACACACACATACAAACACACACACAAGCACACATACAGCCATGTGCTTTCTTCTCGTCGTCCTTCATCGATGCAATACGCAAACAAAGAGAAACGTCCAAAATGCATGGCACGACAATGTGGGAGATTTGTGGAATTCTAAAAAAAGTAGTCGAATCTTTGTTACCTCTTAAATAATAGGGGTATGCTACTGAAAACCCCTGCATCCTTTTATTTTTCGTCACTCTTTCTAAAAATAATACATAAATCAACAAAATTGGGATAATTGTCTTGGGTTGGAACACCTCTCTCTTAAGTATTTTCTTGGTTTTATTCAGAGTTTATAAATACACTTAATACCTCACAATATTCTCACATTTCGCTCAAGTCAAACACTCCCCGTTCGCTCTCTCTCAGAGTTCTGCAGGGTATGCTTCTACTTGAAAGCTCTCTGCTAAAGCCCAAAAGGGATAGATGGTCGCAGTCGACTCTCTCTCTCTCTCTCTCTCTCATCCTCTCCTTCTTCCCATTGTGTGTGTGTGTGTGTGTGTGCAGCAGACGCATGAAACAAAATACCGAAATTCTATGCGTGACCTTGAAAAGTATTCCTCATCGGCTGTTGTTGCTGCCGCTCCTCTGCTGCTGCTGCTGCTGCTGCGGGCTGCGTCTGCAGTCGACAACAACAGCAACAACCATTAAGTCTGCCACTGCTGTTGCCGCTGCTGCTGCCGCTGCTGCTGCTGCTGTTGCTGATGTATCGGTGGTTGTTTGTGCCTCGCTGTCGTCATCGTCGTCGTCGTCGTTTGCCGATTTTGTTGTTTCTGTCTGCATTTTCCTTGTTGTCTGCTGCGCTACCCTTGCCAGGAGGAGGATATGCATGACTTTGATAGAGAGCTGGTGCCAAACTGCAAAGTCTTCAGATTGGGGCACCAGATATATCCATTGGCAGATGATATTCTATAGAGAAAAATGTCCATGTCTTCCGATAGCTAATGTTAGGGTATTAGTTGAGTCGTTATGGCCCTACGATGAAATGATTATTTTCCCATTTGTTTTTATTTTTCGGCTTGTACTTTTTGTTGGCTTTTGTTTTTTTTAGGTTTTTTATGTTTGAAGTTGGTTTTTGTTGTTATTGGTATTGAACGCGCCACAAAATTGCAAAGGCGACTCCAACTTTGGTTTTCGGTCGTCTGGTGGGCACCATCGTCTGTGCCCCCCCGCACCCAATCCTCTCCCCCTGTCTGCGCTTGCTTGCATTTTGACGTCAGACGCCTATTTTTGTTGGTGTTCGAGGAAGAGGGCAGCGACAGGCGACAGCCGACAGAAAGGGAAAACAATAGCAGAAGAGGAGACCCGGACCCAGACTCGAACTTAGACCCCAAGGCTTGTGGAACAGAGGGTGTGGGAGGGATCTACATCTCCTCTAGCGCTCTCAAATAAAAGGCACACATACGCGTATACATGCGTACCCTACCTTCCATTGAATATACCTTGCAGAGACCCAGACGACATGCAAAGAGCCAGAGGAAAAAGGAGAGCGAATTGAAAGTCAAAGGGCTAACGGCAGAGAGGGAGAGCGCGGGGAGAGAAGCACTTCCAGTGTGTGGATCGTGTAATTGCATTCGCCTGTAATCAATTGATAAACGTTCTCTTCGTGCTCTCCTCTCCTCTCCCCTCTCCCCTCTCCTCTCCTTTTTCTGCTCTCCCTCTCTCTCTCTGCTGAGAGACATTCCATTATGCTTAATAAATTTCCAGAGAAGGTAGTTGTTATTCTAATTGGCCGCCGATTAAGAGTTATGAATTAAATGCCACAAAAACGAGCAGAGCGAAGGGTGGAGAGGAGTGGAGAGGGAAGGGGAGGGGAGGGGAGGGCCAACCCAACCTGTTTTTCTTACGCTTTGTTTCTGCCCTGAAGGCTGTCCTTGGGGAACGTCGAGACGTTGCGCATGCCCAGTAGCCGATGATGAAGCTGAAAGCTGATGATGATGATGTGGATGATGTTGTGGTGCTACTGGTGGTGCCGCTGTCTGGGGCAGCTTGTTTATAATTAGCATCTTGCTCGATTGCCCGTCCTTCCGACGGTAGTAGGAGTCTCTCTCTCTCTCTCTCTCTCTCTCTCTGTATGCGTGAAAGATTTATAGCACCCGGCAACAGGATATGGAAGATATTGAGAGGTGCAGCTACTCGAAAGAAGTATGTAGAGCTTTCAAATTGCCTACTGTTCTTGTGGTGCACATGTTGCACGCTGCATAAATGCACATAAATTTCACATTTCAAATGCACATTCTCGAGACTCTCGAGCTTGAGCTCTAGCTTTCGGCTTCCTGTTGCTTCGCAAGTGACAGAAGGCATTACCCAGAGAACCATAGAAAAATCCCTAGAAGACAGAGCTGGGCCACCGGCTATCGGCTCTCAAAAGTAGGCAACTCTGAACCGAATGCGATTCTGTCTGATGCAAGTGCCTCCCCCAAAAAATCAGGCAAAAAAATGAAATGTGCAGGAAAAAGGGGAAAGGGGGAGACACTTTTCAATGCCAAGTGCCAGAGCCAGGGCCAGAGCCAGAGCCGGAGCCAGACAGAAAGGCAGACAGAAGAGGTGTGGGATCAGAGCGTCAGAGCAGGGGCCGGCCGATGTGGCTGGGACCGGGATAAATGGTTGGTCCAGCCATTGGGGGCAGTGGATTGGGGGTGGATAACCGTCTGGGCCTAAAGGTGGAATACACATCATACCTTTTTTGGTTTTTTTTTTTTTGAAAAATTTGATTTGGAAAATGGGTCTGGCTGGCGGCATTTTTTGTTTGTTTTTTTTTTCCTTGCTATTTCTGTGTGCTCTGTGGCTTGTATTTTCTGAGGGGATAGGTTGAAGGTCGTACGGCCGTGCGGCGGCAGCAAATTAATCATGATATTAACTACCCTTTCAGTGGTGCGATGCAATGCGATGTGGGGATGTGGGGGGTTGCTTCAAGGAAGCGAGCGGGGGCCGAGCTGTAATCATCGGGGGGTGGGGTGGTGTGGTTTTGGGTAGGGGTACATATGTATGAATCATTGACGAACTTGAAATGAATTGAGTTTTAAGTGTTGCCGTTGCCGTCGCCCCATAGATATGCTGCGAGGGTTGCCATGTGCTTAATAGTCAGCTAATTATCCTGCAGTGTGGCCCAAGGAGAGTGGCAGTGGGAGTGGGAGTGGGTGGGAGTGTCTGTCTGCTTGCTTGTCTGTCGTCTGTCGTCTGAGAGTGCACTGATTGACTGAGACTCGAATCAGAGCTGCTGATTACACGCAATAATAAAAAGCAACGACAAGAGAAATGGGAAAGAAAAATCAGCCTCGATGGCCGAGGCACTTGATACCCTACCCTACCATCAGGATGCATCGTCCCTGTGGGAGTTGCAACACAGGAGAGATACCTTCTTGGATCGCAGCTCCTTGCGTTCTCTGCATTTCTGATCACAATCGTAAGGCTCTCCCATAACAAAGAGTATTCCAAAAACACACAAAAGAAAAGTAAAACACAGAACAGACAGTGGAAGGGAGAGACAGAGAGAGAGAGAGAGAGATGGGGGGAGATGGGAGAAGCCAGACAGTCGGTACCCTTCTGCTTCTGCTTCTGTCTCTCTCTCTCTTTCTCCTTCTCTCCTCCAAAAATGTGTCTGGCGGCTGTGGCTGTGGCTGTCGAACTGCAAGCTGAATTGAGAGACGAGACTACAAAACGCATGAAATGTTTCACCGCCCACACAAACACACACACAAACACACAGACATACATACACATACACTGGCTGGAAGAGGGGGCTGAAGAACGAAAGACAGAGGAGAGATGATGTGCATCTATGTAGCTCCATCTCGCTCCCACCTGCGTTCGTTGCGCCTTTGTGCAGGCAACGGAAAATAAAGTTTTATGACTTTGAATGTCGTCGTTGATGGAATGGCGGGTCGAGTGGCGGCGAGTGGTGAGTGGCGGAGGCTGCGGGCCGAATGTCTGACGGGGATGTCTGCACCGGCGACGGCGGCGTCTATTATTGCCGATTTTGCATTGTTGTTGCTGCTGCTGCTGCTGCTGCTGCTGCTGCTTGTTGTTGGGTGGCAGTTGAGCAGAGGCCTGGCGTGGCCTGGCCTGGCCTGGCCTGGCCTGGTGCACCGCACAGTGGGATGAATCGCAGAGCAGATGAATGTAGAGCAGCAGATAGAAGATGGTTCAGTTTTGAGACGATTCTGGGTGTAAGTGCTTCGTGGTTTCGGATGTCAAGTGGTTCTCCAAGTGTACCAGTTTTACTGAGACAACAAATACAACTCTGACTATTTCGATGCAGGAACTATTTTCCTTTCGTAATATATGTACATATTGGCCCGAAATTTCACTTTTCCCACAACTTAGGTAATTTGATTTGCAGTTTGGTAAATTGTTGAGGCCAGGAAATAGTTCCGGGAAACCCTCAAAGCGTAGGATATTTCATAATATTTCAAACTTGTTCGCGAACTACTTTTTTTCTATTGAATTGAAAAATTTTAAATTTTTTTTAAATTCCAAAATTCTTAAATAGATCCTGGAACAACTTACTTATCACCTCTCATCCTGCGTTCCTCCTGCTCTTTCAGAGCTCTCTATCTCTCCCTCTCACCCATTATGTCATGCATGTAAGTACTCTAGCGGCCACTTGGGTAAACAGACCAACCCACAACCCACACCCCACCTTCCTCCACATAGAGAGAACACACACACATATTCGTAAATTTAGACGGTGGCGACGACAATCGAAATTGCCGCAGGCCACTCAAAATACAACCAAAGTAAAAAAAAAAAAAAAACGAGAGACGGAGACGGCGACTGACAAACAAAGTCCCGAAGAGGGCGTTGCGAAACTTTGGCGCGTCATTCAGCCTCATTCTCGCTGATTCCTGCTCAATCCACAGTTCAGTCGAAAATATTGCACCCTCGAGCCAATGCACACACACACATGCATACACATCACACACACACAGCCATAGAAACATAGACAGAGTCACATAAAGTCTCACATTTATAGCCCGAAAATGAAGTGAAGCGTAAGCTGAAATGCACTCCCACTCGGCATTCGCACTCCCCCACACCCCCACCCCCCTACCCCTCTCTCTCTTTCGCGCTCGCTCTGCTGGTGTCGCCCTTTGCCGAACTGCCGCGCGCCGCCCCTTGGACTCTGTCTGGCTCTAAGTCTGCCACTTGGCGGCGCTGTTGCATGGGATGGGACGGGATTGGATGGGAGGGGGTGTACGATTCGTGTGTGTGTGTGTGTGCGTGCTTAACCTTGAAAAACGAACGAGTCGTCCAGTCGGGCCAAACTCCACCTCACTCTATCCCACTGCACTCTCTCGCTCTCGCTCTCTCTTGCTCTCTCTTGCTCTCTCACTCTCTGATGGGAGTTGACAGGCCGGCGACGATTTTCATCCGCACTGCTTTCCCCTTCTATCGGCCCTTCTCTCTCTCTTCGCGCACTCTTTTGGTAAAATGAAATTTACGAAATGTACTTTTTCGTTTTTCTTTTGCTTTTGTTTTTCTTCTTCTTTTAAACAGCAGCAGCAGCAGAAGCTGCGGCAGAGGGGCAGAGGGCAGAACTTTTCGGAATTGAATTCAATAATTTTTGTGGGAGAGCAGCCGCAGAAGAAGGAGAAACAGAAACCGAAACAGAAACAGAAGGAAGAACTGACTTTTGCACCCCTTTTAACGCTTTGCCTTGAAAGTCTGGCCAGCCAGCCAGCCAGTCAGACAGACAGTGGGGAGGGGAGGGGAGGGGAGGGGGAGCGTCCTAAAGGGTTCTGATTGAGAAATACTTTGTGGGTAAGATAGGGTGCCAGGGCCGGGCCCGGGCCCTTGGGCCAAGTTAAAATGAATTACAAACACTTTTTGTTTGTCGTTTGCTTACGGGAGGATTGATGTTCCAGGAAAATGAAAATGTCAAGCTGGAATTCGTGGCTACAATGTCCGACAAAGCATCATGATGATTATTATTATTACTACTACGATTATTATTATTCGAACTAAATTATAAATAACAAATGAAACAGAGTGCCTTTTGGCAGCAGAAGTTTTACCATAAATGAAACATATTTTTAAGAGATCATGTTTATATATTATATTCTGTATTCTGTTGGAAGGGCATTTTGGAAGGGGTTTTAGTTACGGCCTTAAAGAGAGTGAGTGCCCCAGATGTTCCATAAGGAATGCGGAATCGTTCCGTTCTGCCCATAAATATATTCTGAGATGCCCAAGCAAAACTGACGAATCCTATCGTATATCGTACATTTTATAGAAATAAATGATCTGAGTTGAGAGCCAGCTAAATTGGGGAGTAGGCGGGGGAGTGGTGGGTAGGTTGTGGATGGTTGAGAGCGGGGTGGGGGTGGAGGTGGGGGTTGGTGGTAATCACTTGTTAGTTGGCCATCGCTCTTCCTGCTGATCAGCCTCCAATTTATCCTCCTCCTCCTTTTACTTTTTTGCTGTCTTTCTTCCTCTCCCTGTCCCTCTCCCTCTCCTTCTCCCTTTCCTTCTCACACTCGTACACTCTCCTGCATTACGCGGCTTTATTTATGAGTGTGTCTGCTCTCTGACAGCCAGCCGCCGCCGCCGCCGCGGCTGCAGCTGCATTGGTGGACCTCTCCATCTGTTTCGACCCATCCCCCATCCACCATTCTCTTGCCCCCTCCCAGACAGACGACTCCTGTGTCCAGGTCTGGTCGTCAACTTCATTCTCTCTTCTCTCTTTGCTGTCAACGTCAGCGTCGTCGCGCTGTCGCTGCTGCTCGCCAAATGCATCAATAATGCTGCTGCCTGCTGCTGGCTGCTCCTCCTGCTGCTGCTGCTGCTGCTGCAGCAATTGTTGTTTGGCTTAAGAGTGGAAGGATGGAGGGTGGTGGGGGGGTTGCAGAGGTAAAAGAGACTGCAATGGTGGCAGGGGGTAGTGATGGGTCCATCTGCTGGGGTTTCGCCGATGCCGCCGCCGTTCAAATTAATGAAAACTAATGCGACACTGAGAAATTGATGATTGCCGGCGTCTTCTGCAGAGAACGACGGACCACAGGTCCCCCTGCACCACCCTCTCCACCCCTCTCCTCCTTCGTCTCTATAGTCACCTCAAAACAGCGCCCCCCCCCTGTGTACTCTGTGCCCCCCTCCTGCCATGGTTCTTCTTCCTCCCTTTTGGGGTCGAGACATTAAAAATGACTGTGACTGTGGCTGCGTCGGCGTCGGCGTCGGCGTCGGCGTCGGCGTCTCTGTCTGTCTGTCTGTTGCTGCCCCATGCCCCGTCCATGCACTTTGGATCACTTTTGGGGCAACAAAAGGGACAGACCAGAACGTCTGCAACAGAGGGGCAGAGCCAGAGGCAGAGGCAGGGGCAGGGGTTTGGACAGGGGGGCAGACAGTGCGGAGACTGATTGATGCCGTCAAATAAAAGTTTCCGTCTGCGGAGTGGCAGGCGGCGGCGGCGGCGGCGGCGGCGGCAGCGGATCAAGCCGGAGGAGGAACAGTGTCTGGGACGGGACTGTACTTGATGATGATGATTGAGGATGCACCCTGTAATCGAAGTACCCTGTACTGTATGGAAGAAAGGTGCCTTCTAGAAGAAGCAACCTATACACTGAAGGGGGACTGTTCCCCGTCCCCCGTCAAAGATCAACCGAGAATGAAACATCCAATCCATAAATTGATCCCCATCTGCGATCCCTCTCTGGGATGGTTCTCTCGACTACTACGACCAGTTTCTTTTATATTATCATAAACTCATTGTATTATCTGTATCTTTACAGTATTATCCCTGGAAATACAGTCGAACTTCTCTATAACGAATCGCAAGGGAACAAAAAATCAAATCGTTATAGGGAAAATTCGTTGTTTAAGTTTATTTTACTTTATTAGTATTTTATTATTATTTATTTTTATTTTTATGAATTATTTTTGTATGGGAAGCACACACTTATAGTTCGGGACTTTCCAACATACATTTTTACCTTTGTTTTGGTAGGAAACCAAATTCAAAATAATTGAAAAAAAAAAAACAAATTAAGAAAAATAATAGAGAAATATTCGCTATAGGGAAAACCAAAATTCGTTATAGGGAGAACAAAAGGTACTGAAAATTGAAATAAATGCGTTCTATAGAAAACTTCGTTATGGGGAAGTTCGTTATAGAGAAGTTCGACTGTACATCAGTGTGCATGTTTTTGGGGTAAGTTCTTAATTATATTAGTAATCCGTTTAAAAACTATAGAACTCGAAAGAGTACTCATTAACCAGATATTATTAGATTGTTGCCCCAGAGCTCTGGCATTTATTGTACTCGAATCAGAACAGTTTCTTGGGTATATTTCACCTTAAATATGCAAATATCTTCCGTTCCTTCCATCTTCTATCGAAATCAGCCTTCACCGAGGATTCCCTGGCCCCATCCTCCTCGGATCCCTCAGATGTCTGCTGCCACCGTTTGGGAGATGTTTGCTCCTCTCCTCGGTGTCTCCTCTGTGATGGAACTGTTGCTGCAGCCCCGTCATCCGACTCTAATTTCACCCTCTGCTCACCTGCTGCACCTTCTGCACCCCGCTCTCTCGCCATCTCGCTGTCACCTGTCTGCCTTTTGTGGGCCACAATTATTTTGCGAGCAGCGGAAAATTGAGTGCGCGCCTATTCATCGGATGACTCGACGCCGCCGCTCCGCTCCATGCCGCTCTACTCCACTCCACTCCTCTGCCGCATCTGCCACTTCCGACACAGTTGCCGCTGCCGCCGCCACCGCCACCGCTGCGCTTTTTATTTGACTTATGACGAGACTTTGTTCCCTATCGTATCTTTTTTTATATGTATTTTTATTATTTCGCGACTGCCTCTAGGTGGCACGGCGGCAAAGGGGGTTCCAGAAAGACAGACAGACAGACGGAGAGAATGACTGACTGAGTGAGTGGCGGGACGGGACGGGACGGGTTGGGGCGGATGGACCTGTGTTTGCCCTGGCCCGTTGTCTCGCTTAACTTTTTTATTGCCAGACGAAGCGCAAACATTTGCGAGTATTAATTAACGCTTTGTTGAAGTTTGCGCTTCGATGTCGCCACATACAGCCATAGCCATAGCCATAGCCATAGCCATAGCCATAGCTATAGTCAGCAGCCACCAGCCAGCAGTCGCCTTAGCAGTCACAATTCCAGACCCACTTTCAGACCCACTTTCCAGACGTAGATCCCCAGATTCCCAGACATTTGCGTAGACCCTTTCACGTTGACGCTGACGCTGACGTTGACGCAGAGACGTTTTGCCCAAGTAATTTCAGAGAAATATTACGTAGCCGACCCGTTTTCCAACCTAAAACCATACCTAAGCGAACCGCTACTAATATATTCATACCCCTTGTTTCCAGAGGGAGAACTCACCCCCCTCAGTCTCTCTCCTCAAAAGATTCAGATTCAGATTGAGATGCAGATTCGTTATTTGTGGCATGAGGTTCTTGTCGTCGCTGTAGCTGAAGCTATACTTCTGAGCTGCTACTCACTCAATTATTCAGGCATAATAAGCAAATTGTTTTAATATGCATAAATATCTTGTACGCCATTTGGCAAACAAGTCAGAAAACTGCCAGACAAACTGGCAGACAGACAGACGTAGCAGGGGCAAACGAAAACGGGACAGCCACCACACACAGGTGGCGAGAGGGGGGGGGGGGGGGGGGGGGGGTTTGGGGAACAACAGGCGACTGCATAATGCCCATGGGATATACAAAAGGTGTACATACATATATTTAACCTTCAAGATCCGCAGACTAAATATCCCGGCAAACATTTCAGCCACAGCCAGCCGAAAACCGACAGCCGACAGCCGCCAGCCAGTCCCCAAATACAGGATTCAGCCAAGACAACCTTTAAGGATACCCTACTAATACTGATGGAATGGATGGATGGATTCTGTCAATGTGTTGTCTTTGATTTTGAGACAAATATTTGAAAAGTATTCATCAAAATGATATTTTTTTGGGGATATTTTTCGACTATTTTCGGTCATATTTATTGTGTGAAAAATGAGTTCTTTCGCTTATTTTTTTTCAAATTATTTATGGGACTGCTAAATTACTTGATAAATTGATTCTTATTCATTGGATAGATTTTCCAATATTCATCAGATATTTATCTTTATGTAATATCTATTATCTATTATTACGATTCATTTTCAATTTCATTAATAAATCTGTAATTTCCCTATAAATCATCTCAAACATTTGGCATCTAAATTTTTTTGTAAATATTTTTTTTTTTTATATTTTATGGAATTTATCTTGTAATGTACGCCTTAGTTTTATTTTTCCTCGCAATTGGTATCCTTAAATGTCTGAGTTTACTCGAATATCCCATCGTAATCCTTGAGTTTGGTAGCGTGACTGAAATCTACCTTATTTTCCATGGAATTTCCACAAAATTACGTTGCATGGGGAAACTCCTGCCACTCTCCTCTTGCTCTTCTGCTCTCCTCTCCTCTCTCTCTCCACTGTCTGTGTGTGCGTTGCGGCGTCGGCATTTGGGGCAGGCCCAGACATATCGGGAAAGGGGAGGGGATTAACAGTGGGCGCGCTATTGTGTGGGTGGAAGAGGGGATGCTTCATCTGTGTCTGTGTGTGTGCGTGTGCCTGTGTGGGTGGCACAATAAAATAAAAGCTTAGGCCACAAAATCGGCAGACAACTAACTACGCACCAAGCGAGGGATGACGACGCAGGATATGCGCTTAAGCAGAAAGAGAGAGAGGGGCAGTGGGAGGGTAGTAGGTAGCACAGCTGACAAACTCGCAGCGACGTCGTCCGGGGTCCATACGATGCGGAAAGCACTGGGAAAATGCTGCTAAAGAGAAAAGGTGCCGGAGAAAAGGTGCTGCGGCAGCCAGGGAGGAGACCCACACAAACACAGGCTCTCAAGGACACACAGATGTATATGTAGATGTGTATGCGGCCTACGCATATTTGCAGAGCGCTTTCCCGTTTTCCCTCGCTCTTTCTCCTGCTCCTCCCTCCGATGGTGGCGGCGTATACGTAATATAAAGCATACGCAACGCGTGCCCTTCGTTATCCGTTGTTCCCTGATGATGATGATGACGATGATGACGTGTGAATGTGGGATGTTCAGTGGGTGGCTCCCTGTATCTCTGAGGCTCAGAACTCGTTGAAAGTTATGCTGCCCGAAAGAAAAAAAAAAAAAAAAAAAACATAAACAGAAGAGAAATGCGTGTTCTCTCGCCTCCTAAGTAAATACCACGTGCTGCGTACCTACTCACAGCAAAAAGGATCCTAGATATGCGTATAATGTATATCCCTTCATCCTCATGAGTGTCTGTTTGTCTGTCCGTCTGTCTGTGTATTCTAAGCTTTCCCCCAAATACGGAATACGAAGGAGAATGAATATATGACAAAATAAGAAATGTGTTTGATGACAGCTTTCGACATTTATGCGCATTTATGCTAAACTGTTTGATTTCAATTTGCAAAAGCGCTTTTCTTCTCTTCCTTGCGGCCGGGGAAGAGTCCTTCAAAAGAAATGGCCGACTTGAAGGAGTTTTTGCCACTTTAAAAGTTTTCAACGTTATTTGCCTTGGAATGGGAATGTTTACAGATTTTTTTCGATGATAAAATTAAGTTCAACCTATGGATATTGATTCGAGCTATTTTTTGCTCTTTTTCATTCAGTTTTTGTGAAAAGGATTGACTAATATTTCGATAATTATCGATAACGAATACGCATAATTTTCGATAGCCAAAACAGGGAAAATATCTGTACATATCTGTATATGTATGCATATAACTCATTCAACAGAAATTTAAAATCGGTGCCATTGATAACCAATTTATTTTGATAGTTTTCCTCAGTCGAGAACTGCATATGTAATTCGGCAAGTGAATTTATTGTAATGATATATTATCGATCGATAACCGATAAATAATATCAGTTTAATAATCGATCATTTGTTGATCTATCGATAATTTATATCGATTATAACTTTTATAGATAGCTGATATTGATAGATTGTCGATCCATCGTTAACTGTATGCTCCTGGATCCTTCAAAGAACGGACTTCTTTTGGATGTATAAATGTATGTACATATGTATGTAGGGTTATTGTTCATCCAGACATTCGATTGCTGCAGGCATTAGTGGCAGTGGCAGGCAGTGGCCATGGCAGTGGTAGTGGCAGGCAGCAGGAAAAACAAGGGCAAACAATAAAATGAACAAACAAACAAACACGCAACAACGAGGCAGACAGGGCAGACAACACGCCACATACTCGCATGGGAGAAGACAGACAGACAGACAGACAGACAGGGAGGTTATACAGGGTATATGTACATACGTACAGGGTACCGGGACCGGACCCCTCTCTAGACGAATGGACAGGACAGGACAGGACAGGCAGAGAGCAAGAGAGAGACCTGCATTAAATAAATATGTGCGTAATAAAAGGCAAATAAAAAAAAATAAAGAGCGAAGCAGAGGCAGAAAAAAAGAGCAAACCAATTGAAGTGTGTCGCACCAACAATTGAAATTTGTATTAATTTTATTGGTTTATTATTATCATCCAGCGACCGAGAGACCAAACGACCGACAGAGTGCACAACAGTCGACCGATTGAGCGACGCGACCGATTGATGTCGTCAGACAGTGCTTATATGTGTGTACATATGTACGTCGCGACGCGTCGGTCGGTCGGTTGGTCGGTCGAAGGCGAGTTAATTTCATTTACTGATTTGCTGGACAGACAGATGACGACGAAGAGAGCAGGTCGGGGGAGAGAGGAGGAGTTCGATTGTGGTTATGGTTCCGAGGGGAACGCGCCTTTTGGTAATCGGAAATCGGAACCTCCGCCATCCGTCCGTCGTGGTGGCGGGGACGGGGACGGGGAGTCGTTATCAGGGGGAGCATATCAGGCGTATCAGGGGGTGGATCGGAGGGGTGAAAGGGCGGGGGTATACCCGCATGTGTGGGGTATATGGATGGGTGTCTGGATGTGGCCGATGAACTGCAATCGGACGATGTGCGATAGCCACATTTCAGATTTGAGATTTAATTCGAGCACGTGTTGATTCGAGGGAAAGTAGGGAGTCGTTTTGCGGGAGGGCGAGGGCGAAAGGTTTTATGAATGAATTTTCTATTGGAAGGTATGTAAGAGAGAGAAATCTCTCTCTCTCTCTGAGTTGTAAACGGAAGTCCTTGAAGTGACCTATTATAGAGATTTTGGGAAAAATTGAAGTCTTTCAATCGAACTGTCTATCCATATATGCATCTAGAGTATTAACTGTATCCATCTATGTATATCTATGCATGTGTAAATATTTGTAGCATAGACGTCAATTGATAGACCTATTGTAACCAAACTATCTTTACGATCTTTAAGAAAAAGTCAAATGCACTGATTGAATGGCTAAAATTATTTGTGAACTGCCTGATTAATGTTTCAATTTAGAAGATGCAATTTGTATTTATTTACTTGGATTTCATTCAACCTAGTGCTACAAGATCAACTTATATTTAAAGCACTATTCACAAAATTATTTTAATCTCACAATATAGATTACATACATTGGTTTTTAATTATAAACATATTCAAGTTTAATTTAATTTTTGAATTTTAATAATACATTTGTTGTTGTTTTATTATGGATATATTGATATTTATTTGTTTATTTGTTAAATTTTGTTTGATTTATTTTCTTAATTTTATTTATTGATATGTCTATTAATTTGTCAAGTTTTCCATATATTTAATATTATTAAAATAATTAAGTTTCCTGTTGGGAAATAATTTCCACTTCAAAGGCAACAGCTTCAGGTCCCATGTCTGAATATCTGTTGACTGCTTAACGTGTCCATTTCCCTGCTTTAGGGACAGGCTCCTCCAGTTAATTGCAGTAAACGCAGGCATGAATACAAGCAGTGCATTTTGCGATATTCGAAAGCAGTTCACTTATAAAATGCAGAATGCAAGAGGCCAGGGGCCGCGTCTCGAATATCTGCAGACTGAAAGACTCAACCCCCGACCGCGACACCAACACCAACACCAACACCGACTGCAGTCTGCAGTCTGACCCTCAGTTTCCCACCCTGCAGCCCACCCCTCTCCCCCGTACTCACAAGAGGGGCATTACGATCCCCGCTGTATTATCGTTTGTCCATTCCTCCCGATCGTTGCCCCCATCGTGACTGTGACTGTGGCTGTGGCTGGGGCTGTGGCTGGGACTCTGCTGCCTGTGGCTGCAGCGTTCATTGAACGCACTTTCGGGCACTCGACGCACGCGTCGCGTCGTTAACAAAAAAAAAAAAAAAAACAAGAAATACAAAAAGAGGAAAAGAGGAGGAAAAAACCGCTGTCTCCAGATACTTTTTGGATGTGTATACGCGTGCATAATACAATAATAATTTCGTTTCACAAAAAAGTACAACAACAACAACAACGTAAGCGCAGCCAATGGCCGAGACAGCAGCAGCAGCAGCGGCCGCGGCCGCGGCCGCGGCAGGAGGAACGGCAGCGGGAACAGAAAAGTTGCCCAGACAGCGATCCCAATCCCGATCAATGCACCTTGGCCAAAGGTGCAACGCCTTGTGCCTCGACAAAGTCTCTTTCCCGCTGTCTCCCCCCACCACTCCCTATCTCTCTCTTTCTCTCTCTCTCTCTCTCTCTCTGTCTCTCTGTCTGTCGTTATATCTCCTTCTCTGTCTGTTGTCTGGGCATTCAGTGACGCACGAAACGCGATCACGTTCGCATTTATTAAAAGATGGTTGCTGTTGCACTGGAAAGTGGACACCGAGACACGGACTTGGGACCGGGACTGGCAGTGCGACTCCTCTGGCCAGGAGAGACAGATGTGGGTAACATTTGCTAGCCAACCCAAAAAAAAGCACAAAAAGAAGAGCACTAGAAGAAGAAAATTAAAGAAAAAGAGGATCCGCAGCCACTGATACCCTCGCTGAAACCTCTAAAAACTATTCCGAATATAAAGAAATACCCCAAAATCTACTTGGAACACATAAATATTTCCAAAACCTATTACGATCTTGAAGAGACATCCAAAAGTCTCAGTCGGAACTGGAAGAAATCTTTTAAAACGAATTCGAAATTCGAATCTCATGAAATTTCAAAGTTTTTACCCTTTACGACTCTTTTAGATCATACATTTTGATGAAACTTTTTATGGAAGTAATAAAATGGATTACATTTGGAAACCCAAAGTTTCCTGGCATTCTCTTGAGAGATTTCTGAGGCAGGCACACATAAAAGTTTGTTCCTTAAGAGTTTCCCCAATTTCTTTATAGCAAACTTGGCTCTAATCTCATAATACCCTTAAGAACAGAGTATGCCATAAAAAACTTGACCAACATGTGGTTCTGTTGGCTATTTTTAGACGCTTCTTTCGCTATCTGTCTGTTCCGTCTCCGTCTCTCTGTCTCTGGCTGTGTATGCAACTACAACAGGATGGGGCACAGGCACTGCATGGAGCGACAGCGAGAGGGTTCTTCTTGGTTCATTAACTGCGACCAAGTTTTAATCAGATTTGTGCGTGAAGCTCGCCACTAACCTGAGGAGGACTCCAGCGACAAGAAATGGGTGGGATTTTGGGGGCAGGCAACTAGCCAGCCAGCCAGCCAGCCAAGAGGCACGAAGGCAGTTCAGTTCTCTCTCTGAGAAGTTTCCAGCCATATTTTTTAATGGGAAAATTCAAACAGAACTCCACTGTATGGTGGTAAGACAAAAAAAAAGAAAAAAAAAAGAAGAAGAACTGTGTGTTTCCGAACCCGTTTCCACCAGACATCGCCGTTCCATCGTTTCATCTGCGGAAGCGTGGCCCCTATAAACCATATTCTTTTCATTCCTTTTGCTGGGTTTTTGCTGCCTTTTGCGTCTCGCAGATTTCTTCTTGCAGCAGCAGCAGCGGCAGCAGCAGACAAATTTATGAGCGTTAAGTGAAGGCCAATAAAATTGTGGACGTTTTTTCCGTCTGGACTTGTTTTCTGGCCAGAACTTGAGGCCGTCTCTTCCGCTGGAACATTAATTTTACGATGGCTTTCCAGTTCTTTCGAGACTTTTTTTTTTGGTTTTTGTTTCTGTCTCTGTCTCTGGATTCATGTAGTGGCCCGAAAGACTAATGGATTTTAGTGTTTTTGGTTTCCAATATTCCACAAATTAAAAGAGAATTATAAATAAATATTCCACACACCCACACGAGAAGCCTCATTATCGATCGCTTATCGCATGGATAATGGGCCTGCTACCGTTGAATAAAGGCCATAGGCTTGTCTGTGACTGGCCTCAGTACTCGACTGGAAACTGGAAGCTGGAAACATAATGTGGAAGTTATCTACGATTGCTGCTGTCTCTTTTTTAATGGTAACGATACAAAAAGGCCAAAGGTCGCCGAGTAGAACCCATCTAAAAGGCCTATACTGAACCATTCCACAGTGCGCGGTGGCACATCTGACATTCACGAACCTCAAGTGCCAGATGATTGATCGCAGGTTCGGGCTGTTTGAAAAGTGCCTGATCAAAGCCGTGAATCGAACCCACAAATACATCGATATTTATACAAAGATCTACCAGTTTCCTGTGGATAATATAACTGTAAGCTATTATGGGAAAAACCTAATGGATTCTAATAGATAAAGTTGATTGTTTGCAGTTCAAAATCAATCCGATGCGTCATGATCACGGCTATAAGCCCTTCTTCATGAACATGACCTTTGATTTGTGTGCGTTTTTCCGGACTCTAAGGACTGAGCATGGAATAAAGGAGATCATCCTCAATGAACTCTTCCAGACGGTCAAGCAGTTTACGAACATAAATCACACGTGTCCCTATAATGTGTGTTGTGCGGAAGCCCAAAAGTTATCAGATCTATTACTCTATCATTTCTGTATTCCAGCACGATGTGGGAATCTACAAGTTATGGACTGGCAATCTCGAAAAGCGATTCCTGCGGTATCTGCCACTGCCCCAAGGGGACTACAGCCTCTCCTTTTGCTGGTATACCGTCGGCGTTCATCGAGCGAATGTCAAAGTGTACTTTAGGTTAACCGACGGATAAATATATAAGTATAGTACATATATATATGTGTGTGTGTGTGCGTGTTTTCTATTCAATCATCAGCATCAGTGGAGCATGGGAGAGGGAGTGAATGAGCCACCATCAGTGCGATACGATCTCCGTTTGGTCAGAGTTGTTAATGGCTCGGATCATTATAATATACCCCCGAAACATCAGAAACATTCATGCCACAACCAGTCAGAGGCGCCACTGTAACAGATCGCAATGGATGGTCTGCTGTATATATGGATTCTACTGGGTTCTCTAATGGTAAACCCTTGATGACAGAGTCTGCAAATAGTACCGTTGAGTATTGTTGCATTTCGTTGTAGACGAGCCACGCATACGTGACCTTTACGAACCTCAAGTGCGAAATAATGGACAAAACATTCGGGGATGTCAAGTGCCACATCAAGGCAGTGAATCGCACCCACAAGTACATCGATCTCAGGGCTAAGCTTTTCAAAGTTCCAGTGGAAAATGTCACAGTAAGTTCCAGGAGAAGATGAGGAATTAATAGAGATAGATCTATAGATCCCGAGATCGATCACTTTGCAGGTCAACCTAAAGCTTATGCGCTACGATCATGGCTATAAGCTGTTCTTCGTAGACGTCACCTACGATGCCTGCAGGTTCATGAAGGACCAAAAGAATCCCCTCGTCAAGTCCTTCTACAATACCTTTAAGAAAAACTCCAACATCAACCACACATGTCCCTATGATGTGAGTATTCTGTGATATTCCATGGAGAGATCCGGCCTTAAAGCTAGAGATCATTCCAGCACGATTTGATTGTAGACAAATTGTATACCGGGAATCTGGAGACGGGTTTCGCCAAATATGTTCCAATGATCAATGGCGATTATGCCATCTTCACGGAATGGTATTCGAACAAAATACATCGCGCCTATATGAAGGTATATTTCAGATTATCCGGTTCAAGGGATGATTGATCAATCAGCGCGCTCAATCAATCATATAATAGTCGCTTTTTTTTTTTTTTTTTGGATACCAAGCCTCATTAAAGCGTTTAAACACCGAAAATGATGTTTGATTTTAGATTTGGAGGAAAATATGTATGACACTCAATCTCGAATCTCATAGTTGGTGTCGTCTTTTATTCGGGTATGATGATTTCCATGCTCTGAAAATGGGTGAAAGTGCGTGAAAATATGGAAAAGACCATTAGTAGATTTTATGAGAATTTTCAGCTTGTTTTATTCATACTGAGTGAGAATTGGATCAAATCAGGTCCGAAACATTCCAAGGAGTTTCCCAATAGGCCTCTTTCTTCAGTTCTATCGTTTGTGAAGTACCTCTGAGGTATTTCTCTAGCGAATTGGATCGGATCGTTTCTAAAAATACATAGTTTTTTACTTTTTTCATGGAGGTATCTTAATGTCGAGCCACGTGTGCCGCGACTCCCAAAATTCTACTACTGTTTTCCATTAAACTGGATAAAAACGGCCCCACGATTTGATGTGGATGCGGATTGTTGGAGGATTTAATGAGTATATTGACTCTAAAAGCTACTATTAATGGAGTAAATCGATGATCCGGAGCGTAGTTTCGTCCAAAATGTGGAGATTGCCGGTGTTTTTTCTATGGATAGCTCTGCAAACGGTAATCGGATGTGTATAGATACCCCCATGGCTGCAATAAATCAATAAATAGGGATATTTCTTCTGTTTAGACATGTTTCAGTCATGTGACATTCACGAATCACGAATGCAGTTCATTCGATGAGAAATTCATGGAGTTTACCTCGTGCCATATCAAGGCTGTCAATCGATCGCACAAGTACGTGGATATATACACGAAGATCCATCAGTTTCCCATAAAAACATCTTGGGTGAGCGCTCTCTGTAGCTATTGGATCTATAGGATCTAGGATAGACATATGTATATTCCGCGGATCTTTGTTTTAGGTAAAAGTGAAATTCACCGAATGGAGCTCCGCTAATACTCCACGTTGTTCCGTTCGTATTTATATGAAGATATTATAAAAATAGAGATCATTGTTTCAGTTTTTATTTTAATTATGTTAATCTGCTCTTGTCGTTTCTGGACACGATTTGCGTGTACTTGAGAATAAATTCTTCAAAATTCTTCACGAATTTAACAGGTGCCAGATAGCCAGCTGTCGGGGAAATCGTGGATTGTAGACATCGATAAATTTAGATTTTTTAATTCGATAGTTATCGGCATCCTCTCATACATATGTACATATGTATAAAAAATAAATCACAAGCTATCGAAAGACATCGATAGACAAGGAATTTTCTATAGGAAAGATGGAGCTATGATGGCTGTTTCTTTCTTTTCCATCGGTAGATTTTGCATCCCAAAAACTTAAGGGTATTCCCATCAGATACATTCATATCTACATATTTCTGCATGGCAGTTCCTTTTGCTGTCATATTTTTCCCTTATGCCCCATCCCAAATGCTCTTCCTGGAATTTCGATGATTCCGCCAAACACCAAATAATTCATCAAAAAATCAGTCCAGAACTCAAGGACACGTCGTGCGTTTGTGTGTGTGTGTGTGTGTGTGTATGTGTGCGTGACGTGCCGTGCCCCTTCCTGTGAGGGGCAGGTCGCTGAGAGTCCATTAATAATAAATTAAACATATTCCCTGACATGCCCCATGGCATGGTGGATCTCTCTACCTTTCTACCTTTCTGCCCCTCGAACCGTTCGTTCATTCGTTCGTTCGTTCGTCTGGTTCTTAAATGGTTGTTTCAGTTGTTGTTGTTGCTGCTGCTCCCCTAATGACCTAGAAATACAAATTCCAGTCCTCCGTGCCTGCCCCCTCATGTGGCACCTCTCTCTGTTGCTCTTGCTCTCTGCCTGTTCTACCGATTAGTGAAATCCCCGGACTGCCGCCAAGGCTGCTTGGCTGCTTGGCTGCTTGGCTGCTTGGCTGCTGGCAAGTCATTTAGCAGACGGCAGACGCAGAAGCAACTGAAACGGAAGCTAATCGCTTGACTAAGTTCCTTCGGGGTCCCCCAAAAACCCCTCCCCCTCCCAATCTCCTGGGGATTGCGTAACATATACAATATCTACAGATACATACATACATATATACAGATACTCAACAGATGACTCTGACGCTGGTCAAGGTGGAAGCGCTTTGTGGCTTTGACTGTTTGTCTGTCGGATTATAAATGATTCTCTCCCATTAATTCCCATCCAAATGCCAGAGACAGACAAACGGACAAACGGAAAGATAGACAGACAGACAGACAGACAGTCAGACAGTCAGATATACGGACGGACGGGGGGAACAGACATTAACATTAACATTTAACAGGTAGATAGTCCGGTAGTCTGGCATTCAGACAGATATTCAAACATTCGAAAGACGGCCAGACAGACAGACAGACACACAGCAGGGAATAATCAATATCATTTGATTACATTGATAACGTTTATACGGGTATACGGGGTATACGGGGACATGAGGAGACAGTCATTTCTTTATCGAACTTCGAGGCCAAATTTCGCTTCTATATCCATGGACGGACGGATGGATGGATGGATGGATGGGGCTTTCGTCATTCGAATGCCGACTGTCTAGACGAGTGGCTCCATAAAAACGTATTATTGCCTCCCCGCCACACAGCCACACAGCGCCACAGAGAGCCACGAAAAAGGGGAACACCGAAACGGGTCTATGGGCTATGCCAGAGGCTTAAGAAGTGTAGGATATATCTGTGGAAGGCTGAGAGGAAGAGCTATATCTATGGCATATATATTTGACAGATACGTATGTATCTATGGAATTTGTCATTGGAAACCCCATAGGATATTTCATTTCAGATCAAATTCGGAATATACCTCGGATCCAAAATGACGTCAACAATTAAGTTAACAATTTGTGGGAAAAGTATAGCGGGTTCGTATTGAAATAATGTGGAAAATAATTAAACCAGGATCTATGTTATTGGCATTTTCCCAAGATAATTCTATATTCTAGGGAAAACTTAGGGGAAAAAGCAAGCAGTATTTTTTTTAAAGAGTATTTTTTTGAGTGTTCGAAATTTGCAGCCCCAAAAATGTTTCATCTTTTTGTTTTCATTTATTTTTGGCGCAATTTTGTTGTTTTTCTTGCTTTATTTTTTCGGCCGTCGATTTGAATAAGTTTTGAATGAACGAGGAGACGAGCCGCGACGCGGCGTCTGACGTTGCAACGTCCGAGGGAATGACGCGAATCGATACCCAGAGACAGACATTGGACGGCAATGCAACACCGAAGCGAACGAAGAAGCCACGAAGATCTGAGGCCCCGCCGAATGCCGCCTGGCGACAGTTGCAACGTGCAACGTGCAGCAGGATGTGTCCTGTGTCCAGGACGAGTACGAGAATCCCCTCCGATAATAAAGACAATCAATTTTTTTGTTTTTATTAAACGCCGATGAAATGAAGCGAAAACTGATTCGTCGTTGGCTGGTTTTTGCCGATGCCGATGCCGATGCCCATGGTCTCTGCATGGTCGAGGCGATTTGCTGGACATGGCATTAAGGAGGGCCAGCAGATCCCTCCGTTTCCACCTTCTGCCTTCGTCCATGGCTGTGAGTGCAGCACCGCTGCAACGTGCAACGTGCAACGCTGGCGGCAACTACAAAAGCAGCTGCGAAGACAGACGACAGGCGACAGACGACAACGTTTCGAGTATCAGCCGCGGAGGAGCGGCCACTGATAGCAACTGGAGCGGCAACAAAACGCAAAGAACACACAGATCGAATCGACTAATACCGTGTATTTCCACGTATTTCTAAGGGTATTTTTGAAAGAGATTGGAGATGTATTGATTGTATGGGATAATAGCAGAAAGAGTGTTCTAAAATCAATTTCCAGAGAACCAAAGGAATTTCCTGAAAGGAATATTCACAGGGTATAAGCACAGAAATACAGGGTGTCGCAGAGAGAAGACAGGGGGTTGCTGCAGTGGCGACGGCGGCTACGGCGGCGGCTTCATCAAGAGATTGCCCCAAACAACTGACACACGCACCGAATGAACGAATGTCGCCTTTTGGCTTTTGAAGTTGCTGCTGGCTGCTGCTGCTGCTGCTGTCTTTTTGGGGCGGAGAGAAGTTTCGAATTGCAAGGCAAATGAGATGGAGACACCGTAGAAGCCACAGCGACAAAACAAAAACCCATGCCACAACCCCTTGCCGCAGACCTCGTGCCCCCTTTCTTCAGGTGTGTGTGCGTCTGTGTGTCTGTTAATTGCATTAAAATGTTTGTAATTGCAATGCAGTCAGAGCACAGCACAGCAAGCGGGGATTGCCTTCCTTTCTCTTATCCAAGAGAATCTCTAAGCGGCAGAGAGACAGAGAGAGGTAAGCCAGAGACAGAGAGAGAGAGAGAGAGAGAGAGAGGGGGGCAACTGCCGCGAGTGAGACATGCCACTGGCTGTCGTCGGGGCCAAAAATGCCATAGATGCCGCCAAAGCCGTGTAACTATAATTGCCATAATAACATAATATCTTTGGGGCACCGCCACTGGCACTTGCAACCGCGGCACCAGCGGCAACACCGGCAACACCGGCAACACCGGCAGCTGCAACACCACAAAGCCTTGCTGGCAAAAAGGTGTCGAGAGACATATTCTCCTAGTCCTTCGTTCTTCTCTTGCACCTCTCCTACTCCTACTCCAAATATGGCGACAAAATGCTGACTGAGAGACAGACAAAGAAGGACAGACGATTGTCTCTTGTCTCTGGATGGATCTCTGAACCCTGTCCCTGTCACTGTTTCTGTTTCTGGCTGTGGCTCTGGCTCTGGCTATGGCCATGGGTCTGCTTCTGGAGGCGACTCCACTGTGGACTCCCTGTGTGGAGGTGACACTTTTCTCATGCCCAACGAAGCGAACAACGAAACGGAGTTGATGGAGCGCCGTCGAACGTCCGTCAGTGGAGAGGGCAGTGGAAGGGGCATGCGAAGGAGTTAACGATTGAAGGACAGTGGTCCGAACAAGATACACGACTTCAGTGGAATACGTACTCATCGAAAATCTATATTCTGTATGCTATATGCTGCCAAAAGAAATACTACGCTTTCAATGGAACCACCTACAATATTTCTCCCTAAGATTCACAACGAATGAATCACAAATTAACCAGAGATCCAAAAAGAGACACAAAAATAAATCAGATCTTATATTAATTCTAATTGTTTGAATTTATCTCAATGGCACTTGTTAGGTAGGAAGGGACACATGGATAGTTTTCTATGATATACCTACAAATTATTGACAATACAAAAAAGACTGTACATTAAATGGCACTACAAAACTATCCCAGAAAATTATCTGCCAGGGGAACTACTTTCCATCGAAGAATCCATCTATAATAAATGTACACCTAAAAAGGTGTGTCTTAAGTATAGATTGATTATTATAGATACGATTCTTAGAAATCCAGATACATATATTAGATCTGTTATGTTTCTAGTCTGTCGCATCGGCTGGACCTCAGGATAGCTTGAGGATTCCGTCATGTAATCAAATTTAGAGGGGATCTTATTTAGATCATAGGTTATCGTCTGTCGATAACTAAAGAATCGATGTTTGTGCGATAATTTGTAACATCATATCTCTTGTATACGTATGTTCAATCCGAAAACCTATTATTTTTGTATCTTTATATTGAAAAGGGGCTATGCTTCCAGTTATCTCTTATAGAACCTCGGGATATCTTGGATATTTTCATGTTTCATGTTTATTTTCTATATTCTTATGATCTTGAAATCTTTACAAAGATTTGCATCCATCAGATGTGTATTGCTACATATATCTTTCGATCTATATAGTGTAACATATGTACCTGTAGAACTGGTGTCACTGTACCGAGCAGAGAGAAATTGGTCTGGTGATTTCATGGGCTGACTTTTCCGCATGTTTGCGCTTTCTCCCTCTCTCTCTCTCTCTCTTACTCTGTCTATCTTCCCATCTCTAGCTCTCTCTCTCTCTCTCTTTCTCCCGTTCACTGTGTGGAAAACTGTGTCTTTTGTGTCCATTTGGGTTCTGTGCGGCATTTAGTTTTGTGTCGTGCCCCTCGCTCCCGTTCTCGCTCACGTTCACGTTTCACAGTCACTATCTGTGACTGCAGTTGTGTCTTCGTCTCGTGTCTCATGTCTCCTTCTTGCAACATGCCACTCTACACCCCTTTACACCCCCCTCCTCCACCCCCCGCTAGTCCGTCTGCCTTGTTTGTCAAACAGCAACAGCCGCAGCAGCAGCAGCAGCAGCACAGAAAAACAGTTAAATGCCATTTTACCAGTTAAAATCGGAATCAAAGCGAAAACAATGACACAGTAGAGAGAGCAGAGAGCTTTAACAGAGCATTCACTCAGCCAAGTAGAGAGAGAGAGAGAGCCACAGCAGAGGGGTAGACAGAGAGAGTGAGCCTCTGCTGCAGTCGGTGGGGCAGAGGCAGAAGGCAGAAGGCAGCAGCAAGTGAAGCAAGCGACAGGCAACGCCAGAAACGGCAGAAAAAAAAATCGTCTAGACACAGACTAGACTCCATAAAAATAATTATTATCGGTTGCAATTTCTGTTGCTGCTGCTGCTGCCTCAGACCGTGCCCCCGTCGCCCCTCTGGAAAGTCTCGTTCCACTGTCCGTTGTCCAGAGCTCGACTGTTCGGCTGTCCGACTGTCCGACTGTCCGTTTCATCTGCTTCACATTACACGAGTTTCAGTTTCGAGGTGGAGCCGGGAGATGGAGATGCCAGATGGCAGATGGAGTTCTATGTGCATTCTACGGCTCTCCACATCTCTCACGCCCCATGCCACATGCCCCATGCCACCGACGCATCGGTTCACCCATTCAAGTTGATTCTTTGTTAGGGAATGGATTGCTGCTGCCGCTTGCCACAGTCTGCCCCACAGACGACCACTTGGCAGTCCCTCCCTGGCCCACTGTCCAGGGAGAGGAGCAGCAGCATCAGCATCATCATCATCATCATCAGCACAGGAGGATGCTGCTGCAATGGAAATGAAATGAAACGAAGACGGAAACGCGATGCAAACGCAGACATCCGCTGCAGACGGAATTGAATATTTAACACCAAATCTCCACGAGAGAATGTGTGGCAAATTGCCTTGGATATCCCATTGCTCGAATGGCAGGAGTGGCAGGAATGGTAGGAGTGGCAGGAATGGCAGCAATGGCAGGAATGGAATGGAATACTCCTTCCTCGGAGGAGGAGCTTCTGGGGGGAGGGATAGGATGAGATGGGATGGGATGGATGCCCATAGGGGATTCCCATGGGAGACTTGTTCTTCTCCTTCTTGTGGCAGAGCTTCATTAACACCACCTCGGAGGCAAAGAGGGCTCGCTACTGATTGACGATGGAACTGTACTGCCTGACTGATACACCAGGAAAGGAGACTCTCCTGATTTAGTTTTATGACAAAAGGATTCGTATTCGTACCGCTTCTCCATTTAATTATTAATCAAATATACAAACGTATATACATATGTATAGATATATTAAATATATTAATAATAAAAATAAATATTCTCTATATTCTCCATATACTCTCTTTTCTATATAGCCATCTATTTCTTTATTCCGCGTACTTTATTCGATAAATTCGATAGTTTTTCGATTGTTTCCTAAAGATCGAGCCTGTTTGGTAACGATTGAAAAGCATAATTAAATTTATTTCTTTGAATTTTCCTAGAACATATCTCACATAGATTTCTTTTCATCTGAGGTAAACAATACTTGTAAAATATTTCATGCGAAAGCAAGGATTTTTTTTTTCAAGGATTGGAGTTGTTTCTTCGGTGTTTGATTTATTTCAGTCTATATCCTCCCTTTTCTCTATTCTCTTCTTTATCCATATGTCATGAAGATCCTTTCTCATCTTTAAGGAATCCTTCATCCATTAGGTGCGGATATCCATCGCTTTGATAACTAATTTATTTTCTGTGATTGGCGCTGCCAAAAAAAAAACACCAAAACCAGAGCCAATGCCAATGCCCGTAAGCTACCACACAAATTACAGGTAAACCCCAATCCACATGCCGCTTGCCACATGCTGCACCATGCCACCCCCCACTTATCCTGGAGGCAATTTGTGGATGGTGCCAGACGGTGGCTAGAGTAGAGCACAGTGTGTGTGAGTTTTTGAATACAATTCTAGGCCATAATTACATTTATTGCAGTACAAAAGCGCAGTGTCCAGAATGGAGAAAGGAGAGGGGCAGAGGCAGAGGCAGTGGCAGTGGCAACATGCAGATTGACAGATGGACAGCAGACAGAGAGACAGGGGGGTGGGGGGGCGAGTGAATGAGTGATAGAGAGGGTCTCCGAGGTCCGTCTTGGACATGTCGTCACGCATCGATGGGCAGGCATGCAGGCAGAGGAGGGAAGGAAAGAGTGCGGGGTCCTTCATGGATATGGAGCAAAGGAATGGAATACACGGGAGACACACACAGGCAGGGACAGTGGCAGGGGCAGGGACAGGGGCAGAGACAGAGACGATAATTGCCACAATTTGCTTGTTGCGTGAAGGAAAGGAAGGCTGAGCAGAGCCGAGCCGAGCAGAGCAGAGAGCCCGGGAACAAGGGGCATTTTTCTACATCGTCCAATCCAAAGGGGTGCAAAAAAAAGGACAACTTCCGTTGGCTGGTCTGGACTGGACTGGACACCCGGATATATGTACATATATGTACGTACATATTTATTGTATACTTGTAAACTCTCCCCGCCGCCTTGTGTCATATTTGAGGTGAGCGTAAAGCCACTCAACGCCGCCATAAATCAACTGCACTCTGATCTAAGGCTGTCTGTCAGTCGTCAGTCGAGAGTGGAGAGTCCATACCCCCTCCAGACAGACAGACAGACAGACAGACGAACGGACAAACAGCGTGTGGTGGTTGCAAGAAGCACAGAGGAACGAGCTTTGAATACTCTAAAATAACTGATTTTGGAGGCCAAATTGGGAGAAAATATGTGCGAATCAGATATCAGATATGATATCAGAGATTCTAAAGTTGAATTGAAAAGAAAAAAGGAGGTTCTATTATTCGATCAATGATTTAATTAACCAATTAGGTTAAAAATGTCAAATACTACATAAGAAAACATAGTTCATAGACATACGAAGCTATGTTTCAAATTAAATATTGCTCCGAGATTTATTGCATTAAGTTGAAAAATGCAAAAACAATATACATGTCGTGTGCACGCACAATTTTGGTTATGGAAAACGTCGAATATTTCAACTGAACATCTCGTAGAGATCTGATTGAAAAGTAAGCAGGAAATCAGCCTTAAGGACTTTATACGGGATCACTGGGTAGCCCTTTGGGTACCCAACCTGAGAGGGCCCATCGGAAGGGAAGGGTATAGGTATAGGGCATAGTAACCCGCGACAGATACAACTTTTGTCCATAACTTTCCAGACGACAAACAGACAACATCGTCGCCGCTCGTTGTCGGTTGTAGTTGATGCGAATGTCGATGTCGATTTGGATATGTCTGGTCTTTGGGTCTGGTTCTGGGTCTCTGGTGCTCTGGCAAATGTTTCTCACACGCAGAGAGAGAGCGAGAGACGGAGAGAGAAGGAGAAAAAGAAGGAAGAAGGGAGAAACCATGGAGAATTTCCAGGTCGCCTGATGTCTGCCTGTGCCTCCTTTTTGTTGTGTCGAGAGAATGCACCTGAGCTTTAGGGTTCGAAGCGACTCCGACTCCGACTTCGACTTTGACTTGTGTCTAGACATCGCAGACGGCGCAAAAAAAAGGAGAAGAAAAGAAAAGGAAAGGAAACAACAGGAAACGCCAGACCAGACCCCTTTGACAGCTCAAACAACGACTGAATGAAACGAGCCGCCGCCGCCGACAACAGCAACAATTGCAACGCAACAGTGCAGCAGCAGCAGCAGCAGCAGTGCAACAATGGGGCACGGCACCCATCGACTGGCCTGGCGGTGTGGAAAGGAAAGGAAAGGACAGGACAGACTGGAAAGATATTGGGCAAACATCGGAGGAAGATGTCCGATGTCCGATGTCCAATGTCCGATATCCGAAATGCGCCAACAATTCTCCTCTCATTCTCAGCTGTCAATAATATGTATCTCTGCGCTGTGCTGTCAATGGGTTGTCTGTCGTCTCCTCTCTCATCTGTGTCTTTCTCCCCTTAATTTTTGTTGCTGCATTCTTCCTCTGGGCCCCCCCCTTTGTTTCCTTTGTGGCCTCTTCTTTTGATTATTTTATTTCTATTTGTCATATGTCTGGGGTCTGAGACGACGAGAGATTATCGAAGCGAAATTCTTTCCTTTCTTTCGGCTGTGGGTTTTTTCGGGGTTCGATTCTCCTGCAGCTCTGTGTCGAAAGAGTATATTGAACTTTTATTTTTCTTCTAAAATACGTACTATATTATAGAATGAGAGTTGGAGAAAAGGAAATTTTATAAATATGGAATGATGGTCAGAAAGTAGGGGATTGTAGGAGGAATCAGTTGCGCAAAATCTAAGGAGTATTCACAGAAGAAATGGAGAAGAACTGCCCAAATATAGCTGATGGGAAATCGGATGAAAATCTTGTGAATTCTTAGGAATTCTCTGACAATTCTCTTTTTTTCAATGGAAATGTCTCCAATGAAAGATGCACAGTTAAGGGGTACAACCAGAACCTTTACCCAATTCAATGATTCTTGGAACAGTTCCAGGAAAAAACGAAATCCGATATCCCACGCTTCCCTCTGTTGTTCGTAAGATCCACATTTCTTGTGGATTTGGGAGTGTCTGCTTTCAGCACTATAAATATGATCCAAAGGAGATTCCAAGGATCCATGAAAGAAACCAAAAATGTAATGATTTTCTTTGGTTTTAGGCCAAAATTCAACTTGCAAGACTTTTCAGTTCTTTAAGACTACGATTGAAGTTTATACTCTCTATCTGCTCCCTCTATTAACCACATCTTTAAAGAGACCTCCTCAGAAATGAAGGAGGGAGAGTGTTCCTCCTCTGGCCCACCCCTTAAGGACTCAATTGTAATCCGTTTACAGAAATTAAGCTGCTAAATGAGTTAAAACTCAAGTCGAAACGAGGAGATATGAGGGGATCCAGAGGGGGAACAGGGGCACAGAAGGAGTACTGCCAAATCCTACATATGTACATAGGTAGTATCTTCAGGACTGTGCATCCCGCCTGTCTGTCTGTCTGTCTGTCTGTCTCTCGTGGTCTCTTCTCTCCTGTGTGCCTCCCTTTGGTGGAATATCCACTGGATTTTGGCAGCCATTTAGTCCGACTTGATACCACCACCACCACCCCCACCCACAACGTGCCCCCTTTCCCCTTTTGCACCGTTGCCCCGTTGTCTGTTGTGCCCCGTAGTTGTGTTTAATTATTCAAAACCATGTCATGTCTCTGTATAATTTTATGCATTGGCCAATGCGAGCGCCATGCCATGATGACGATGACGATGATGATGATAACGCCTACACACAACGAAGCGTCTCGACACAGCAGTAAATGCAGCAGAGGCAGTAGAGGTAGAAACAGCAGACAGCTGACACCGAAACTACAACTACAACTATCATTGGAGTGGAGTGGAGTGGAGTGGAGAGGAGGGACAGACGGACAGCGCCACATGTGGCATGGCAATAGCAACGGCAACGGCAACCGCAAGAGGCAAAAGAGGCAGCGTTGCACTGTGGCAAAGTGAGAGCCAGCGCTGGCTGGCTGGCTGCTGCTGCCTCGCTGCCTGTTGGCATACCAGACAGTCTGACGCTGTTGGAGCCCACGAATATGGGGCCCCAGTTCCCATCCCATACGCCCCTCTGCCCCCCGCCCCGCCCTCCTTTGTCCGTTGGTTTGGTGGCCAGATCTTGTGGTGCTGTCTGGACGACTACAACGACAACGTCGACAGACGGACAGACGGTCGGACGAACGGACGGACGACCACTGTCTGTGGCAGACCGAGACTATCGAAAACTCGAAATTTATTCGTTGGAAAAAGTTGATTTTTGTGTTGTTGTTTTTTTGTACTTTTGTTTTTTGTTATTTTCATCAAGGGGTATCAAATAGAATAGAGGGGTGTAATCGACCTAAGCGAAACGCCTCTTAGAACATCATTACCAATTGATTCAAGTGATTATAAAATACATTGTCTAACCATCTTAAAAGTTCCAACAGAATGGAAATTCTGAGAAACGTAAAAATAAAGTTTAATTCCGATAGAAGGATCTATCGATCTGTGCTTAGGGAGCTTTCACTTCGATACGATCTTCCTTCGGGGATCTCTTTCAAGCTCTCATTTCTCTCGAAAACTGATTCTAAGGTATTTTTCAGGTCTATTCTTTTGCTTCACCTTCTCTTTCAACCTCTCGTTCTCTCGTTCTCTTTCTCGGTATGTCTGTCTGTCTGTCTGTTGTTTTTACCATCGTTGTTCGCTTTATTTTTATTTTTGCGTTGAATTGCAAAAAAGCAAGGCAACGAAAAGAAAATAAAATAAAAAATAAGAGAGAGATGCCCACGAAAATTATGTTAACCAGCCAGCAGCTGTGTTAAAAGTCCCCACATCATATCATATCTATAAGCCCCACCCTCCAATCCCTCCATTGCCCTCCTATCCTTCCCATTCTCATTCCCATTCCCTTCTCTCCCCTTCCCTTCCCTTCCCTGACGAGAACACTGCCATATCGTCGCATAAGGCATTCAAATGTTCAGATATGATGCTGCTGTTGCAGAACATTGCAATACAATTGCTGTGTGTCTCTGCAACCCTCTCTCTCCCTCTCTCTCCCTCTCTATTTTTCTTTTTATTTTTTATTTGCTCTGTGTCTCTTCTGTGGCTACAATCGTTGCATGAAAATGTTATGTTGGCATAGGTTTTCCTCTGCTTTTTCTGATGATTTTCATTCATTTGAATGATTTTAATATTTTTGTATCTGTGACAGGTGAAACGATTTGATGGTATGAGAGGGGAGCGGGGAACTGAGGATTTCGGATGATAAATTTATGGTAGACATAATACACCAGAGGATGGGATGGGATTGGAGCCTTGGCAGATCTACAATATATTTATACGAGAGGGGTCCCATGGGGGTTCCATTGCATTGTTCTTGAGTTTTATTATACCCGGTACTCGAAGAGTATAAGGGTAGATTAGGGTTGTGCTAAAGTGGATGTGTGCAACACCCAGAAGAAAGCGTTTCCGACCCCATACAAATATATACTCTTGATCAGCATCAATAGCCGAGTCGATATATCCATGTCGGTCTGTCCGCCTAGATCTCAGAGACTATTAGAGCTAGAGCAACCAAACTTTCTATCCAAGCTCCTGTAATATCACTCCAATATAAATGTATTTCAAAATTTTGCAGCGCCCTCTTCCGCTCCCAAAAAAAACGAAAATCTGTGGCATCCACCATTTTTAAGATACAAGAATGCCAAAAACGCAGAATCATGGGGAATGACCGTATCCACCAGATTGCCGAATCTGGATTCCGGATTCGTTATTCATTCAGGTTATTATGGTAGCCCGAAGGAACAAATAGAAACCAGTAACGTAATGTAATTTGAATAAAAAACAGTACCGTAACACATATAACGTAATGAAACGTAACACATATAACGTAACACAGTAACACATATAACGTAATGCGTAACGTAACACCAGTAGCGTAACAGTAGTAAATTAACGACAGTAACTAACGTCTTTACGTTACGCTAATCAATAACGCCAGTAACTTCACGACAATTATGTAACTCAAGTCACGTAACGTAAATTTGGTAATGTAACGTAAGTCCCGGAACAATATTCAATAAAAGCCAGTAGCGTAAGTTGCGTTACGTAAATGAAATAAAATTCTATCACGTAACGTAAATCACGTAACAAACACACAAAAAAAGCCAGTAACGTTTAAAAAAACATTAAAGTAACAAAAGTAACGTAACGCGTAACGCAAAACCTGTAGCGTAGCAGTAGTAGGTGACGACAGTAACTAAAGTCATTACGTTTCGCTAACCACGTAACGCCAGTAACCTAACGCCAATATTGTAACTTTAATCACGTAACGTAACTTTAGTAACGTAACGCCAGTTATGATCGTAAGGAAAAATATTCAAGAAAAGCCAGTAATGTAAGTTACGTTACGTAAATCTAAAAAAGGCTTGTAACGTAACGCAAATTACGTAACTCTATTTCATAAAATTTATTTAAAGAAAGTAACGTAACTAAAGTATTGTAACGCTAAAGTAAAATAAACGCAGCTTAACAGTAGTGAAGTAACGACAGTAACTAGCGTCAGTACGTTACGCTAATTACGTAACGCCAATAATGTAACTTAAGTCACGTAACATAACTTTAGTAACGTAACGCCAGTTATGTAACGTAAGCCACGGAACAATAAAAGCCAGTACATTAATTTCCGTAAAGTACATTTAATAGAAGCCTGTAACGTAACCAAAATTATGTAATGTAAGAGTAACGTAACAGTAACTTAGCGTAACAGTAGTAAAGTAACTACAGTACTAACTTCAGTACGTTACGCTAATCACGTAACGCTAGTATCTTAGCGCCAATAATGCAAATCACGTAACTACGTTATTGACGTAAAACTATTCAATAAAATCAATAAAAATCAATAAAATAAAACTTAGCGTAACAGTAGTGAAGTAACGACAGTAACTAGCGTCAGTACGTTACGCTAATTACGTAACGCCAATAATGTAACTTAAGTCACGTAACATAACTTTAGTAACGTAACGCCAGTTATGTAACGTAAGCCACGGAACAATAAAAGCCAGTACATTAATTTCCGTAAAGTACATTTAATAGAAGCCTGTAACGTAACCAAAATTATGTAATGTAAGAGTAACGTAACAGTAACTTAGCGTAACAGTAGTAAAGTAACTACAGTACTAAATTCAGTACGTTACGCTAATCACGTAACGCTAGTATCTTAGCGCCAATAATGCAAATCACGTAACTACGTTATTGACGTAAAACTATTCAATAAAATCAATAAAAATCAATAAAATAAAACTTAGCGTAACAGTAGTAAAGTGACTACAGTACTAACGTCAGTACGTTACGCTAATCACGTAACGCCAGTATCTTAGCGCCAATAATGCAATTCACGTAACTACGTTATTGACGTAAAACTATTCAATAAAATCAATAAAAATCAATAAAATAAAACTTAGCGTAACAGTAGTAAAGTAACTACAGTACTAACGTCAGTACGTTACGCTAATCACGTAACGCCAGTATCTTAGCGCCAATAATGCAAATCACGTAACTACGTTATTGACGTAAAACTATTCAATAAAATCAATAAAAATCAATAAAATAAAACTTAGCGTAACAGTAGTAAAGTAACTACAGTACTAACGTCAGTACGTTACGCTAATCACGTAACGCCAGTATCTTAGCGCCAATAATGCAATTACGTAACTACGTTATTGACGTAAAACTATTCAATAAAATCAATAAAAATCAATAAAATAAAACTTAGCGTAACAGTAGTAAAGTAACTACAGTACTAACGTCAGTACGTTACGCTAATCACGTAACGCCAGTATCTTAGCGCCAATAATGCAAATCACGTAACTACGTTATTGACGTAAAAATATTCAATAAAATCAATAAAAATCAATAAAATAAAACTTAGCGTAACAGTAGTAAAGTAACTACAGTACTAACGTCAGTACGTTACGCTGAACACGTAACGACAATAACGTAACGCCAGTAATGATCCGTATCTCATATAACAAAATGATGCAAGAGGGTTTTACGATGTCTTTCAGGCACCATACAAAAGTTCCCAACTGGACGGACGGGGGGGGAACTTTCAAAAAGAATCTTTAACCGTCTACAAACTCAAGCGGTTGCTCTCTTCTCCCTCTTAGAGGAATATCTATCCATCAATGTATCGATTTATCTATAAATCTATTTCCAAAGCGCGACTACAAATACGTAAAATGTCAGCCTTAGAAGGATCTCAGAAAACGGAGCTTCGAGCAGGTGGCCAAGAACTCCTACCCATATATACAGTCCTATATCGAGGCCATTTACATAGAAGGATGGAATTCTAAATATAGTAATACAGATTACCTACTCACCGTATTTCTGCCAAAAGGTATCGCTACCCAGCGCCTGCTCCTCCTCCTCGTCCGCGAGTGTTTCCGACTTTGAATTGGAATTGGAATCAGAATTGGAATCGGAATTGCTTGGGGCAATGGCGATCGAATCTTCTTCATAAACTTCTGTGTAAAGTATGAATTCGAGCTGAGATGTGGCAGCGGTTGTTGTGGAGGTTGCAGTTGCAAGTAGATGTTGCAGTTGCTGTTGTTGCTGCTTCTGCTGCTGCGGTGTCAAAGGTGATGCAGTGGTCGCTGTTTGGATTGTATCACGTTTAAAAATACGATGCTGCAGAGGAGTTTTTGCTGCCCCAGGCCCGGGCACATGTGATGGCAATGTTGTTGTTGATGATGCTGCTGCTTGCTGCTGCTGCTGCTGCAACAATGTAGCACGTTGATTAATTTGATATGGCAAGAGCATAGACGACGCGGGCGATACGCGGGACACAGACGCGGAGGCGACACCACCGCCAGTCGAGTGCGACGCGTCGCGACGACAACGACAACAACAACGACAGAGACAACAACGACAACGATGATGCAGATGCAGATGCTGTTGCTGTTGCTGTTTCTGCTGCTGCAGATGATGATGATGATGATGCCAGGAACAGGCCAAGGGAGGAGAATGGACTATGGCTGTGGCACAAGGGGCACGACAACGACTACGACTACGAGTACGAGTAAGAGTACGCGTATGGGGACTTAAGTGGCAATCCGCACTCGATGCTGGTAATTTATTTTGCAAATTTGTGCCAACAACAAGATGTTCCTCCTCCTCCTGCTCCTTCTTCTTCTCCTTCTCGTTGTTTTGGGGCAAGAGTTTGCCCAGAATTAAATTTAACTTACGCGTATTATTATTTGCACTATTTACACTGAAAAAAACCTCAACACCCCCGACTCGATCCGCACTACTATTTACAACACTCTTCTCCTGCACTTTTGAGCTTTCGGCGACGCTTCTTCCAGCATTCGGTTCTGATAGATACGGACACGGATACGGAAACGGATTCAATATCGAATGCCGTATCGAATGGTTGCATGTCAGACACTTGTTGCCGCTTTCCTGCTTCCGCTGTTGCTGTTGCTGCTGCTGCTCCTGCTGCTCCTTCCTCTGCTGGAGGGGTTTTTGTTGCACTCTGGACGCCCACAAGTATGCAACACTTTGACGCTTCTGCTGATGCTGCTGCACGTGGCCGTGCCGCCTCTGCTGCATTGGCACCGCGAGGGCTTGGGCTGGGGCTGGAGCTGCTGCTGGCTGGAGAAGCGTTAATGTGGAGAGCAGACAAACCACAGTGCACCACCGCACCACCGATGTGCACCACAATGTGCAGCGGGCCCCCGCGGCGCCACTGGCTGCATGCGTGGGGGCCACAGCGTCGTCCGGCGGTTGCGATCGGATTTTTTACGCCCCCCTCTCCTTTGCCGCAATCTTGTCTCCGATTACCATTTTGTCATCGACAACACACACACACAGAGGGTATTCCAATCGGCAATCGATTAATCGCCTGGTGATTTATAACTGCAAAAAGAGAAGAAGGATGAAAGAATTTGTATATGGGAGTACATGGGTTTTTCTATAACAAAATATACCTTAAATCTATAATAAAACCAAAAATATACATTCCCATTTTTTCATCTACTATTGGATGATAATTGCCATAAATTTACCACCGGCTACCTGGGGAATTTCTCTCAGTGTATATTTTGTATGCTGTGTGGTCGCACACTTTTCCTGCTGTTGTTTCTGTTTTTCTCTCTTTGTTTTCGTCGTCTGTCCTTGTTACAAAGATTCTTCCGTCCTTACATAGCCTCCTCCCCCTACCACCCCTTTCCCCACCCACCCTCCTCTCCACGCTCTTCCTGTATAGACGAAAATATACCTCATGAGTGCGTGAGTGAGTCATGAAATACACAGAGAGAGAGAGGAGGAGAAGGAGGAGCAGCAGCAGCAGCATCGCCTCGTGGGGCATAAATAACCCCAAAAAAGAAGAAGACATAACAATAAGTGTATGTGTGTGCTGTGTGTCTTGTGTGCTTGTTGCATGCTGCCCGTTGCGTATGCGTAATATTTTGCACAAATTTATGTTGCACTTCTTTTTCGACTTCATTTTTATTATCATCTGAGGCCAGTGGCTGGGGAAAGAACAGGGGGGCAGCATCTAATTTTAAAGCAGATACAATAAGGCAAAGGGGTGGTGGGGAGGGTGGATTGGGATTGGGATGTAGGAGCGAGGTAGATGCAACTTTTCGTTGCACTGTACCTGGGAGCATACTCTTCTCCCTGCAGCAGGGGCAGACCACTCGCCTCACTAATTCCCTCTCTTTCCAGGGCAGGAGGAACATGGCTGGGGGGTGGGGGGGTATGGAGACATTATCTGCAATTCAGGACAGCACCCCACCGCCCCTCTGTTCCTCTGCTTCTCTGCTCCTCTGTCTGGTTCATTTAATATGCGGCATTCTGTTGATGATGAGGAGATCGTTTCATAGTCTGCTCTGGTGTCTGGCTGTTTTGTGTTGTTTTTGTTGTTGCTGATGCTGATAAAACTGCCACACAATGTTGCACCCCAATGTGTCAGAGACAGATTGATGCCACAGACAACAACAAGATGGATCCCTGTTAATGCATTTATATGAAGGGGAGTGGTGGAGAGGGGCAAAAGGGAGCGGTAGGATGCATCATCCTCAATCCCATTCTCATCATCGTTGTCTGATGATTTCTGTTGTTGTTTTGCTTATTTTCTCTCTCTCTCTCTCTTTCTCGCTTTACTGAAATTCCTTTCAAGTGTCTGATGATCATCATCTGCTGTTCCTTCTCCACCTCCTTCCTGATGATGATCTCTCTCTCCAAGAGACAGACACTCATAATCATTAACGGCCTTTGCTTTTGTGTCCCTCTCTCCCTCCAAACAGACAGAGATAGACACCAGAAGCACCAGACAGACAGAGACAGAAGACAGACGGCAGACAGCAGACAGCAGCAGCAGGGTATATTGCAGGGAAGGAATGCCAAAGCCAGAGTGTGGCTCAGTGTGGGACCTAAATGTAGAACCCGTAAAACAATAGGCAGAGATAGAGTAACAGAAAACTACCGCAAATCGAAGAGTGAAGAGTAAAACTGCCTTACCCTCCATCGAAATATACCTTGGACAGGTTTGGACGCCACTCCACTCCGACAGCTACTGTTCTGTCTCCTTCTTTCTGTTTCTTTTGTTGTTCTTTGGCAATTTATTTGATTGGCTCTTCATTTGAACTCTCCCTTTAGACCCCTTTAGATCCACCCCGAGAGACCTTAAGTCGAAATTTATGTTTGCCATAAAAAAAAACACAATCCCCCGATTCTCCCAGTTATAATTAATAAAAAATACAACTAAAATGCAGAATAAAGCCCATAAAAAAACAAACAACAGCAACAACAATAAAAAGATGCCCAGAAATGCGGCCATAAAGTGCTGACAAGTGCCCCTCCGTTCTCCAGAGCAGAGCAGAGCAGAGGAGCAGAGCTCTTAAGAGATTCCAGAAAAAGGCTCAGAGAGGCTCGCGTCTCCCGTCTCGCGTGAGTCAAGATCATTTTTTTTTTTTTTTGAGACGAGGCAGGCGGGAAGTATCATAAAATTCCCATGGAATGTGAATTCAATTCTGAATCCTGTGAAATTTCCATGCTTTGGGCCCATGAATATCCCTCATAAATTTCACAAAAAAAAAAAAAATAAAAAAAATACAAAAGTTAGAAATTAGATAAATGGCAGAATAGCCAGTGGGCTCCGCTGCCCTCTTTAATCGATGTTAAAAATTCATCACTGTCTTAAATCCTTTTAAATATCCTTTATCATCCATCTATTCTATTCTGTTCAGAGCCATCAAAGTCGATGAAATTTGCAAGCCAAAACATACAGAATATCCCAAAAAGAACGCAAACAAAATGCTAAATAACAAACAAGAGAAGATAGCCCCGAACATGCGAATTTCTCATCTAATTCAAACACATTCCAGGTTATTTTTAAAGAAAACGCTAAATTCCTCATTTATTTTGGTTTCGACAGAAAAAAATAAAAAGACATTTACGCCACAAAGGGGTGGCGGGGTTGGAGATGAAGATGGGTGGAGGGAGGGAGGCGGGGTGTAAACTAAGGAATTCCGATCGGACCGGACCGGACCGTACCGGACCGGCTGTTATCGATAAACGAGTAAAAGGGAGCAAAAAGCGAACATTGGCATTTGGCAGATAAGAGAATGTCGATCGGTTCGGATCGGATTGGATCACAGTATATATCCCCGCTATCTATATATCGGATCAGATCGGAACGGTTCGGTTCGGTTCGGTTGTCTATGTCTGTGCGAGACGATACATACCAGAAAACGCTCGAACGCTCGATTTGACATTGAGAAAACGTAAATTGTAGGAATTCCGGTCCGTTCGATCGTTGGAGAAGCCTCAGCCTCCTGCTGATAAATACTCCGTCGTTGTACGCTCACTCTCTCTCTCTCTCTCTCTGGCGATATCTCTCTCTTTCTCTTTTACTCGTATTCTATCACTCACGCACGCACGACTATCGATTGATACGCTGCTTATCGCTCGATACACTAATCAGGAATTGGAATTTCACACATGACACGCAAGTATTTTCACTCTCTCTCTCTCTCTTCTGCTTCTTCTTCTTCTTATGCTTCTTCTTCTTCTTGTTAGCAGTAGTGCCGTTACTGGTCAGGGTAGCGCCCTCTGGCGTCTGTTTGGCTACACTAGACAAACTCCCACACACACTCGGAATAGAAAAAAAGAGAACTGGAAAAAAAAGAGTATCAACTGTCGAGAGAGAGCTGGTCACACGACATTAAACCGGTTTCTACTGTGTGCCGTTATCTCTCTCTCTCTCTCTTTCTCGATCTCTCGCTCTCTTGCTCTGAGGAGGATTATTCCAAGTTAGAATTGATATTCCCGTTGCGTTACCGTTACCGTTCTCCGATCTAGCCGCAGACCTGCGCTGAACTGAACTAAATGGATTTTTTTTTCGTGGGATCGAATCGTCTGCCTAACATAAAAACTGCCATGCCATCCCATGCCATCCCATCCCATGCCATGCCCCATGCCCGTTTGTCTCCAATATTTCACACATTTTCCCGCACACTCAGACGACTCTGGCTGCTCGTCTGCTATATAGACGGCGGCTATATGGCTATATGTATACAGATCCCTATTCTATGCCCCTTTCCAATGGGCGGCAGAGAGAGGAAAAGTCTGGCAAGGCAAAGCATGGGATCGCTGGGATGGGGTGGCGGGGGGGTGCAATAGGGGGACTCCGACGCGGCGACAGGCGTGTGTCGCGTTGTCGTAGCCTCCGTGCCGTACCGTGCCTTTTATTTTCACCGCTCATTTTGTTGTTGTTCTCAAGATTTTTGCAAGCAACAAAAAAAAAAAATAACAAAAAAAAAAACCGAAATTATTTTTGTACTTAAAAATAAATTGAAAAGCATTTTCTTCATCTGTTCTTCGGGTTGCTGGGAGGGTATTTTGCGGGGAGGGTATTGTGATTTTGAGGAGCGGTTTGTTGCTGCCAGATCGGAGATCATGCACAGATCATACCCCTGTCCGCAAGGGTATTAAATGCGTCGGGACTCGTTGCCATTTGCTGTTGCAGTGGAAGCGGGAGAGGAAGAGGGGAGGATAGGGTGCCACGGCGCTGTGGCACGGCGAAAACAACAACGGACGCATGAAAATGAAGCGTGAAGAGTGCCGCTCCCCTCCCCTACACACTCTCTTTTCCCGATCCGATCCACAGCCAAGTCTCCACTCCATTCTCTCCACACTCCACCAAAGGGCTAGCCAAAAGCCCTCAAAGAGGATCTTTGAGAACTATCTGCCGCGTGTCTCCATGTCTCTCCGTCTCTGCGTCTCGCCATCTCTGTCCGTCCGTCTGCTTGTCCCGCCGTCTACGCTCATTATTTCGCTATCAGTGAGAGAAAGAGAGAGCGAGACAACAACAGCCACAACAACGTTTAGTCCAAAAATATCACCAAAAGAGGGAACAACAACAGCAGCAGCAGAAGCAGCGCAGCAGCAGCAGCAGAAGTGGCAGCATAATTTGTATTCAAATAGAGAATAAGAATGTTGCAGAATTGTTGCAGAAACAAGTGAAAGGTGGGAGGGGGAGGAGAGAAAAAGAAAGGAAAGAAGAGAGAGAGAGAGAGGCACCAAGAAAATATGAATATTTTTTAGTGCGTGCAAAGTCGAATGGGAAATGCTCTTCTGAGATGATAAAGAATTCCTTCGATTTGTATGTATAATAATAATATATATAATAATAATATATATAATAATAATATATTTATTTAATGTCAGGGACATCAGTCCCTGAGTCGAGTCCGACTAAATCTTAATAATACGAGCTGCCAGGTCCATCGACTATATAAATAATTGTATAAATGTATGTGTTAAGGTTAGATTATGTGCTATATAATTGTATTGATTTATGCATTAAGGTTAGGTTGTATACAATATTTACAGATTACAGATTTACTAATTTTTTTTTTTTTTGTTAGATGTGGTATATATTTGTTTCTTTTAGATAATCTGTGGAGGGTTATTCAATTATTTATTAGTATTACCTATTGTTTATTGTTTATTGAAATTAAATTCAAATAAATGTTAATCCATTAATCATCTATCATAATTTTTCTTTTCTTAATTTCAGATTTTATTGCTGGAACTCGTTGGTAAGTCCTCACGCCTTTGCATCTTTCTAAATGATCTATCCTCTTTGTACATATGTATGTAGATCCGCACATACACTACAATATGCATGGCATTTAAATTAGTATTATTATTTGTATTATTATTTCTTGACAGAGATTTCCTACCCTACCGATTTGGGATTCTAAAATCGTATCAAATATCTTCGAAATTACCGGTAGATCCTTGAGGAATGTTTTCTAATGCACCTACATGTAGTTATCTATATATTTACTTATTTTCCGATCCGATTCTGTGGTAATAGGAATCCTCCACTATATCTAGACAACAAAAAGCAAACAGCCTGAAAGACAATAAAAACTTGGGGATCCCTAAGTGGAGGAAAGGGTAGAGAGAGAGATAGAGAGGAAAGGAGGAAGGTCTTCTTTATGGTCGTGTCTGGGGTCTGGGGCCAATAATAGGGAAAGGGGGGGAGTGTGGGCCTCTTCTTGGGGGCTATTTTGAGACCACCGACTGATGAATAACTCACCCTCAACCGATCCTCTGGCCCACGAATCTCAGAAAACAATGAGGCAGAGGCAGGGGCAGGGGCAGGAACAGAAATCTTGCCACACAAAAGTAACGCCTTCCCAAAAAAAAAAAAAAAAAAACCACAAAATTTTGCAATGTGAAAATTGCATGAATTAGAAAAAAACAAAAAAAAGTAGAGTGAAGAGGGAGGGGAGGAGAGGAGAGGCAGAAAGAGGAAGCGGCTGCTGATGATGGAGCAGCAGAAGGAGCTGGAGCTTCCAGGCAGGCAGAAAAATCCACTCAGACGAAAGTCCTTAGACTTTGCATTTCGGCAAATATAATGCCACACAAGGAGCGTAGAGCGTGGAGTGTGGTGAGGGGAGAGAGGAGGGAGGATAGGAGTGTGGCAGATGTGGCAGTGGGAAAATCAGGAAGTTGCCACTGCAAGACGCAGGCAGTGGCAGTGGCTGTGGCAGGAAGAAGGAAGGAGGCAGACGACGACGACGTTGGGTAGCTAAGAACAATGCAGGGACACAAAAAAAAAAAAAATACCAGCGGAGAAAACTAAGCAAAAGTTGAGGATGATGGAGATGGAGATGGACATGAAGATGGAGATGGGGAGCGAGGCTCCAGCATCCAACAACAATAATACATAATTACAATAAAGAGCTGCACTTTATGCAACAGCAGCAGCAGCAGCAGCAGCAACACTCTCTCCTGCTGGAGAGAATGCAAGCAGCGGGAGCAAAACTAAAGAAGCAGAAACGGAGCAGAAAGGATCCCTGGATCAGTGCACATTGGCAGTAATTTGTTGCTGCTTCCATTGTGGCAGGAATGTGGGTAGAATGTGGGAGTATGTGGCAGGTGGCATATTCAATGCACTTCTGGCAATTATATTTCTCACAATTCCTTTCCTAACCAATTTCTCAAGATTCTCTCTCACTCTTTCTAGTTCTGTGCTTCTGTGCGTATACGTAATATACGTAATGTGTGGCCACAATTATTCTGTGGATTTTCTATTCATTTGGTAATTGGATTTCGCTCCTGCTGCTGCTGCTGCCGCTCCAATTGCTTGAGAAGTTCTCCTTGGGGCATAGGGCCAGGGGCAAGAATTAATTTCACATTTCAAATGCGATTGAATGGATTTCCACAAAAAAGGAAACCCCAGACCCTAGAGGAAAGAACTTCCATGACAAAAAGAGAGAGCAGAGATCTCTTGCTAGACTTAAATAATGTTCCTTAAGCTGCAACATCCTTCGAAATCGGCATATCGGAATGTTGCCTGCCGCAATGTATGCCCCAAATCTGACCCTGACTTTGGCACTGCTCCCAATTGCTGGATGGCCTTCCCTTCCCCACAATCCCCCCCACCAAATGGCTCTTCAGACAAAATCAAACAGTGCCACAAACAACGGATGCCACCGCAGAGCGAGTGCCACTGCCACAGCCACAGGAGGAGCATCTGTGCCGTTGATGGTTGTACATCATTAGAGCCGATGCCTGGCGCCAGTTGACCAGACAGAGACTTCCTCGATGGCCCCTCTCGTTTGCCCCTCGCTGTGGCAGTTGCATCCGTTGGCTGGCTGACTGGCTGGCTGGCTGGCTGGCTGGTTGCATGCAGCAGCCTCTGCAGCAGTCACGTCATATTGATTGAAATTTAAAATGCAAATCACTTAAAGCGTTCAATTTAATCAAATTATTACAACAACAGCAGGAACAGCAGGCTGTGGAGAGAGGCCTGGGGAGGGGAAAGGGGTGTTAGCGTAGAGGATGTGGCGGGGAGCGGGGGAAACCGACAACAAGTGGGCAACCAGAACAACAAAAGAAAACAACAACAACGAGAAGGAGGAGGAGGAGGAGTAGAAGACACAAGTCATTTTCCACATTTTCTGTTTGCGGTCACTCGAGAAGGAGGAGGAGGAGGCGCCGCCTCCTTCGATGGGGCAGGAAATTGTGGCAGCCACATGAGAACGTGTCTATTAAAGCTCTTGAGAGCTCTTCTGGACTTCTTCTGGACAGAGAGAGAGAGAGTAAACACATGGCCACATGACATCAACAACAATGTTGCCCATGCTAATGTCGTCCATGCCACATACCAGCCCGCCCCCCCTGTTGGTCTCCCTGCTTTGGGCTCTCTCTCGCTCTCTCTTCCTGTGGTACGGTTTCTGTTGGCTTAATTAAATTGTGGCTGCAACTTGCGAAGCGAAGCGCGTACACACGGGGCAGGGGCGGGGGCGGTGTCGGTGGGCACTTAATGATTGTTGTCTCCTCCCAGGAATGCGATACCTGATCTGAGGTTGGAACAAGGCTGTCAGGGATATCCATGGCAAAAGCCTTGGCGAGTGTAAAATGAAATATGCGAATGCGGAAAACAAAGATGCGTTTTCGCGTATAATAAAATGCATTTATGATGTAAATAACAGAAATCTGTATACCCTATTCCTGACATTCTTTGCTACAGAGTATCTCCTAGTCGCCAGTTGAATCTCTGGCGCATTCTGTGGCTCGTTTGGCGCTCATTAAAGTTTGGAACACCAGAGCCAGCGACCAGCAAAAACTCGACTAACATCATCATCAGCCATGAGCCATTATGACGATGGTCGGTCGCATTATGCATAAATCAAGGCATCACGAGAAAGAGCGAGAGGGAGTGAGAGAGAGCTATAGAGAGAGAGAGAGGGAGAGATAGAGGACAACAGAAGACAAAAGACAGGCAGGCAGCCAGCAGACAGGCAACAGCCAATTAACATATAACGAAAGGGGAATCACAGGGAACGATCAGAGAGCGAAAGAGAGAGAGAGAGAGGGGGGGGGGCTGCAGTTAACAGAGGAGCAAGGGAGCAGCCCGCCAAGGGGGTGAATGTGAGAGCTAAACGATCCATAGATATGTAGAAATTCCTTTAACCGATAAATCTTTCTCACAGAACTCTGCTTTACTCTCTTGAACTTCTCTATTTTCCGCTGAGAACTCCAAGCTTCTCTCTCTCTCTTCTTCGTTGTGGCGCCCCAAAAAGTATGCAACACGAATCGATGCGCTGCAAGTGGCAAGAGCTGGCTGGAGGGGATGCTGCAGCAGAGGGCAACAAAGTGAAATGCTCGTAAATTCTGTAGTTGGCTGACAAGTTGACTCCTCCTTCAGGAGCGGAAAGGGGAGGAGGGGAGAGGATTCCAGTGATTGGGGTGCATAGGTGGGGAAAGGGGTGGTAAACTGCAAAAGTTCCCAAGAGAAGAGCAGGAGAGCAGGGAGCAGGGATGACGAGGAAGAGCCAGGAGGAGCGTCAAGCATATCAAATTGGCGACACAGCCACATCCCCCATACCCCCGTAGCCTAGTCCCCGCCCACTTTTCCCCCCCTGGCGCTATTCTCCCTCTATGAATCCCTATTAATGGAGCATTTGTCCTCCGCGAAGGACACACAGGATACAATGAACGAACGAACGAACGAACGCTTCTGGTTTTTGGTTTTCTTGGGTGTCGATGGGGAAAACCCCACCCAACGGTGGAAGGGGGGAACACGTAAACTGTATTTTAGATGAATCCTTAAGCCTTGAAGCCACTCTCAAGTGGTCATCCCTTGGGTCCTTTCTCCTCCCTACCTCCCTACCCCCCTGTATCTCTGTCGCTTATCCTTTGACCTTTTCTCCAGGAGTCATTACCTGCAGAAGCAGAGGCGGAGGCAGTGGCAGAGGCAGCAGCTGCACTTTCATTTGATATTGTTGTTGGTCCGTTTTTCTTTCTTTCGAGGAGCACCGAAGAGTTTTCCTTTAGACCAATTAAGTGCCTGGCTTTTCCTTCTTTATTCCTTTCTCCATTCTCCCTTCTCCTGCTGCTCCTTCTGCCCCTGCTGCTGTTGTTGTTGCTTTTGTTGTGGGGCATTAAATTCAATCAAGTTTCGAGTTGAGCCAAAAGTTACGGGGCAGAGGGCACCCTGTTGACTGCCTGTCTCCTGTCTCCTGCCTCCTCTCCGACAGACAGACAGACAGACAGGCAGACAGGACACACGTTTGTCCTTACATTGTCCTCTGGACTCTGTGGCTGCCACTGGCACTCTGTTGCTGTTGCATCCGTCTAGACGTTGAGTTGGTTGTACTCTCATGCGCCATGCCTCATGCCCCATGCCCCCTCCTGCTCGGTGCACTGCCATGACAACCGCATGCGATTTATGCTGATGCCCCCCCTCTCTCTCTACATTGGGTGGCAGGATGTGGCGTTAATTTTATTAAATGCAAATTAAGCTTTATTCCGTTTCCATTCAGTTTCCATTCATTAGCGACCGCAATCCGCCCGTACGCCCGCCCGCCCATCCGCAGGAGACGGCATTCCTGGGTTGATGATGCGGCTTTATTAGCACCTCCGACAGAATGCCAAAAACGGCGGGTTATCCTCCCTCCCTCCCTCCTGCTGTTGCAAGGAGTGCAGGAGGAGACGCATTCTTGCAGACATTTTCTTGGCTAATTTGCAAACCAATTAAATGTCAATTTCGAGGCATTGTTCCTTTGAACCCAGGACTATTCCCAGGACTCCCACCCCGGGAAACTCCTTCCCTTCTTCCCTTCCCAGGGGCGGGTTGGGGGGTCGTGCAACTTTTTATTTCTTGCCACCGCCAAAGTTTTCGCCCATTGCCTGCCGCCTGTCTAGACTTCTTACGGAGTTGCCTCCGGACTCCGACTCCGGACTCCGGGCTCCAACTTCTTCCTCCTTTGAGCTGGAGCTGCAGCTGCAGCTGCAGCCTGGGGGGACGTGGAACGTGCGACGTGCGGCTGACTTTTCCTGTAGTTTTCGTTGCGTAGTTTGCATAACTTTTCCACCCCCTGTCCCTGTCCCTTTATTTTGCTGAACGCCTTTCAACGGCTAAGTGAGTTTTAATGCCAACAAAAGCAAAGGACACCCAGCACCCAGTGGGGCAGGGGCAGGGGCATGGGCATGGGCAGGGGCTTGGGCTTTGAACAAATTGGCATACGCTGCGTATGCATTATATTCCATGAATGTTTCAAACCGATTCTCTCACTCATTATTCATGTCTATTCGCTTGCCACTTGCCGCTTGCCACTTGCTTTTGCAAATGCGAATAGTGTTGCCCCACATGCCCCATGCCCCCCTCCCACACACTGCTGCCGCTGCTGCTGCTACCGCAGTCATACCGTTACTCGGCTCGGTTACGGTTGAGGTGGATTTTCAGGGGAATAGGAGGGGGCTGTGGGTGGTTGGTTGTTCCTGCACAAAAAAAAAAAAAAAAACAAAAATGTTATGCAAAATAGAGGGAAAACCAAGAAAAAAACGAGGGGGAACGTTGTGAGCCGCGTCTACGCCGCGGCTCTACTTTATACCCGGTACTCAGTCAGTATATATGTATGTGAGCTTGTAATAAATTACATTATTACATGTTCGCAAAAGGGATAAATTTAGTTTTAGCCAAAAATGAAAAAAAAATTAAGTCAACCTTTTCGGAGATTTTTATATATTAGATGTTTCCATATTTGTTTACATAAATTTTTTACATCTGCCATTTCTACATGTTTTTATCTACTTCCTACATATACATACACGGCTGTGTGCGAGAGAGAGAGGGAATCAGTCTGCGCTTAGGAGGCCACTGAAATTTCATTTGTTCCTTCTGACTATATTTATGATCCGATCTGATCCAAATTCAATACTCTGATAGATATAGTCATTTTCTATGATTCTGCGTTTTTGGTTTTCCCGTATCTTCAAAATTGTAGATTTTCATCTTTTGTGGGGGCGGAAGGGGGCGTGGCCAAATTTTAAAACAAACTCGTCTCGGTTTGATATCACAGGAGCTTGGATAGAAAGTTTGGTGGTTCTAGCTCTTATAGTCTCTGAGAACTAGGCGTCAAAAAATTCGATCGGGCATAGCGCCTACCCCTGTGTGTGAGAGAGAGCGAGAGGGAACGATGCATTTCGAAATGGTTTTCTTCATTGTAGCTATATTTATCATCTGATCTGATCAAGATTCAACAATCTGATAGATATGCTCATTCTCTATGATTCTGCGTTTTTAGTTTTCCCGTATCTTTAAAATTGTGCATGCCACAGATTTTGAAATACACTTGTAACAGTGCGATAGGACAGGAGTCTGGATACAAAATTGTGTTCCTCTAGCTTTTATGGTCTTTGAGCTATAGGCGGTAATGAAGACGGACAGACGGACAGACGGACGGACGGACAGACAGACATAGCTGTATCGACTCGGTTAATGATGCTGATCAAGAATATATATACTTTATGGGGTTGGAAACGCTTCCTTCTGGGTGTTACACAAATTAATTTTTTGCACAAATCTAATATACCCCTTTACTCTTCGAGTACCGGGTATAAAAAAACAAAAACAAAAAGTAATGCACATTGGAATGCATAAAAAAAGAACGAAATCGGGGAAAACTGTAAAGAGCAAGTCGATGGGGGAATACCCTTATAGAGAGCGGTAATATTCTGAAAATTCTTGAAGGATTCTGCAGATCAGAGGGATGGATGGCTGGAATATCCTCACTTGAGAATCGAACAACAAAATTATGACTAAATAAAGCCACTGTTCGTTTCCATTCGTTATATTTATATGGTAAATGGTATTTGCAGAGAGCTATGCGTAATGGTGTGGGGATTCCAGTCGGAGACTGTACGTCTGAGATGATATATCTCTGTTCTATGATCCTATCTATCTTACATATATCATGATATTTGCTGATGATATATGTATCTCTGTTCTATTTTCCGATCTATCTATCTGTCTATCTATATATCTAAGTATCCTACATATATCATTATCTTTGAGGATGATATATCTCTGTCCTATGATCCTATCTATCCTACATATATCATGATCTTTGCTCATGGACAGAGCTGTCTGTCCTTGTCGTTTCTGCTTTTCCTTGGCTTGCACTACGATCGAATAGCTGTCATGGCCTCTGAAAGCCTTTCGAATATGCCTGCAGGATACTTTTCTGCCACCCACTCGAACGCCCACCCACCCACACAGCAGCAGACGGCGGTGGGTCCGTCGGTCGGCCGGGCAATGAGTTTTTGAGCTAAAAGTTGAATTGTGCATCGAAATTCCCTGCTACCCCCCCCCCCCCCCCCCCCCCCTGCCTCGCTCTCTGCTCTGTTTGGCCGTGCCACAGTGCCGCCGTGTGCGTGTGTGCTTTTGCGACTGTCTGTGTGGCTGTGTATCTGTGTGTGGTATGCACTTGTCTAGACACTGGCTAGACAGTGTAAAACCAACCAAAAAATAACAGCAACAGCAGCAACAACAACAGCAAAGGCAGTGGCGGCGGCAGCAACAATTACAGTAAATGCCGGCGACACAAAACGAAACGAAACGAAATGTTGCACAATCCACGTAGAGAACAAAAGCCCCTCGCTACTGCCCCCCACCCCTCTCCAATCCCAGTGCAACGGGAGTAGGAGAGAGGAGGAAGCAGGAGCCGCCGACACCTCAAAGACAGAGACAAATTTTTGGCAATACTTTTGACAAATTTGCCTGCGAAGGAGACGGAGACGTAGAGGGCTCCCTCTGTTTTGTGTTCTTTTGATTTTATTTGGTAACTAAGTGGAAACTAGTGCTGGTGGTGGTGGCATGGTGATCCTCCCCTCTCTGCAGCCTCTCGCCATCCTCTACGAGGCTCCGAACTTCTTCCGCTGGAACGGCGGTGGGAGCGGTGCCAGCAGATTGTTTGTCGAAATGCCGACGTTGACGAGTTCGTTAGGACTCAGGCGGAAGACGTGCACCAGGTGCTGCAAAAAGCAAAAACAATTGTCAGTGAATGTCAGTGGAAGGGGGAGAATCCTTCGGTGTAAAGGATAGGGAGAGGGATGGGGATGGGCATGGGCATGGGCATGGGGTCGCCGTACCTGTCGCGGTAGCTGTGTCTTGAGGCGCAATCCATTCGGATTGGCGGCCATGAGGCTGCGGCTCTCCTCGCTGTACTTCTTGGACTTTGTGTTGACGACATACTCCTCCGTGGCGAGGCGCTTGTTCCGCTCCAGGACATACAGATGCTCCTCGGTGTGGACGAGGAAGATGTTGGGATTGCTCGAGTCCAGGGTGATGCCATGGATGCAGAAGTGCTTGGTGTCTGGAATCAGGTACTCCTCGGTCTCGCAGGTGAAGGCGCGCTTCACCAGATCGTACTCCACTAGCCGCCCGTCGGCGTAAGCCACCACCAGGCGGGGGCGACCCTCGTGCATGGCCAGGGCAGTGGTGCCGGCTCGGTGGCGTGGCAGGTTCAGCAAATGCTTGTGTTTGCCCCCGTCCTGCAGCTGCCAGACACCGATCAGGTGGTCGGAGGAGGCCGCCACCAGGTACTCGCCGCCCGGCGACACCACCAGGTGGCTGACACTCCCCTTCAATTGTGCGCTGAGGTCGAGGCTGGAGTGGAACAGGACGCGATCTGCCTTCGTGTCGAAGAAATTCACGCGATTGGCATTGGGATCGAGGAGCAACAGTTGGCCCTGCTGCGTGAAGAGGATGTGGCTGGCGGGGGTCAGCTCCTGGGGCAGGCGATCCTCCGCTAGGCGCTCCACCTGCAGGGGATTCGGCGTCAAGCGGCTCAGCCGGAGATCCGTCAAAGTGGAGTAGCAGATCCATGCGGCGTCTGGGGACAGGGCAGCGGCCTGGATGAAGCTTTTCTCCCGAACATTCAGCTGCAGGAGCTTCTGTGGCGGCTTCTCCAGCACCAGATCCTCCGAGTGGCCCACAGGCAGGTCCCAGCGCTCCTCATCCCCCTCCTCATCCTCCTGGCGGGCCACGACGGAGCCCAGGCGCCACAGGTCCAGGCTGTGCGGATAGCGGAGCAGCAGGAGCTTCGCATCGACGGCCACCGAGGCCACGGATCCCTGCAGGAAGGGGGCGTGCTGCGAAAGCTGTGGCAACGGGCTCCGCTCGCTGGACGTGATGGTGAGGATGCCATCGAGGCCGCCGGACACAATCTGAGCGCCGACCATTGCCAGTGACTTGACGTAGTGCCTGTGCGCATCTCGCTGCAGGAACCTGATCCAGCGCTCGCTCTCGGACTCCTCACGTCTTATTTTGGTCTTGCTGAAGATCCGAATCAGCGGCGGCTCCATGCCGCTGCACACCAGTCGGTCCTCCTCCTCGTTGAGGGCCAAAGCGAAGACGTTCTTGTCGAGGACGCGCTGCCTGTCGATCTGCGTGGCATTCTCGGCACTCCACACCGTTACAAAGCCCGCCGAGTCACCCGCCACGATGGTGTTGTCGGCCAACACCTGGAGGCACCAGACAATCACATCCTTGGCGGACAGCGTCATCGTGTGCAGCGTATGGCCCCTGAGGACGCTCCAGATGCGGACGCAGCCCTCGGAGCCGGTGATCAGGTGCTTTCCCGATTTGTCGAACTTGCAGCAGAGCACACGGCCCTTCTGCTTGTTGAAGAGGCTCTTGTAGGTGAGCTCGTCGTTCTCGATGCTCATGATGTTGATGTGTCCCTCCTCGGAGCCGACGGCCAGCTCCGTCTCCTGCGCATTGATGTCCATGCACCAGAGGGCATTGCCCGTGGGCGATTGCTCGTAGCGCTGCCTGAGCCGCCGCAGATCCCACTCGATCAGTTTGCCCGCGAGATCCACGGAGAAGAGGCGTTTGGTGCCTGCCCAGGCCAACGCTTCAACGGGCGAGCCGGGCGGCAGGTGGATCACTCTGTCCAAATATGGGGCATACTCCATGTTCCACAGCTCAATGCAGTCCGTCTCTCTATGGACAGATTGTGGATTATTAATTGTGGGCAGTGCGGAGTGGGGTATGGTAAGATTCGTGTGTTATTTACCGACTCAAAGCGAGGCATTTGGACTGCTTGTTGTACGCCATTCCGACAATGGCGCGCGGTTTTATTGTGTAGAAGCGTGCGTTGTGCACCTGCTGCTTGCCACCGCCCTGGGGTGGTTCGTTCAGTATCGCCGTCATTGCTTTTCACACACAATTACTGTTCAAGCTAAAACACACAAAAAAAAATAGTTTTGATTTGGCCAACGAATCGCACGTGTGTGCATCGGGGTTGCCAGATCGCTGGATATGCGAGGTAAACAAACCGCGAGAGTGCTGCCACCCAGAAATACTGGAATATGCGCACGACTCAACGGGACTATTTTTGACCCGCCACACGGCTGGTCACACTTTAGCTGTGGTGGTTGTTTTTTTTTGCTCGCAAAATAAAATTCCGGGTCGAAAATTAACTAATTTAATTAAAATCCATGCACGTGCAACTGATTCTGTGAGCTGTTGGGAGCATGAAATAGCCAGGGACATACCACACCACACACAAACACCCAGTCGGAACCAGAAGCCAAATAAACCAAAAACAAGGATGCTGCTCCTCGGCCACGCAATCTGGAAATGGAGCCTCCTCATCTGTGGTAAATAAATAATGAAAAACAGATTGAAAAGCGAATCCCGATTGATACTTTCTCTCTGTGTAAAGCCCTGTTGCAGCTTCTGGGAGTGCTCAGGAGTGTCTCAGGCCTGTCGTCGCGGGTCCTGGAGCTGAGCGATCGCTTCATCGATGTCCGTCACGAGGGCCAGTGGCTGGTGATGTTCTATGCCCCGTGGTGCGGCTACTGCAAGAAGACGGAGCCAATTTTCGGGCTGGTGGCACAAGCACTGCATGCCACCAATGTGCGGGTGGGTAAGCTCGATTGCACCAAGTATCCGGCATCGGCGCGGGAGTTCAAAGTGCGCGGCTATCCCACAATAATGTTCATCAAGGGCAACATGGAGTTCACCTATAACGGAGACCGCAGTCGCGACGAACTCGTGGATTATGCTCTGCGCATGTCCGGTCCGCCCGTGCAGCTGGTGACGCGCACCGAGAGCGTCGATATGCTCAAGGGATCGCACACGATCTTCTTCATGTTCGTTGGCCAGCAGGAGGGCGTCGTCTGGGACACGTACTACGCGGCAGCGGAGGGCTACCAGGAGCACGGCTTCTTCTATGCCACCAGCGAGGACATTGCCGCCCAGCACTTTGACTTCGAGAAGCTGCCGGCGGTGATCGTCTACAAGGAGGAGCAGCACCACTTCTATCCCCATGGCCATGTGGCTCACGAGATGGACCCCAACGAGGTGAACGAAACGATCTTCCAGTGGGTCAATGTCGAGCGGTTCACCCTCTTCCCAAAGGTCACGCGCTTCAACATCCACCAACTGCTGAAGACCCAGAAATACCTGGTCCTGGCCGTCGTCCAGGAGGATAAACTCAGCCAGATCGCCACGCACGAGCTGGAGTTCCGCGACATGGTCGAAGGTGTCATCAGGAAGCACAGGCCGCGTTATCACAACAAATTTCAGTTTGGATGGGTGAGCATTGTCCTTCTGCTTGAAGAAGAAAAGGAGATGGGAGGAGAGCCTCTCTAGCATTCGATTCTCCCTCTTTGCAGATCGGGGAACCCTCCATCGCCCATTCCATCATCCTGGACCAGCTGCCGACCCCGCATCTGATAGCCATCAATTCGAGCACCCAGCACCACTTCATACCCGACGACGATCCCATGCAGATGACGCCGCAGGCCCTCCACCTCTTCCTCGAGTCCATCAGCAACGAGAGCGCCATCGCGTATGGCGGCGACACCTACTTCGTGCGCTGCAATCGGGCGCTGTTCGAGCTGAAGCGTTCCCTGAAGGACATGTGGAAGGGAAATCCCGTGCTGACGACCGTCATCTTTGGCCTCCCGCTGGGCTTCCTCTTGCTCATCATGTACTCCATATTCTGCGGCGATTGCCTCGTCACCGAGGAGGAGCAGGACGAGGATCACGAGAAGAAGGAGTAATCTCAATCCAGATTCTAGAGCAATTTTTCTACTGCTTTCGTCTTAAGCCAAAATCTAGTCCTATGTTTAGAGAACTCTGTCATCCCATCTCAAAGGATGCGGTGGATAGTGAGGGACCGATCTCCCATCCGCTTTAGAGGTGTTTTTGCATTTGCAGATATAGAAACGTGTTCCGTGTGTATCCTGTTTTCGTTTTAAGTTATTAAGAAATAAAAGTATTTAGCAAAGAGACTAAGAGACTTAGGCCTACGACGAGGAGCATCGGCATCTGCGATCAGCGATCTGGATCAGCGATCAATCAGCAGCCGTAATCCTCATCATCTTCGCTGTCTATGGCCGCCCGGCGGCGGTCGTACTTCACCGTGGACTTGCTCTGCGGCATCTGAGCATTGACGCTCTCCAGGATGCTCACGAACTGAGCGTCGTCCAGTTTGCCGCGCACCTGACCCATCTGGGCCATGCGGATGACCATGTTCTCGAACATTTGCGCCTTTTCCGGCTTGCTCACCTTTAGTGTGTTGACTGCAATGGAGATTTTGAAACATTCTTATTGGTTTCGTTTCTTTTCGTGCTGAGATCCGAGGTCTGTACTTACGGCGGGCACGTGCCTGCTGGTCGAGCACCTGCGAGAGGATCGAGTGCTTCATCTCCTCCTGGGCACGCATCTGCTCCTGCTGGGCCTGCTGTTTTTCGGCATCGTTTCCACCGCCGCCGCCCTGAAAGGAGTGAAAGGTGAAGGGTTACTGGAGGACAAGAGCTTTAAGGAACAGGTGTGGTGTGGTGTGGTGTGGAGTGGATCCTCCTCCGTGGGTGACTCATGGGAGAGAGTGGGACAGGTATATATCAATCGGAGAAGATACATCTCCAACGATTGCACCCTCTCCCACTGGCATGCACCGTTTACTGTTGATTGTTTTATAGTTTTGCAGACTTTTCTCCCCTTTCTCTTGTCTATTTATGGAATTATTTGTTCAATAATTCGTTACTGGGCGCTGCACTTACAAACTGCGACTGCATCTGGGACATGCGCTGGGCGCGTAGGGCATCTAAATCACCATCAGACATTGTTGTATATTTATATTTAAAAAAAATTAACTTTGCTAAAAAATTTAACTATTTCGTCGGTATTAAAAGCGTAAAGCACGCAAAAGTGTGACAGCGGGCTGTCTCGATATCAGAATATGAACGATATATCAGCGAATACTCGATAGTTTATCTATCGACTCATAATTGCGTAGTGGAGAAAGAAGAAGAACCATCACAGATAAATAAGAAAAAAAGGAAAAGCATACAAATAATACTTTACACCTCTGCGAAAATATGTCTGCACCGCTGGAGAACCTGGAAACGCAGCTGGAGATGTTCATTGAGAATGTGCGGCAGATACGCATAATCGTCAGCGACTTCCAGCCGCAGGGCCAGAACGTACTCAACCAGAAAATGTAAGAAATATCAATGGAAATGAACATCAAGTCAACACACAATAAACTCTACATTTACTTTACAATGCAATTTATAGCAACAGCCTGGTCACCGGCCTGCAGGAGATCGACAAGCTGCGCAACCAGGTGCAGGACGTGTATGTGCCCTTCGAGGTGTTCTTCGACTACATCGACCAGGACAAGAACCCGCAGCTCTACACCAAGGACTGCGTGGAGAAGGCCCTGGCCAAGAACGAAGAGGTCAAGGGCAAGATCGAGAGCCTCAAGAAGTTCAAATCGAATCTGCTGCTCGAGCTGTACAAGACATTTCCCAACGAAATGAATAGCTATCGCGCCTACAGAAAGGACTCCATGTGAGGAGTACTACCCCCTAAAAACCATGTAGTTTTCTAAGCCCGTAGTATTTCAATAAATTTTATACATATATATATACACAAGAATGTTCTCCATTTCAATTTGTTAGTTATTTTGTGTTCTGTTCTTCTTTAAGCCAGTCTTTAGCTCGTGTCGTCCGGCCGTCCGTCGCCTTGTTGTAACAGGAGTCCGGGTGTCTGGTGGGATTTCAAGAACACCATTTGGCAAAAAAAATTCCGAAGGCTCCTGTGGCGCAATTGGTTAGCGCACGGTACTTATAATCAGTATTCAGTGTCTATGAGCAATGCCGGGGTTGTGAGTTCGAGCCTCACCTGGAGCAAGTTGTATGTGTCGAGTGTTGGCACTTTTTTTGCCTCTCTTTTTTCTCTTTTCTTATTTTTCTTTTCGTTTGGGCCTTTTTAAAGCCCTTTTGCACTTAAGGAATTTTATTTTATTAATTATAAATGTCAAAATTAATGGAATAAACGGGTTTGATAGCAGCCATCATCTCAGTATGCCAACGTTATACAACACTACTCTTACAATAGAGTGTGCTGCCCGACCAATGGAAATAGTCAAGCAGCTGATTATTGTTTTCATTTCTAAAACTTGTGCAATAGGAAACTTGTGTTTGCGGAAATCCCTTCTATTAATGTTTAAATATGCGTTTTGTGTTTGGTGTCTTTAAAAGTGCATTGATAGCAACAAATCATGTTGCAATTGCCAGAGTGGGAGTGCCATATAGAGCAGTCCCTAGGCGACAATTCGGAGCCGCCGCCTCTACGCAGGCTTGCTGGAATTGCGAGAAGAATTCGGTGCTGAAGCAGCACATGATTTGCTCGGAGTGCGGACACCTGCAGGATGTGGATGCGGCCATTGTGAGTAGATAGCTATCCATGGATGACCGACTGGCAGACTGAAAGACTATAAACCCCTCTTCGATTGTTTTAGAACTACTTTGATCTGCTGAGCTTTCCCACAAACTTTAATTTGGAGGGGCAGCAACTGACGCAGCGTTTCCGCCAGCTGCAGACCCTGGTGCATCCGGACAAGTTCAGCAACAAGTGAGTGCCAATCAGCATCCCAGTCCCAATCAAATTGGCAATAATTCCCACTGGCTTTCCCTTTCGCCGCGAGAAGAACCTCTCGAGAGCAAACCAATTCCGCGGACTGGAGCTCCCTCATAAACAAGGCCTACAAGACTCTCGCCATGCCGATGGAGCGCGGGCAGTATCTGCTGCAGCTGGAGGGCGAGCAGATGCCTCAGGACAATAGTACGCTCAACAAGGAGTTCCTAATGACTATGATGGAGCGCAATGAAGAGGTAGAGGAGGCGGAGGACAGCACGGAGCTCGAGAAACTCAATGCACAGATTGTCCGTGAACTGGAAGCCTTGGTCCAGAAGCTGGGCATCCAATTCGAGGCCAAGGACCTGGCCAGCGTCAAGGGCACCCTCGTGGAGATGAAGTATCTGCTGAGCATCCAGGCGAGCATCAAACAGAAGCAACAGGCTCTGTTTGGCAGCTGAAGTCTCGATTGTAATCTCGCGAGCAATCGATAATAGAAATACAGCTCTGCCTGCCGATCAGCTGATAAGAAAAGTGGCCAAAAAACAACTAAAGAATCAGAAACAAAAAAATAGCTATAAACAAAGATCGGCAATAAAATTCGCCATGTAATTAGTGGGACAATGACATATCGTAGTGTGACTAACTAGTTTTTTATTGTAGCCGTTAGCTGGCAGAACTGTTGCCATAACTGTTGCTGTGGGAAAATGCTTGCTTAATGTGGCTTAAAGCGCGGCGGTCCCCGCGGTTCTTCCGAGTTTGTTCTTCCCCCTCAGCGAGCGCAGCCTGTACCCGGACCCGAACGGAACGGAACGGGAACCCTTGCACCCTCGACGACAGTAAACAGTTCGAGTCGAGTATGGGTACGGGTAATGTAATCAATTAATCGTGGCGCTATCTATTGGACTGAAATCAACAGCAGCAGCAGCAGCAGCGAAGGGGAGGGAGGCCCTCGAGCAGCCCCTGCTGCTGCGTCATTGTGCCACTGTTTACCCACAAATGGGTTGTCTATAAATTTGAATTTGCTCGCCATAGCATTGGGCAGTTCTTGGTTAACGCTGAAGGCGCTCACACACGACACGCTCCGGACACTCTGCTGGAATAACAAACAAGGGGAATACAATGCGCTTTATAATGCATCGACTAGCCTCCAGCTGTCTGCTGGTTCTGGGAAGCCTTCTTCTGGCAGCTTCTGCGGACAGCATGCAATTGGAAGCCCCTGTTATTGGTGTGCTCACGCAGGAGGTCTACTCGGATGGGTTGATTTCGCGACATTTCGAGAACAAAACCAGCTACATAGCCGCCTCGTATGTCAAGTATGTGGAAGGTGCTGGTGCCCAAGTGGTGCCCATTTGGTGAGTGGAGCACAGACAGATACATACTATCATACCTCCAAAAAGAGATCTTATCGTGGCGGTGGAAATCCCAAACCTACGATAAGACTTAGAGGAGACATAGACACTCGTGCGTATTTATAGAGCATGAATGCAAAACGATAAGATTAAAGAAAATCTAATTAATAAACCATTTTCTTGATATCTCAAAAGGATTGGACGAAATCGCAGCTACTACGAAGATCTCATGCACAAGATAAATGGGTGAGTGAAATGACGATCATGCTTAGAAGTACTTATATTAACTCTGCGAATTCCATTCTATAAATCTTGTATAGGGTTCTCCTGCCTGGCGGTGCAACGTGGTTCAATCAGAGCAACGGCTATGCCGATGCTGGGGAACATCTCATCCGACTGGCAGTGCAACTGAATGACAATGGCACCTTTATGCCCGTATGGGGCACTTGTCTGGGCATGGAGCTGCTGGTCTACAAGCTGGCCAATGGCAATGACAATCGCATCAATTGCAGGGGAACAGGCATCGCCATGCCCATGGTGTTCAAAGAAGGTACAAGCAATCAATCCATCCTCCTCTGATAAACTCAGTGAACAATCAGTCTCCCTCGATCCGTCTCGATAGATTACAAACAGAGTCGCCTGTTCAATGCCAGCAGTGACGATGTTGTTGCCCAGATGGTCGCGAAGAATACCACCTATCACTCGCATAATTTCTGCTACACGGAGGCGGACTTTGTCCGGGATCAGCTGAACAACTCGTGGCGCGTGATATCCCTGAACAGCGACCTGGACGGCATCGAGTTCATCTCCACCATGGAGCATCTGAAGTACCCCTTCTACGCCGTTCAGTTCCATCCGGAGAAGCCGCTCTACGAGTTTGCGCGAACGAGCATTCCCCATTCGCCCGCGGCGGTGTTGACTGGACAGTACTTTGCCGACTTCTTTGTGAACGAGGCCCGCAGGAGCCCCCAGAGCTACGCCAATGCCACGGAGCGGGCGAGGATGCTCATCTACAACTACAAGCCGGAGTATACCTCGATTCTGGGCTCCTCCTATGTCCAGCAGTATCTGTTCACCAACAAGGAAATGCAACTGGAGGAGGTTGGTTTTGACGGGGGAGATGATGGTGGCTTTGGAGACGGCGGAGATGATGGGGATGACGAGCCCCACTACAATAATCCCGGCTATGTATACGGAGACGGAAAGGGAGCTGCTGCACTCCCCTCCATCGGCAATGGCCCTCTCCTCGCTCTTCTGCTAATAGGATTATTTTCAATTGACTTATGATTTTCTTTGCAATGAGCTTGCAGGCCATGCAGCTCTGAGCATTTTCATTTGGTAAAATCCCCGCTTTGCAAGACTGCGCCTCTCCTCTCTCCTCTCTGCTCACATCCTCCTTCAATGCCAATCTACTAACCCGATTGCTCCGCGAATGCGAAATAATAACATCAATGAATGACTTTGCTTTGAATTCGTTTCAAGTGGAATTTTCAATTAATCAAAACACTTGTATGCACTTGATCAAAGAATGCACATTGAAAACTGAAAACGATTGCTGTTTTTTTGTACATTATTAGATTTAAAAATCGATTCAACAAATACCATAACCACCTCCGATTAAAACTTTTCAAACAGAAAGCACACTTGTTCTTGTCCGTCTCGGTGTGCATGCATATGTATCTACATACATATGTCCATGTATACCGGAGGAAGGTGAAGCTCTTGAGGGGAGACGGGACTAAGGAGTATGCAGATCTTCGTCCTCCTAATGATGGCCACTTTCGGCCGGGAGTTTGAGACAACTCGAGGATGACGATGACGTGCTGAGGAAGCTGAAACGCGTGGCGTCACCACAAGAAAATGCCAGAGAGGAAACCTGCTTTAAGGACTTCGTCCCACCACTTGCGTGTGTGCACAGGGGCCCAGGCCTGTGACCAGCAAACATTTACATGAAAGAATGTGAGAGAAATTAGAAAGGGATGACAGAATGCGCTAAACACAGAATGCACCTACACCGCTTACTTGAACCCACACTCTCCATCTACATCTCACTCCCACCAGCAGTTGATCTCGCTTTGCAGTGGGAGAGAGACAAGTTATAGAGCAATTAGCAAAAGTGGATAAAGAGATAGGATTGTGATGGGAGAGGCAATTGGGATGAAGAACACGAGAGCATGGAATATGAACGCATTCATTTTTTTAACCGGTCCACACGTGCGTTCCCAAGTGCGTTCCGCGTTTTAAGCCATGAAAAGCCGGAAAATAGTGAAAAAGGAACCACAAATGCAGCAAGCAAAACTTAACGGAACAAGATTATGGGTCGAAAGGTAAGAGATATAGAGAGAGAGAAGAGAGTGAATACTTTGAATACTCTTCAGAGTGTGCACTTACGGATTCCTTAGTTGCGATATAATGTTCTCCCTCTAATGTACACACATAAATGGGTGGCTGCTTTGCACCTATGAAGGTGTATTATCCGGGTGAATGCAACAACGCAAAAAAGGTCGATAACGACTGCAGGCATTATCGCACTTCTCAAAGTGCGATAACACCTGATCGCGATGTGCAATAGCCCTTCAGGCATTATCGCCCTTTTATGAGGGCAGATCATTTCGCCTGTTATTTTCAAAGCTCAAGTAAAACGAAAGAGGAACTGAAAAATAGCCGTTAAATGCAGTGTTTCAATGCTATACATTGCTGATAATAATTAGTTATTTTTTAACCGTTGATCGGAAATGTATCAAAAACCAAACCAAATCGCTCGATTATTTAAATAAATATTTTGTATGTGTCGTCAAACTTTAATAAGTTTACGTTCGAAATAGTTAAAATAGTTACTTATCACATATTTAAACTATTTACAACGTAAATTAATTAATTCCAACGCAGCCCCGATAATAAATTTTAAACAATTTACAAAAATGTGTTTAAAAAAGTGCAATACTGCCTGCCAGGCTTTGTCGCACTTTTAGAAGTGCAATACTGCCTGCATGCACCCATATTATACATATATTCAGGGGAAACATACCAGTTATGGGCACCGTTTTGTTTTTGCCTCATAGCTTTGGACCAAGAGCCTATTATACAAACCCATGTGTGCGATTTAAAAGCTGGATATCTTAGGTAAACGTCAGTGAAGAAACTAAATTGATTCCTTCGAATAGAAAAAATTCACTGGAGTAATCTTTTTTTGGAAATAAAAATTATACAGCCTGTTTTGGGCACCCTTGAAGAATCCACTAAAAATTAAGAAATTGAAAGTGTACTAATTTTTTAAGCCTTCACTGGACTTCTCTTGCTTTCTGCGATTAGCTGATGGCTCAGAAAATTAAAATTAATTTTGTATTCAATTAATTGATTGATTTGATTATATTTAATAAAATGATTCAAGTTATAAAATGCATAAAAACAGAGTTAAAATATGCCACGTTAAAAACATGGTGCTATATGAGGGTTCCTATACCTGGAAATAACACCCAGTTTTTTCAAGAGACCAAAAAATTAAGATAAATCAGAAAGGTCATTAACAACACAGATAAATCAGAAACGTCATTTTTAATTGCAACTTTTTTAAATATTGTCAGAGCTACTTAAAAAATGCATATATTGGTTTCGTTATCTTCATACTGTCAACCAACAAGGCTCCTTATACTCATACTCAGATCAGTAGCTTCTGCTTGCTGTCCAAGATTACGTGGGGGTGCCTATAACTGGGGGGTGCCTATAACTGGGGGGTGCCTATAGCTGGGGGGTGCCTGTAGGCACTGTAGGCATGTTTCCCCTATATTTTGACTTGACATGAGTTTAGTTTGGTTACTTGGCTACACCTCTGCATGTAACCATCTGTTCCTTGGTCCTTGGACAGCCTATGTGAGCCATCTTCCTGCTGATTGCTCGGCGTCACAACAGCCACTCTTCGTCACATACATAAAAATGTACATACGCGCATAATATGTACATACGATGTATGTGTTATGCATGTATGCATGTGTTATATGGTTTGGTTTACATCGTTGAGGAGAGATGTGGTCAAGCATATACCCAGACATACCCTCTTTTATCTTAAAAGCCTCTCAGTATGGCAGATGAGCTTTAGCTGCAGCTTTCAGCGGAGCTTCTAACGGTAAGCTCCAAAGTCTAGCTTTTAAAATTAAAATTCATATAAATCGAATTATAATTTGCTCAAAGTTGTGGAGAGAGAGAGAGAGAGAGCGTAAGAGCAGTGGGAAGAGCTAGCTGGGAAGAGAGTTTTCCTTTGGAAGAGCACGAGCTTTTCTTGCAAGGCACTTGCATATCCATTATCCATATACGTGTACGCGTATTCGCACTGGTATTATAATGGAAACTGATGAACCCTGGGGTTGGGGCAGAGGCGGGGGCAGGGGCAGTGTCGATCCCAGTCCCCCTAGAGTTTTCAGTCTTGTTTTTGCTGTTCAAGAAATCAGATCAGATCGGATCGGATTGGATTGGATGGGAAGCAAACAGCAGAAGCACACACACAAGAACACAGAGATGTTCGCAAATTCGGAACCCCTCAAGGCCACACCTTGCATTGGGATCATGTGCATCGATGTGGCGCAATGGCTGGAAGCCCAGTATGGCAAGAAGTGGCACAGCTATTTGGCAGCCTCGTATGTGAAGCAGTTGGAGGCCGCGGGGGCCCACGTTGTGCCCGTCTGGTGAGTGGGGAAATGCGGTGTGTGGGGGGGTGGGAGGTGATGGGCAGAAAACATAAACAAATTGCATAAAGAAACGAAAATGTAGCTGCGAATTTTGGTTCGCGGCCAATCGTCATCCCATTTGGGCGGAGTGCCAAACGCTTTGTGCAATAAAATGGCAAATGAAAAAGAGAATGATGTGAGCGAACTATTTTGAACAATTATTCAATCTATTTCAAGTCTACATCATTTCACTTTCGTTGAATAAAATCGAAGGTAAACCCTATCGCTCCCATCATTTTATTCTCTTTTTCATTTATGTTTGATTTTGCATCTACGAATGACGATAAATCGATAATCGATACAAAACTAACGTTGGATCCTTGACTTATGATAAAATCGAAAGCTATCGATACAAAATCGAACTGAAAGAGATCAACGATCAACGATTAATCAATGCTCCTTTCAGGATTGGTCGCGATCGCTCCTACTACGATTCGCTGATGAATCAACTCAACGGCATCCTCCTGCCCGGGGGGGCCGTCTACATCGATGAGGCCGACAGCTTGTCGCGGCCCGACCTGACCAACGACTGTGTCCGTACGGCGGATCTCATCTATCAGCTGGCCATGGAGCGGAATAACAGGGCCAGCGATCCCGAGGGATACTTCCCGCTGTGGGGCACGTGTCTGGGAATGCAGCTGCTGCTCATCTACGCCGCCCAGAACACCAAGGTGCGCACCAAGTGCGAGTCGATGAGGAAGGCCCTGCCGCTGTGCTTCACCGAGGACTACCGCCAGTCGAATCTGTTCATGGACCTGCCGGAGGAGTGCTTCGCCAGCCACCAGCACGGATACTGCATCACCAGGGAGAGCCTGCAGGAGTATGGCCTGACCATCGACTGGCAGGCCCTGGCCCTGCAGAAGGACCCCGCTGGCTGCGAGTTCATCAGCCTCATCGAGCACCGGCGCTTCCCCATCTTCGGCTGCCAGTTCCACCCGGAGCGGGCCGCCTTCGAGCAGCTCTACGCCTGCGAGGACACCAGCAGCAAGGCGCATTCCCGGCAGGGCATCGAGCTGGCAGAGCGCCTTGCCAGCCGCTTCGTCGATGCCTGCCGCCGCAACAGGAACCGATTCGCCAGCGCAGAGACCAAGTCGCAGCATCTCATCTGGAACTGGCAGCCCGAGTTCTGTGGCAAGCACAAGGACTCCAACTGGCTGCAGTGCTACCTCTTTGAGAAGGATGTGGACTATCCGAAGGAAGAAAAGACTGAAGAAGAGGGAGGCTTGAAGATACTCCAATGCTAGCGCTGCTTCCATTTGATAATAATAACTTAGTCACCAATAACTAACCAAAGCAACAAAAAGGGAAAAATTAATAAATTAATAAATGTATTCCCCAGCTCTTTCATTCTATTTAAAGTTTTCATGTTTGCCTTTCTCCATTTTCCATTTCCCATCGACTAATGTATGTATATTTCTTCCGCATTCTATTGCTCCTCCACGTAGTTCTCTGCGTGTGTTTTCCCACATTTTCCGCCTCATGCAAATGCTACTCTGTACTTTTCCGTTCGATTTTTGTGTGCGCTTCTCGTTTTTCAGAATTTTCCACTGATGGGGAGCTACGATTTTCCTCCTCTGCCCTCTTCTGTTTTCACTCTCGCAAATGGAATATTTTTGTACATTTTCTGTATGGGCTTTCCTTTGGCTTCAGTGGTTGGTGATATCAATGCCGAGGCTTAGGTATTATTTCTAAGGGAATATCTTATCTTTTGCTCACTTATCAGTTTAAGAAGCTCAAATGCAGTATGCAGTTTAATCCATTCCATAAACGGGTTATTTATGGTATGCTAAATACCTTTTTCTTTCTGTTCTGTTCCCTCGTTGGGTCCATAAAATAGAGGCTCCCATAAATAACCCATTATTTGCCTTTGTCAGGGTATAATTGCTCCTCCTTCTCCAAATTTTGTTCCGAAAACTTCCCTTTTCATGCCTATTCATTGGGTTTGAGTCCTTTAGCCGTTCAGGCAGGCCCAATCCGCCGCCTCCTCTGGGGGCCCGTCAAAAGGTTGGCCGCTCTCATAATTAGCCCATGACAGAACGGAATTCCTCCGCATACGCGTCCTCCACAGACACAGGGACACACGGACACACGGACACACCGGGCCACAGGTGAAAGTTCACGCTGAAGTGGAAAATATTGTTGGACTGGTATCCGTGCGGTGTAAATAATTGCAGCCTTGCCCCGTGTTATGGTGTGTTGTGGCACGGCACCTGTTTTGCGTCTGATTCCCACCATTATCCATCAGTTCTGTACTCACAGAGTATTGTTTGTGGCTTCGATGTGGCTTTATTGTCGTCGTCTGGTTGTCGTGGTGCTCTGGTATCTCCCCGTCTGGGTCTTCCGCGATGTCGTCTATGACTATGTCTGTGTCTACCTCCTGCCCCAACGCCCACCCAGCCATTGTGTGTGTGCGTGCGTTCGAATGCTAATGAGACAAGACCAGTGTCTAGTCTTTTTTCTTGGCCGTGACTTGTTAATCATTATCATCGAAGTATTATCGAATATGCTACACGTGCACTGATTGATTATTGTGCTCCTGGTATTATGGTTTCTCACCCTACCCCACCCATCGATATTTTTTTCCAACGTTTTCCTTTGTTTCATTTATGTATATTCTTCCTTTTTTTGGTAGGAGAAAAAACCCCGTTCTAGTGTCAGCATAAATGCCGCATTGAATGCCCTTGTGCCCATTTTATAGACTCGTTTCGCTATTCGAATGGGTGTATTCACACTTATTCACATGCATTCAAGCTCCACAGGCACACACAGACACACACACACACACGCACACACACACACGCACACACACACACACGCAAACACACAAGTCGATGAAAGGGGTAGAGAGAGAGAGAGAGAGGGAAAAAGTAAAAGTTGGCATATTTCTCGGATTTTCTCAACTGAAAATTAAGCCGCCTTTACACCCCTTCCTCTCACTCTATGTCTATGTCTATCTTGCTCTTGCTCTCGCTTTCTCTCTCTCTCTCTCTTTCCGTGTGCTTGCCTTGCCGCCTTTTTGTGTGACGTCATAGCCGAGGCTGTGTCTTAGCGCCTAGGGCCGGCCTTTTGCCTTTTTTTATAACCTACTTGCCGTGCATTGAACCTGGGCTCTGGTCTCCGCCTTGCTCTGCATTCTCTCTCTCCCTTGGGCAGCTCTCTCTCTCTTTTGCTGTATTTCTGGCAGAAGAGAGAGAGAAGCACTGGCACTGGCACTGGCACTGCAGGCTGCAGCTGAATGTTTTGGGCCAATGAACCCCCGTGCTGCAAGGACAGTGCAGTCTCTGCTCTGTCCTCCCTGTCCCTGTCCCTGTCTCTGTCTCTGTCCCTGTCTCTGTAGCTGTCTCTGTAGCTGTCGCTGTGTTTTCGAGTGACATTATGAAACCAACAACAGAAAATGCTGCAGAAGCCAAAGGTCCTTTTGGCAACACCCAACACCCAACACTGCAAACCCTTCTCCTCCTGCCACCAATCGTAATGGCCCACTTCTCTCTTCTCTCTCTCTGGACGAACAATTTGCGCTGATTTGGCATTTAAACTGCAGTTGAAGGATACGGCTACCAGATTTCATATCTACGATGTGTGTGTGTGTGTGTGTTTGTGCGTATCTCTGTGCTTATGTATGTGTGTGTGTGGTGCTGGCTTTGATAATCCCTTCTTCTGGCCCGACAAATGGCCTGGACTTAACAGCCTTTCGGGCTCTTAATTGGAGCAGGACCTTAGAACTCTCCACTTGACTTTGCCCTGACATTTTTTTTCCATTTTTTCCACTTAGTTTTTGTTTCTATGCAAATTACAGGGTACCAATGAGAAAGTGATGATGGAATACAATAGAATACAATTGATGAAAATTTAATTCTAAACATAAACTTAAGCTTATCATTTTAAAGCGTTTAAAGAACACATTTTGTAATTCTTAGTTTTTAGGCTCAGAAAAAGCTGCTGAATGCCTCAGAAACTCTTGGAAAAATGCCCCATTTAAGCAGAATATTTGCCTCCTTTGAATACCTGCTTTGGGCTTTCCCATTTATCCGTTATGCTAGTCCAAATCTGTCTAGATTGCAGTTCTTTTTGTACAACCAAAAAGCTAACAATTTGAGAAATATTGTTAATCAACTGGACTGCAGTGGAAGGGGACCTTAACCGTCTTTCCCACCCACTTTCCATCCATTAACAAGGCCTTTAAATTCTTCCATTCCATTCCTCTTAGAACCTTTTGCCATTCTATCATCTATCAAATGTCTCTTCATATTTATCTCTCCCGCCATAAACTCTCCTTTCAGTGTCCACTCCTTAGGTAATTTTTCGTTCCATCAGCTCTTAAAGGTCCACCAAGACGACGACCATGACTGGAACCGGGATCCACCAAATAATTAAAATACTTGTGCCCCTTGTGGCGCCCCTCATTTGTCAGAAATTTGTGTTGGTATGTGTTTGCTCTTTGCCGTTCCGTTCAGCGCAATTCGGATCCATAAAACGTTACCGTTCACGTGCCCCAAATTGTTGCCTACTTTTCAGGGAGGTGGGGGGGCGTGGGAGCGGCCTGCAACGGCATCGTGTGGCGCGTGTGCTGCGGTAAGCCTCTTAAGTGCTATGGGGCACACACACTTCAATTGACATTGGCATATTCTGTTGCTATTTTGGTGCTTCTACCGGCTCCCCTTTCAGTCCGATTTTGGTACATATATTGAAAATTTTTTTTTTTTTTCTTTTGCGGCCAATTATGATCTGTCGCCCATCGCCTGCCGCTTCAGCTTCGGCTAAATTTAACCTGAACTTTGGGGCGTGACATTCAGCAGAGCTAGCTGCCCTGCTCCTGCTCCTCCTCCATATATGAATCCTGCACCCATGTGTGTCTGTGGTGGTGTGTGTGTCCTGGTGGTGACGTCATCCGCGCTCTTGCAAGCGGTCGAAGGCCAATCGAGAATGCGGCCAACAAAGAGCTTCATTATTTGCCAACATATTTGGGTTAAGCCCCGGAGTCCCATCGCACCGCATCGCATCGCATAGCATTTCTAGCCATCTGTTTGCCATTCATTTTGCGAAAGGATTAGCCCAAGGATGGTCTCGTCTCATCGTCTCCTTTATCTTGGGTGTATCCTTTAAAATTTAGTGGGTCAAGTGGTCCCTTGGGTTGGACCCTGGGCTGGGCTTTGTTCTACAGGGTCTGACCTTTGCTTTAATGAAAGGCAAGGAGGCGTTGGAGTGATCCCAAAACAACAAAACACAAAACACAGAGCACAGAGCAAAGAAATACGTACGTATCCTTGTGGAGGAGGCACTTGGTTTGGTGCAAATTGTTGCAATTGTTTTGGGGTCGAAGGGTGCCTCCTGTCCCCTGCCTCCTGCCTCCTGCCTCCTGCCTGCTATGCTGCTGCCTGGTGGCGTTGTCCCAAGGACATCTGGTGCATTCAAATTAGCTGCAGTTTATTTATGTCTCTCGAGCATCCATTTCCATGCAATCCACGAAGCGCCACAGCGACGCCCAGCGACGCCCAGCGACGCCATGCCACGCCTGTTGTTTGGCCTTTCAATGCCCTTTTTGAGGAGGCATGTACCATATATGTACGCATGCATATTGCTGATCCACAGATGCGGATAAGTGTCCATCGGAAGGGGTATAGCAACCTATATAAATCGGTCGAGATGCAACGAAAACGATTGATGGAAGGGCATCAAGATCTCGGGATAACCTTTGTGTCTCGTTGTTATGTTTGTTGGTTTATTAATAAGTGAAGGGGTGTGTGCTCTACTGAACAGAAAACCAACCCAAAGAGGCATGGGGTGGGGTGTGTGTGTGTGGGGAAATGTATAAATAAATCCTCAACCAAAATGTCGAACAAGAGGAAACGCGATGAACCAAAATGCAGTTAGAGCCACTCCCAGCAGCCAGCACCCAGATGCCAGCTCCCAGTCTACCTCCCCCGAATCATGGCCAATTCAATTTTGTGTGGCAGCAAGGGACAGGGAACGGGGCACGGGGCACGGGGGACGTCAGGTTGCAACGTCATAGGTACTACGAGTATGAACGTTTCGGTCCCAGGAAAAGCCGCAAAGGAGAAGCGGCTGAGGAAAAACCGCAACGGCAACCGACAACCGACAAACGTCAACGACTCTAAGGACAACAAACGACAGAGAGGACGACGACGACGACGACGACGACGAGCTGTTAGCCCCTGACCTAGATAACCATGAAAAAGATAGAGATACCTTAGAGAGAGAAAGAGAGAGAGAGAGAGAGGGAATGAGCCGACGTCATCATTTTGGAGAACCTTCGGTAGGTGTATCAGATGATGAGGAGGATGATGATGATGATGTTTAGCGGATGGTTGGGTTGGATCGAGAAGAGATGTCATGCCCTTGCCACCTTATCGCAGCAGCAACAGCGAAAGATACTTCTCTGAAGTACTGCCCCATGCCACAGTCCACAGTCCACACTCCACCCCTCCCTCCGTACCCTTCTAGCCCCTTCCTTCAGCACCCTGAACATCGCATGCAAATGTCGCCGTCGTTTCCGCTCCACTGGTCGTATACGCAATAAACTGATTATTATTGAGTTTTTTAAATTCAATTTGCAAGCCAGACCCCGAACGGAGAGGAAGGGAAGGGAAGGGAAGGGAAGGGAAGGAGAGGGGTCTGCGGCCGCTGACGAGAGCGCGTGGAATGCATAAAATGCTGAACAGGAATGGAGAGATTGAGAGTGTGGGAGAGCCCAGCGAGATGAGAGATGCCATCGAATGGCATTTAATGGCATTTAATGCGCTCGGGCCACGCGTCATTTGCCACAGGACTGCTCCTATTCCTCCTCCTCCTCCTCCTCCTCCTTTTCCCCCTCTTCCGCCAGCATCATTCGTTAGTCCTTGCACTTTGTCTCTAATTAAAAAGGCGATTGCGTCAGTTTTGATATGTGACCAACGACTGAAGACTGGATGATTGCCTTGCCCTTAAAGGAGCGCCTTCCTGCTCGGTATCAACGGTTGAAAAGGCAAATGCAAAAGCAAAACTAAAACTGCTTTCATTTCCAATTAGATTTGACCATTCATGTGGGCCAGAGCGAACCACTGCAGGACCTTGGATTAACTACCCATCGAACGAGCCACTAACCCACATCCATTTCCACTCTCCACTCTCCACTTTCCACTGCCTTTCCCATTCCTCCCAAGTCGAAGCCGAAAATCGAATTAAATGCCCAGCGACGTGTGGCGCAATGAGGCAAACGAAGTTACCGCCAATTCCTGTATCCTATATCCTATGTCCTGTGTGGGGTTTCCTTAGGGAAACTGCCAGCAGATGCGAACGGAGAAAGTAGGTCGAGGACATTGCCGTGTGGATGTGGATGTTGATGTTGATGTTTATCCGGGAGCGTATCCCGCACTTGCGGCAATTATGAATGAAATCCCATTCTGAGCAGAGGGAATGGCATTTCACCGGCAGCCAGCAGCCAGCAGCTGCCGCCCGAAGGTCGTTTCTCTCTCGCTCTCTCTCTCTCTCTCTCTTGCTCTCTCACTGGGATGACGTATGGAGCCGCTCAAGGATGTCCCCGGACCGGGCATCGGGTTCAGCTACAGCGAAAGCTACAGAGCTACGGTACTACAGTGCGGTACGTCATCATCAGCACAGTACAGTGCAGTGCAGTGCAGTGCAGTGCAGCTGGCCTCCGGGGCAGGCATTAACCTTCAACCGGCGCGGCGACTGTTCTGCTCTGCTCTGCTCTGCTCGATTTGTGAATGAAAACAGGGCCAAAGCCAAAGCCCGGGTCACTCCCTCTCTAATTGATTTCACAACCAACTCTCGGGAGGAAAAACTACACGGAAAAGCTCAGAGCTCTGAGCTCAGAGCGTCATAGAAGTATTTGTTTTTCTGTGTGTTTCTTTTTGGGAGTGGAATGCCACTCCTTAGAACTCTCTAACGTACTTCATTCTTCCTTTTGAACTTCCCCACTGTCTTCTCTTCTCTTTGGGCTATTTTACCCTTGACAAATTGTACGTGCACTGCTTCCACTGCCTCCTATTGCAGCTTTAGGGATAAATGCTTTTCCATTTGCTGGTACTGCCTTCTCCTTCGCCGGACAACACGTCCTGTTGCTGTTGCCTCGTTAGGAGCCTTGGAACTGGCTGCAAATGTCAGGCTTTTGCTTATGTATTCATTTGGGGGTCACTTTTCGTGAATAATTGATGTCCCCTGGGATGGAAAAGCCAAAATAGCTTCAAAACTACATAACTAATTACTAATTACTAATTAAAGGCAGGGAGGGGGGGCGGGGATGGGTGCTCTAGCTCTAGTGAGTGCTCTTTGCATGGGGAATAAATTGTGTGTGCAGCAGGCTTATTTATTTTTAACAAGAAGTACTTGTACTTGTACATTTCCCTTGGGTCTCCGTTGCCTACTTTTGGGCGGATCATCGTGTCACCTGCGAAATGTAGACGTACTATATTTTGTTTGCTTATTGGCTTCAATTACCCAAAACACAGTCTGCATATCTAATGAGAGCCTCAATGAGGGCTCAAGTGGCGCCCCAAGAAGAGAAAGCAGACACATATACACACACATTCGGATGGTATCGGATGGAGGGATGGTGGCGGAGGTGGGAGGTGGGGAGGCCTCTGCTCGGGAGCCCTGGCATTTGGGTCAGAGTGTGAATTAGCATAAGTGATGCCTTGCTCCCGCTCCCGCTCCCTCCTCTTGCTCCTGCTGGCACACGCTTATCCTCGAGTGTTTATCAATGAGCAACGATTTAATTCGGGTAACCAAAGTAGCGACTAAAATTACAGAAAAAACACCCGAAAGGAACACCCGAACACTCTTGAAAATTGCATTAATATTTCTTTTTGGGAAGAAACGAAATTACGGGCAAACGAAGTGCCATTAAAACCCGAGGGGTGGGGGGTGTGGGGAAACAACAAAGATAACAAGCCGGAAACACGAGCAATACAAATATACAATAAAAAACTTGAAGAGGCATCAAAAGATGAGGTTGCAGCAGCACGGAGAACAGAAGAGCGGAGAGCGGAGAGGGGATGGCGACGGAGACTCCACTGATGTTGATGATGAGATGGCGGGTACACAAAGGTACACAAAACTCAAACAAATATTGGTATGGCAGTCATGAAGTCGTATAAGGAATACATGGCAAGGCTTGTCATGGCATGGCATCGGCTCCATTCTCCAATGGAAATCATGAGAATGAGGGTGGTAGGGTCATCCCGCTCCTCTGTATGTGTGTGTGTGTGTTTGCCAACATGAAATACTGCCACTAAAAGACAGTCAAAAAGTTGACTAAGAAGGCCGCGAGTTCAGATTGTTCTTCATGTTGCAAGCTCCCCGCGCCCCGCGCCCCGCCATCCACTCCACACGTCACGTGTGTGCTGTGCCACAGGACACAGCAGAAAGAAGATTAATTATTTTGCGGTGATGCATGCCGTGGAAAAGTGCCTCCAAAAAGATATGGCTTGAACTGAAAGAAAACGCTGGAAAACAGTAAGAAAGATGGAGGTCTCTCTCTGTTTTTCGGGTATCTTAAGTTCGAACAGTACCTGCCACCCCCTGCTTCTCATGTCTGTGGCAACAAGTTGACCGACGCGTCCGCACTCCATTCCTGTCATGCCTGTTCCCCTTCCACCACCGCTTCCCTTGCTCCAAGTTTCCATTTTTGGCTGCGCGTGCAGCAAATTAACACGCCCTGCCACATAAACATTATCCCCCCACCCAAAAGCAACCACGAAACTGGGAGTGGAGGAGGAGTCTGCGGGGCCCGAAACTCCATAAGAGAAGTTAATGCCGCGTAACCTGTTAAAATGAAGCCCGTACTCGTATTGGTGGAACCTTGGAAATACACCGCCCCCACCCACACCCCAATGGAAATGGAAATCCTACCTTCTGGGGGCTATAAACCAGGCGCACAACTCGCGTTGGAGGCCAGCAGAAGCGAAAGGAGAGCTGAAATTATTTCCGTTTATTATTAATAAGCAGCCGCCACATTCCGCCGCTGCTGCTGCTGCTTCCACATATACTCGTATATGTGGAAGGGACTTTCTGCGGAAAATGAGAGGGTACGGAAATAGAACTGCAAATGAAAATAGAAATAGCAAGCGAATGCCTAAAAATATTTACCAGGAAAAGTCTCTTAATTAAATGCTTAAAAATAGCAATTCATTTTGCAGAACAACGAGAGAGAGACGCAAAGTACATTAGAGGCACACAACCGCAAAGAGGAGGAGCTTGGGTGGCTCGGGGATGTGGAGGCGATGCGGAGGCGATGCGGAGGCGATGCGGAGGAGAGGCTAAAACTATTCTTGAGGGCTGTCAAAATGATTACGTGCCTGGCAGAAGCTGCTGAGCAGCAGCAGGAGAAGAAGAACGTTCTCTATATTGCCACGACTACTCGGTAATCGTACGAGAGCAATTTCAAATTAAATGGGGAAAAACTCTCGAAGAGATAGAGATACAGATAGACAGACAGACAGATAGACAAGCAAAAGGTTGCCCCGGTTTCCAACAGAGCCAGCAGTGCCATCAGTGCGTATGAGCAACAATCACAGCTGTAAAAATCACACATACGCACTGTGTGCCCTTAGATCTGCGTTGCGTATCGCTTTATCCCCACTTTAATGCTTCCCATTTGTCGACTGTCAACGGGAATTAGGTCAAAGGATATTTTTAGACATCCGCAGAACATAGTAACGTACTACGAAATGGAATTCTCAAGAGTGGAAGAGGGGCGAGTGGCGAGGGGCTGCGGTGGAGTTGGTGCGGGAGGGATTGCCAATTTCTGGGTACGTTGCCAAAATATTTAGATTCTGACAGATTTTTCATCATCTTTTTGGTCACGTCGGACAACAGTCGGCCGACAAGTGTGTGTGTGTGTGACTGTTCTCCTGAGAATGTGTGTGTGTGTGTGTGTGTGTGTGTGTGTGTGTGCGTGCAACAAATCAGCATGGAACATGGAACATGGGCCTGCCTCCACTTGAGTGCGTGACTGTGTCGGCCGTTTAGCAGGGGAAAGACTCTTGGATTGGCCATTAAATCAAGCAGGGTGGGGAGGGTAGGGGAGAGGACTCCCTGCAGGACTCTCTGCGGCTTACCCAAGTTTACGCTTAATATTCGCACTAATTTCATTAATTTGATTTGCCAAACAGATGGATTTTTATGATGATTGTTCGGTTGACTCCCCCCCACTCCCTCCTCCAAAATGGGGGATTTCGCGAGGGGTAAGTGCAGAATGGAATGTATTCATTTCGAATCTGTCGCACACAAATCAATCAACGCAAAATACAAAATACAAAACTGAAACTCAAACACAAATACAGGACTCTCTTTCTACTCATCCTCCTGCTGCTCCTCCTGCTGCTCCTCCTGCTCCTGCTCCTGGTCATGCTCCTCGGGAGGAGCCGCCTGTCAAATCAAACTGTCAGATGGTTTCGCTTTTTTATTGCGGTTCGACTGGGTCTGGTTATTCGATATTTATTGTCTGCCAGTTGAGCTGGAAGCATATTAATCAAAATGCCTCAGACATGGTCCCACCACCTACTCCTGCTTCTGCTCCTGCTCCTACTTCTCAGACATCCTGCACTGCTCTGCTGTGCTCTGCTCTGCTCCGCTCTGCGCACTCATTATAAATTCAGCAAGAATCCCCATCGAGAGATGTGTCCTCAGTCATTGTCATATATATAGCCCTGACAACCAAATATCTTCTTGATGGCAATTCAATCGTTGACCTACTTTCATGGACAACTTTTCTTTTCTACTTCTACTTATTCTCCTATTTTTTTTTTTTTTTTTGCACGGGTTGAGGCTGGCCATCGAGTGTGCTGGGGGAACGGCAGACCAGACCACTCAATCTGTGTGGAATCTTCTGGGTGTGTTTGCAGTGTGCGCCATGACGGAGTCCCAGAATTGCTCACTCTAATTGCAGGTTCCACATAACCATCATAGCAGGAGCAGCAGCAGAAGGAGCAGCAGCATCATCAGCATCAGCATCATCATGGACATCATTGTAATCGTATCGTAATCTGTGGATGTCAATTGATTTGTGGCTATTTTTGGCCAACTTTTTTTATGGCTCAAAGTTTTCTGCCTCGATTGGTGTCACCGAAGAGATGGGTGGCGGCAGACAAAGTAGAAATGAAATGAGAAATGAATGGGGGAATGGGGAATACTTGTTATGACTATAGTGCATAGAGTTTGGCACAAGTTGATATGGAAATGGCGATTTAATTAGCTAGACGAATAGATTGAAGTGGATGGAAACAGACGAAGTACGAGCACGAGCACAGGCTTACGAGTGGAACAAAAAGGAAAGTGGAAATTTAATTATAAATACCAGCTCAGCTCCCATTGAAAAGGTGATTGACGGTAAAGAGTGCGTCCAGTTTCCCCAAAGCTGATCAAAAATGATCCTTAAACACGAATGGAGTAGTAGAAAAAATGCAAAGACTTCCTTTTATTTGTAATTCTGTCGTGTAAATTATTTCACTTTTATTGAACTTTCATTTTGCGTGTGGATTGCTATGTGGATGGCTGTCTGTCCTGCCAGTGCCTGTGAATGTCCTTAACATTTCTGATTCTGATTTTGATGGCTACAATTCTTGCGGGTTACAGACTGCTGTTGGTAAATAGTTGGTAATATGTTGTATATGCTGCTGCCGTATACATATATGCATACGTGTATGGTATATGGTATATGGTATATATATGGTATATAGTATTTATGCTGATATTGTTCAGTATATAATCCGTCAACGGTTATTGCTTTTGCTTACGATTCACGTATATATATTCATGTATATGCATATGTATATGTATGTAGAATGTGTATAAACGAGTATGTATATTGTTAGGGCTTGGATTGCATTTTATTTTAGCTTATACTTGAATCTTTGGGTTATCTTTTCCTTGAATCTGTACGCAAACTGTGTGTAAATCTGTGTGTAAACGGCTAAGATACGCGTAAAGTACACTCTTGAGTCCAGTCATGTCTAGTCAAGTCCAGTCAATTCCAGTCAAGTCCAGTCAAGTCAAGTTTGTTGGCTTGTTGTTTTTCGGTTATAGATATTCTACTTTTGCTGGATCTGGAGTGCTGTTCCTATATCTTTTTGTTACTATATCTAATATATATCATTTCTGGTTTGTTTGGCAAATTAGTTTTTGATTTTTGATTGGAATGGAACAAGTTCTTAATGTAAATAATTGAAGTTAAAGTTAATGTTAAAGTTAAGGTTAAAGTTAAGGTTAAGGTTGCTTCGGAACATATAGTAGATAAATGCCTGACAAATTGTTGATCCCATTTAACATTCACTAAGGAAAATCTACACTTAACTTATCCATACATTTTCTTATGCCAAAGAACATATTCTTTTTTTTTGATTTTCTTTTTTTTGGCTTTCTTTTGCTTTGACTTTTCCAATAAAGGCACGAATCGTTTAGGAATGGAATTAATATCTCAAGGAAATCTTCTACTTACTGCGCGGAAACAATGACAAAAGTTTACATTTTCTTTGACAGTCTTTGGTATGCGTAATGGTATGCGTGTGGCATGATTTTGATCTAGAATCAAGCGGATATATTTCTATATCTACATATATGCATATCTATTTGTATATGTATGTGTATGTGTGTTTGTGTTGGTGTTTGTATGACGAATGCCTCTCTCTACTCTCTACTTAATAATTCTTGTTTGTATACGAGTATATTTAATAATATATTTTGTATGTTTTTGTTTTTGTTTTGTTTCAAGTGCAAAAGTTATTCAAATTTAAAAAAAAATTTCTCATTTCTCATTTGAATTCTTGTGGAAAGGAAAATCCTTTTTTTTTTTGTTTGTTTGGCTAAGACTTTTGGATATGATGGATGGTGGTGGGAAGGGGGGAAGGAGGGGAAGGCTTGTTGTATCACAGATTTTGAAATGAATTTCGGGTGAAAAGGAGTGGAAAGGGGGGGGGGGGGGGGGGGTGTTGGGGGAAATGGCAATCTCAATCTCCACATCTCGAATCTTCTAGTCCACTTCTAACGCCTTGCATACTGACAGCAGACGGAGCTGCGGGGCACCCGCTGGGTGGGCAGGCCGGACATGCCCTTCAGATATGTGTAGGAGACGGGCTGCCGTAGAATCCTCTGCGGCGGCGGCTTCTCCTTCCCCTTTCCCGATGAGGCATGGCAGGAGGCGCCACTGCCGCACTTGGAGGCGCCTGTTGGAGGCCTGCTCCATGGCTGCTGTCGCTGCTGCTGCTGCTGCTGGTGCAGCTCCACATTCGAGGCGGACTTGAGAGCCGACTTCAGGGGCATTGCCATTTGGGTGGCGGCCGCCGGGGGTGGCGGCGGTGGCGATGGGCCGCTGCACGAGAGCGAGCGAGAGGTCAGCGAGAGGCTCTCGAAGGCTCGGCGCAGCGAAGATGTGGAGCGGCGATGCAGCCGCGAGAAACTGGCGCGGCTCGTCTGCTTCAGCTTCAGTTGGAGCTGCTGGCGCTGGTGGTGCTGCTGCTGGAGGTGCTCCTGCTGCTCCTCAATGTCCAGGGTGCTGCTGGTCTCGCTGGAGGCGCACGACATGGACATCAGCTCGAGCCGCGACTGGTGTGCGGCCAGGCCACGCCCCGAGGAGCACGAGTCGGTCGATGAACTGTGTGCATCTTCCTCCTGCTGCTGCACGGCTGCAACTGCCACTGCAGCGGCAGCGGCAGCGACTGCGTCATCCTCCGACTGAAGTAGGTCATCCTGTGACCTCAGGCCGAAGCGTCGGCTCAGCTGCCGAAAGAAGCCCAGGTTCCGCTCGAACCGTGGTACGGGCGACACACTGAGGCTGCTGCCCGGGGAGGAGCACACCTCCAGCTCGGACATGGACTTCTTGCCTCCCAAATGGTTGTTGTTGTTCAGACTCCCGTTGCTCCCGTTGCTCCCATTGGAGGTCTTCTCGGTCTTCCGCCTCGGCTTCTGTGACTGGGACTGCGCCTCCGACTGTGGCAGCTCATCCGCAAAGCAGACATGAGGGGTACCCATGGACTGGCCGAAATTCAAATCAATTTCTGGCCGAAAGTAATTTCCTTTGACTGCTTCCTGATTGCCTTCAGGGCGAGGCTGAAGGCAGTGCAAATGGCTGCACTTCCGCTGCTTTTCCGCTTCCTGTCTGCCAACACGACTCGACACGACACCGACACCGACACCGACACCCTTCCCCGAGATCCACTTCCTTTGTTATTGTAACCGGTCTTTGTCCGCGACAGACGCCGCTTCCCGCTATCTTTCGTGTCGTTTCGTGGTTCGTGGTGCGTGCTTCGGGTTTCGTTTGGTTTCGCTTCGCTTCGGGAGAGTGTGTGCTCGGTTACGTTGTCCTGCCGCGTTTGAGTCGGCAAATCGGAAGCCGCGTCCTTTTATAGACTCGCCCGGTGTCTGCGAAGGTCTGCAAACGGTCTCTCTCTCTCTCTCTCGTTTTCTGCAAAGTGTCTTCCAAGGCATATCGCAAGGAGGGTGCAATACAGTCCGAGCTGGAGTGTAGAGAGTGCAGGGAGTGCCTCACTTTGCACTTAATATACCCTGCACTCTGCCAGCCACTCCCCCCTCCCACACCCCTCTAGAAGGCTCGCCTTTGTCCTCCTGTTCGTCCTGTTCGTCCTGTTCGCATTTGTTGCCTCATCTCATAAAACGGGAAGCGAATTTTGTTTACCGCTGTGCTGCTGTTGCCGTTGTTGCCGTTGTTGCTGTTGTTGTTGTTGCTGTGCTGTGGCTCTGTTTGCTTGCGCCGGCCGCCAGGTGGTGTCAATGCACGCGCTCGCCCCCTCCCCGCCCCTGTACTCTATACCATGGATGCGCCAGCCCCCTCCCGCCCTCGGGCACCGCCTGACTTTCCATCAACTTCTGGACTTTGGTCTCGCTTTCCCCTCGCTTGTCCTTCGACTTTTAATTGTTTTCGCCTGCCTTCCAGTTCCTTCTTTCGATAAATTATTAATCAGCTAGACGCTTTTCCATTTTCCATTTCCTTTTGTTTGGCGTTTGATTCCATTTCGGGCTTTCGTTCGGTTGAAAATAGCCCTTAGAGTAGGGCGGCTGGTCTTTCCTTGTCCTTTGGGGGATTTGACTAAAAATATCCTTGCCTATGACAGTTTTCAAGTGCCACACTCCTGAGGAGTGGAGTCCCCATTTGGTGGAATGGGATCGGCCCCTCCCTGGTGCCAAAAATAGATTCGGGCCTGGCCTCCTGGCCTCCTGGCCTCCTGCTCCCTCCCCTGCTACGAGCATTAATTCAATTGTTGTTGGATTTTATTTAATTACGCACAAAATTGATTTTAATGCGCTATAAATAAAGCCGAATGCCAATTTTATGCGACGAACATTTTAAGACAATCCACGACAACGGCATTGGCGGTGGCGGTGGCAGTGGCAGTGGCTGCGGCCTAATGAAGTCCTTTGTCTTGGCCTCACGAGGAGCAGAGCGGTGTGGAGCGGTGTAGAGCGGAGCGGAGTGCGAGAGATTTAAGGAGGTGTCAACAGCGATTACTCCACGCCTCAAAATGTTGAACTTCTAATTAGAGGCGCAATTCTTGTGTGTGTTTTCGGCGGCGACTGACGTCAGAGCGGCCACTGATTTCTCGCTATCCCCCTTGTCGCTCTGTTGCTCTCCACCCCCCCGATACCACCATCCAAGAATGACACAACTTTCGGATCAATTTAGGGCTCGACTTTGTGGTGGTCGTGTGCGGGGGACGGGGGACTGTTCCTTTGCCTTTGCATTGGCCTTTGGCTGACTTGATAAGCGTCTTGTCGCATCCATTTAGCGGCGCATTAACTCATTTGCGACTGGACTTAATGAAGCTAGCCATCCGATGGATTAATAAATGAGCCTCGATGTTGTCCTGCGGATCAATGAACTCTGCGATTGACAACAAAAGTTAAGAGTTGACAACTGCAAGCCAATTATGTATGGAAATAATCTCAAAGCTGGTGGAAAGTCCCCTAGGAGATGGGACATGTTATTTGAGTAATTTGGTAATTTTTTTGTATTTCCCGAGTCGAAAAAAGCAAATCTTTTGACTATACGATGAATATCAATGGATTTGGGAACATATCATATGCAAAAGCTTCTCTTGATCGATACAATTCCACTACAAATCATTGTCTTTTCTTCAATTATTGCATTTGGACCAATATTTGGACAAATATTACTCATTTGTACAGGCCCACAGAGTATCGATAGTTGACCAGTGTTGACCAATTAAAAAATAACCAAATAAATTTTGACGTCAATAAATATAATAAAAGTTGTTGAATAAATATCATCTGTTGTATTCATTCTTTAATTCTTGTGGTGGAGTAACAGTATTCTATTTGTTCTGCAAATAATACTCGTATGTTCAATTTTCCGGCGAAATTTAAAAAAGAGGTCACGTGGTCTGCGTGTCACATTTTTGAATGCAGTTATTATACATTTTTGAAAACTGTATAAGCCATAATCTGAAATGATTTGTTGATTGTATTCAAAATATAGCAATTAATTTCAGTTTCAGTACCCCGAAAATTCGGAGAATAATGAGAATTGTTTTCCCTACAGGCTTATCGAATGCTTTTATCCTTTACTCGCTACCTTTTATCATCGAACAAATAAATAAAATGAAAAATAAAAAAATCGCAAAAACGATGAAATTTATTTTTAATTTTTATACCTGGTAATCGAAGAGTGAAAGTGGATGTGTGTGACGTCCAAGAGGAAGCGTTTCCGACTCCATAAGGTAAATATGTATATATTGATATTGATCAGCATCAATAGCTGCATCGATATAGCCTTGTCTGTGTGTCTGTCCGCTTAGAGCCGCGGCCCTAGCCGCCTCTCACAACTCTCCCCCTTGTTTATATTCATTGTCACTACCTCGATTTGAATAGCTGTATGACTTTAGACTTTGCCAAGTTTTTCTGCGAAGAAAGCGATAGCACGATGGACAAAACACAAAAAAGTGTTCGTAGCCGTCTATAAACACTATTTATGACAAAATTATGTTTTCCAACACACAGCCAGCTTGCCATAATGCCGCTATCTCGCTCTAACGCATGCTTTTCCCATAAGGCTATCTAGCTGTCAGTTGCCAAAATGGAATGTCATGCAGCGATGACAGGAGTAACTCTGAATAGTAGGCTCTGCTTTTAGTGGCAGTGCAAATACTTCGACATACTCCGATTTTCATCATTAGCAATACTAGTCTACTCGAATAATCATTAGATAAAATGGAGAACATAAATAATACAAATAGTTCACATGTTAATAGCGTGTGCAGCGCTATGCTGGCGTCTTCATTGACCACGCTGCAAGAAATGATCGATTCGGAGTCCAAGGCGGAGGACGCCTCCCTGGCCGTATACGAGGCGAACATGCGGGCCTGGCGCGACCAATTCAGTAATCCTGATCTGGCCCCCAGACCCATCGGAGTGGAGTTTTCGATCCCGCACCGTCCCCTTGGGGAATCGCCGCGCGTCGCTGTGAACCGCTACTCGGAGAACGATAGTTTCCCGGGAGTCAGGGGTCCTCTTCCTGTGCGCCGTCTTTCGTTCGGATCTCCTCCTGTGGTCTCCTCGCGCGGGGAAAATCAGTAAGTGGCTAAGTTACTCACACCCATCCTCCAATTCCTATTAATAAGTGCCCCATTTCTGTGTACAGGCCCTCCCAAACCACAAGCCGCCGAATCTCTTTTGCCCGGGACTTTCGCATCTAGGCGGAGTCCAGTCAAGCCAGTCGCGAAGCCAACTGCCGCACGGATGCTCTGTGGAGCTGGCCTCTTACGGAGCGCAGTCTGTGCTTTTCTCTGCGCGGAATAAAATGTGCATTTCATCTTGTTTTCTCTGACACCATTCGTCTCGTCTCGTCTTGTCTCTCTTTTGGGTCTGGTCTCTACAGGGGAGACCTTCGCCACATGTGAGGCCAATTTTTATACATTTTTGAAAATGTTATTAGCCTTGAACTAAAATAATTTGTTAATTGTACTACAAATTTACAAAATTTGTTCACTCTGTATATGTGTGTAGATAACAATGTGGCGCAGTGGGCAGTGCAAGTGATTTGCAGTCATTTGGTTGACTGCTGCACCACTATGTTCTATAGATTCTATAATATTCGGCTGCGGAACCCAACACATTAGTATGTGCTTATAAAGTGCTAAGCACTATCTGTGAGTGGAGTGCGCGGTATTGTTCCAGTTCTAAATATTGAGATCTTGAGATGGATGTGTTCCAGCTCCATTTCACAGTATCTAAAGGAGTCCATCCCTCTTGACAGGTCTCAATTTCTTGCTGAAGGTGATATCTCTCGGAAATTGAGGGTTCTGTGATAATACGAGAATAGTATAGATTCATTAATTAGAAATAAAATATGAAAATAGCTTAACAATGAACAGGGTGATGAGTTCCCGCTGTTTTATTTCGATAGTAATAGGTTTTCTCTAAGCTTTTCGATTCAGTAAAACCTCTCTATGGAATCGTTGAGACAGATAGAAAGACTTTCCCCCGAAGGCTGTTGACTGTTTGTTGTCTTTGGCTATTGCGGGCTTTCAAGGAACTGGGCCCAGGGAGCTGTTGTCCCTTCCCTTGCCCTCTTTGCACCCTTTAACCCTTTCGTGACCTTTTCGCCATGCACATATTTTCGTGCAACGCAGTTTTCCGGCGTATGAAAACACCAAAACACCAACTTAAAAAAAGCAAAACATTTGCCAACTGCGTCACACAAAACGAAAACTATCCGAATACGGGATTTGTTTTTCTTTTGTTTTTCCTTTTGTGTGTGCGTGTGTGTGTGTGTGGATTTCCTCTGAATAAAACCATGAAACCATAGACTGAGGGAATTTTTGTTTGTTTGCAGATAAATCATGAATTTTAATTTGATTTTCTTGGAACGTTAAGTGTGCCAAGGATATGCGGCTCCTTGAGCTGTGGGCTGCTTGTTTATTGTGGGCTAAACATCAGAAGGGAAAGGGTTCAAAGAGACAATGACCCTGAAAAGATGTGACTTAACGGATATGAATGAAGACCTTGCACCCACCACCCACTTCACCCACCCCACCCATCGAGTATTCAACATAACACATAATTAATGTGTCATCAAATTTTAAATGCCCCGTCAGTGGGGCAGCCAGCAGGCAGCATCGACGATTAACGTCACGGAATCGCACAGATATTGGCATGGACATGGACATGGACACGGACACGGACACGGACATGTTATGCGTTCTCTCGTATTTCAAAACTGTAAGGTCGAGTCCTTCGGCAACTTGATTTTAAGGACTTTGCCTACATCATCAGCAGGCGGCAGCAGAATGGAGTCCATGCACTGCACTGGCACACTTTCGGCGTCTGTTCCCAGTGGGAACAGTCAGAGCGAGCTGCTCTTTCAGCCAAACGGAGGCCACGCTCTCTCTCCTTCTCAGAGAGAGAGAGAGAGAGAGCTTTTTGCCTACGTTAACGGTGTCCTTAAGCTTTTCGCTTAACCGTTACAATTGAAGCTCTCTCTCTCCTTGATTTTGCTTTCCTTTCGCCTTGGCTGAAATTTGATTTCTGTTTCCCCCCAAAGAAAAGAAAAAAAAAGTGAAAAGAGGAGGGTTTTTTTTTTTTTTTTGATAATAGTCATGTATATTTATTCCATTGACATCTAGTCTTAATTGTAGATTATAGATTTACTAAAAATATATATATATAGATATATATTTTGTATATATACTTTCTTGATTTCTTAGGCCTCTAATTACATTTCCGCTACAGTTTTTATTTTCTCCAACTACCATAAAGTTCTGTTCATTTCATTGATATTTTAGTTCTTTTCGTTAGAATAATTGTTATTTTGCTCAAAAAAATTGTTGTGAATTATTGTAATTGTAAAATTTTAGTTTTAGGTTTTTTTTATTAGAGTGTTCTTAAAGACATTTCTTTTTTTTTTTGTTTTCGTTTTTGTTTTTTTGTTGATTTTTTCATTGTATAAATTCGTCAATTTGAAGAGTTTTTGTCGTTTTGTCGAATCGAAATAAGTGCAAAGTATAGGGAAAACTATTATTTCAAAAGTGCAAAATGTCTTGGTTTTTCTTTTTTTTTCAACAAAATGTGTCTCGGAAAATCGAGTCTTACTTTAGGATTAATTGTCGGAAGATATGTGCAGGGGGGTAGGGTAGGGTAGGGGATAATCATAATAATCTAAATAACATTTTCTTTAAGCTAAGACTAGGTTTCTTTTTCTTTTTCTTTTTTCTTGTTTTTGTAAACTGAAAGTCCCTACAGTACTGACCAAAGACAATTAGATCGTCTAAGGTGACATACTCGTATATCGTAGCTAGCACATACATATACATATACATATACATAAATAGATATATCGTAGATAGATATATGTTTTGATTTCTGGGGGATAGAATTAGGTACACTTATGGGCCCAATCCGCAGCACCCTCTGCGGACTCAGCTTTCACACATTTATAAAATATGCTCTCTGCTGCTCCCCTCTGAAGAATCCCCGTCACGTTTCGTGTTTCCAATCCTTCGCTTCCTTGCAGTCCTTGCTCGGCTTTTAGGCACTACTCGTACATCACTTGGATCTCTTTCTCTCCCTCTCCGGATCCCGTTTCCACTCCTTGCAGCATCATCTACATTTCATGGTAGCAGAACTCCCTTAGTACATGTGATGGAGGGTGTAGGGACAGCAGACCGCATAGCTGGGAACTCTCGAGTAGAGCCCCGACATGCCCTTCATGTGGACATACTGCACTGGAGGCCGCAGGATGCTCTGCTGCTTCTTGTCCTTCTTCGAGGAGGAGCCGGAGCCGGAGCCTGAGCCGGAGTTCGACTTGGAGCTGGAGTTGCTGTTGCTGTTACTGTTGCTGGATTGGCTGCTGCTGCTGCTACTGCTGTTGGAGTTGTGGGGCGACAGGGACTTCTTCTTCAGCTGCCGATGGAGGGGCGTGCTGCTGCAGGAGAGGGAGCGCAGCGAGGCGTTGGCGGTGGTGGCCGCCGAGCTGGAGAAGTGCTGGAGCATCCGGCTGACCGACGAGGAGATCGAGATGCGACTGAGATGGAGTCCGTGCGATTTCGAAGCGGATGCGGAAGCGGAGGCCGCCGAAGCGGATCTTCCTGGCTTCCTGCTCTCATTCTCGTTCTCGTGCTCATTCTCGTTCTCATCCTCGCGCTCATTGTCTCCATCGTTGTCGCCCTCGCCCTCTCCCTCGTTGCTGCTGCTGCTGCTGGAGCTGCCCTCGCTGTTGTCCTCGTCGTAGTGCATCTGGGGATGCAGCTGCTCCAGGGCGCTGCCCGGTCGGAAGACGGCATCCACGTAGATGTGCCCCTGGTTCTCGTAGAAGTCGAGGCCCGTGGGCGAGTAGCGCGAGTATCCCGAGGCCGGAGAGGCCCTCGAGGTGTGCTCCTGATCCTGATCCTGGTCCTGATCCAGATCTTGGCTAGAGCCCCCGTTCATATTCATATTCATATTCGTGGACATACCGCCGGTGCACTCGTGAGAGCCGCGCTCGTAGCTCAGGCTGAAGGAGTCCGTGGAGCTGCTGCGAATGTCGTCCTGGCTGCTGTAGACCGTCTCGTGCTGCGGATGATGCGAATGATGGTGGAAATGCTTGCCCAGATGCCTGCTGAGCAGCTGCAGCAGACTCCTGCTGCGGGAGAGCTTCTTCTGGCCGCGCTGATGGCGCTGCTGCTTGCCACTGCCAAGATCCATCGAGGAGCTGTTCGCCGAGCTGCCGCTGGAGCCGCTCGACTTGGAGCCATTTTTGGGCGAAAGGGTATCCATTTTAGAGTTGAGTTTTAGAGCTTTCTTTTGTTTTTCTTTGGGTTTCTTTGAGATTTCTTCACTGGTTTGTCACTGGTTTGTGTCACTTTTGAATAAATCGAGTTCTGGTGAAGCAGGAAGCTGCTTCTAAGCTGCTTTTTAGCTGTTTTGGGGAGATGCTTTCTTTGGAGCAGGTTTCTCTAGAGGCTTGTCGCGTCCCGTGAGTTCTGGCGAAGACTATTGCTGGCTGCACTGCGGCTCCTGCTTTTATACACATCCTCAATGTCGTTTGCCAGCCGCAGCAGCAGCAGCCGCAGCAGCAGCAGCTTCGCTTCGTTTCGCTTCGTTTCAACCTTCGCCTCCGACGAGGACACTCAGTGCTCGCTGCTCGTGTTCCGAGCGCTGGCCGACGAGGCATGCCACACTGACACACACCCGACGACGACGGCGACGACAACGACGAACCAATGAAGGCCCATGGAAAGGGTGGGGGGCGGTTGGACTTCTACCTGTTGCCTGTTGCTGCTGTTGCTGCCCCAAAGCCTAGTGTTAGGGCATTTCCACTCAACGTGACTGCTGATGGCTTCCCCATTGTGCTGCTGGCTCCTGGGGGATGGATGCTGGCTGCTGGATGATGGTTGCTGGGCTGTAGCCCTCCGCTACAACAGTTTGGCGCTGCTTGTTGCACTTTTGAGTATTTTCCGAGCATTGTGCGTGATGGGGAACGTGATCCTAGCACGTCATTCCCCCAGGCATCGCCGTCACCTGAAAACTAGTGACACCTTCAGGAACTCAGCCGCGCATGTGGATTCGACTCACGTGAAGGAATTGGCTAACAGTATTTGGAGCCCAGGCGGCAGGAGGCAGGAGGTAGGAGTAGGTGGCAGGACCTTGCCCGTGGCCAAAAAAAGGGAAAGGGCTGATGAGTAGGACTTATATGAGTAGTTATATGTTGGATGTTGGATGTGGGTAATGTATCGCTTATGCCCCTTAGCCTTTTCTTTGGCTGAAAAGTGACGAAGCAGTAAGCTCATGGCCGAAATAAGCAAAGGAACTATACAGAAGAATAATCAAGTAAATCGTGTCCTTTGTGCACCTTTGAGCTGCTCTTAGCATCCTTTGAGTGTGGCACTCTTGAAATAGATCCGAAGAAAGGCAGGCCACAGGGCCAATCTAATTCCGGATAATGACTGCAATTATGCGCTTAACCCAGAAGAAAGAACCAAGGGAAAAGCACCACCCCACTCTCCCACTCTTACACTCTCCTACATTCCCACTGTACCACTGTACCACTCTACCACAGTCCCACATTCCACCCACTCCCCAAGGCGACTTTGGTGCACGTTTTACGACCACACTGCGGTTATGCACACAGACCGCGAATGTAAGATGGAAAAGATGGGAAAAGTCTTTTATAAATAAAAACAGCGACGAGCCGCAAGGACAGCAGCAGCAGCATAATCAGCGGAAAGCTTCAAGTCAAGGGAATTGGAATTGGAAAAGGAATTCGAATGCGAATTGGAAAAGAGTCAATTCAGAGTCAGTCAGTGGGTCACACGTAACGGAAGCCTCGACTTCCCACCGAGAAAATGTCACGTACGGGGCTCTCTGTCTCTCTCTGTTGCTTGTGCTCCTCCTGTGGTCACCTGGCACCTGGCACCTGGCGGTGGCGGTGAAGGTGGAGGCTTAGGCAATGCGTGCCGCGGAAAACAAAGAAAAGTCTTTCGTGTATTATCATTTCGGTTTCTGTTTACTGTACTCGATTGTTGTCGATGATTCTCTCTCTCTCAGAGGAGAAATGGTGTTAGCGACAGGGCGCCGATGCCCACATCGAGGGCCCCGTATCGGTGTCCTGCAGCATAGGGATACCGATACGGATACGGATAGGGACTGTTGCTGTAGTAGTGGTTGGAGTTGGAGTAGTAGCCGTAGCCGCCGCCGCCACTCTGATAGGGTCCTGGTCCGCCGTAGTAGCTGTTGTAGTAGGGTCCTGGTCCTGGTCCTGGTCCCACGTAGGACTGCGGATGCGGCTGCTGATAGCTGACGCCAAAGGAGACCAGCGGCTTGGCCTTGACGCAGATGATGGCCATCAACATCAGCATCAGCACTAGCTGCTGCTGCATCGCCAAGGGGAAATAGGGCAAAAGGGCAAAGGGCACGTTAGAACACTGTCAACAAGTCGATCGGAGAAAGATTTGCCTACCCAAAGACGCGAATAATTGCGCATTTTGTGGCACCTGCAAACTGCGTCGTTGGGGTCTTGGTTGATTGCTTGCTTGCTTGATTGCCTGATTGCTTGAAGCTTTGATTCCCTGATTCCTCGCTGGACCACGGTCTACTCTTCTCTGAGCTCTGCTTTGCATTCCTGTGGGCCTTTTATACATAGACTATTCCGTGGCCCAAAGGGTGCCAGGGGACGCCAGCCAAATCCTGTTTTCTTGGTTAAACTGCTTGCCCTTGGGGCTTTGGGTTTGCACTGGGATGGAGATGGGAATGGAGATGGGGATGGGAGTCCCATTCTGGTTTCTGTTTGTTCTGGTTTTCGGTCGCAAATCACGAATCTTGCATCTGGACTCTCCCTCTGGAGTCCCTTTGTTGAGCTCGTTGCTCGCATAGATTTGCCTACCTGTTGCCTGTTGCATGCCTGCCTCCCATTCCAAGGGATTTCCTCAACCATTAATTGGACATTGGAAAACCTTGAACTGGCTCACGGACTCATGGACTCATGGACTCATGGGGGAATCGAAACTGAAGCTGAAGCTGAATCTGTAGCTGCATTAAACTTGTTTGCAGGGCGTGAGAGATTTGTACGGGGAGCAGTAAGCTGATATTGATGCCACACGATGCTCCATGCCCCGTGCCCCTTGCCCCATGCCCCATGCCTCACACTGTCCACTCGGCCACTGCCACTAATCAGTGGCATCTACGGGAAAGAGGAGTCGCTTCTAATTTGTTTTGCATAATGTCCAATCTGTGGCGTTCGGAATCATAAATCTTTGCCATAATTGACTACGGAATACACTTCGTTAATTACGAGTACGAGAGGAGCTACCAAATGGCACAGGAAGTGCTTGAAGGAGGGCTGGGCTACTATATCTGTTCTGTTTTCGGGCAACTTTGGGCTTAAACAAATCACCCATTCCCATGCGAAATGTTCGTTAATTTATTCGTTCTCTAAAAATATTGGACTCCGATACCATATTTGGGCACCGTTTCAAGTAGATTCTAAGTATCTTTGACTGATATCATTTTCAATTGTATATCTTTATCTTTACAGACAAACCGAAGAGGATGTAATCTGATGGTAAGCTGTGACATTTATGAACTCGGCCCTGAAATGCCCAAAACTCCCTCAAACTAAAATCTACCTCTCAATCGAATCGGTTCCGGCAGAGTATCGACGTCCACACAGCCAATCAAATATTAATTAATGCATGAAAATTAGATTAGCATTCGGTTTCCGCTTTTGGACTTGGGCATTTGCGTACGAGAACAAGACCCGTGGGATGCCCCACAGGATGCCTCAAAGGATGGATGGATGGGTGGATGGATGGAATGCCATGTGACCAGCCTCGGGTCACCGCCAGTCACGTTCCCTCCGCTGTTTCCAACGTTGCCACGTTGCACCTGCACCTGCACCGTCAAACATCGAGCGTCGCAGAGTCAAAAGTTGTCCGTGTGCTCCTGGGGTCACATTGCAGTCATGGGCCGCTTCTAGGGCTTCTCTCGCCCCTCTCGCTCGGGCGGTGGTGACGTGCGACACTGGTGACAGGCGCCACTTAATTTGTTGCCACTTTTGAGGGTGGATAAATTTAGACGAGCCTCCACTTGCCACTTGCCACCTGCCACTTACCGCTTATCACAGGAGGTGCACAGGTGAATAACTGCAAAGAGCAGGGAACTTATTTTTCGGGGTCATTCGATACACTACTCGCAGCGCAGCCATTGAGGAGCCACTCATTGTTTGTTCTGTTCTGTTCTGTTTCGGGGATCGGATCCATCCATCCATCAAACTAGGAACAATGGGAGGCTTGCTGGGGTTCAATAGACAGCGGGTCAGAACGACTCTGGTCTTAGGGAAGTCTGCCACTGCCACACAGAGAGAGAGAGAGAGAGAGAGAGACAATGACAATGACAATAACAATGACGAGAGGCGGGATAAGCCACAGTTAAACACTTGCGATGGGAGTGGACAAACTTTATTCAAATTTCACTTGGATACGAGATATGCAAGAGGCGGGAGGGAGAGATGTATTCGCTCCCTCTCTCTCTCTCTTTTCAATAAAGATGATACTCATAGGTCAGGGGCTTGTAGTCGCTGCGATACTGCTGCTGGAAGGAGTTGGGAGTCGCCACGCTGTGGTACAGATGCGATTCGGCAGCCACGGCAGGAGCCACCAGGCGGGAATAGGCCAGCGGCAGGACACCCGCAGCCCGGGCATAGGTCGACGGATAGTACCCGTACGATGGGGTATAATAGGTGTAGAGCTCGTGGCCGAGGGCCACACTCAGCAGACAGGCAAAAATCAGCTAAAAATAGGTTAGAAACGATCATGAGAATCTCTCATAGAACAGCCCCTTTCAGGGGGGTTTTGGCTGGCACTTACCAGCTTCATTTCTATCGCTCGTTGCTTGGAACTCCTTGGGACAGTGATCGCAAACTGAATCCCTGCTGCCGGATGGATCGGCCTTTTATAGCCACGAAACCACACAAAAGAGACAGACCTTCACTTTGGTCCGCTCATGATCTTGGTCTCGGTCTTGCTATCCAAGGTCAAAGGCATTTGCCAGCAGCAGCAGCAGCAGCAGCAGGCGGCAAATGAAAGAATCCTTAACTCACTTTGAATGGAAAAGAATGGCAAAGGCAATGGCAAAGGAATGGAGCAGCAATTGCAATTGCTGCTGCCACAGATGAGGGGGTCTGGAAGGAGTGCAGCAGCAACATGCAGCAGGAAAACTCGTTCGTTCCCTGCCACTCAGAACTCAGAAATCTGATTCGAATCGGATGGGATTGTCGTGAGTGTTCGCCTGACAAGAGATAGTCAAGCATGCCACAGAGCATGCCACACACACCACACAAGAGGAAGCCCCTTCCACTCCCACTGGTGCTCCCATGCCGCCCGTGGCCTTGGTCTAGCCGAAGGTGAAGGCGTTTATTTGCTTCCCTTTATCAGATTCTTTTTGGCGGGGAGAGGGGCGGAGGGTGTGTTGGTGTAGGTCTTGGTCCAAAATAAACAATTAAATGAGAAGCCTGCCACAGAGACGCACTTCCGGTATTTTTCCTTGCTTTCGGCTGAGAGGCTTTCAAGGTCAGCCAGGAGGGTGGCACGAGGGTGGCCGTGGGTGGAAAAATTGCGATGTTTCCTCAGCTTTTCTTGGTTCTTTGTGCCCAACAAAGTCCCAAAACAAACTCCCACGCCTAAAATCAATTAAATGAGGTTTTTGTTTATACCGAAAAACAAATTCTATTGATTGTTTTTGCGCTCTTTTTTTTTGTTTTGGGAAGTAAGCTGTTGATTTGTTTATCGCTCATCGCTGGGAAAATTACGCAGTTTTCCCAGCAGCATCAGACTTTTGATAGCTCGATTTCTGTTGCTTTTGCGTGCAATTTCCCAATCAGAGCGAAGCGCAGCGGTTTACAGTGCTTTACTGTGGTGCGCTTTGTCAGTAATTCCAAACCGAACTCATTCGAATGGCAGGTGGAAATCTGAGCCGCAGTCAGAGACTGCAACTCTTGTCTTGGCCCCAAGGCCACAAGGTGGGCGATTGGTGTGGCTTCTTGGCTTCTTGGCTTATTCAGGAGGGCTTTTTCGTTATAAAAAGCCGCCCCACACTGAACAAGCCATCAAGTCTTCTGACAGCCGCTCTGCCAGTTCCAAGAACTTCAGACAACGCCCTCTAAAAATGTTCAAACTGGTAAGATATTCCTTTGGGGACTATTTTTGGGATCAAAAGTAATCAAGAAATCTTCCTTGCCACTCCTTTAGTTCGTTTTCGTAACGCTGTGCCTGGCCTTCGCCTGCGCCGCTCCGGGTCTGCTGCACTCGTCCTCGCCCATCCTGACCACCTCGTACCACAGTCTGCCCTCGGTGCGAGTGGTCAGCAGCCCCATTTGGACCCACTCGCACAGCCACGGCCTTGTGCGGCCCCTGAGCTACGGCTATGGCCATGGCTATGGCTGGATCTGAGGATCGGATCAGAGGATCTGAAAATCTGAAAGGATTGTCGGGCAACTGACAGACAGCGACGACTGTCCCCTGAAGCCACAAAATATAATTTTGAAATTGGTTTGAATCTTATATACGACATAGTGTGTCTTTATTTCTGGGACCATCAGAGGGTAGGCCAGGAATATTTCTATAAAAGCAGATGCAGGGGCATATCTCAAGTTTAGTATGGTTGAGAGAGCTATAGCTATGTGGTGTGTAAGTTGGCTGATCGCAATCTGATTCTGATTCTTGGTCTTAAGTGGTTGCTGTTCCAGCTGCTGTGGATCTTTCTGGCTCTGCTGGAGTCGGGTCTCAGTCAGCCCCTGTCGATCCTCTTCTCCACGGACTTCGCCAGGAGCTTGGATTCCAGCCAGGGGACCGAAGAGCTGTTCTTCTTTGAACATCCTGGCAAGGCGTACTCCTCCGATGACCTGTTTGGGGACGTGCAGAAGTTTGTGATTGGCGTTCACCAGTTTGTCCAGCATCCCTCCTCCACACTCAGCCAGCTTCAGGCGAATGCGAAAAAGAACCACAAGAAGCAGAAGCCCCCTCTATTTGGCGGCCAGAAAGTGGTCCTCGATCCCTTTGGCAATTTCTCTTTCAACTTGGGATTGTCCCTCAACTTTCAGCTGATGAACAGCTTTGGTTTCACGCGTACATACCCGTACCCGTCTCGCTGATGCGAGACTCGTGAAACAGTATAAATAAAATTTGAATTAAAGCGAACTTTTATGTAAAATTGAGCGGGGAGAATTCAACGTGTTTCATGCACTACTGAGTGGCCCAAGCGACGGGGAGTAGCGAAATGTGCCTCCCCATCCACCATGCCCACCCTCCCCCACATCTACGGGGAAATGTTTTTATTGTTCAGCAAAGAAGTAGGCTAGCCCAGAGCCTGCTTGTGTAGAATTCGTGTAGAGTGCTCGTAGAGTTGTCATGGGATAACAGGTGACAATAAATATATACATACACATACACATGCATACATCCATTATCCTATACTTCATTGAAATATGGCCATCGTTTGAATTTAAAGAATAAAGTATTATGTATGTATGTGAATATTACGATTACGCTTAAACGAGATGTTTTGAGAAAGTCATACAATTGCAACTACACGCGCCACTACACTACCTATGTAGATATTGTGTAGAAAATAACAATAATTTGTGTGCAAATATATTTTAATGGTATTTCTGGGCGAATATCCTGCATTCAATGTTTTCTAGTGTGGGCGTGGCATGCCTTTTGACAGAGAATCTCGTTGAGCATATTTTGGAAAACGATCATAGGAAATTCAGCTGAAATGGCCTCAAAATAGTTGCGATCCAATATTAGTCCGGTCCCCTAATGGGAGGGGGGCGGGGTCAATTATATGATAGTTCTATAATCGAACAGCAACATAGCAGGAGTACTGCGGAAGGAGTACCTTCAGCCCCACCCTCCCCAGCTAGTTATTAATACATTGTTGAGTTATATGGAAATTTGCATAATAATATTGCAAACAAGTCGATGCTGTGTTTTCTCTTCTCTCTGCCCGACTCTGTTCTATTTGTTTCTGTTGTGTTCTGTTTGTGAGATGCCACAGATTATGTGTGCGCCGCTATGGAGTCTAATTTTAAATGTGGCACGTTGCATTGTCTCTCTGTGTGTCTGATAAATGTCGCCTGTCGCACGCCTCAGAACATGTGTATGGATAGCCAAGGATAATTAGCCACGTTATCTGCCTCAATGGTGCCGTGGCAGGGGCAGGGGCAGTGGCAGGATGCAGCTTCTATTTGTATGGATTATGAATAATTACGAACGAAAAGGAAAATATCTGTGTGTTTTGTCTTGCGATTGCTTCATTCATTCATTGTTGGTGGGTCTATTTATACGGTAAATCACTTCAGAATAGGTGAACTTTTGCCTGGAAGTGGATTGCTATTGGCACCCACGACTACTGGCTCCCGCAGACACCATTTACTTGTTTTTTGGTATCTATAACACTGTTTATCCTTTCATATATCCACCGAAAAAAATAAGGTTCTTGCGAGTATTCACATGAGTATTTCACCACGCGCGAATGATGAATATTGACTGTTCGTTTGATTAGAGTTTATTTCAGTGATTTATTCCATTCTGATTTCCGTTCAGGTAACAGGTAACAGGTGGGCGAGCGGGGGAGGCACTGCTCTCTGTGCTCTCTACTTCTTCAGCAGCAGGGGGGCGGCATAGGGGGCTGTGTAGGCGGCAGCGTAGGGGGAGGCGTAGGCGGCAGCGGTGTAGGCAGCAGTGTACGGAGAAGCGTAGGCGGCAGTGTACGGAGAGGCGACGTAGGCAGATGACACATACGGAGAGGCCACATATGGAGACGCCGCCACGTACGGAGAGGCGGCCACATAGGGGGCCGAGTAGGCCAGGGGGGTCACGATGCCGGGCTTGGCGGCAACGCAGGCAATCAGAGCGAGGACAACGGCGGCGACGAGCTTGAACATCTTGGAGGATTCGCTTTTAGATTGTTTTACTTGTTGAATGGAACAAATGCAACTGATGTCCAAACAGGCGGTGGGCCTCAGCTTATATACACATCTAGAGCCCCACTCCCCACTCGGCACACAGTGGAGGTGGAGGTGGAGTGCCTGCCAAACGGCCTTGCAAGGTCTTCTGTGTGTGGGCCTCTCTTTGGCCACGCCAGTCACGTAGTCCCCGTAGTGGGTCGACACCAGCGTCGAGTACTGAGGGGGGGGATGTGTCTTTTAATTAAGCAGCATTAAGCAGGCCAAAAATTAATACCTACTACCAGTCCAGCATTTTTCCAGGTTTTTCTAACCGTCCGTCAGGCACTAGCTGCCATAGGTGGGATTTTGGTGGCTATAAATTAGCGCGTTCAGGCACCAAATTTGATCAGTTCAGTTTGAAACCCTCGGCAGTACAACAATCCATTCAAGATGTTTAAGTTCTTCGCCCTCGCCCTTGTCGCTCTGATTGCCTGCGTCTCGGCCAAGCCCGGAATTGTGGCTCCTTTGGCCTACTCTGCTCCCCTGGTGGCTGCTGCTGCTCCAGCGGCTGCTGTCTACAGCCGGGAATATCACGGAAATTTCGCGGCACCCTACGTGGCAGCGGCATCTCCCTATGTGGCATCCCCATACGTGGCATCTCCTTACGTCGCTTCTCCCTATGTGGCATCTCCCTATGTGGCATCTCCCTATACCGCTGCCTACAGCGCAGCCCCTGTTCTGTTGAGGAAGTAGGAACCAATCGCTGACTGACTGAAAGATTTCAAATGAATTGAAGAAGAATGAATGGAAAATACAAAGCTCTGATATCAGAAACGAATGAATCTCGTTCGTGTTTACTTTTTGCTCATCAGTTGGTGGGGCCTGCTATCAGGAATGGGAGTGGGAGTGTTAATGGGAATGGGAATGGGTTTGGTTCAAGGTCTTTGGCTTGGACTTATCTGAAAAAAACAAAAACAAAGGCTACGGGCTACGGGCTACAGGAAGTTCTCCCCCGACGTCACAGTCTGATAAGAAGAGCGCTCCAGAGTTTGTAAATTTCTCTTCCGTATTACAGTTTATTTAGAGATTCGTTGAGGGAGAGAGAGAGACGTATGGTAAATATGCTAAGATTCCTATATCTAGGGTCAAGTTGGGGGCTGGGGATCGGTGATTGGGGATCGGGCTGTCACATCGTCAGGTTAGCATCCATTGTGGCATTCGAATGGAAGACAATGCTGCTGCGATTGTAGTGCCCCGAGCGACGAGTCTTCAGATACTTAAGGACGACCAACGCCATCGAACCCACCAGGACGAGGCCCCCGAGGATATAGGCGAAGACCTTCATGAAGGCCAGATGCAGTTCCAGATTCTGCGAGTGGGATCCTACCACGTCTAGTAGCTTGGACAGCTCCTGGATGTGCGTCTGGAGGGCAGTTTCCTCTGCGGTGAAGGAGGCGTTGACCGCCATCTGCGAGTGGCTGATGCAGGAGACGTCGCGGATGTGCGGGGTCTCCTCGAGACTGCTGTCCGGCTCGATATTGAGGGCCACCGACTCGGGCAGCGAGGGCGGGATGAGCAGGCGGTGCAGGTAGGAGCAGTTGAAGCGGTTCCGGGAGACCCCCAGCTTCTGGAGCATCGGGAAGGCGTCGGCGAAGGTGCGATTGCCCTGCAGCTCGGTCAGCGCGTTGCCGTCTACCAGGAACTTCTTGATGTTGGCCAGATACGGCACGAATATGTCCAGATTGAGGCTGGTCATGTTGTTGAAGGAGAGATCGAGTTCCTCGAGGTACTTCTGCTTGGAGAACATCCCGAACTTGAGCTCCCGAATGCCATTTCCGCGCAGATTGAGGCTGCGGAGTCTCTTCAGTTGGGCGAAGGTGCTAATGTTCAGCTGTCCGATGGGATTGTCGGAGAGGTCCAGGTAGTGGAGGGACGTGAGATTCGTGATGTTGGCGATGCTGTGGAGCCGGTTGGCACTCAGCTCGAGGGTCTCCAGCTGCAGGGACTGGTGGAGAATCAGCTGGGAGATGGCGTTGTGGCTGGCCTGCACGAAGCGGGTGGCGTTGATGGTGAGGTTCGTCAGCTGGTTGTTGTCCAGATGCAGCTGGTGGACGATGCTCTTGCCGGTCAGCTGGAAGTCCTTCAGCTGGTTAAAGGACAGCATGAGGCTCTCCAGGCTGGCGGCCTCTGCGAACGTGTTCGGATGGATGCTCACCAGCTGGTTGTTGGAGAGATTCACCTCCTTGATGCGCCGCATGCCGCTGAACACCTCCGGCCGGACGTAGGTGAGGAAGTTCCCCTCGAAGGAGACGTTCTCCAGGTACTCGTTGTCCATGAAGATGTCGTCCTGCAACTCCCTCAATCGGTTGCCTGTGAGCAGCAGCTTATTGATGATCTGCAGCCCATTGAAGGCGTTCACGCTCAGGGTGGCGATGTCGTTGTAGGACAGATCGAGCCTCATCAGCGAATTGGCTCCAATGAACACCGACGTCTGGATGGACGTGAGGTTGTTGTAGCTCAGATTCAGATACGTCAGATTGCTGGCCGCACTGAAGGTGTTCCGCGTGAGCTCCAGGATATTCGTGTTCGACACATCGAGCGTCTTGAGATGGGGAAAGGTCTCGAACAAGTGGAAGGGCATGTAGAGCAGCGTGGACTCGTAGAACTTCATGAACTTGACCATGTTCCCCGCCGGCACGTTCTTAATCACCACATTCTGGCTGTGGGTGACCATGAAGCCCGTCACCGTGCAGAAGGCCTCGTTCACGTCCATGTAGATCATCGGATCGAATTCGTCGCATCGCAGATTGATGTCCCCGGCACTGGCCCCTCCCCCAGTCCCAGCTGCCACCGCCAAGAACAGGATCGACAATACGATCATCTTTCGAGACACCACTAGAACATCCATCATCATCGCTCCCATCGTCATCATCTTGATCATCGCGAACCGCTCCGTTTCGATGCAAATTTCCAACTGTTTGGAGGAGGCTGCGAAAATGTTGCTCCACTGCATATGGGATATACAATACACAATACACAATATAGCATACAATATAGGATGATATCTCCCTCTCTCTCCCCCAGATGATAGTTCTCGGTTTTCCAGTAAGTCGGTACCCCGATAAGAATTGTCGGTCTGATGTCGGTTTGTTTTTGTTCTGCCAGAGGATTGCAGGGAATGAAAGTAAGTCACTCTAGACATTGGAATGGGATTACTATGGTACGTACATACGAGTATATGTATATGTATATGTATCTATGTTTTTTCCTTCCGAAACAGATATCGTATGTGACTTGAGCTTGAAACTCTTTCGGTACGTGATACGAGATACAAGAGAGAGCGAGGGAGAGAGAGAGAAAGATATATATAACTTTCGACAGTCCATTGAACTTTATTCTGTAGGGAATATCTCGATATCTGTTGCATCAGAGAGTGAGAGAGTGAGGGAGAGAGAGGGCAAGAGTGAGATTAAAAACGCAGCTCGTTAGAGGAGGAGGAGGATTCCAATCGCATTGCATAAATGCAACTGCAACTGCAACTGCAATTGCGATTGGGATTGAGTGGGCAAGTGGCAAACGTAACCTTGCCATGATGCAAATCGAAATCGGATTAAAGCTGAGGCCTCCCTCCCTCCCTCCCTCCAATTCCATTGATTTCTGGCCAACTCTTTTGGCTTCTGGCACGAGAGGTTACTCATCAGCCAGTGGCCAATTAGCATTGGCAGGTCGCATCAATCACTCCATCAAACAGCTACTGGTAACTGGTAACTGGCTACTGGCTACTGGCCATAGACTCACCTTCAGTCCGGCAACAACTTTTATGGGCTCACCATTTGGGAACGTGCCCGAAATACCAGATCGGGGACTCGACCTCCCCGAAGTCTAGCCGCGGGCACGTAGCCAGCAAATTGAGCCACTCAAAGGCCGTTCCGCTCCGCTCTGCTCTGCTCTGCATTCCTGTGCAGCGGCACAGCGGCACAGTAGTAGAACAATCCGCCCAATCCCAAGCGTTCAATGCGAATGTGTGCCCAGAAATTCAACCATCGAAAATCGGGGTCTGGGGTATAAAACCACAGCTGACCGCTCGATCAATTATAGTCCAATTTGTTTGCTCAAATCACACTAATCCCCCACCCAAGCAATCTCAACATGTTCAAGCTGGTAAGGACCTCTGCAGCCTGATCTTTCGACAGAGATCTCTACGATTATCCTCTTCCTTGCAGTCCGCTCTCGTTGTCCTCGTGGCTGCCATCGCCTGCAGTGTGGCGGAGGCCAAGCCGGCCGTTGTGGTGGGTGCTGCTGTGCCCGCGGGTGTGGTGACTGCCACCAGCTCCCAGTATGTGGCACGTAACTTCAACGGAGTCGCCGCCGCCCCAATTGTCGCTCCTGTGGCTGCTGCCTACACCGCACCTGTTGCTGCCGCATATACTGCCCCAGTGGCTGCAGCCTACTCCGCTTACCCTTACTCCGCCTATCCCTATGCCAGCTATCCTTATGCCGCTGGCTACACCACCGTCCTGTAGGAGCCATGATAGGACATAAATCGGACTGAAAACTGACTTCGGAATGCAATAAAAACACACACACAAATCAAATTTACAAACTTTACTGATTGCTAGGATATGGATGGGTTTCCAGATCCATTCATTGGAAAATTCACCCATTAGCACTCCAATATCTTAAGTCTCTTTGAATCGGAATGGGGTTATGCATCTGCAAGATCCTTCTCTCATCCGCTTCCATCTGATGCCTCCCGCTGCTCCTGTAGCTCAATTAGCATATTTTTCTGCTACAGGAATAGCATTTCGATGCATATTAAGGACGGTTCATTACTCCTTCCACACTGTCGCCATTAGTCATTAGCCAATGCGGAAATCATCCAGGGAGATGCCAAATGACTTGCGTCATCGAATGCAAATGCAAATGCCGTGCTCAAAATATACTCGTACTCGAATATCGATACGCGAAGCAAACAAACATCTTTGAGTAGGACAAGCACGTGTCGGCAGTTTCATTTTTGAAGTTGCGTCAGAGAGGCAGAAATCTGAGTGGCACTAGAATAATTATTCAGACAGAGAGAGAGAGAGAGCGAGAGAGAGATGCATCTTCTATATCTAAATATAATAATCGTATATTTCCAATCAAAAACAAACCAAAACAAACATCAAATATATCAAATTAAAAACGAAAATTCAACAACCACAACCAGAACCAGAACCACAGCAGTGTCCTTCAGCGGTTAAAGCCTTCACTTTGAGTTGACTCTGAGTGTAGTGGCCACAAGTGGCGGTGGCACGATGGGAATAGAGGCGCTGTAGCGTCCGAATGGCAGCCACGCAGCTTGGTAGAACAAGGGATAGTTGGGCGGCGGCACACCCACACCCACACCTCCCACAATAGGTCCGCCCGGTGGTCCTGGTGGTCCTGGTGGTGGTGCAGCAGCAGCAGCAGTCTGTGGCGGCGGGGCAGCCCGATGGGCAGGCGGGACATCCACCTCCTCGGCAGCATCCCGTATCTGTCCCGCCGAGGCAGCAGTCACGAGGATCAGGAGCAGCAGGAGAGGCACCTGTTGATCGTTGTTCATCGTTGAGCAAGTGCATCTCTGGCGTTTGCGTTTGCAGACGCTTGAAACTTACTAATTTCCTGTATCTGTACATATCTACGTATCTACGTTTCTTTGTGTATTTTGATCTGAGTTCTGATTGCTCAAAGTTCTAGAAATGGAATGAAACCCAAGCCGGAGATCGGACTGGCATTTATAAACTTCTGGAACCCGGAGGTAGAGCAGACTATTCGCTTAGCCAGTGGGTCAGACCAGACGACCAGAAGACTTGTAGTATGAATATCCATCGAATCGTATGAATATCCATCAATCGACTGGTCGGGCTGATGATTCGTTATTCAAGACACGATTGCCTGTTCGATTTGTTTATTGTTTTTCGTTTTTCGTCACGCGTCTCTCAGAAATGAAACCAAAAGTGCCACAGCAAAAATTCTCCTTGGTCCGCCTTCGGCATACAGTGTGTACGGGTATATAGCATATGGTATATGCTATATAGTATATGGTCTTGGAACCGATTTGAGCGTGGCTTTTGCATACCAATTTTTCCAGGGATCACCTTCGCTTTTGCTGGCCCCCATCTGCTGTATTCTGCTGTATCTGCTGCTATATAAATTCCGATGCCGGGCAGCAGCAGATATCAGTCTACTGCCTGAGAACCAGCCAACAACAACCAAACAACATGTTCAAATTCGTAAGCATCGAAGGATAATCCCTGGCCCAGAGAACAAACCCCAAGGAGTGATACCACGGAGTACTTAATCTTCATCTTCTCTTCTCTTCTCTCTTTCCCCGACAGTTCGCTCTGTGCCTCTTCGCCGTTGTGGCCTGTGTGGCTGCCAAGCCCGCGGTGATTGCCGCCCCACTGGCGTACAGCGCCTACTCCTCCCCCCTGGTGGCCGCCTCCCCCTACTCGTCTGCCTACACCGCCGCCTACACAGCCCCCGCCTACGCTGCCTACTCGGCCTACTCCGCATATCCCTATGCGTCTGCCTACTCCGCATACCCCTATGCCGCCTACTACCGCTAATCGGAGACCGGACAAGGCAAGGATAATGCTCCCACTGGAATGACTGGACACTGGATCCGACCCACTCCCCAACAATATGGATACCTGCAACCAATACCTGCACCTGCGACCACTGCACCTGCAACCACTCTACCACCACATCTCTGCACTGCTCAGCCCTAATCCGTAGCCTTCTCGTTCTTCTTTGCTCCCCAAACAAACTGCTGGATACTGAAAGTGAACAAATGGGAACAGGACCCCTTCTGCACACCGGAATATACATACTGTCAATGTCGAAATAAATAATATGCATTTTGCGTGAAACGTATACACCATTTCTGTGAATGTTATTGATAAATATGTACCAGTAATCGCTTGCTATGGAAGTTTTTGCCAATCACTCTATGGAATGGGGCAAATCGAAGAGCCTTATCCACATAAACAAGTTTGATTTGTGCCTTGAAACATTTTTCTGTTTATTCCACACACATTTGGTGTGGAAGCTGTTATGGGGTAGTGTTGGTAAGCGGCGCCTTGGAAAATTCCAGAAGAAAAAATGGAAGTGGTCGTTACTGAACACTGACCATGCCAGCACATTGGAAATGAGCTGAATTTTCAATAGGATTGATTGGGAAAGAAAACATGAAACTTGAGGCAATAATTCTTTTTCGAATCTTTATTTTAGGTGGGCTTCTCAATGGTAGCAAGTCTTACCATTTCCAGGCTTCAAATTACTTCTTCCGTATGTTTTTCTTCTCAAATTGATTTGGATTCGCCTTCTTTCCTTGAAAATAGCCCGTGTAGTAGCCAGACATGTACCAGGCAGTCAGCATGGACATCAGGTCTTGCTCCTCGCCCGGGTTACCACACGGAGGGATAATGGGTGGTATCAATGGCATAGTTGGCTTGCCCGGTCCACCAGAGGGACTAGCGCTCGCTGCTGGCTTGGCCTTGACAGACGATTTCTTTGAGGCAGACTTGCCGCAAGCTTGTTGTGCCTGTCGTGCTCCCTTGGCCTCGAAGTGATATGCCTCCAGCGACTGTTGGCGACGGGCGTCCTTGCCGCAAGATGGCAGCAGATCGGCGACCAAGCTCTCCTGCTCGTTTTCATAGCCCAGAAAGCGGACCAAACAAGTAGCTGCTTCCTCGTTGATGGACACCACAGTACCCTCATAATAAATGCCATCCGTGAATGTGGCCCGCGCAAAGTCGCCCACCTTGAAGAAATCGGGCTCGGGGCTGGTGGCATCGGTTTCCGATCCAGTATTTACATCTTCCTTCTTGTTCTCCTCCTCGCGCGCCAAATTCTCGGATTCTTCGTAGACTTTTTTCCACAGATAATTTTTACAAGAAGCGTCATCGGATTTGTCACACATCTTGCTCAATTTTTATTTTTTTCCTTGTTGCAAATATGTAATTGATAAATTCGGAGTGCTGGAAAACGCTGTCAATGCTCCAGTGTGGTGTGACGACCGCGGACATATCGATATCAGAAATATACCGAAAATACCGTCTCATGTTCAATATATACTGTTGAAAACATTTTGGTTTCTATTAATAAAAGTTTAAAAAATAGTATTTTTCTTTTTATAAGATAGTCTTAATAATATAAAACCGATCATCATCAACAAAAATCACTATATTCAGCGTCGTCACTGTTATTTTCCTTGTTCCTTTTGGAAAATCATTTCTGCGTTTTTGTCCCTTTTGGTTCAGAAAATCGCAACAGTCTAGCTCATGATGTAATTATATAAGGTGGTCTCGGTCGGGCCCTTAGCTTCAGTGAATGCGAAAGGTTGTGTGCGGACGATTTTTGTCTGAATATCTTAACCCTTACGTAGCAACAAAAAAAATGATCTATTGCAATTTTTGCTGCAAGCATGTACCGAATTTCAAATTCATTCATGCACCAAAATTTTAATTTAACATACAAGGGTAAAAGAAAAACTAATAATGGCTGCGGAAAATATAAATATTAGTGTAAGATTTTAAGAACTTAAGAATTTTAACAACAAAATGTCTATTCAAAATCAAAAACAAAGATTAATTGCCAATTTAAAATTGCTTAAAATAAAACTCTAAAGAAAACTTCACCTCTTTGCATCACAAAAGGCTATTTTAAGCCACACGGACCTGTTAAGCGTTAATCAACATACTCTACTGCCGTCTCGTTCACACTCACTATACTATGTGCTTCTCACTCGCACTTATTGCTAGCATATGCTAAGGGACCGCTTTTGCCGACCACCTTATACTTATTCCATCATGGTCTAGCTGTCAGTTGCCAAAATGGAATGTCATGCAGCGATGACAGGAGTAACTCTGAATAGTAGGCTCTGCTTTTAGTGGCAGTGCAAATACTTCGACATACTCCGATTTTCATCATTAGCAATACTAGTCTACTCGAATAATCATTAGATAAAATGGAGAACATAAATAATACAAATAGTTCACATGTTAATAGCGTGTGCAGCGCTATGCTGGCGTCTTCATTGACCACGCTGCAAGAAATGATCGATTCGGAGTCCAAGGCGGAGGACGCCTCCCTGGCCGTATACGAGGCGAACATGCGGGCCTGGCGCGACCAATTCAGTAATCCTGATCTGGCCCCCAGACCCATCGGAGTGGAGTTTTCGATCCCGCACCGTCCCCTTGGGGAATCGCCGCGCGTCGCTGTGAACCACTACTCGGAGAACGATAGTTTCCCGGGAGTCAGGGGTCCTCTTCCTGTGCGCCGTCTTTCGTTCGGATCTCCTCCTGTGGTCTCCTCGCGCGGGGAAAATCAGTAAGTGGCTAAGTTACTCACACCCATCCTCCAATTCCTATTAATAAGTGCCCCATTTCTGTGTACAGGCCCTCCCAAACCACAAGCCGCCGAATCTCTTTGGCCCGGGACTTTCGCATCTAGGCGGAGTCCAGTCAAGCCAGTCGCGAAGCCAACTGCCGCACGGATGCTCTGTGGAGCTGGCCTCTTACGGAGCGGAGTCTGTGCGTTTCTCTGCGCGGAATAAAATGTGCATTTCATCTTGTTTTCTCTGACACCATTCGTCTCTTCTCGTCTTGTCTCTCTTTTGGGTCTGGTCTCTACGGAGGGAGACCTTCGCCACAGCTGAGGCCTGAACCCAAGTGCCAGCGAAGGTCTGCTGTGGTTTGTGCGTCTGTCTGTCTGTCTGTCTGTCGTATCCATTGTCAGACCTTTGCAGCCCATGGGTAATCGATTGTCTCGTTGATTTCTACGCGTACTCGTAATTGTGCAGATGTTTAGGCTAGCGTCGGTCGGTCCGTCGGTTGCGGGTTCAAGTTCAATGTTGGACAGATTTCAGCAAACGAGTTTGCCAATTGCTCGTTAGTCTCCCGCTTGAAGGACACTCTGGCCAACAATTTTGGCCATATAAAGCCGTAGAAACGCCACAGCATCAGCAACAGTCACTCGTCGACTTCAGAGCAAACACCAACCCAAAACCCAAGCCCCAATCAACATGTTCCGCTTCGTAAGTACTTGGCTCCAATGGAGGCAAAGTGGATCCTTCCACTAATTCCACTCCAAACTTCAGATCGCCATCTGTGCCCTGGCCACCATTGCCGCCGCTGCTCCAGGATTCGTTGAGCAGCACCATGTCGGCCATGTGGTGGCCGCTGCTCCCGTCCTCACGAAGGTAGGAGCCGTCGTGCACAGCGCCCCGGTGGCTACATCCCACCAGAGCTTCACCCAGTTCCATAACCAGGCCGTGATCACTCCCGTCGTGAAGCACGTGGCTCCCGTGGTGCACCATCAGACCTATGTGGCCGCCCCCGCTGTCCACCATGTGGCTCCTGCTGTCCCAGTGATCAAGTCTGTGGCTCCCGTCGTCCACCAGACCTATGTGGCCGCCCCTGCCGTCCACCATGTGGCTGCTGTGCCCGTCGTCAAGGCCGTGCCCCATGCCGTCTCCCACCAGAGCCACGTCCAGATCCACCAGAAGGCCATCATCGCCACCCCAGTGCTGAAGACCATCGCCACCCCAGTGGTGCCTGTGGTCAAGACCGTCGGCGTGGCCGCCGCCCCCCTCACCCATGTCTACCATCACTAAGGAATTCCGTGGAACTCTTTTCGTTTCGATTGTTGGCTATTTGAATAAATTAATTGTTGAAATTGGAATTGGCTTTGGCAAGGAATAGGCGTAATCTTGGGATCAGATACTCCACGTTGGTAATATTTATCAGTCATGCTTCAATCGGTAGCCAGAAAGCTAATTTTGCGAGAAAATAAATTGTGTGTGTTGGAAAACACAATTTTGTCGTGTTTGGAGACGGCTACGAACACTAGTTTTGCCTTTTGTCTGGCATGTTCTCTCTTTCTTCGCAGCAAATTCAGCAACGTCACTATGCATTCGCCTCTGCTGGCGTCACGTTCGGCTCTGGCTCTTGACGTATGTATGTGTCGCTTAATACACAGAAAATATGTGATTGTATGCTGTTTATACCCGGTACTTGATGAGTAGAGAAGGGGTATGTTCGGTTTTTGGTGATAGTGGAGCAGAAGGAAGCATTTTTATGGGGTCGGCATATAAATTGTATTTATTCTTGATCAGCATCAATAGACGAGTCGATATAGACATGTGTGTCCGTCCGCCCGTCTGTCCGTCCTTATAAGCGCTTATCCAGACTCCTGTGATATCACTCTGCTTCAAGTGTACGTAGGCTGATAAGTATTTAAGTTTCTGGCCTAATAGGCTTTTTACACTGCCGCATCATTGTCGAAGGTGTGGAAAAATGATGCGAGATGATGCCGCATTTTTTCCGCATCATTTTGTCAGCTGTTCGGGCTGCTAAAGTAAACAAACTCTGTGAGTAGGAAGAAGAGAGGAAAATAATTTTTATTGGAACTTAAAGAAATGGTCAAAAAATTGAGTGATTTATTATTAAATGTGGAAAACGATGCATTTAGAAGCTTCACCACGAGCACCCAGTTGTTTATGGAGCTTGTTAAGGAGGAATCCGATTTACGTAATAAATTTTACAAAAGGAATGTTACGTATTGAATGTTACGTTACTGTAGTTACTCTCCTATGTTACGTAATGTCAGTTATTAATATCACATATAAAATTTAATTGGCGCTGAAAAAATTATATATGTATACATATGTACATATTTATCATTCATGAAAACATTTAACCTGCAAGTACGTACGTATGTATTTGTGTGTATTTGTGCAGAGCAGCCGATTTTCGAGCCGAGGACATGCTTATGCATTTTTCTTTGCTTTCGCATCAGAAAACGAGAAACGGCGTTAATCAACCCAATTTTAGATTCCACTAAACAAGGTGCTCTTGGAGGTATTTATACCTTGGAGAATATTTATAACTTCTTCAGTGAATTGGAAGAACATCACCCTCATTCCCAAGCTCCTCACAGACTTACTTCTTGAATAATATCTCTCAATAGTAATGGTTCATCGGACGATTGATGATAGCAATACTCTGCAAGGAATTACCTCTATTTATGAGTGCATTTTATGTACTAGATGATTCTTGTGTAAGATTCATTGACCCCAAATGCTTCTTATGAGATTCCCTGTTCATTGTTACCGCTTTTGGTTGGCATTGCCTTCACCTTAACCGAAGGGTTTCGCTCCGGCTGTGTCCTTCGGTCGTGGGATAAACCGCTTTTCTATATTCGTCTTTATTTGCATCTCTGATTAGAATGCAGAGCAGCGAGCATCGAGTGCCTGCCAATAGTAAATGGAAATGCGAGTAGTACTCCCCCTCCCCCTCCGCCACCAAAACGAAATAAAACAAAAGTAAAGTAAAACCGGAGTTGGTTGAGATGGAAGGCACGTCGTCCCAGCGAGTGCTGGTCTGTCTGTCTATATCGAAGTGGGAAGGGGGGGCGGGGCGGGCTATTGAGTGGAGGAGAAGTGTTAAATTATGATAATTGAATCCGCAGAAGGCAGCTGCTGACGCCAGTGCGGAAATGTCATTGTAGGAGACACAGCATATGCGTACACGCAGATACAGATACAGATACAGATACTTACGCTCGAGGAGGAGGAATTATTGTAAATAGATGAACTCGTAGATGGGAATGCAGCGCACATAAAACACTTATCCACTGCCATCTGGGCATCTGGCCATCTGGCGATCAATGGCTATGCAAAGTGCGAGTGAAGACCAAAATGTTGGCCCTGATTTGGCCATGAATCCGTACGTGATGCCAGTGCTGCCATTAAACGTTGGGCTTTCGTCAAGGATGGGCTTTAATTGGTTTGTTTGGGGCCTTCTGACTATATAAACCACCATCGACTGTGGCAAAGATGTCATTCAGAAGTCTAGCTTCCAAGTAACACAACCAATCAATCAGAAAAATGATGAAATTCGTAAGTAAAATGGATCTCTGCTTCAAAAAAGAGGACTCTTAATCCTCCTCCTCCTCCTCCTCCGATTGCAGTTCGCCCTTGTCCTGAGCGCTCTGTTCGCCGCTGCTGCTGCCAATCCCGGACTCCTGGCCTACAACGCCGCCTACTCCACCCCACTGGCCTACTCCGCGCCCTTGGCTTACACCGCTCCCGTGGCCTACTCCTCGCCCGTGGCCTACACCGCCGCGTACGCCCCCTATGTGGCTCCCTATGCCAGCAGCGTGAGCGCCCATACCGTGGCCCACAGCGCCGCCTTCCCGGCTGTCTATGCCGCAGCTCCAGTTGCCGCTGTCCTGAAGAAGTAGAATGCCACACGCGTGTGTCGCAGCCACAGATACTCGTACGACAAATAAAAATGCAATGCAGGCCCACGCTCTGACTGACTGAGAAATATCTTGACTTTTATTTTCTGTGTCGCTCGATGGTTGTGGTTGAGGTTCAGGTCCTGGTCTCTGGTTCAACGACTTTTTACCACGTTCCACAACCTAATCCTTGGGCTTTCCTCACAGCACAGTGCAGCAGCGAGAGTCATTTTTAATTAAAAATTGCGTGTGCCACAGAGCCACCGAGCTACAGAGCCACAGGGCCCCAGTTCTGAGGTTGCTGCTCCTTCAACAGTTGCTGTTGCTGTTTCTCTTTCTGTTGCACTTAATTAAAAGGCGCCGCTAAAATTGCATTTCGTTAATCGCAAACAATCAATAAGCCAAAGGAGTCACGCCCCTTGCCACGGCTCTGCCCCCTACTCCCCAACCCCATTTGTGGCATTAATCATACCGTGCCGCGTGCAACCGGAAACCGGTAACCGGCAAGCAGTGCAAAATGGCAACAAAGTCTTAGCCCAGAGAACGACATTTAACTCCAAATAAATTTGCAAATTAAATCTAGTCTTTGACTCGCGTTGATGGCAAATTCGTTTCGATGTTTTCAACGCCTTTGAAACGCCTCCTTCCCAGATCCCACCCTCTCCTCCTCCTCCTCTTGCTGCTGCTGCCGCTGCACGTGGGACTGGAGTTCTTGCAACTAATTTACTTGTTGCTGCCGCAGCGCAAAAATTAAAATAAAATCTTTGGTCTCGGCGGACACGCCTCTTCCGAAACACGGGGGGGTTGCGGCGATTTGTAATTGCCGAAGCCCCAGAAAATGCATTTCCCATGGAAACACAGAGAGTACCCTCTCTGTAGCCCCTCCACCTAAAGGGCAATGGCAGCTTCGCCGTGCAGCCTTTGGATATACAGCTGCTGCGAAAAAAATAGCACCATGAGGCCCATGTGTCTGTCTTGAAGGTTTTTGGTTAGACAATGCTTCTAAATGGTTGAAATTTAAGAAATTTAAGGCACCAACAGAAATAGCACTGATTTATCAAAAAAATCAGAAAACTATAAAATAAAAGTTAATTTTCCAAAAATGTTTCTAGAATATTTGTTCTTATAATATACCTATTTATTTTCTAGCTTCACGCCAAATATTTGCAATGGAGTTCAAATCTGGGAACTGAAAAGGCCAATCCATTGCATTAACTGAATTGTTCTCAAAGCACTTTCGAGCTTTCTTTCTGGTACGTGCATCACTTTTCTTATATATCGACATTGACATCTTGATCCATCATCGATTTGTGCCTTGCATTGGATCACCTTCCTAAAACGAAAATCATGCCCATACCATGATGCTTGTTCCTCCATGTTAAATGGTCTTGCATATGAGTCATTGTGCTGTATTTTGCATTAGATAGTCGTCCCACATACAACCACGACACTTTCACAAAAAACGTTCACCCAAGGATGCTGGTACTTGCTGATTTTGTAAGATCCTGATCCTGTGATCGGCTTAAATGGGGCCTTCTTGCTCTCACGAACCAGTATTTGTACCAGGAATGCGGATATCGCGATCCTTTATCCACGTGTTTCTTGTTAGTAGCATATTTTAAAGCATTGTAAATCATTCTATTTCAACAACCGACAATTTGCCCCACCTAACCATAGGTCCTGTCTTCTGAAATTAAAGTTTTGATCCTTTGGCTTTTTTCTTTCCACGACCCATAGCTACTTATATTATGTAACTTTTTAGTAAGAATCGACGTACGCCACCGGTTTTTATTTCGATCAAGAATTAACATATCCAAAAGCTCAGAAAAGAATATGTTTTGATACAAAAGCGTTGTTAGTGCTATTTTTGTTAGTGTTCCATTTCGGTCTTCCTAAGAACCATACACTGATAGAAAAAAGGCGCAGTAAGACCAAGCAAACTCATAATAAAATTATTTAATTGGGTTTTAAACACAAAATATTTAATAGAATTTATTTTGATTCAAATATAAACACTTTAAAATAAATATATTACAATACATATAAATATAAAATATATTTAGATCAAATACATATTTTCATACTACTTTCACAATGTAAGTGAAAACACTTGCAAACCTACTTAATATTACAGTTAGGTGCCACAAATGTTGGACAGTGACCATGCTTTGAAACAACAAAGACTATTTTCCCTAGCAGTGCTATTTTTTCCGCCGCCACTGTATGAAAATACAGCGTATCTCCTGGTTGAATACAAACATACGTTCGGAGGTTCGGAGGATAATAGGATTTATTTCCAATTTTAGCTAACACAAATCAGACATTGATTGTGAATCTTGGAATCTTTTCAATCCCTGAAAATAATTCACTTAAAATTATTTTATTGGCTGTCTTAAATGTATGGTTTCGGTAGAGCTCCAACTGGCTTAAGACCTATGTATGTACATGGGATGGGGCTAAATTGATTGATTAAAAGATTAATATTTGTAATCTGCTTATCCGTAACTTATAAACCAATTGTTTCTATTCCATTAATAGGTAGATATATTTAAGTCGACTTTGGTGGATTGCATTTATTTTGCGATTATTTTAAAGTATTTTCAAGCCAATTTAATGCAATCACCCAAATGAATATCCTGTTCGACAGTGGACAGATATTCCCGTAGTAGAGGATGTCCCCTTCAATTCAATTAGCAATTAACAATTAACAATTAGCTTCAATTCACACAAGCTTCTAGGCCTACGGGGCGTGTTTTTCGTGCGATAATTACCCCCTGCTGCTGCTGCTGGGGCTGGGGCTGCTATCATTGCTCATTGCTCAGTGCACATGACTCCGCTTCAAGAACGAGTACTGTAATCGTAGTGTAGTGGCACAATCTTGTCTAATTGACAGTCGAACGATACGACTACGATACGCTATGCGTACACTGCCAAAGGGAGACAGAGAGAGAGAGAGAGACATAAGCATTGAAACGATAATGGCAGCGAGTGGCAGCGATTAGAACTTGTTGCTCGATCAATTATAATTATCGGAGACATCAATAAGCGACGGACAGGCCCCACCGAAAACAAAAACCCGATCCTCGGTCCGATCCGCCAAGCGCTCGAGTTTCAATCTGGAGCCCAATAAATTGTGTGTGTTTTGATTTAATCGCTGTGCTGCTGCGTTGCTGCGTTGCTGTGTTGCACAAGTGCCACAGAATTAATTGCCAGCGATTTTTCGCACTGTGTAGATGTGTCCCAAGTGGAGCCGGATCTCTGTAGAGGCTCCTACTCTTAATTGAAATGCGTCGCCTGGGAGATTTACAACCGCATTGCGAACAGAACAGACCATAAGTCTGGTCATCGCCCACATCGAGTATACATACATATGTATATAATATACAGATATGCAAATCTCCTTCGAGTGGCGCGTACTACAGGAGGTACTGGTAATGCCAGTACCCCTCCCCTTTTTCCTTTCCTTTCCATTTGCCCGCAGGCCTCATCGACGAGGCTGAGATACACGCATGCCATTTTGGGGTCTACTCGCACTGTCGCCTGCAGGGCGGGATCGGGCTCGAGCTCGGGCTCGGGCTCCCATTCATCCCCCTCCTCCTCCGAGTGGAGAGTGTTAAGTGCAACAGATAGAGTCTTACGTAAAGAAGTGTGTCCAAAAAGCGTGGCATAGAGTGGGTCGTTCACTGGCAATTAAGTGGCAGCCAGAGGTCCCATGAATTATGAGTGCTCGACGGCCCCGTGGCATACCCTCTCCGATGGCCTGACCTTGCCCACGCCTCTGCCATTTATCGATCGATCGGTTATTGTTCGAGAACAATACGAGTATGTTGATCTGGCTTTGCCCTACATCGAGCCACCGATGTGCCAGTGTGGTGCGAGTGGGGTCTCTCATGCGAGTGGGGTCCGGTTTGGCAACAGCCTCACGCACAGGTGTGCGCCACAGACACGCCCCATTCACGGCAGCCAGAGCCGCAGATCTGTGCCATAATTAAGCCTTTTGGTCTTTGGTGGGGCTGAAACTTCAATTGGCTGAGCATTCAGCGCGGTGCAGTGCAGTGCAGTGCAGAAATTTCTACAAAAGGCTTACGCATTAGTTGCGGCTCATTTAAATGATTTCCATGGGGAGGAAACGAAGGGGAAACTTGTTAACTGCCTACCAAAAAAAAAACCGAGGAAAAACCCAAGAAAACAAAATGCAATTTAAGTTTTTCTCACACACACCTCTCACAGAGACCCCACCCCCGACTACACTCCGCTCCTCCCCGCTCCACTCGATTGGAGTCGACGCGACGGCGGCTTTTGGCAAATACAAATTTATCAGAAATTATTCAAAGTAAAGGCTGGTCTGGCTCTATGGATCGAAGTGTTTGATACGCTTTTCGAAGGATTTTTGTAGTATTCAGTATTCCTAACGCTACAAGTGCTAACTTATTTTTATTTTATTCTATTTCCTGCGCTAGTCACTAAAGATATATAAATCATTTGGAAGAGTATCTTCCTTAAAATTATACTTATACATTAACATTTTTACAACAGTAAGTACTTATAAATTAGGTGTTTTCTTTTTATTATTATTTTTTTTTTTTATAACAATCTCCTGTTTCTTAAATGTGCTGTAATTTTAATATGAAATTGGGTTGGGTGTCTAAGTGTGAATTCAGTGCTAAAGAATTTAAGCAAAATCATGGGCTATCCATTCATTAAATGATGGTTCCTATAACTCTCGCTATAACTCTTAATTCTGTGTGTTTCCACGCAACATGTACCATTTATCATAGGGACCGTAAGGAATGATTGTCCAAATATTTAGCCGCACAGCAGACTCAAATATACAAACAAATATAAAAAAATTTAAAATTTGTAGTTTTAAGGATTATATTGGTGATAATAATTATCCAAATGAATTCATATCAAAAAATATAAAACACAAAAATAAAATTATTCTTTAATGAAATTATTATTATTTAATACAAATCATTAAGTGTATACATATCCTTACTAATTCGGGTATTCGCTAATAACTTCAACACAAGTAATTGCCAAAATTCATGCTCACAATTTGAGGGAAATGGGACTTGAACCATATTTTCATACAAATAAATACCTGCATTTTTATTTCCATTTTTTTTTTTAAATAAATCTTGCTAAATGTATTTGTTTTGGCTCAGTCAGAAAGGATATGTATTTTTTACATTTCTTTGAGTTTTGTTTTTTCTCACAAAATAATTATTATCACCCAAGAATATCCTTAAAACTGAGAAATAACTTGATTGGTCGTATTATTTTTTTTTTTAAATAAAACATTTAATAACGATTATGGACACTGATTTATGATACCCTCCGCCAGGGTATATTCGGATCTCAGTCTCAGCCAAATATCCGCGTTGCTCGGGGTTTGGGCGGGGCGGAGCGAGGCGAGGCAGTGCGGGACTGTTCTCTTGGGGCTCGGGTCCCGGGCCACGATCTCCATCTCGATACCAGCTTTGCATGTCTCTCTCTCTCACTCTCTCTGTCTCTCTGTTTCTCTCTCTGTCTCTCTGTGTCTCTCTTCCATGCAACAAAAGTAAAAGTGCATTCGGCCTGGTCTCCATTTGTGGGTCTCTGGGTCTTTGGGTCTCAATCCGTTCGTTCTCGTGCAACATTTTGGGCAAGTGTTTGGGCTATAAAAGCATTTGTGCCTTAGACAGTGGCATTATTCAGCTCTTGCCAGTGTTCTTGCCACGACTCCAAGCCCCACACAAAATGTTCAAATACGTAAGTGACTTCTCCGTTTTCGAACTCCTTTTGGGATCTGCCATGTAACTCCTCCTCCCGTTCGCAGTTCGTGTTCGCCGCCTTCTGCCTGGCCAGTGCTGCTGCCGCTCCGGGATATCTGGGAGGATTGGCTGCTCCGTCGCTGCCCCTGGCCGCCGCTCCGGCCATCTCCTACGGCCATGCACTGGCCGCACCAGCCTATAGCCATGGCCTGACCGCTCCATCGTATGCCTCCTATGGCCTGGCTCCCAGGATTAGCTACGCCACCCCCGCCCTGGCCCACGCTCCGCTGGCTGCTCCGGCCATCTCTGCCTACGGACTGGGCCCGAAGATCGGCTATGCCTCGCCAGCTCTGGCCCACGCTCCTCTGGGTCTGGGTCTGGCTCATGCTCCTCTTGGCCTGGCCCATGCTCCCTTGGGCCTGGCTCATGCTCCCTTGGGCCTGGCTCATGCTCCCTTGGGATTGGGCTACAAGTCGATTGCTGCTCCTTCCTACGGCCTGGCCCACGGCTGGTAAACGGATGCGATGCGGATTTTGTGGATGCCTCCTTCCAGCATTTCCTTCCTTCGTTTCATCTGCAGAGTGGAGAGTGGAGAGGTCTGCTCCTCCTTCAATTTGTGCTACAAAACATAACATTGTTAAAAAGTGAATTCTGATGTTGAATTATATATTTCGTTTCCATTTCAAAAATGTTCAGTTTTACGACTATAAATATGTGCAAACATATTCAGATTCAGGCATTCCTTTCCCTCTCCCAAGATTCATTGGAAAGAAACTCTTGAAATTTTTGTGTGTTGTTCAGGTCAGATAAATTTATTTGATGGCTTGATAGGCTAAGTGATTGATTGATTGATTAAGGCTATCGGAATATTTTGTGTTTGACTCGATTGGAAACTCTCACATGTTGCACGCTCGCCTTGACTTTAGTCGGACTTTAGTTGGAATAGTTAGTCGCAGTAGCCCCTACCAGCCATGCCCGTAGCCGTAGCCGCCTAAACCCAGACCCAGACCCAGGCCATGTCCTCCATAGAGACCGTGTCCGTAGCCCCCCAAGTAGCCATGGCCCAGGCCGTATCCGTGGCCTAGACCCAGCCCATAGCCATGGCCCAGCCCATAGCCACCATAGCCGCCCAGATAGCTCTTTCCGATGATCGTCTTGGAGATGATGGGCGCGTGGTATCCCAGTCCTAGACCCGATCCCCCATGGTAGCCGCCATAGTGGCCGATGCCCAGGCCCAATCCCAGTCCGATTCCGCCGTAGCTATGTCCCAGGCCAATCCCAATGCCGGACGGAGCAGGTGCAGGTGCTGGAGCTGGAGCTGGCGCTGGTTCTGGTGCCGGATCGGGAGCAGGAGCTGCCAGTCCTCTCGTCGTCAGGCACAGGACCGTCACGAGTATCAACTGGATGGGAATAGGATAGGTTAGGTGGGTATCCTTCTGGGGGTCCGAAGATCTCCTGCAGGTCTCCTACTTACTCCCTTCATCTTGTGGCTGGCTGGGTGGTTGCTATGTATTGTCGTGTCTGCTCTGGGGACTGGCGATCCAATAATGTTGCTGCAGTTGCTCCGAGCCGCGCTCTTTTATACCAGTCCCCAGCTGCACTCGAGTCCTGCCCGAAATGGCCATTGATGATCTAATGAGCACTGCAAATGGCTAATCTAATTCACTTCCAGTTACAGCCCAAGCCCAAGCCTGCCACTAGCCACTTGCCGCACGCCACAGAGCCATCCTTAGCCACTGACGACGTCACACGAAAGCAACTTCCATGCGAGTTTCGCCTCCATTTGGGCCTCCTCCATTGTATAATCAGCGATCGGATCGGATCGGATCGGGTTTGGCATTTACTCGTACCAGTTCCCCATTTACCATTTACCATTACCAGTCGCCTCTTGGCCTGTGCGCCTGTGGGCAGCACCAGCAGCACCAGCAGCAGCTCTGAATCTCAAGTCGAAGCTGGTGGGTGGCCTTTTGCAGCCACCCATTCATGGGGCCCATTCATTGGGCAGCAATCATACGATTTTGACTGAGAACTGTCGTTTTGGTATTGGTATTGGGATTGGGATTGAGATTGAGGTCAATGTGCCCCCTAAAGCGGAGATGAAAGATTCAATTAAGACTCATTTCTGGATGCTCTTTTTACTGCTGCTGCGATATTTTGTATCTTTACGATTCATCTCCCATTGAATGCCACTTTTCGATTGACAAACATGTGCCCAAAGTCTTTGTCTGCCACTCCCTCAAGGGTATACATCGATTTGGGGGTATAATATATGCTTGAAGAGCACAAATCTCTTCCAAATAAAGCCAGAGACTAATCAATTCTTTGCACCTCTACTACAGAAAACTATCATCGAACGATTGAACGATTGAATGATTGGGCAACGATTAACGACAGATCATAGACAATGGAAGCAGCGGATAAACAAAGCCACAGACAGAGACAGAGATAGAGATAGAGACCGACTAACACACACAGTCCATAAAAAGCAGAAAGAGAAATGTAAAGCAACAGCACAGAGAGAGAGAGAGAGAGAGAGAGAGGTCTGTAGTATAATTATGTGTACAAAAGAGTCACTGACACTTTGACAATCCTAAACGTGGACAGACGACAGTCGGAGGCACAGTCGGAGCCACAAGACGGTTTCAACTTGAACTTGAAAACGGGTTTCGGTTTCGGAAAGACAGGGAGAGAGGGGATCGAAGGCAGAGCATGGAGTAGTGGCTGTGGGGAGATGTTGCAACAGGTTCCATGGGGCATGGGGTTACAAAGGAAATGCAACCGGTTCTCCTAACTGTACGATCGAGTGGGTCCATGTATGGCACATAAGGAACACCACAGAACACCACAGAACACCACAGAACACCACACAAAACAGACAAGAAGAGGGGCCTATAAAATGAGTGGCCTTCAACGGGCCGCCCCTTAGTCCAAGTGCAATCGCAGTCACAAAAGCAACACAGAGGATAAGGATAAGGATAAGGATGAGGATGTTCAAGGTAAACTAGGGACATTCTGCTTCCCTCTTGATCTGTAATCTGTTCTTGGAAGATTTTCATGTGTTTCCTGCTGTTGAGTGGCAGCCTCCAGCTGGGATTGGCCGCCACTGTAATCTACCATCATCATCCGGTGATCTATCATCATCCACTGCACGAGCAGCATCCCGGCTACACCATTGTGGCGCCCCTCACGAAGATTGCCCATGTCACCTACGACTCGGTTCCCATCTCCCACACGCCCTTCGAGCATGTGCCACTCTTCCAGCGCATTGGCCATGTGAAGAACGTCCGACTGTAGCCAGATGTGGCCAGAAGGCGTATGGCGTTAGAGGAGGAGCCCTGACAAAAAGACTTGCAATAAATAGATTTATATTGAGTTTATTAAGAGTACTATATATATAGGTACATATATGTTCGCCAAGCATTTCTGCTCTCTCTCTAGGGGGAAATTCGGGCTATGTTCTACATGCTAATAGGACGGATGGCGGATGGATGGTTGGATGGATGGTCGGTGATCCTTAGAAGAAGTAGGGGGAGGGGGCGGCGAACTTGGGTCCAACGGCCAGAGGAGCGGCCACTGGAGCCCCGAAAGGAGTCGCGAATGGTCCGAAGCCGAACTTGGCGGGTGCGGCAAATGCCACGGGCGCTGGAGCGGCGAATCCCAGAGGAGCAGCCAGAGGAGCAGGTGCAGGAGCCAGAGCTGGGGCTGGGGCTGGGGCGGCGAAGGCCACCTTCGGTGGGACTGGGGCCAGAGCGGGCAGACCGAATCCTACTTTGGTGGGGGCGGCGAATGCCACCGGAGCAGGGGCGGGGAATCCAGGAGCAGCAAATCCTGTGAATGCAGGTGCGGCAAATGCAGGAGCAGGAGCAGCAAAGGCCACAGGTGCGGGAGCGGGGGCAGGAGCAGCAAAGGCCACAGGAGCGGGAGCAGGAGCCACGGGGTAGGCCACGGCGTGGTTGATGCGATGGGCATTGAAGCTGGAGGCGTACGGAGCCACCACTCCAGCTGTGGCCACTGGGGCCGCCAGAGGAACAGGGCCAGCATGGAAGGGCAGAAGACCAGCCTGGGCAGTGGCCACGCAGAGAGCAACGAGCTGAAAGGAAGGTGGAGGATGATTGATATAGATAGATCCCCTAAAATATCCAGGAATCCTCCAGACTTACCATAATCTTGGCGAACATTTTGCTTGGTTTGGATTGGTTTGGATTGGGATCGGGATTGGAGCTGTGTGATTAGCTTGAGGGCTGACTAGGCTTTGATATCGAACTGTCGGCCGATCAATGCTTTTATAATTCTCCCCGAATCGAATCCGTGGCGGAGCATACGAAAACACCTTGGAAGACTTTCTATATCGGGCCAGTCGAAGGGCGCTAGTGCGACATTTCGTATGTACTTAATAATCAATTGGTCGCCTCTTACGTGCGATTATACCCTCACCCGAAGAGGGCCCTGCCCCCTGCCCCTTGGCTTTCATAATTGCACGCAATTCCAGACCATAACCTAGCCCAATGACCAGGGACCATATTGGATATTGGGCAAGATTTCGCTTTGCTTATGACAAGAGACCCGTCCCGAACCGACCCACGAGAGCCCCCAAGACCCAAATTATTTACCCAAAATACGTGCTGCCAGCTCTCCCTCTCCACCCCCTGCTCCACCCTCAACCCCTATCCTTATCTCTCTCGCTCCGCCCTGCCCGGCCACTGTTGTTGTCTCTGCCATTTTTTGTTGCAACAATTGTCGCGTGTGTGGTGTGCCTCTGCGGCGACTGTTGCTGTGTCTGTGTCTGGAATTTCTTATTCGATTTCTTGTTGCGTGCAGTGGAAATTTACCAACAACATTTCTGCCTTCCCTCCCCCTCCTGTTAGAGGCGGAGAGACCAGCCCAGAGACCACATTTGGCGGCATTACGACGCGTCTGGTGTGTAATGAGAGATTGGATCAGATTATCCATCACCTGTACGAGTATTTGGGGTATTTACGAGTACTGTACGCTGTACTCTCGTAATTTGATTATTTGTCAAAGCATTCCTTGGGATTTTCCCATTTTCCAGCTGGATTTATGGATTAGCTGGGAGTTAAAGTGATCGCTAGCTGGATTTGCGATGCAAATATCGATGCATATTTAATCGATCTGTGTGTACCATTCGGAATTTAATTGATAGCAAAAAGACCAAGACCATACGGCCTGCACCGATGACGGATAACCGAATCAAAACCTTAACTATTATAAATAAAATAAATATGTATAACTACTCCTTATACATACCTACGTATTGGATGAGCTTGACTGATATTTTTGCTTACATTTGCTACACAAAACAGCATATGCTGCTATGCGGCATCAAAATGGAAAACTTAAAAAAGAATTAATAAAAAAAAAAATGTAATTTTGTTTAAATTTTATTACAATTAATCGATAAATTATGGATTTGTACATAAATTGTTATCGGTAAAGATTTACTAAATTTAATTAGTTTTTCGATTTGATGTTTCTTTGGTTAGTTTCGCATAGTTCCGTCCCCGAGGTGTATCCTCTCGTGATCCTAGAACAGGGAATGGTGATGCTTGTGGACCAACTTCGTCAGGGGCAGGGCGCGCAGATGGGCGTGGTGTGGGTGTGGATGGGCGTGGATCAGCTTGGGGAAGGCGTAACCGATGGAAACAAGTGGTGGTCTTCGGGCCGGGAATCGCCCGATAGGTGGGTGTTGCAAAAGGTGCGGCCTCCAGGATGGGTGGCAGCACTTGGTGGGTTATCGTTAGCTCAGCGGGTGGGAGGAAGGGCGTGGCAGCTGGCAGAAGGGGAAGAGGAAGGGGAGCTGGAGCGGGTAGAAGTGGTGCGGGTGCGGGTGCGTACACTGGTGGTGCAGGAACAAATGAAGGCGGCGGAGGAGCCAAAAGAGTGGGTGCAGGACCATAAACAGGTGGTGCTGGGGCAAAAGCTGGTGGTGGAACAGGCGCAGGCAGGAATGGATCTGCGAATGGCACCGCGTAGTCCAAATGAGCCGCCAGTGGAGCCTGTAGTGGTGCGTGCAGCGTCTCCAAGTGCTCGAAATGGTGCGGATCGAAGTGATTGAAGTGTTGATTGAAGTGCTGATCAAAGTGTGCCGAGGGCTTGGCCTCCCCAGCCGCCACGAGGATCGCCAAAGCGAATGCCTGTCGGAAGAGTATTTAGTTCGCATTTTAGTCCTTCAGTTCTATCGAAGATTCCTCGAATCCTTACCCAAATGTGTTGCCGCATCGTGTGTGGAGTGCTGTTTTGCTTCTGGGATATCTAGGATGTGCTCGGCCTCAGAGCTATGCGATTAATGTGTTTCCATTGTCAACACTCGTTAATATTTATAGGGAAATGGCCGTGCTGTGGCCCTGCCCTCCAGCCGATGGCTCTTGCATTTCTTCACTTTCCATTTCCCCTTGCCACCCAGTGTCACCCCACTGGCACAGCCCACTGGCAGCGGGAGGGGGGCTGCTTCAATTGCCAAGTGGGTCTCTACGGCTCTTTACGAGTATGGGCTGGACTGGGCTGGGCTGGGCAGGCTATGAGGCAATGGTAATCCGCTTTAGTTGGTCAGTGAATCGTGACTGCCACCATCGATAAATGGATGGATGGATGGATGGATGAATCGATGGCTAGGGCCAATAACTTCTTGGGCGATTTGAAAGCTTGCCCCCTGATTATATAACCCATGCCCCATTGACAGTTTCTTCGTTCGAATGCGATTATGATAATCCATAAATCACAGTCCCCAATCGATTGGCGGGCCTTATGCCTTATGCCTTAGGTGGCAATGCAGTCAAAGTATTTGTTGGCGGGTTGACTTTTTAGTTTCGCTTTTATTCGAAAAGTTAGTACACAAATTTGCTATAGTTTAGTGTTTAGACAGTTTCCTTAGACCACGATTTGGGGAGCGGCATAGGGAGCGGCGTAGGGAGCGGCGTAGGGGGATGCGAGGTAGGGAGAGGCGTAGGGGGAGGCGTAGGGGGAGGCGTAGGGGGAGGCATAGGGATAAGCAGAGTAGGCAGCGGCAGCTCCCAGGGGAGTGGCATAGGGAGTCGAGTATGCGGCGGCAGCCGTCAGGGGAGCGGAATAAGCGGCGGCAGTCAGGGGAGCAGCAGCGTACCGGGCGGACACCAGAGCGGGGGCGGCTGGAACACCCGACACGTAGCGGCTGGACACGGGTCCGGCGTACTCGAACGGAGCCGTCGTGTAGGAGGAGAGGGTGCCGTCGTAGTTGTTGCGGACATCCACCTGGCTGCTGCCTCCGGCGGCGGACAGGGGAGCCGTGACCACTGGGGCGGTGGCAACAGGAACGCCAACGGGCCCCACGGGCAGACTTAGAGGAGCCACCAGACCGGGTTTGGCCGAGGAGCAGGCGATGAGGGCGGCAATAACCAACTGAAAGGAGACAGAGACGAAGAGAGAGAGAGATAAGGATTCTGGTTAGATCGTCCATCAACGATTGATTTGATTGCATCCGATCCTTCGAAGAAGGCACTTACAAACTTGAACATTTTGCTGTGGTTGTGGTGGGGTTGTGTCTAAAGCTCTTGAGCGATAATGTACACTCCCTTCCGAACGGGGGTCTTATATACTACTCTATCCAGTGATCGCTTTTGAGGGACATTCTGTCTGTTTTTGGTCGCTTCTTCTGCCGATCGAGTGCCGAGTGCCGAGTGCCTGCCCCTGGATGTGGATCGAATACCTGATGGCATCACCCACTGTGCCACGACGTGCCAGCATGCCTCAATTGCCAAATACTCGTTTAATAATGTCGGAAGTTGTCCGAGTGGCTGTTCGCCTGTGATCTGTGATCTACTTTGTATGCAACTGTGGATTTCAATGGGCAGCAGAGCGGCTGTCGGTGGTCATTGGTTGTTGGTTGTTGGTCAGCCAATTTGCAGTCTGTTTGGGCCATCAATGTCTGCCGTCCTGCCCCTGCCCCTGCCCCTGCCCTGCCCCTGCTCCCCGATTCGTACGCAATCTAAGCCAAATGGGCCATAAAATGGCCCAACCTCCCCCCTCCTGGACCTGGCGAACCGCCCCCTAAATGTCTCATTAGTTCGCTTTTTAATGCCTCAGATCCCCCATAAAATTCACTCGTAAATGTACCTCTCATCCTTGCCGCCAGTGCCACAAAGCCACATCTTTATGGCGCTGTTTGCTCTTCTGTTTCCCCAACCTGACCTTGAAGCCATCTGTGTCCACAGGATGAATCCGACTACAACTCTGCCACTGCCACTGCCACTCCTCTCTCTGCCCCTCCCATATTTTTCCACAGATCAGGGAGGCGCCTTAATTGGCCATCGAAGCGGCGAGAAACAAGCCACCATCAAGCATCAAGCGTCAAGCAGCGTGCTGCTCGAAACCGGCTCTTGGACTTAATGACCCATCCGAGTGCGGTCACGTGCTGGCCTGGTCCACCGTCATCATCGGCATCTGATGTGCTGGCCGAAGCCTACACTTTGCGATTTGCATTGCTGTACTTACACTCTCTCTCCCTCTCTCCCTCTCTCTCTCTCTGTCTCTCTGAAAAGAGGTGTTACTCTTAAGGCTTGATGTTTGGTTTAAGCATTTATCCATCTCTTTGGAATATAAGGATACACTCATGGCGATCTCTTTGGCTGAGAGAATCCTTTGGTAGAGATATCCATTCAGAAAAAGGTAGAGCATCTCCACTTCCACTTTGTCTGGCTTCTGCTCTCAGCCACCAATCAGATCAGATGATTATGACGCTGATCTCTCAAGGCTGTCGCGATGAGTCGATCGGCTGTCGGTTGTCTGGGGAACGTGTTCGCTCCACGTTCCACGCATGTAACTGTATCCGTGTTGCTGCCACCGCAACAGCCGGTCGGTCTCCACATTCTGTGACCTCTCTTTTTTCCATTTCATTCCATTCCATTCCATTCTTGAGATAGTTTCTGGCCTGAAATTCTCGACTGATGACGCCAAGATTTTCCAGTGAGTCAAGCACGGAAATACTGTAGTACGAGTACATACCATCTCCATCTCCATCATCATTGCCATTTCTGCAGACATCAAGATCTTGTATCTTCCATCTTCACACCACTCCACAATCCATAATCTACAATCCACTCACTTCCTAGTTAACCTTTTTGATCGGCTTAGAGAAGCCCCTTCAGCAGGCGCTCCCCCTGGCCTGGAGCGCCCCCCATCTTTAAAGCCAAGAATTATTTGTGGCTTTGGGGTAGGGTACCGTTTGTTTTAATGGATTTTCGGAATTGAAATTTATTCAGAATATGCGGGGACAGATTCCTGTTTTTGTTTTTGTGGGAAAGCAGGTTCTATCCGATCCCCCAGATCCCCCAGATCCAGATCTCAGATTGGAGTTCCGTTCCCAGATTCTGATCGATGACACTTTGGGGCCTTAATTGTCTTTCGATAAATATACGTCAAATTTAAGAATTAAGCGTTATGGAGGAGTGGATTAGATTGGGACTTCGATTGGGCTTAAGCTCTGTTTTAACAGCTTTGGGGCTCTGCTCTGTCTGTCTATCTGTCTGTCTGTCTTCCAATGCCAAGTTTAAGGTTTAAGGTCTCTCGTTATGAGTTGAGTCGCGAAACATTCCCAATGGCCAAAAGAGATGATGGAGAGGAGATCTCTTGGCCCGATTTGTGTGTATTTGTATGTAAATTAGTTGGCCCCTCCGATGGATTGGAGTAGAGTGGACTAGCGTGGAGTAGAGTGGAGCGGAGTGGAGTGGGGAGTGAAAGGTGTAAACCATTGGGTGAAGACCTCTTTTTTTGGTTGGGGGCGACCTTCAGCACTCTCGCATACGCATATATGTACGTGTATTATGCAAATGCATCAATCGATGGCTGAGATGGCAATGAGAGGAGGATGGCCAATAGACTCAGAGATACGTTTAGATGGCAAGTTTATTTTAATGTGTTTAATAAGTAAGGTAAGGTAAGGTAAGGTAAAGTGTATTTAGGGTGTATTCGCTATGAGGAGGAGCAGTCATCATCGCAGTTTGCAGATCAGTCGGGATGTGACACTGTCCATTATCCATTATCTTTATTTTTACTCGTAATTTATTCTACTAATGATGGCATTCCATTCCATTCCATGCCTAGCGCCTTTGGATCTGCGGAGTGCCGTAGGAGGTGAGACCCGTGGTGTGGGGCACGCTGGCATAGGGCGCCCCAGCCTGAAGGGGCAGCTGTGCTACATTGAGCGGTGCCAGGCCGAAGGGCACCGGCAGCTTGAGGTTCAGCGAATTGGCATCCACGGAGGCGACTCCCCCACCAATGGACCGACCTGTGGCAGCTGCAAGTGGCGCAGTCTTTGGTGGCTGAGAGTGTTGAGAATGTTGAGAATGTTGAGACTGTTGCGGGGGTTGCGGTGCCGCCTGGACAGTGACTGGCAGTGGCGCCGAGGGCGCTCCAAAGACATATCCCTGACTGGTGAGTGCCTGCGTGAAGGCAGCGTGTTCCAGGTGGGGGGCAGCAAACTGTCGGGCCAATTGCTGGTACTGTTGCTGCGGCGGCTGGGGATGCTGATACATCTGCTGCTGCTGTTGCTGCTGCACTCGCTGTGGCAGCACTGGCTGCTGACGCGGGGCGGGATAGTGATAGTAGGCCACCTGGGAGCTGGGGGTGATTGTGTACTCCAGATGGGAGACGTCTCCGAGGGCGGCATTCAGCAGCTGCGGGAGAAGCAGCCACAGGAAGGATACCTGAAAGTGTTTCGATTGGCTATTAATCCTTTTCGGGGGTTTCTTTCTACACTTTCCAAAACTCTCACTCACTTTGGGGCTCATTATATTTGGTTAATCACCAACGAAATTTAAAAAATAAAACTAAAAAAAAACTGTCTTCACTTTATGGTATTTGGAACGTGGTTTATTCTTATTCCCGATTATCGCTTATCGATCGATTCTGATTCTGAGCTGATCGATCCACCGCTTGATTCGATTCGATTCCTAAATGATGTTCCCCTGCGAAGCTTTGGCAGCTGATTAAAATTTGTGCCCCCGCTGAAGATGCCTTTTATAGGAGGTGGTCTCTGCGGAGAGGAGAGGTCTGTCTCTTGGCTTTCGACTGTCGACTCTCTGCGGTTCTCAGACCCCAGACCTCAGACCCGTTCGCATGCACTCTACTACCATTAACTCTTCTCTGAGAGTCCCTCTCTCTCCCTCTCTCTCTCTCTCTATCTTTTTGTTGCTTCTTTTATTGTGAAGCTTTTCGGCATTTTGCTGCTGCTGCTGCTGTTTTTGTTTTGTTTTGTTTGCAGCCAAGTGTTGATGTTGATTTGTTGTCTCTTAACAAAGCTGTCTGTCTGTCTGTCCGTCTGTCCGTCTGTCCATTGTTGATACGCTCGTAGTCGATGCTCGAACTGGTGTTTGGTTTTCCTTGCATACTCGAATCTATGTATAAATAAATCAATGTTGGTCATTTTTATTGGCATCCGAACTATGCAACAAACCGAGTCGCCAGGGGCTCCGCCCAAGAGGGTGCCTCCCACAACCAGAACCCCCTTTGGCCAGTCTCCACCCCTGCTCACACTTGGAGCTTATTAAACAGAAACAGAAAACAGGCAGAGTGTCATGTGACAGAAGCCCAAATGCCGCACAAACATAAAAGCCATTAGGCCCCAGACAAAAGCAAAAACACAACACACACACACGCACACCTGAGGACTTGTGCGGGTTTTGCATGCTAAACGACTGATAGATAGGTACTCGTATATGCTGATGTCTCTATCAATCGGAATATGGGAATACATACATATCTGCATATACATACGATTGACCTCCCAACCGAATCACATTCGCATCTCATTTAAAGCTCATCATGGATTGGATTGGATTGGATTGGATCTGTAAACTATTGACCCATTTAATATACAAGAGAGCTTCGCTCTCAACAACTGTTGAGGTGGGTCAGTGGAGGAGTATTCTTCCTCTCGGAGAACCCACTCTCACGGGATCTCTCTCTCTCTCTCTCTCTCTCTCTCTCTCTGTCTGTCTGTCTCAGTGTCAAGCCGCGCCTTTGACCAAATTGGCAAGCCGCAAAAAGCCTCCATCGATGGCTCGATGGTTGGATGGGTCGCATCGCCTCGAGCTGCCATGAACACACACACACACACACACACACACACACATATTTGAATTATTTATGTCTATCGGAGTTTTAATCATAATTAAATCGCTGTTGGCAGTTGGCTTTTGGCTCGTTCTGCGCATAAATTGTCGAATATCGAATCTCGGATCTCGAGTCTCGGATAGCACACACACTAAACATAACAACATTATAATTTGGGTTTAATTAATTGCTAATTTGAGGAAATAAATTCATTCATATTTATACGGTCATATGGGTATACGACTACTTATGCGGATGGAATCCGAGCCTACCAGCCCTGGTTGGCGTCGTAGGACAGAGGCAGCTGCGGCGGCGGTGGAGCCCCGTAGACGGCGGCTGGCGATGGCGGAGGCGGAGGCGCCCCAAAGTGCAGCTTGTATCTGCCATGGAATGCTGGCGATGCTGCTGCTGCTGCTGCAAAGTGGTAGCCAGGGGGTGGTGCGAATCTTGACACGAACTGCGAACGGGGAGGCGCTGCAAATTGAGGAGCAGCATAATGGGACGCTGCATAATGAGACGCCGCATACTGTAGAGGAGGCTGCGCAGCAAATCCTGAATACGTTGTGGTTGTGGTGGTCACTGGAGCCCCCAGGGAGTACTTGATGGCAGGAGCAGCGGGGGCCGCATAGGCAGCGGCATACCTGAAGTGCGCCGCTGGCGCAGGAGGTGCTTGATGGAAGGCCGGAACAGATGCATAGCCGTAGGCAGCGGGAACGGTAACGGTGTCGGAGACGGCCACAGGGGCAGGCACTGCCACAGGTGCAGGAACAGCCACAGGAACTGGAGAGGGCACCGGAACGGGCACATGCACAGGAACCGGAAATGGAACACCAACCGGAACTCCCACTGCAGCTGGGGGGCCATGGAAGAAGCTACCAAAGGCAGGAGCAGATCCAAGGCAGATCAAGGCACCCAACAGAGCACTCTAAACGCCGCAGGGGAGGGGGGGGGAGAGATTCGATTCGGTTATCCAATTATTATATGCATTCCACCACTTGGTCTTCTGCTCTTACAATATTCCACATTTTGGGTTATGCTTTCTTCCGATTCCGATTCCGTATTCCGTATTAAGTCTTAACTTCACCGTCCAACACTTTCACACGTAATGAATCGATTTTCGGTACCATTGCAGGTTTATATAGTGCCACCGATCCATGATAAACCACGATCCGAGCTGCGTCAGAGGAGGAGGAGGAGGAGGAGGTGGAGGTGGAGCTAGAGAAAGAGAAGTCCGGCGAAAAGTAAAAACTCCATTAAGGGATCTGCGCACGACGTGCAATCGACAAAGCGACAAGCGAATCGTGCGGCAAATGCACATTGGGGCACTACGAAGTCGTTTGGCAACGAGAGCCCCATCCATCCCCAGACGAAGACCAAGACCAAACCCAAGACCCAGACATCCATTGGATATGACACGAAGTCAGTATACGTAATATATTGTACAGTAAAACAGATGGTAATGTTGCAATCAGTATTATGTGGGGGGACTGTGTGCTGCCACCTGCTAAAAGATACATAAGTACATTTATTTTACGCTGTGCAGAAGAAGAGAGCAGCCATGGCTAGGATCTGCTTTACTCCTGGACTTCCAAGGAAGAATGTTCCAGATTTGATGGAATACATAGCTCCATATATTACCCACCATTTCCAGTGGCTAAGATATTCCTATCTCATCTTTGGAGTCGCACTTGGATAAATCCAATCTTCAATCTTTAATCATTCGCAATCCACGGATGGAATGGATGAAATTTATGCGCACACGCCAACTGCAACTTGGACTTACTGCTGCCGCTGCCGCTGCCACTGCCACTGCCACCAGCTGCATGAACAACAACCACAGGGAGGCACAGAGCAACGTGGCAACGTGGAATGGCGATCACGTTCCAGGCACCTTTTTATGCCTTATGACTCTGATTGATGGCCGATGCCAAAATATAAATGCCAAAATATCACACGGCCAGTTGAGAGTCGATTTATTGCCACCGCCAGCAGAGCCAGAGCCACAGAGCCCACAACAAGCCAACAAGCCAATACGAGTCTCAATTAGCCAGGCCAAGCCCCCAAGCAGGCAACAGAAAGGAGGAGAGGCAGTGCCTAAAAGTATGCCCCACTGCCACTCCCACTCCCACTGGCGGGGCCATATAAGAGAAATGTGCTGTCGTAAACAGGGGATTTCCCTTTCGCGTGGCCAATTAAATGGCTGCCAAATGCGCGACACGCGCTCATCGAGAATGTCAACAGAACAATGAAAACAGAGGGAGCGACAGAAGGAGGCAGAAGGACAGGTGAGTGGTGAGAAGGGAGAGGGGAGCACCCCCTAAAGCCCTGAAGCACTGAAGGGCTCCCCAAAGAAGAAGAAATTACCATAACGAAGTGGCCAAATCAGAAATCGATATGCACCTTCGCTGAACCGAGAGCACCCAGAGTACTGAGAGGAGCACTGGCAGCGGAATCTGCCTGCACCTCGTGCCAGTCCTTGAGGCTGCCGCTGGCAACAGGTGCCCCTCGAGTCAAGTCGAGTCGAGTCCCGTCCCCGTGTGTTCATGGCGGGTTCTCGTGGCAGTTAATGTAATGGGGTATAAATCCGTAGCACGTGGTGCGTGAACAGTTTTGGGGGAAATCCATTCATCCCATCCCATCCCATCCGACACTCGCGCTCTTAAATGAAGTTCCCCTTTGATTGCAGTTTTGTTTATAATCTCATTTTCTTATTTATAGAACCTTCTAGCGAACCCAGCGCCCAACGCCCAACACCCAACACCCACACAACCCTGTCAATGAACTGTGTTCTCTCCCAAGGTCATCTCCGGCAGGACACGCTCTCCAGCGCTGCTGCTGCTGCTGCTGCATTGGATTATCGAGTGCAAATCCCTTCAGCATGTAATAACAGAATAATCAGAGGCAGGCAGAGGCAGAGTGGCAGGAGCGGGTGTCAGTCAGACCCAGTGTCATTGCTCCATGACAAGGTCAGTCCTTGTACAGGGTCCTGGTCCAGCGTCCTGGTCAAACCCAGCAGCGTGTGCATTTCCCCCAGTGCACGTACGTTTACGTGTACGTGTACGTGCAGTTCCATGCGGCCAGGGATCAGCTTTTCCTGGAAGTTGTTTGACCCTTGCTCTGGCGTTTACTTTGTAATTAATTTTCCTCACTTGTTCCGTCGAGCTCTGATTTGATGCTCCGCCTCATATTTCCTCGTCTCTGACTGTCATTTCAATGCAGGCTCTAATCGGATTCGGACTGTGGTCTATCTCAATGGAGCTTATAATTGCAAAGATGCTGCCTGGATTCCCGGATTCCTGGAAAGCCTGGAGGATGTGTGATGTTTGTGGCGAGGTCCTTGCTCCCTGCGGTCGATGGCTTGTTAATAATGCAAGGCACAGAAGCAGGAGCAGGAGCAGGGGCACAGTTTTCGCATGAATAATCCCATTTTCCTTAGCATACTCTACGGATGGAATTGAATGGAATGGAATGGAAAGCTCTCAATAGCCCCATGCTCTACCCAGATTTCCACTCAAAGAGAGACCCACAGCCAAGGGGAGCTGAACGAGCGAACAGGTGTGTTTCCGTTACGAGGCTGTGGGAATCGGCCGAGTTGCAAGTGTGCCATGAGAGAGCACCTGCCCCAAGTCGCAAGCCCCCAAGTGATGCATATGCATCCACTTAGTGTCATTTGCTGAGCTTGAATGCATATTCAATGGCTCCGCTGCACTGCGAGAGATGTAGGAAGCTGAATCTGCCGGTCCCGCCTCTGCCTCTACCTCCGCCTCCGACTCCGCCGCGACCTCTCTGGGGCATCGAGACATTGTCGTCTGGCTGTCGTCTGTTCGGATCTGCGAAGGCTGGCAATGTTCTGTTGTTGCCAAATTATCGCTTGACTGGCTAATGGTAACGCCGTTGGCTGGCTGGCTGTCTGGCTGATGGCTGGCTGGCCTGGCCGTTGACTTAATAAACTCGTAATTATGACATGGTTTATGATCATGGGATCATGATCGCAAGATCGTAACAGCAGAGAGCTGCAGGGGCTGATCAGCGTCGGATCAGATCGGACTTGCATTTGGACACAATTGTGTTGCACATTCCCCAAGGTCGCAGAGACAAGCCCAACAATGGCTTATTGTTGTTATTTTTGCATTTTATAATTTATTTTGAAGACTCCTCCCTCTATTACGGGCAGATCTCTATCGCGAAAAGACACATTTCCCATTGAATTGCCGTAAACATGATTTTTCCATTTGCGCATAAATTATGCTTTTGAGGCCAGAATCTCCTACGAGTCGAGTCTCTTAGCCGGCAATGGCCAGCAATAAAACGGCAATTAAGTGGCTTATTTCACTTCTGACAAACTCTTGATGGGCTCCCATTTTTTCACTTACGAAACGAGGCAAAAACACCATTTAGCGAATTTGGATTCCATTAATAAATACATAAATACGACGCACTTTCCTCTCGTTTACCAATCCCACTCCCACTCCCCTCTCCAGTGCAGTCCTCACCCCGCTCTGGCCAACCTGTTGGCAGGCGCACGCACTTGTCGATTGTCGCTTGTCGCTTGAGTCTTTCGTTTGTCCGTCCGGTCCAGCCCGGTCCGTCGATCTGCAATGATAATTGCCGGAGAGGAGGGGATGGGATTGTCGAGGGGATGGTGGAGAGTGGAGTGGAGTGGAGTGGAGTGCTGCCAAGGCGTTGCAATGCTATGAAATATTTTGTTTTTTCCTCCGAAAATTGCAAAACATTTGTCGGGAGTCGTCGCGTCGATAGGAATTGCTCGAGTTGCTTAAGCGAAATTAATTTGAAGTGCAATTGAATTTGGAATGGAATGGTAGGGGAAATGGAAGGGGTCTGTCAGAGTCCAACACAAAATATTCATCCTTAATTAATGTAATATGCCAGCACAAACCCTAGTTAAGCTAAAAATTTCCAAGATTGTGGTCTTCTTTGACTTTGATCCCTCAGGATTCGTACCGAATACTCAAAGATGAACTAATCTTAATGCCATCCGCCTATGGAACAATCTTCCCCATAACCTCAAATCAATTAGGATTTGTTAAAATTTAAACATATTTAAGAAACAGGTAATAGCTATAAAAAAATTCAAAATAAAAAATAGTAATAAAAATAATAATACCAATAAAAAAAATATATAAAAAATAATAATAATAAAAAGAAAAAACCTATCTTAAAAGTACTTACTGTTGTCAAAATGTTAATGTATAAATATAAGTTTTAGGAAGATACTCTTCCAAATTATTTATATATCTTTAGTGACTAGCGCAAGAAATAGAATTGAAAAAAAAAATAAAAATTGAATTAATCTAACCAAATCGTTGGATAACTAAATCGTTCATTTAATCCATGCTTTAAATGAGGAAATTCTACACGAGAGATTGCCTGCAATGGATTTACCTTACCCCATTCTGGTCGCAATCCTCTCGAATTCCTTGTGGGATTTGTGGTTTTGTGGCCTCCATTAATATATTCTGATCTATAGATCGATTTATTCCCAAAGAACCAAAGATCGTTTTGTTTTAAGTTTTTTGTTTATCGTTTATTCAAAAAAAAAAAAAAGTGTCGAAGCCTTGAGTGCAGTGAAATTTGCACAGAAAATAGCAAAATCATTGAAACTTGATCTCTCCTTCTCTTTCTCACGGTCGGTGCCTCCTCCCTTAGGTCTCTAGATGTCTCTGTCTCTGTCTGTCTATGGGTTCGGGGTTCTGTGGGTGGTTAAATTTGTACACAACTCGGATTCGGCTTCGGCTTCGATTCGATGTTTGTTGTTCCTTCGAGGCCTGGTCCTGATCCTGATCCTGCCTACGAAGCGCAAATCCTCACACTTTGACGGCAGCAAAATGCGAATGTCCCGCCTTCAGAATCTCTCGATTGATGGATATGGATGGGTGCACGGATGATGAGGGTCGTCAACGCAGAGTCGTGTATGTGAGATGGCAGTCCACTGAGTGTCCTTAGTGCAGGTATCCATGTCCGAGGCCAGCGTATCCCAGACTGCCGTAGCTGCCGTATCCCCCATAGCTGCCGTAGCCGCCGTGGTAGGTGGAGGTGGTGTGCAGGGCCGGGGCGGCATGCACCAGAGGGGCGGTGTGGATGAGGGGAGCGGCGTGCACCAGGGGAGCGGCATGCACCACGGGGTAGGCCTTGGTGGCCACCTTGTAGGTGTTGGCGTACGAAGTGGCCACCGGGTGGTGGGCCACAATGGGGGCCGCGTAGCTCTTGATGATCGGGGCGTGCGAGATCACGGCCGGGGCGTAGGCGGGAGCCAAAGCGGCACCGTATCCCAGTCCATAGCCATGGCTATAGGGCGAGATCACTCCGGCATTGGCAACGGCGCACAGGGCGGACAAGAGGGCGATCTAAAGTGGAATAGAGTGGAGTGGAGTGGAGTCTATAAGTAATATAATCCTTTGGTCCTCTAGGCGGCTGATCCTTACCAGTTTGAACATATTGCTGGTTGGTTTTGTGGGGTTTCTTCTGTGCGAAAGACTTCTTGACTGAAGAGTTGACTGTGTTATGCTTAGACGTCTCGTGTTGTCGTGTTATTTATACCCGACCGAAACATGAGAAATATTCTGACAAATCATGGCCAGAAGAGCAACAGAGAGGGCGACACCCATACCCATTTAGAGAGAGAGAGAGAGAGAGAGACAGCGACAGATCGGAGGCAGAGATCGGGCGAGCGTGAACGCCCCTGTCAGCAGCCGAAAGCCGAAGCTTTGTGCATTCGCCGCCCGAGAGATCGCGAAAGAGATCATTCGAGACTCGCCAGAGCCAGAGCCAGACCCAGAGGTAGACCCGACCACAGTCCCAGTCGCAGCTTTTCATGGAAAAACCTCTTTGGATTTGCCATTTAATTCAATTTGTACTTTTTCGGCTTCCATTGTTGGCTTCCACTGCGGAAGGGGAAGGCTGTGGGGTTGTGGGGAGGGGGGAGGGGGGAGCTCTAACGGGTGCTTTTAAATCCATTCTCATCGAGATTCGTGTGTGGAAATTAGCAATTGTCTTTCAGCGGTTTATTTCTAAGGGAATTCCCCTACTGCATTTTTTCTTGGTTACAATGCTTTATTTGTGGTGGAAATTAGTTAATTAAACTTGTACACACGATCAAGGTGTCGAAGGAGAACCCTTTCTGGGACTCCTCTTTCGATCCCCACCATCTGAATTCATTATTTGCGAGTAGGTATTGTACTCCACCCCATGCAAAATGCTATGACATCTGTGATTAGCTGATCTCTAAATCCTTTCTAAAACGCCTTTGATTATCAATCAGCCATACCGGCTGGCTAACTGACAGCTCATTACAGATATGTACGAGTGGAGGAGAGCAGAGGAGAGCAGAGGAGAGCAGAGGAGAGCAGAGGAGAGCGATCCAATCCGATCCGTAGGTGTGGAAAATGCAGTTGCTCCAATCGGAGGCAGGCAGCAGCCTCTCCACGCACAGCAAAACACTCCGTGAAAAATTGGCCACTTTAATAACTGACAACAATTTGTGGAACGAATTGGAGTGGAGTGGAGTGGAGTGCAGTGGTGCAGTTGGTCAGTGGTTCGGTGGTTCGGTGGACAGCTGGTTTGCATGCATTAATTTTTAAACTGATTTCTTATCGCTTTCGGCTGGGGCTGACATGGCTTATGCGTAGCTTGGTTGTAAAGAAAATCAATTGCCAATGCAGGTAAATCATATTTGCCGGATTTCGGATCTCTGAATTGGGATTTGGGATTTGGCATTTCGGATTGGGGATTGGGGATTTGGAATGGCCTGCCAGATTTCCTAATAGCCATTCTTAATTTCCATCAGTCCAGCAGTCGCTCGAATCGTATCGCATCAAAAGATCTTCTGTCCAAGAAGTGTAAAAAGAATTGCGAAATATTGTCACCTGAGTTCGCGAACCTTGGGCTGAAGTTTTTGAATTGAAGTTTTGAATCAAATTCAGAGTTGGATTCAGATTCAGATTCAGAGTTCTCAGAGGCAAACAAAGCCCGACTTAAAGTTTATGACTCATAAATCAATAAACCTCTTGGCCTGAAGCTGGGGACAATTCGTTCTTTGGCTTTGACCCTGGACATCGCTGCTTGATTGGCTTCGAGTACGGTCTTGTGGAAAATCTGCATATCAACGAGGCTTAAACTAAATCAAGCACAGCCCCAGCCACAGCCACAGCCACAGTCGAAACAGTCGAAAGCAAACCCTTCACCAAGCCAACACCTATCGCATATCGTTGTCTGGGGCGACCCGGGGCGTTATGCAAATCGCTGCCAAATTGTCGCATAAATCTAAATCGGACGAGGCTTGATTGACACAAAACAGGATGCCAAATTGCGTGGCTATCGATTGATCCATTGATCCATGGGGCCACTGCCTGCCACCCACTCTGTGGATTGTGGATTGTGGTTCGGATTCGGATTCCGGCTCGTATTGCAGCCGGTGGTCAGAAAGCTGGGCCTTTCTTGTGGCCTGTAATTGCATTTTAATGGCCTCCCAATTGCATTCTGTGTGTGTGCGCCTGCCTGCCTGCCTGCCATTGGGCAATGCCCCCACACAGTCCCCATGCATTCGATGCATTCGATGCCGATTCCGATTTCCCAAGCACAACGCCCAAAAAACTTTGATTGCCAACAAATCATTCAAAAAGTTGAAATTAAAAGCCGTCAATTTTCCAACTCAAGTGAGTTTCGGGTATACTTTTTTTTGTCCACAGTCCACATGATTTATGCGATATTTCTGTGGAAATCGTCAAAGTAGACATTTTTTCGGGAGAAGGAAATTTCACAAGTTTGAAATTGTTCGTGAAATTCGAAATCAGAGCAGAGCAGAAATCTTTCATGGATTAGAAAGAGGGGAGATTCGGCTTAGTTGCATTTCATTAAGACGTTGACCGCAAAAAGTTATTATTTAATTTGATATAGTTACACGATAGTTATATAGTTGTAGTTTTGCATAATTGTGGGTTCGTTCGGTGGTTGGTCACCAGCCAATTTGCATTTCCATGTACATACTATGTACGTTAGTATGTGCTCTGGTGACTCCCAGCCGTGTGATTCGAGTGTGTCCAATTAAGTATTAAGTATACCACATGGTGGACGCTACGCTATGCGACGCGGTCAAGGTCATGCTTAGCTTAGCTTAGCTTACCTTACCCCAGCATTGTCGCAATGTCGTGCAGGTTACAATGTACTCGCACTACGGCAGTGACAACAACAGCAGCAACAACACCTTCAATTACATGTTTTATAATGATTAATAATCCGAGAAGCAACAGCGACAACAACAGCTGCAAACTGTAACAAACAATGGCCAAGACTGAGAGGCAAGACTGCAGAAATTGGCAAGGGATCGTTGGAACATTGGATGGCTGATGGATGGATACTCTTCTACTCCTAGAGTTGTTCATTTGTGAGGATTGGTCCATCTATGACAGCCAAGCCACAGTAAATTCTCCAAATGTTCAGTTGATCCCTTTCACGTTTCTATCTACCTTCCACAAATCGCACTCTATATATGCCACAAACACTACCACACATCACAGAGACTTTCTCTGCTTGCAGGGTATTCATCAATGCTTTTCCACCAACTGCATGGGCAGGGCAAATGTCGAGCAGGCACCGCTGTGAAGAGCTCTGTACACACACACCTGGCCACATTTTCATTAATGGAATTAAAGTGAGTTACTTTTCCTCCTCCCACCCCCTTCCCCCTCTGCCATTACTATACTCCCCCTCCCCGCTAGTCGGAGATCTTTTACCTTCAGATTCAGATTCGAGGTTGGGCCAACAATTATCATTTGCAAAATTGGTTTCACTTTGTAGTTCTTTTTGTTTTTCCTTTTGTTTGGGGACATTGCGCAATGTTCGGCTTAGAGCACGTACTGAAATTGTTGTTATGGTTTCCGTTTCGGTTTCGGTTTCTGTTTCTGTTTCTCTGCCTGTTGCATGCCAAAAACTATTTCGGACACTGATCCATTTGACAGCTCCAGCGAGTGCGAGTGCGAGTACGAGTACGAGTATTCCCCCGATTGTCAATGCAAATTAACCGAAACTCGCATCATAATTAAGTGGCTTAAACGCGGTTGCAACTACAGGCGCAGGCACAGGCACAGGCAAAGGCCAGCCGCAGCCACAGCTGCCATATCGAGAACGGCATACGCCCCTTTTTGTGGCTCGTAAATTAAAGCGGCAAACGCCTTGCAGCATTCTGTTTTTCGTTCTTGTCACCAAATTGTATGCAAATTGTTCTTCGACTCACTGACGGGATCCCAAGAGATTTATGTTGTCGAAATAATGGGCTTTTAATTGAATTTACTTTTCATGTGGGTGGGTGCCTCCTGTACTTCTGTATTCCCCCCGATCTGCTCGATCTCCTCGATCGTTGGTTGCATCTAATTAGACTTTCACTTTTTGCTTTCGTACTCGTATTGCCTGGGATTGATTGTCTGTAGATCTGCGATTGTTCTAGAGAGCAAAATCGTTGACTTTTGTGGTTACTCACCCTGAACTTGGGCTTGGGGCTTGGCGCTTGGGGCCTGGATCTGGACCAGTGCCTGGGCTGATTTGAAATCAAATTACGACGCCCAGATCCAGATACAGACACAGATACAGTCACGATTACAGACACCTGTAGAGGGTGTAGAGTCATAGCGCGCATAGAGGTGGCAATGGATTCCGACACGAGCTGGTAGATTCACAGAGTAGGTTACCCATTCAAAGGCGGTTCTGGGCCAACAAGAAGCTATCCGCCATCACGCTATGATCTCCAAATGCTCCGCTTTAGTCATTCTATGCTACGGGCACTATAACTATATATTTCTCACACCAAGATCGCGAAGACAAAAGCAGAAAAACAGATAAAGCTGAAATCAGCGTGAGTCGAGCTGCGAGCTGCGAGCTGCTTTGGGAACTCGGATAACTATAAAAAGTCAATTAGACTTAATGATAGCCGCAGCTAAACATCAAATTCATGTCCGTAAATTACACACAGAACACAGATGAAAACAACAACAAAAACATGCGCAAGAAAATAATAAAAGCCAAAACGGATTCGATTTCAGGGCAAGAGACAGCAAACAGCTAACAGCCGCCAAGCAAAAGATCAAACGCAATGTCGATTCCAATTTGGAATATGTGGATTCTGTGTGTAATCGAGGAAGTTGTTTGGGGCCTCTGTCTCTGGTGTCTCTGGTGTCTCCGGTGCCTCTACGGGCTTTAATATGTAACTCCGCTTTGGCTGCAGCCGGCAAAAAGTGGTTTGCAGCAGTGCGTCTGGTTTTGTATAATTCAGTCATTAAAATTAATAAGACAATGCAGATCACACGCCCCTAAAAAAGAGAAACACTCAAAGACCCACTTGTAGGCGCCGCAAGAACTGGCCAAACGAGACATTTCCCAAACGTTTGGGCCTGGTAGCGGATGTGGATGTGCCGACTATTGCAGATCTAATTACATGGCGTATGAGTGATTTTAAATGGTGTCTTGGCCAGTCACACCGATAAGGCGCATAAGGCTGGGATAAAACCACAGCTTACCCGTACTAACTCCTTCCTCCCCGCCTCCATTAGCAGCTAATTAAGTTGCGTGTTGCCGCTGACAGGCATTCAGATACAGATACTAGTACTCAGACTGGCATTCGCACTCGCACTCGCACTCATTCGGATGCAGACAGACAGACTGACAGACACGAAATACCCGAAATGGAGCCAATCCCAGTGGACAGAGTCGCCTTCTACTCGTATTAGCCCCACTATTTGTCGTTATATATTTGATTAAAGTTCTCAACAACTTTGGGGACTTTTATAGCCATCGGAGTTGTTTAATTATGAAAGAAGTTTCCATTCGTTTCCTTATGGAATTACCTCAATCCAAGATCTGATTTCTTGCAATCAATTAAGCCTCTGCTTCAATTGGATTTGATTGAAGCAAAGCCTTAATTTATTGTACGAAATACCGCATTGGCTCTTGGCTTTTGGTCCGACATTCCACTAATCATTCTTTGCCATTGCCTTTCTGTGGCTAATTAATTAGCTGTAGTCAGCTTCCGAGCCAAAGCTTAGCTCTAACTTCGAAAGCTTCAAAACAAAAGTTTTGCTTAACGACACCATCCCAAAAGTATGCAACGTTTATTCGAGGAGAATTGTAAAGCTTTTCCACGATCGATTCCAATGCAGGCGCATGCTAGTCGTCGTTCGGTTGGTTCGCCTGTTGCATCTGATTTTCTTTGTTGTTGGAGTATTTTCCTCTCTTTTCGCTGAGCAACTGGAATCGTTAGACCCCGTGTTAAGTGCAATTCAAAGATTTATGCCGACTGTTAAACCGTCAAGTGATTTACACCTCGCGGCTGTAAGAATCCGTCTTGGACATGGTTTCGCTTGGCTTGCAGTTGCTTGGAGCCACCAAAGTAGAGCACAGCTAACACAATGGTAACCGGCGGCAACAGCAACAGCAACAACAACAACCACAACAACAACAACATTAGCAGCAGCAACTACAACAATGGGAGCTACTTGATTCAGTGATTAAATCGTTTCGGGGCCTGTCGTATATCTGTCTGTCCGTCTGTCCGTCTGTCTGTCTGTCAGCGGGTTCGTGTTATAAGTGTCTTTAGCTTCTGTTGGGGTCTGGTATCTCATTTTCATTTTCTTCTTTTGGCCACTTTTCGTTATGTTTTTCTTCTTAATTAAATTAGGCACAAGGTCGCCCCCAAATGGGCTGGGAATCTTGGAGCAGGCAGAGGCATTCGGTATTTGGTATTTGCTTAATTAACATCAAAGTTGAGAGAACGAGTATATGGCATATGATGTGTGATGTCTGATCTGCGTTGGCGGCACCCACCCAGAAATAGCCGAAAACTACGAGCCAGGAAAAGTCAGTCAGGCGTGGAGGGACGGACTAGAGGCTGGTTATGCTAATGGTTTTACTCTTTGTGGGGCTTGAGGGGGGTGTGTGCGGGGTTGGGGGTGGGTCCCGATCGGGACCAGTTAACCAGAGGCTAGAGACTAGAGGAGGCTGGCCAGCATCTGTGCGGCAGTCAAGTAGAAGAAATGAACAGGAACCTGAAAGTGGTTTGGAGGTACAGGTACGAGGGTATGTGGCATGTGCGGGTGGCTTTGTGGCAGCAGCGTATTGCCTTGGTCCAAACTGCTCGCTCAGTTACGCCCAAATGGGTCACTAATGAGGCATCTAGCCATTTGGGCCTGGGAATAATGTGGCCAAAGAAACACGGCAGACAGACACAGACAGACTCTCGCTGATGGCTCGATTGTTTGTGCCAATTCTAACGTAAAGAAGATAATTCCCTCGTCTCTGTCTGGGCTATAAAACCAGAGCGTCTTCTTCGTAGCCCAAACACAGTCGACCCACAGTTCACCCAACGAAGATGTTCAAAATTGTGAGTTCCCCTCGAAACATATCCTTCGGAGTCAACTAATCCTTGGACTGCCTCTTCCTGCAGCTGTTTCTTTTGTGTGCAGTCTACGCCGCCTTGAGCCAGGCTCGTCCCAGCTATCTGCACGGCTACGACGCCCTGGAGTACGCCCCCAGTGTGGTGGGGTATGAGAGCGTGGCACTGCCGGCGGCCGTCTCCCACCAGAGCTCGACGGTGGTGCACGAGAAGCGTCCCTACTGGCGGCCTATTGTCGATCACCACTCGCCGCTGCTGAGGGCCTCCTATGCCCCAGTGTCCTCCATCTCCTATGCCCCGCTGGGATATGCCGCAAGCGGTGCCGGATGGTACGAGCCGGCAGCCGGGGTCGGAGTCGGCGCCTGGAGCGGATCCCTCGGCGGCGGCTACGAGAGCATCTACCTGAAGTAGAGGATCCACCCCGTGGATAATCGTTGGATAATAATTCGCAGCATCTCAGATTGGATTTTTTTTTTTTTTTTATGCCTGTCCATGCAGTGCTCTAGTATTTGGTGCAATAATAAAGTTTGAGAACCTCTAAAAACTCGGCTACAGCTCAGCAGGAACTCCATACAATATGTTAAGAGTAATGCTGCTGAGAGATTCGTGCTGGGGCGTCACGAGCACGGCATAAAGGCAGCCCAACACGACATCCCATCCTCCTCAGCCGGTGCTCAATGTATTCCCCACTACTATGATCTCTCTGGCTGCTGCAGCTCTGCCGGGATCGACTGTCACTGGGAACTGGGGCATCTGGAGGTTATTTGCGGCTCTGTTGTTCGCGCTGCGTACTCTCAAATGTTTTCATCTTGAATGTAGATCTGTTCAGGGCTGTGGCGCATTTGTTGGCCACCTTCTCTGATTCCAACTGCAAGGAACCATCATTTTTCTGCACCATCGATCGCAGGACATCGCCAAATGAAGGGGAAATGCTGGCCAACTACAATTGCTATCGGTTTGCTTTATTTATTTCGAGGGACAGACACAAGTCAACAAGGAACTGTTCAAAATCTTTCGTTCTCGGTCTCGCACCCCTTACCAGGCATGGGCGGCGTATGTGAGGGGGGCGTGGTACTGGACAGGAGCAGCGGCATAGGCCAGGGGCGAGGAGTAGGCCACGGGGTGGGCGTAGGCCAGAGGAGAGGAGTAAGCCACGGGCGCGGAGTATGTCAGCGGTGCGGAGTAGGCCACAGGAGCAGCAGCAGCCACAGTCTTGACGAGGGGAGCGGCAGCCACAAGGGGAGCGGAGTGGACGGCAGTGGTCCTCACGACTGGGGCAACAACATCCTCCACCACCGGGGTGCTGTGCACCTGCGTGAGGCTCTGGTGGGAGACGGCGGTGGGCACGCTCTTCACCACGGCTCCAACCTTGGCCAGCGACGACTCCTGGACGATGGTCGTGGCTGGGGCGCTGTAGACGAGGGGAGCGGCAGCCAGATGGCCGGGTTTGGCGGCGGCAACAGCCAGCAGCGCAGCGAGAACGAACTGGAGGATCGGAGAGAGTGTGATTCGGTTAGAAATCGTAATCCTTTCACGGCCATCCGGCGATCCTTACCAATTTGAACATTTTGAGGGGGTTTTCGGGGCTTCTTTGACTTGTGTCGTGGAGAAGAGATGGACTCGGAGTGTGATTCGCTGAGGGACTGTCAACCTCTTTTATACTCGCACTTGAACTTCACTTTGGCTTGGATTGCTTTGGTTTGTTTTGGTGTGTCTCCCACACAGATACCCACCCATACAGGGACAGCTCACGCATACGCATACGCAATGCCAGTGTCCATTGTCCATTGAGGCGGATACAATCGGCGATCGGTCGAACGTACCTGAACGGATTCTTGTCTCTTTTTTTTCGTCTGTTGTCTGGGTTGTTGGCCACAAACCAGATTATTATTCGGAACCGATCTCCGATCTCTGCTCTGCACTCGCTGGCACTGGCACTGGCACTCTTTTCTTCCCCTTCCAGTGCGAGTAATTACTTCACTTATTTTCGGCCTCGCACTTGTTTCGGGCCAAAGTCAAAGCCGAACCCAAGCCCAAATCCACTCTTGTTTTCATTTCAATTCTGGGGCTGCCTCATTAGTGGCGCACGTACCCGTTCTGGAAGGGACTTAAATCTGAAAAAAAACGAGCCAAGGGTCCACAGCATATTAGTTCCAAGAACTTCGACGCGAACTTCAGGCTCGAATCAATCAGGGCCAATGCCAACGCCAACGCCAACGCCAATCCAGCCAACACCTGGCAACCGACAACTTTCCAGGAAACTTTTGCCGACTTGAGCTTCCATTAGGCAGGGCAAAGTGCATAAGACACAGATTTTCCTGGGAAATTAACGGCAACTTTCCTCATATAAGTGAGTGGAAGGCATAAGCCTGGACTGGAAAGACAATCATTGAAGTTGGGCCAGTGACAACGCTGGGAGGAATCTCTTCAAATGGCTTTCATTCTTTTGTAGTAACTAGTTCTGGAAGGATCTTCCAATATTGTAAAGTTTCTTCTCAATGTGGGGCTGCGCTACAACGACTTACTGCCATAGATCTGGGTCCCAGGTTCTGTTCACTGGAGCATTACAGATGGGATATCGAAGATATCTATTCCAAGACACTAAATGCAGCTACCTAAAAGATCTTGGAGGCTTTTGACCACCATCTAGCCGCCCGAATGATCAACATATCACATATATACTCGTACAAAACCATCGGTCGCAGAAGCTAGTTGGCTTGTGCCCACTGTGCCAAGTGGTCATATAATCCATTAGGAAATTAAATTCCAACTATTTCAAGCATCCCATTGTAGGATACCTGCTGAACGAAAAAGTTCAGTGACCATCGGGGCCGGTTGTCCTTGAAGCAGCTTGAAGCCAATGGTCTTAGAAGAGGTGGAAGCCACCCCGAAAATCTATTTTTCGCTCACATACGGACCATAGTACCGTTGAGGCGTGTCCATGGCACATGTCCACGTTCGATGTTTACCCAAGCTGCAGGTGCAGCAGGAAGTACGTGCCAGAGAGCAATGAACCAGGACATGCCATGGAACCCATCTATTTAATCCCTCCCACCCGTCGACATTGTTTAGAATGCACATCAGAGGTGCGAAGTAGAACCTGTGCTGCATAGATCACGACTGATGAATGGCCCAGCGAGGAGAGAAAGAGAGAAAACAGGCGGACAATTTCGAAAGCAAAAACATTTATTTTTATTTAAAATTCGTATCACAACACCGTCCAACAGTCCATGAATCCTGGTCACCTGGGGGCGAATGGGGCGGCGCTCTACCACACACCGGTTGCGGTGTAGGTCAGCGGCGAGGAGGCGGCCACTGCAGAATAGTGGCTGGCCACAACGGGAGCGGCGGCCGCATAGCTTGTGTGCACCACTGGGGCGGCAGCGGCAGCTGCGTAGGTCGTCTGGTAAACAGGGGCAGCAGCGGCGTAGGAGGTGTGGACAACGGGGGCAGTATAGGTCTTTACCACCGGGGCTACCACATCCTCGACGACATGGGCAGAGCTGTGGACCACCGACTGGCTCTGGTGGGAGACAGAGGTGGGAACGCTCTTCACCACGGCACCCACGTTGGCCAGGTAGGGCTCCTGCACGATGGTCGTGGTCGCTGGGGCGGCATAGACCACGGGGGAGGACTCCACCAGGTGACCGGGACGGGCAGCGGCTACGGCGAGGAGAGCAGACAATACCACCAACTTGAACATTTTGAAATAGTTTGGTCTGTATTGACTGACTGGGATTGGAGTGATCGGATTGAGCTTCTTGCGAGAACTGTGTGTGGTTGTGGAGCTGCTGCAGTGGTTTTATATAGCTCCCGTTTGGGCAGAGACTTGGCTTTGACCTTCAGAGCTGAGCCACACGCATACACAGCACAGTATCGATGTGTGGACTGAAGCCGCGTCACAATTCGAGCCCGAAATCAAACCCATATCGGATTCTGGCGAGCGATCAATAAGCAATTAGCGTCGGTGGACGGCTTAGCCAAGACGGAGACGGCCAAGCAAGTCCGCAGAGTACAGCGAGGGGTTTCGAGACCATTAGAGACTCTCGAGGGCCTCTGGTGACTCCTCTGCGGCTGCATTACTTGCACTTTGAGTGCGTGAGTCAGGGTCAAGACAACGTGCAGTGAGTGCGTGAGCTTTTGGTTTCGGATCTTGGGTATTGGGTTCATTTTCAATTTCAATTTCAGTTTTTCTTTCAATTGCAAGTCTCATGTTTTATTGTCCGAGCGAGGGCCAACTTATTTCGCCTTAAAGTCAAATCGTACTCGTAAATGTTTTAATTAAACTTCTCTTTTCGCAGCTGCGACGGCAACGGCAACGGCGGCTGCGTCGGCAACTGCCCCGAAAATAACGACGATGGACAATGCCCGCACTATTCGTGTTCGCATTCGTACTATATAAGACTGGTCTGGCGGTTGTCCCATTATCAGTCAGCTTCACTCGCTTCCACAGCAGCACAACACAGACCAAAAACACAAAATCCCCTCAACATGTTCAAATTGGTAAGCAATCATCCGCATCCGATCGTCCCCCTCATAGCTTATATCCTCAATTATTTGCATTATTTGTTCCAGGTGGTGTTGTCTGCTCTCCTCGCCGTAGCTGTCGCTCGTCCTGGCCATTTCTATGAGTCTCCGCTGGTCTATGCCGCCCCAGCGACCACGACCATCGTGCAGGAGCCGTACCTGGCCAAGGTTGGTGCCGTGGTAAAGAGCGTTCCCACCTCTGTCTCCCATCAGAGCCAGTCGGTGGTCCACAGCTCTGCCCATGTCGTCGAGGATGTGGTAGCCCCCGTGGTAAAGACCTATACTGCCCCCGTTGTCCACACCAGCTACGCCGCATCTCCTCTGGTCCACACCTCGTACTCCGCTCCCGTCGTCCACACTTCCTATGCGGCCACTCCCGTCATCTACAACGCTGGCTGGTAAGGACGCAGAGCGTAAGGACGCACTGGAGGCTCGGACGAGCGATCTGGATGGCTTAAAATATAATATTGCTGTTGTACATAAACGAGTTCGATTACGAGTAAAATGTTATTTTCGAAAGTTAATTCAAAAATGTATTTTTTGGGATATCGGAACTGTCAACAGGGGGGTCAAAAGGATGCATGGACATTTGTCCTATCACAGGAAGCCGTCGCACTCCCAAATCGGCACTGAAATAACGGAGAAAACAAGTCTGGAGAAAATATCCTTGATCCTTGGTCCTTGACATCATCAAGGACATCATCAGATCAGGGATCTCATTCCGATCACGTGAAGCCGTCGCACGCCACGATCGGCCCACAAATAACGGAGAAAACAAGAAAACAAAATAAGCAATGGTGCTGTTGTCCATTTCGTGACAACAACAACAACATTTGTTGACAACAACAACTTTCAACTCGCGACCGAAAGTTGGCCGAAAAACGAGAATTTCAGATCTGGGATACCAGGCGAACAGAAATCAGCAGCAAGCAAATTTCGAAAATGCAAAAAAAAAATTCTGCATACTTTTGGGGGCAACAAATTCCGCGACCTTCTTAATTTGCATTTTTCATTTGGCTATATCTTGGCTATTTATGGGCTATTTCGGAGCGTGGCATACCTTATTGTGATCGGGAAAGTCCTGCCAACCGAATGGCGTCTTTATCAAGGACCAAGGATCAAGGATATTTTTTATGGATATATCTATCTTGTTTTCTTCGTTATTTGTGGCCCGATCGGGACGTGTCATGGCTTCCTGTGAACAGAAAAGTATCCTTGATCCTTGGATAAGGACTCCAACATCCCCTGCCATACATATTTTGTTTTCTCGGCTATTTGTGGGCCGTTCTAGGCGTCCGCAGGCTTATTGTGATGCAGTCCTTATCAAGGATCAAGGATATTTCCCCGCTCAAAAATATTTTGTTTTCTGTGCCATTTGTTGACCGATCTGGGCATGACACACCTCCTCGTAATCGCGAGAACATCCCCGATCGTTTCGCATCAAAGACAATAAGGACAACTTCGGCACTCCTTCACCGATCTGGTCGTGCCATGCCTTCTCCTGATCGGGCAAATATCCATGATTTGATGGCGTCCTTATCAAGGATCAAGGCTTATTTGCCTTATTGTTCGGCTATTTATATGCTCACCTACTCGTTTGCGATCAGACCTACGCTCTAGATCCTTAGATGTCCCTTGCAAGGAAGAAGATCCGCATTTACAAATCAAAAACCAACGAATATTCTGAGCTTGAAACATGGATTTATTTACATCAGTCAAAACGTTAATGAAGGAAAAACAGTAAAAAAAAATTTCGATTGGATCTGGGGAGTAGTTACTGGCGCCCACGCACTGCCATCCCGGATGTCAATGGGATCACTTTACCAGGATGGGGCCCAGCCATGGCCGGCCCACGAGGGCGACAGGAGAGTCGTGTGCAGAGCCGGAGCCGCATAGGTCTTGATGATGGGGGCAGAGTAGGTCTTCAGGACCGGAGCCACAATCGGCTGGATGATGTGGGCCGAGCTGTGCACCTGGCTAATGCTCTGGTGGGACACGGCACTGGGAATAGTCTTCACGATAGCGCCCACCTTAGCCAGGGCCGGCTCATAATGGATCGCAGGAGCGGCATAGCTCCAGGGGTCCAGGCCCAGGTAGCCCGGACGGGCAGCAACCACGGCGAGCAGAGCGAAGAACACCACCTGAGAGAAGCGGGAGACGGTTAAGAGGAACCAAGGAGAGCTCAGGAATTAATCCACTTACCAACTTGTGCATTTTGCTAATCCTTGCGATCCTGAAGCGCTAGCTATTGGCTGAAGTATGAACTGTGGGTCTGTGTGGACGCCTCGCTGGGTTGTGTTGCATACTCCAAATCCGCGCCGGCTTTTATACTCCCAAAATCCAAATCCAACCATGTGCAGCAGTCGTCACGTCAAGAAGAAAAACCGAATCTAAAAGTGCACAAAACACAATAATAATAATTTTTTGTTGTATTTCGTTTTTCCTCCTTCGCCATCGTTAAGAAAAGCTGAAAAATAACGCCAACGGCAGCGGACACTCCAGAGAGCAGAGCAGAGCAGAGTGAGGCAAGGCAAGGGAGGCGCCAAGTGGCAAAGTTTGCATGTGCAGCAGCAGCAGCAGCAGCAGTTGATTCGCCTTTGTCTTCGGTTACAGTTTGCCAAACCCCGCCCAAGTCCCCTGCCCACTGGCCACTGCCCACTGTCCACTGTCCACCAAAGACTTCAGACCACATTAGCTTGCGAAAAAAAAAATAATAAAAACAAAACAAAACAAAAAAGAAAACCAGTCAAAATAATGTGTCTTGGCTCTTGCTGTTGCCGTTGCCGGTGCCGTCTGGGATTGCGCTAGTCCACGCTGGCCATTTGGCCCACTCGGGCAGTTGGTCAGCAGCCAGCACTTGCATCACTTCTCTGTAAACCAAAGTCGTCGCAAAAATGGTGTCCGCTCTGTCATTTTCCTCAAAGTTGACCGTGAAAATGTCTTGTACTCGCACTTGTATTTCATACCTGCAACACGCACACGCACACGCACAGCAGCCACACCAGACATGGCCCCAAAGTGGCCCAAGTTCAATGTGAACGCACTTGCGTGTACGAGTGTATCTGTCATGGTCGGAACCATGTCTCCGACTCAAAGAGAAGGCCATCGCAGGCGGCAATCGTCAGAGATTGAGAAAGGAATGTGGACAAAGTTGGAGGCTAATTTGTGGGCCCATCACGTAGGCCAGGCCAGCAAATGCTGAACGAAATGAAAATGAATTTCTTCATATTTTTAGCCAGAAAAACAAGTTTGTCATGCTATAGTTTCCACTGCTGCTTTCAGAGAGTTCTCATTCATTCTTCGTTCTGGAACTTCTTGAAATATATTGTATACAATAATTTTTCCCTTGATTTGCAACATAACGATTATGATCATTCCCCTTTAGGCAACTCCATGACTCCTTTCCTTTCTGGATACCAGTTTCTGGTTATGCTAATCTTGGATTGCAATTGTCTGGCATAACAATGCCTATACGAACGAACGAGCGATAACCCAACCCACATACTATAGAACAGCGCTCGGTCTCCGGGGACTGGTCTCTGGGTCGGGCTCTGGAGTTCCGCTTTGTGTAATAAGCAAACATCGATTGCGATTGCCCAAGTGGCTTTTGCGCAGGCGCGCACACACACAACACAGACATCGCACACATCGCACACACATTGGGACCCGAGCACAACTGTACTTTCGTTGTGTTGGTTCAAGTAGAGTTGTGCGAGTATTTGACGCCGTTATGGTGATTTGTCAGCAGTTTTTAGCATGATTAATGAATGTTTCGTTTCGATCTGGCGACACAGCTCTCCCCTGCCTCCGATCTGCTCCGCGTCGAATGGCTTTGTTAGCCGAAATTCTTGAGCGACTTTTAATAGATTTCTATTTCAGGTAAATTCCTTGGCCATATCCGGGCTCTGTTTGTGTTATGCTGTGCGGTGTCTCAACATCTACCAACCTCCACCCACCTCCTTCGTAGTATCTCCTCTGGGATCTTGTTCGGTCTGTTGTCTGGGGGTAATATACGCCTTGTGGCCACCTTACGGCTGCTAAGTGACAGTTCTGCCTCGGCCTCTGCCTCTGCCTCTGCATTGCATAACACGAACAATAGCAACAACAGCGAGAAATTGTGGCCAATTATCATGCAGAGAACCAGTTCCCCAGGTCTCGAGACTGCGGCTCTCGATTACCCCTTATCGACGGCGTTTAGCACCAAACTCAATTTCGCTATTAATTAAAATCGATTCGCGTTGATCTCAGTGGAAGTGGGTATAATGAACCACAATTAAGCCGCGCTTAAAGATCAATTACATATCGGGGAAGAAACAAGCTGTTGACAGGTCAAGAGACGTCATCACTTCTCTGTCCGTCGATGGGTTTTTCAGTTTTTCAGTTCTTCAATTGTCTTTGTTATTATTCTAGAGTTAATTGCCCCGAAGGTCGTTATAGAACAGACGGACAGAATCAGAATGAAACTGAATGAAATTCTAAGTAATAAAAGTAATTAATAGAGGAGGAAGTAATGAGTGCTGTTCAGGTGGAAAAAAAGACTTACAAGAGCCAAATACCAAAGAGGCAATGAAGTAGAACTTTCAGCACTTCTTCATTTATGAATTGATCAAATTAAGAACCCTTTCAATTGGTATATTTTCGCTCTAATCATTCCTTTTCCCACCCAAAAATCCCATTTAGTTATCCATAAACTTTGAGCACAATAGCATTCCTTCAATCGCAAGTAGCACACCAATCAAGACCCGAAATTAGATGGCCATTATGTTGCATGAAATTGAATATTGTTCGAAGGGGGTTCGAAGTGCTCTGACGCTTGCCAGCGAGTGGCTGCAGTTGCCACACTTTTCGGCCAAAAATTGAGGCGACCTGTCCTGGATATTTTGGAGCTCTGTTTTGGCACAGTTCACTCAGATGTCAGATCCGCTAGCCGCCAACCGCCAACCGGCAGTCAGCCAGTTGGTCAGTCAGGGAGTTGGTCTGTTACTCTGGCTAAAAGGAGCATTACGCAAATGGCAACGGGTGAGAAATGTGCAGCAGCTGCCACTGCAACTGCGGCTGCAAAGGCGCCTGCTGGGGCAGGCAAGTAGAGCGACCATAATAATACTCGTAAAAGGTGCTTGCTTGCATATAGAAAATTCATTTCAAGACTTTGCCCCCTCGACTAATTACGTTCCAGCAGGTCTCAGCATGAAGTGGCGGCCACTCTGGCGTATACTCAATGTGCGATCGGCGGCAGGTGGCCAAGTGGCCGCGTGGCCGAATGTCTACTGCTTGGCTAAGGTCAGATGTGTCCATCAATTTAGCTGCGGCATTCTCTGCTATGGCTATGGCATCGGCTTCCAATTGGAGGCACTGCGTCAGCGGATGCTTGGACTTGGTCTCTGGTCTCTGCCTGATCGGCTAACTCACAATTTAATTGCATTAACATTGAAAACACATATCTGTGATGCCAAAGAGATGCCATACCGAAGATTGCTGTCACGGACTGCCGACAATTATTATCGATAGCCGAAACCGTAGCCCCTACTAACCCACTGAACTGAATCGAAGCTAGGGCCCCTCCCAAAGCAGATCTGGGCGCCGTGCCGCGCCGTGCCGCTTGCAACACGCTGCAACTAGTTTCGCTGCAGATGCAGATGCAGTACTTCCTGGTCCAGATAAGCCAGGCCAGGCAGTTGAATTCATTTTCGTTTCGTTTTCTTTGGGTTGCTGCTTTTTTTGGGGAGTGCTAGTGCTACGACTGGGGAGACCGGGAGACCGGGAGAGCGGGCAACCGGGCAACCGGGCAGCCGGGCAACTGGGGAGACTGCGGCGAATTGTTGTGCAAATATTTGCCAGGCTGAATGCAAATCATGATTAATTTACGACTCGACCACTCGGTCGAGCCGATTCTCCAACAGCACTGACATTTCAGCACTTTGCAGCGGAGGTTGTGTTGCCTGTCAAAATATCAAACGGCATTCTAATGAGCTCGTGCTCGAAGCCCGCTCAAAGTCGAGTGTTCTAGTTTGTCATGGAGCGGAGAGGGGGGCGCGGAACGCGGAGAGTGAAGCTTCCACTGCTGCTCATTCCGCTGCCGTTCATGAACTTTTCCAGTCGATGACAGGGCACACTTGGAAGCGAAGCCTTAAATATCACAATCAATGGCAGACAAATGAAGCCAGGAAAAAACATAGCCTGCACAACATATCTTCGAGTAGATCTCAATTCTCACACACAGGCAGACACGAGATACGAGCCACTTTTTATGGCACATTCTCAGACAAAGAGAATAGATAACATAGACAGACACACAACACACAACTAATTTGCAAGACAAAATCAGTAGAACAGTGCAACATAAGAACGGAACAATTAAATTGCCAAGTGTGAATTTCCGCTGACCAAAAAATACACGAGGAAAAAATGCAGAAAACCCAACAAAAATACATACAATTCGGAAAAACCGACAACAATTTGCAGGTTAGGTTGAACAAGTGAAGGTCACACTATTGGCATAGATTACACAAACACAAACACACACAGACAGACAGCTACACATCGAAGCACATTGGCTTGCTGCAGTCTAGGTCTAGCATTGCTCTAACGGAGCCAGCAAGCCAAGCAAGCCAGGCGGCTAATCTGCAGCATAAGCAGAAGCAGCAACAATTACCATTGCCAATTGCTGTAGACAAACATCGAGAACAGCGCAATCGCTGGGATATTATTATAAAGCTTGCCAAAAACGAAAACACACACGCGGCGGCACTCTGCACAATGATGAGCCGGATCAGCTGTGAGAATGGCTTTGCAACAGAAGAAGAAGAAGAGCGATAGCTGATATCGATTACATGATAATTATGCTAATAGCATGTCGCTGTTAAGTGAGGTGAGTGCAAGGTAAGCAATGAGCAATTGTAACAAAATAATCCCTATTAGGATGCAAATATCAACCGAATGGACACTCAAAAGGAAGAGTATCCAGCCAAGAGCATAGCTGGATTGAACTGCCAACAGATTGAACCCCCAGCTAGGCAGAGTTCAGCGCTTTGGATTGAAAGGGGTCGATGGATGGATGGATGGATCGTCGCAGACACGAAGCGAGTCGAACAATGCGGCGTTTGACAAAACTCTGTGCGAAAAGGCAGACAGCAGCAGCAGCAACAGCAGCAGCTCTGGCAACAACAACAATTGAAATGTAAACGAAACGAGGTGCAATTACAACGGCAACTGCGGATGCAAAAACCCAAGTTCCACAACATTGAAGTCGCAGCCGGCAGCGTCAACGGATATGGCAACGAGGCGACTGGAGCTGGGAGCTTGTGCAGTTGCAGCAACGAGAGCGTCTGCAACTGCAACTGCATCTGCATCTGTGGCATAGATGCCAGCTGTTGGCGGTGGGTAGCCGGCGGTGGAAGGTGGCAAGTGGCAAGTGAATAAAAGACACCGCTGCACCATCGAGTGGCATCAGTTGCAAGCAGCAAGTCGCCGAGACCCACCACCAAGGATTAACCACCCACAACATGATGAAACTGGTAAGGATGAGCCCCTCTCCAAGGATAACCAACAATAAGGATTCCTTCCTTTCGCTTCTAGCTACTGTCGCTTCTTTCCATGTGCGCCCTGGCTGCGGCACGTCCTGGCTACCTGCACGGACACCATCATCACTATCCGGAATACCCGCTGTACCCACACCACCATGTGGAGCCCCTGCATGTGGCCAAGATCGTGCACCTGCCCGCCGCCGTCTCCCATCAGAGCTCCACGGTGGTGCACAGCGTGCCGCATCACATCATCAAGCCGGTGGTGCTGCCTACGGTGGTGAAGACTGTGGTGCATCCCCCCATCATCAAGGCCTACCACCCGGCTCCCATCTTCAAGACCTACCACCCGTACGATCCGTTCCATCTGCATCATCACCATGACTTCCATGACTTCCACGACTACCATCTCCACTGATCGCCCCACCGCCACTCTGACTGCTGAATGATCGCGAATGATGAATAAAAACTGAGAACGGAGAAAGGAGAACAATGAACGAAGAACGAAGAGGATGCCACAGATACTGCTACTGCTACTCATGAATGATGATGGATGCTGTGATGTATTTGTGTGTCGATTGCTAATTGCGATGCAAGCTGCTGGATGGATATGCTACTCCCTCTATATATTATAGCGTTGATTATGTGTATATAAAAGATACAATATCTGAATTGAAAATCTGTCTCTGTAATGGATACGCGCAGTGACGTCCGGCTCCCGTCTAGGCCCTCATTCGTGTAACCGCATGAAATGTTTCCCTAAAGCGGGTGACATAATTGGCATGTAATCACAATCAACCAAAAAACCATTCGATACTTTAACGCAGACAGACAGACAGACAGACAGACACCACACCATCAGAGAGACAGACATCGGCAGACAGCTTTGGGATGGATTGGATGGCACATTTCCCATGGCGACAATGGTGACACGTTGCCGCTTCATGTGGCAAGCAAATGCATTTGCTGTGTTATGCAAATCAGTGCATAAGCACATGATGAATATGTGTGCTGCCTGCGGACTAGTTCGCTCCCTGGACGGGGGAGCAGATGAGAGGTGTTGGCCAAGCGAGGTGATAAATGGTTAATGCTGCCAGCCATGCCACTTCTGGTACAATTGATTCGGTTTGGTAAGCACATCCTGAAGGGCTGGCTACGCTGTCCGCTGTCCGCTCTCCCTACTCTGCTCTGCTCTATTTCAAGTTCAAATCTTTTGTGCTTTTGCAATTTACACAACCTTTTGCATAAGCAAATGCAAATCGCCCCAGGCACGAGTACGGTAACGTGTATTTTTTACCCCACACAGCAAACACTACTACTAGTTCGCTCAACGATTATTCCCATTCCGAAGCAACTGAATCGACAAACATTGCCATAAGATTAAGCAAATGAGAGTAGCAAACATTTAATGTGACATAAACATCAATTAGAAATCGCCAATTTGTAATAAATTAAATATTTCTTAGGTTTGCTAGTGGCGTAGAGGCATGGTCGAGGGGGATCATTTGTGACTCACGATAATGCTATGTTTTCCCATAGCTAAAGAACTAAGTCTCTGTTGTCCAAATACTTCCTTGTTTGGCGCATTAAAAACAAATCAACAGAATCAATATCAATCAAGTCTACAAGCTCGCCGTAACCCTGAAAAACTATTCGGTTTTGGTTTCTGTTTTGGGCTTGTCTTTTCATCGGTTAAATTAGCCGCAAATCGGTTATTGTTTTGGCCAATTTCTGCTCCATTCCATGGTTCGCTGACCGGCAAAAGAGGCAAGCAAAATAAAATTAATAAATAATATATTTGGCAAGGTGACTGCGGTCTTTGAATGATTTCTCAGGCACGTGATTCGGTAGCTCGTTAAATGTACGCAAGCAAATAGAGAAAAAGGTAAAGTGGAGACCCCGAGCGGAAGTGGAGACCCCGAGTGGAAGTGCTGGCACGATCACACTAACAGTGTTGGGCACTAGATGCTTGAGCAGTGATAAAGAGTAGATTTTGAAAAGCATGAGTTGAAAATGATGACCAGAAACCGCAGACATTTACAGAACACTTAATGCCAAATCCATGTGAAAATATCTAACAATAGAATATTTCTATTTCTGGCTGAACTGCTGCTACGACTTGCCCCTGCTGATACCCATGCAACTAAATATTATAACAACAATAGCTGCAGGCCCTCGATGACGACGGGGCTGAAAATGTGTCTGATGTGCAAGTGTCGCACTATTGCACAAGGCAAACATCTGAGCCAATCTCTGGCGATTGGCTGAGCCCCGAGGCGAGTCCACTGGGACTGGCGAGGCACATTAATCAACGTTTCGCCAACTTGGGGACGTAATTTATGCAAGCCGAAAGTGCAAAGAGCAGGGGACCTAAACCAGAGTAAGCCAAGCCAGGCCAAGCCAAGCCATGCCGCTTTAGTAGATTCTTTTGAGGCTCTCCCATTGCTAAGTACGAGTGTTTATTTGTCTGCTTAATTGTGAGACAAGACGCATGCAACAGTGTCAAGTGTACGCCGTAAAGCACGATCTGTGGCGTTGGCAGCCAGGAAGGGGTCTGGTCTGCGACACTCGTAGAACATGTCTCGCATTGCATTGCACTGCACTGCACTGCACTGCATTGCATAAATCATAAGGGGAAATCGAATCGCTTTGAAGTGGTGGCCAGTCAAGTGGGGGAGAGCAGAACAGAACACTCACTGGGAGAACCTGTACGAGCCGGCGGTGCATGTAAGCCGAGAACTTGCCCCCGGAAGGGTTTGGATTGGTTTGGTTTGGTTTGCTTTGCTTTGGCTTGGCTTGTGCATAGAGCGTGGACCGTGTTTGTTGCCTATTGCCGTTGCCGGGCCAAATGCAGAGCAGAGTGCAGAGGCGTGCTGTGCTGCTGCCTGATCTGATTCGATGGAGCGACCCATTTAGAGAGCACTGACTGCAGCGGTTCTGATTGTTTCGTATAAATAGGCCAGTCGAGAGTGCAGTTCTATGTCAAATCGTTGCAAACCATCGACACAACAAAATGTTCAAGCTGGTAAGTAGAAAAGGCCCTGAGCGGCAGGACTTACCATCTAATCTTCCATCGTCCATTGTCCACTTCGCAGTGTGTTTTCGTCGCTCTCCTTAGCCTGGCTGCTGCCGCCCCAGCTCCTGCTCCTGCTCCTGTGCCAGAACCAGCACCATCTGGTCTGTGGCCTGGTGGCCTGGTGGCACCCGGAATCTGGGGACCGACCATCGTCGGCGGACCCCATGTAGTGAGCGTTGTGCCCCATGCCATCTCCCATGCGGCCATCACTCAGGTCCATCCTTCGCCGCTGCTCGTCAAGAGCGTCCATGGCATCCATGGCCCCATTTTGATTGGTTAAACGGACACAGGTCTCCCATACATCAGCCGCTCTCCGCCATAGGCTCCTTCCACTCCTCAAATTCAAGCATTTTCCTGCGGCATATTTCACCAATTTACGAGTATCCTGTCCACTGTTTATAAAGAAAGCAAACCAGCAACGTTGAGAAAAAATAATTACAAAAAAATGCCTAGAAACTAAAGTACATTTCAAGCAATAAAATACCTACAATACTTGTTATATAGCGAGCGAAAATCAATTGTTTTCTCGACCAAAAAGAACCATTATCCACCAGTTCAAAAGTAGGCAACGAAAATCTCACAGAACAGTCGTGTAGATTTCATGTAGAATACATGCTGCATTTACATTAAAGCGCGTATTCCGCTTCTATACTGATTGCAGAAGGGTACGAAAGTGTAGTCAATCCGAAATCGTCGTCGAACAGGAGAAATACGGGTGCGCCGTCGCCCCGCTAGAGCTGCGGTCTGAACATATAGATTCCTACATAGATCCCTATATAGATTCATATAGATTTCTGTATTCACACATTCGAAATCCCTATATGAGGCATCAAACTGCTAGTAAAAACGCATGGCTTGATTAACTTGTTATGGGAAAAACGAAAAACATTTATTAAAAAAAAAATATTCTATCACAATGAAGATTTCCTGGAGTCTGCGGAGTCCTTCCTTAATGATGCAGGGTGTAGGCCAGAGGAGCAGCGTGGTGGAGCACAGGCACAGAATGGACTAAGGGAGCAGAATGAACGGTGTGGACGACAGGAGCAGCATGGTGGACCACGGGCACGGAGTGTACGACGGGAGCAGCATGGACAGCCACGGCGGGAGAAGAGTGGATGGTGGTCTTCAGAACGGGAGCAACCACGGGCTGGATGTAGGACTTGCTGTGCACTTGGGTGATGCTCTGATGGGAGACAGCCGAAGGTGCGGAATGCACGACGGTTCCAACCTTGGCGAGGACGGGCTCATGCACCACATGGTGGGTCTGGATCAGGCCAGCGCTCACAGAGGCGACGAGGAGGGCAACGATGGCAATCTGTTTG